>CM041217.1:8826519-9426519 GCA_023065735.1 Coffea humblotiana
CGCCCGCGTCAAGACATGTGGAGAGCTCATGGTCAGAAAGGTTCTTGCCTTTTTGACGCGCCCGCGTCAAGACATGTGGAGAGGCTCATGGTCAGAAGGGTTCTTGCCTTTTTTGACGCGCCCGCGTCAAGACATGTGGAGAGCTCATGGTCAGTAAGGTTACTACCCTCTTGACGTGCCCACGTCACGTTCGCGGGAAAAGCAAACATTCAAAACTCGAGAGCAGTTCTCTATTCCCTGTTACCCTTTAATTTTGAATTTCAGAAATAGTTTTATTCATGTTAATAATCTTTCAAAAAAAAAAAAACTCTGAAATTTAATTAATTAAAAACAAATAATAATAATAATAATAATTTTTTTTCCTTTCTTTCTTCCTTTACGTACTACAAAGGAAAATGACAAAAAAAATTCAAAAAAAAAAATAATAATAAAAAAAAAAAATAATATAATAATAATAAAAAAATAATATAGAAACAATTTTTTTTTCTCTTTCTTTCTTTTCTTTCTTTCTTTCTTTCTTCTCCCTTGTTTCTTCTTCTCTTTCACCCACAGCAGCGATCTCCGCCGCACTCCACATTCTCCCCGCCGCACGCTCCCTTCCTCACGCACACCGGCCTGCCAGTGATCTCCTCGCGCACGCCGCACGCCGCACGCCGCACGCCGCACGCCGCCGCGAGCTCACGCCAGCTCCTTCTCTCTCTCTGCTCTCGATCTGTCCGCCGCACGCCCGTGAGCTCCGGTGGCCCAGCTCGTCCGGCAGCTGTCGTCCGGCACTGTCACCGCGGCTGTGGCCGCGGGCATCTCACCGCAGCACTGACGAACACCACCATCCTGCTCGCCGCGCGCCGCGCGTCCTCCACAGCGGACGCCGTCCATCTTCCCCGTGAAGCCACAACCGAGCGCCACCGCCTCTGCCTCCCTCTCGACGGCCAGCAGTTTCTACCAGAGCTTTTGCTTGGCCACTATCTACGGTGGAGGTATTCACACCTCACAACTCCTACCTCTTTGTTGGGCGACTCTTTTCTTGGGTTTAATTGTGGGACGCTTTCACTGCCCATTTGGTTGAATTGAGTTGAATTATTCGCCATCCGATTGTGTCTAATTGGGTTTATTTCTTGGTTGGATTGCGTTATACCGTTTGGGGGTTTGTTAGTAGCCTGGAGTGGAATTTGGTTTTATTCAATATTTGTGCAGTAACCCAGTGGTACTTGTGGAGTAATTGAATCTGATTTTTGTTGCTTCTTCTGGAGTGGTTGCACGACTCATAGCTGCGAATTCGTATTTGAGTTATTACTGTCAATTCGTGGTATTCTTATTGGAATTGCTAATTGTGAGTTGAGATTCACTGGCCAACTGGAGCCATTTGTTGAGATTTTGGGTGGGCTGGAATTGTGCCCTTATTGCTAATTCTGGGGCATTAGTAAGCCATTGCTCTGCTCTGCTAGAACAATTTCATTGCTGTCCTACTGGTTGGTGTATTTTCCTTTGCTTGTGTTAGCTCTATTTGCTTGGATATTGGATTGATTGCCAGGGGCTTGTGACTCCGTTCCTACTGCTACATTTCTTGTCTGATATTGCTGGATTGAGCATATTATTGGGGCAATTGTTACGGTTTGACTGGGGCTATTTGTTGAGCTTTTAGAGTGCATTTGTTAAGACTGTGGGTCAGCATCGGTTGCTTGTTGACTGCTTGCATGGAGTAACCCCTGTGACTGTTACATTTCGTTTGCTCGTTTCGGGTTGTTGATAGTGGTTGGGCAATTTGGTATTTGCCGGTTATTCACATCCCTGGTTGCCTAGATTGACTGTTAGCGACCATGGTGAGGCCAAAACCGTCCTCTAGATCTAGCGCATCTCAATCTCAGCCTTCACCCCAACCCTCCATTCCAGTGAACACACCTACAAACCAACCTTCTTCATCTAGTGTCCGAACCCGCTTGGGTCGAAGTAGGGGTGCTCAGGTGAATGCCCCCGCTCACTTTGGGGGGCATTTGAACTTCACTAGACCGCCGATCAGCAGAGATACGCTGCAGTCTGTGATAGGCGTATCATATCCTGCAAGAGTTGGGAGAAACTTACTATGCCTGCTCTAGGCATACGAGAGGAGGTCGAGCGGATGTTTACCGCCATCGGGTGGCGCCCCTACCTTGATATCTGCTGTCCCACCTTTGTTGAGCTGGTTCGGGAGTTTTACTCCACTTTCGAGTTTGCATTGCCGACAAGGTACACCGTTGAGACCCCAAATGTCATTCATTTCCGTCTGATGGGTCAGGAGTTCAATTTCTCCATTACCCAATTTAATCTGGCGTTTGGGTTCATCACTCGGGAATATGCGGAGACTAGGGAGTATGCGGAGAGCGCCTGTGATTATGTGGAGCCGTTTCTGTCCTCCTACCACGATGTGTGGAGGGACATGTCTGTAGACAGGCAGCGTTATGACCCCTTTCGGTCTCGAAACTCCTACCTTAAGGATCCAAGTGCCCGATATGTTCAGCGGTTTCTGGCCTATAGTTATTCGGGTCGCAAAGATAGCTCCGGTGTACTCTCCCGACCCGAGTTTTTCTTCATCTGGTGTATGAAGAACAATGTCAAGGTGAATCTGGGGTGCTGGTTGGCCGCACAGTTCAAGACCGTTTTACCCAAAAAAGAACAAACCCCTAATCCTCGGGACCTACATCACTCATTTGGCAGTGCAGCTGGGGGTGCTGAATCTAGAGCGTCATGACCTTCATTTGGCGTGTGAAATAGAATTTCTCGATGAAGCGAGCCTAGAGCGGATGGGCGTTCTTGAGTACGTCGATGGTTCATACCGATTTACCTCTCCGGGACCTCCTCGTGTGCCCCCACGCTCCTCATTTGCCCGTCCGTTCCCTGTTGGTGATGAGGCTGGCCCGTCTAGCTCTGCTCCACCTCCTCCACCCACCGGAGCTACTGAATGGCACCAACTCAGGACCCAAGTTCTGAATCTGGAGGCTCGGATGACCAACATCGATGCTAACGTGCATAGTATGGCGCAGAATTTGGCAGCTCTCATGCATCATGCGGGTCTCACACCTCAGTTTGGGTATCACCCACCAGTTTGACCGCATCAGGGAAGTTTTGTTGCCCTCTCTCCTACTTTCGATGTTTATTTGCTACATTGAGGCCAATGTATCGTTTAGGTGTGGGGGGGCCATTTGTGGTGCTAGTCCTTCTAGTTTTTAGTTTTTAGTTGGTTTTAGATGTTTTCCCTTTATTTGTACTGCTTATTTTCATTCAGTCTCTTTCCGTCTTTTTAGTGGTTAGCTCATGTGAATGCCAAAGTTTGATGTTGGTTGTTGACTCTGACTCTACTACTGCCAAATGTTAATAATAAAATATATCGGGCTAATGTGGTCGATTCCGAGATATCTCTTTGGTGAATATCGGATTGCTTGCCTTTTTACTTTCTTTGTTAACTTTTCTAGGCATAGGGAATGACTATCGGCATTTGAATGTGAATTGGTTCAATATTGACCTTAGTTCTCCATGTTTGGCAATATTGAGACTAGCTGCTCCTATTTTTATTTTTAGCGGTGTTATTATGCGTTCTTGTGTTAATGGGTTGTGAATAGGATTGACTGTACTCCACTATTAATTACTACTGAGTAATCGGGGGTCCTCACCTAAAGTGTCGATGCTCGCGTCAAAAAGTTGTAATTTTATGAGTACGTGGTCGAATAGCGATAGAAACTGAGTAACCGGGCTCCTTCATCTGAAAAATGTCGGAGTTCGCGTCAAAAGGCTCCACTGGCTAGAGGACTAAGTCATTTGTGCTTTTTTACTCCAAAAAAAAAAAAATCATGAGTTAGAGAACTAGAATGAGATATAGCAGAGGAGTAGCTTTTGTTGACTTTTCACTTTTGGTTTTTGCCTTTTTTTTTAGCTTCAATTCTCGCATGTCAGTAGCAATAAAGATGAATTGAATGATTCCCTATAGCCAAGCCTTTGACTTTTCCAATTTATTCCTTAGTAGCTTTTCTTCCTTCCTTCGTATGTGCAAACGAAGTGGATTAATTACTTCCTGTAGCTTTGCTTTTTCATCAATATTCCAACGAAGTGAATTTACCCAATTGATGGCCGCGACTGTTGCTTCAACTTTGTGTGGGTTTTTCACATTCAGGATAAACTAAATCCCCTTTGTCTAGCCAAGGGCTAACGGATGCTTTGATTCGCCTAAAATTTGTGAGATCGGTTTAATCTTATCTTTTCCTTTTATTTCTTGGTATTCGCATATTCCTTGATTACAGTGCTTACGATTATTTGATTAATTGGTTGTCTTGGATCCGGATAATTAGTTAATTTGGTAATCTATTGTCAATTAGGGCTTTTAAATTCGTAATTGTTTAACTGCCTTGAACTAGTGACAACTGGCATGATTAGGTTTGTGTCAGGGGATACGCGGGCTAATCTGAAATAACCCTGGTAGTGCGTTATTTGGTTAGAATAGGGCTCCTCTAATACGTAAGGCAATTGGGGAATTAAATCTTACGGGCGTACCTAGAATTATTTCTCAATTAGAGCAGTGATTAACGGCGTACCTTGATCACCGACACAGTAAGGAGGGGTTGAACTGTCATCGCTTGTTTGGCAGTTATAACCTATTTATTAGTAAATAATTGGAATTGCTTGTGCATCGATGATCAATTAGGTGAACCATTGCTGAAGTTATTTCTTGGTTAGACCTTTAATTACTGTTACTTCTAATTTCAGGGAATTGCTATTTAATTTCTAGTTAGTTATTCACTCTCATTTCTGTTTGAATTTCTTTTATTTGAATTTCTAGTTAGTTATTTGTTTTTAATCGTTTCATTTGAATTTCTTTGATTATCATCGTTTACCCCAAAAACACCCCCTGCATTATTTTTTGGATTTCTTAAGAGACAAATACCCCCAGTCCCTGAGGATACGACCCTACTTGCCCCTGTTACAAGTTGCATAATTATTTGTAAAAAAAGTCATCCCATTCAGGTATATCGGATTAAGCAAACTCTTCGGGAACAGGGTGAATCAAGTAACCCATTGCACACCTAAAGTCCCTGCTCCAGTACTTGGAATCGGGTTTTGGCTATTTTAATTGGCAATTAAGTTTATTTTTATTATTGCGCAGGTTCGGCACCTGTCAATTTTTGGCGCCGTTGCCGGGGAGGTCATACAATATTACAAATGACTCTTTGTAGTTTCATCAATATTAGGAGGTCATATAGCAATAGATGTCACCCCCTACGATTTTATACAAAACAAAAATTTGACAAAAAATAGCCTATGTAACAACGTTTAACTGAAATACTAATAGTGCCTTTATTTAAATGTTAAATCAAACAATGAATTAATCACCTTATATAAAATCGCAGAGGATTATGTGAATAAATGCAAAAATCACAAGGGATAAAGTGGAATATTTATGCAAGTCATAAGGGTTTAGTTGATAGTATGATTTTACCACACACACTTTTGAAACGCGTCTCATATAATCATCGTAACTGATTGTACATTTCATCTTTTTTCACTTTACATAAAATTATAGAGGATTACATGCCTATTTTGAAACCTTAAAGAGGTCATTCAACATATGCAAAACTACGAAAGGTTTATATATAATTTCCCTTAAAAAGGCAAGGGAAATAGTTACCAAAACCTCTAACTCTTAATCCAGATGTCCGGTTGGTACGTCATCAAGTATTTAATATCTAAGAAAACCAAATTCAAATTTTGATTCTATGGACAGCAAGAAACATGATTTATAATTTGAACGGTACAAGAATAATTTGCACATGTGAAGCCGTTGTGGAATGGGATTGCCCCAGAATTAATTTTTTTTTTTGGAAAGCTAAAATGAAAATGAAACAGAAAAAATCCATAAGGTAATTTGTTTCTATTGACCAATTCAGGACAATTGTTAGAAAAATACTTGCACGAAAGCAATATGAAATTTATGAGCTGTTTGTGTTCAATTTTTTCCCTTTTTTTTGTTTGGAGGGTAGAAGAGTAATTTGCACAAGTGAATCCGTTGCAGAATGGGATTGCCCTGGAATTAGTTTTTGGAAAACAAAAATGAAATTGAGAAAATCTCCAAGGTAAATTGTGTCTATTGACCGATCAGGACATTCGTGAGAAAAATATGCGTAGGAAAGCAATATCCTTTTTTTTTTTGTCGCACTTTGGGAAGCCTGGAAGTCAATGCATGGTTGCTATTTGTATCTCCCTCCAGTGGAGTTACGGCGCCAGGATATGCAAAGATTGGAGACTCTGAAATGGCATCATCCAGAATTTCGAATTGATCGCGTTGATTTTGGATGAATTTAATAAAATAGGCTCGGTTTGGATTAGAGTGTTTTTTAGACACAAGTTTTTCAAATATAATACTACACTAACACACTTCAAAAACACCTATAATGATTATAATTGAAGTAGTTTTGGTGTTTTGTTCACAAATTTTTTGTTTTGAAAATCTTCCTGAAGAGTAGTTAGAGTATTGTCATGGTCTCGTAGTTGATGCAATGAAATTTGTACCCTACCACGCCAGCCATGTAGCCCGTGTCTCTTATAATTGTCAGAGATGAGAGATGGATTGAGTGGTTTAAGGAGAGGAAGTATAAGTGAAGTTTCCTCATTCGAACCCTTTTATTTACACTTAAAAAAAAAAAAAAAGAAGCAACCGCAACAAGTGTCGACTATGCAATGGATTCAAAAGATAATGCAGTGAATTCCGCTATATAGCAAAAGTTCATCAAGATAAGCTACAGGTAATGAAGTAGGTAATGAAGTAGGCGACAGGACCACAATGCACAAAGCTAAGCTGCAAACTTCAGTATCATAAACATAATATTATAATGTGTAACAGTTTTCCAGAAAGTGCAAAAATGCACTTTCTGCACCATAAACTATATATAAATGCACTTTCTGCACCATAAACTATATATAATGTGTAAGTTTAGTTCTCCAGAAAGTGCATTTAGAACTTTCTGCACCACAAACAGTAATATCTAAGTTTAATTTATCCAGAAAGTGCATTCAGCACTTTCCGCACCATAAACTATAATGAATGTGTAAGTTTAGTTTTCCAGGAAGTTGCATTTAGCACCCTCCCCGCAGATGTCTATTCAGTCATAAATTTGGGCATATCCACCACCACGGGTTACGCTCCTTTTGGCTTTCCACTAAACGCTTTCTAAGGTTGCTCATCTCCTCATCTGATTTCAATAGAGCTTCTCGGGCAGCTGCCTCTGCTCTCAACCGAGCATCTTTTTCATCGTTCAATTGCTGTTCAAGTCTACGTCTTGTATCCATGATCATTTTCTCAACCTGTACAATAAGAGCAAGACAGTAATGAAATGTTTTCGAAAGTATCCGTCCAACTATTAGAAGGCAACAAACTGTAGCAGTACTGATTTGAGTATTCCAACAATCAAGCATCAAATACAAAGAAAGGTAGCAAATTTTAGCTGCTACAATGAATAGGTTTTATTTAATTGAAGGACTTCAGCAATGCTTGAGACGTTTAGATTAAAATGATAGGCAAATCTAATCTATCGTTTGCATGCATAACTATGTTTCTTAGAAATAGGGTCCAAAAAATAAGGGTGTATGCAGTCTGCCCTCCTGCATCGTTGTTCCATTCCCCCCATTAATCCACCGAAAGGTAAAAGAAGAATCACACACAAGACAGATACAATTTCAGGCCTTCCTTATTACACGTTTGTTTCCTACGAAAGCGGGAAAGGAGATGCATAATTACGTCTGAAGGTTGAAAGGCATATGATGTTTAGATATATGGTCTGCAAACTGAAATTAAAAGAAGAGAAAAATGGAGTAATGAAAATGAAAAAGAAACGCGTCGGAAAGGAACAACTACCATATCAGTAATTCGTTTCAGATGCTCCTCATATGATTGATATATCTGCATCTCCCGCTCAATTTTCTCCTCTTTGGACAAAGAATTCAGCTCTTTAGCTTGATCACGAAGTTTTGCAGCTGCTTTCTGTTATATAAGGAATTTTGCAGGTGTCATGTGTTTCCCAAACTAAAGCATATCCTGAGATTGAAAAAAAAAAAAAAAAGGGGTTTCTCGGCTTGCCCCCACGGCTTACCTTGAACTCATCAAATAACTCATTTGTATAAGGTTTTCCTCCATTTTTCACGACAACGTCGTCCACTAGGAAAAGAAGTTGCTTAAGCTGTTCGGCTTTCTTGGCTGCATTTTTGGTCCTGTTATCAAACAACACCCGCCTGTTCCCACAAAGCTTAAGCATTCCCTATATCATCACCATAACAAGTTTCAATTGCACAGTTCAACTTCAAAAAGGTTGAGAGATTAGTAATACAAGGGCAAAACATATCATGGTGCAAACTCATCATTCTCCACTCAAAAGATTCTGAAAATTGCATTGGAAAATGTCGACTTGTATTGCAAACTAACTGGCACACATGTTGAGAGTCTTTCATCGAATGCAAGAATAGTTGCAAATGCTCAAGTTTGAGACCTTATGAAAAATCTAGACCGCAAAAAGTCATTCCACCCCTTGATAAATTATCCTCCACTTTTGTTAGTTTTCCCATGGGAGTAATGTTAAGCTTCAAGAATGAGGAGATATTAAGCCAAATTGTTATCCCCTAAAATCATATTTTTGTCTTCCCTTTGCTCTGCTGACATGTTGAGCATGGAGGTGGAATGAAACTGAAACCAGGCGGTCCTTTTTGCTTTTCTTAATAACTAGCTGACTCACACTGCAGCACAAACATAAGAGATCAAATTCTTGATTCTTTGAGTGATCTTATTAACAATATTTTTCATGTCAGCATATATCATCATTAGGAAGAGAGTTAATATGCATGACACATTTTAGAGAGGAGCATGGATATAAGATAATTGAATTCTTTCAGGAATAAGAACAATTGAAGCTAAAAACACAGAACAGATGATATATAACCAAGAGGCATTATCTATATCTCAGATATCAAAGGCATAACTCTAGAAACACAGGTATAACCTCATAACCAAATAGAACAAAATTAGACCTTATACATAAAGTACACCTCCACAGAATAGTCAATGACAAATTCATCGATATAACTACGTCAGACAGTACACCTACCTTTATGGACTCTGAACGACTCAAGTAATCGTCAAAATTCACTTCGTCGTCTTCAAGTTCATCACCCCCTGTGAAAACCAATATCATATATTCTGCAATCTTGTCTCCAAAAATTTTTTGTAAGGTCTCAATAGCAGCTGCTTCCTCCATTGAGACTCGGCTTCTAAGTGACACGACTACAAGGACTGCGTGGATGCCATCCTTTGCCATTGCGACGCATCTCACAATCTCTTTTTCAACGAACTGAGGTTCAGCAGCTTTGTCAAACAACCCTGAAATCAAATCAATTTAACATTTCATAAAAAAATTGTACGACAGTCCTCTAGATATTTGTTTTTGTGAATATTTGGGGAATTTTCCTCTTGAACATTGTAATTCTGATTTTACCGCAGACATAATCAATGGAAAATACCAGGGGTGTCTATCACAGTAAGGACTTGGCCATCATCGAACACGGTCCTCTGTAGCTCTGTAGTTTTGGTAACGCCATCGAAACTACCCATTGACTTGAATGCCCTTCTTCCAAGAATACTGTTACCAGTTGCACTTTTTCCATTGCCTGTACGCCCAACCAGAACGACTGTTCGGACTTTATTTGATGCAGAATCAGACTCGCGGTTGTCAGAAATGAAACTTCCACCCATTTCTCAGGAATCAGAAAAATCTGTAACAGCAATATCAAAGGTACTTCTGTCACACAAAAAAGAAGAAAAGTTAAAAATCAAAAGTCACAAGGGGGTTTTTGTCATGCCGCCATCCATCGAACTGGGGAGGGGAGCATCCCAACCCCGCAAATTTAACCACTTAATTGCCCGGAAACAGTACCAGGGAAATGAAATAAAAACATGAACTAATAAAAAAAGTAGGGTAGAATACACTTTTAGTACTAAAACTACTGCTTACAGATTGACTGAAAATAGCTGTTATTCCTATAAATAGATAATCAAAGAATAGAATACCTCTCTCTCTCTCTCTCTCCCTCCCTTTTTTTTTTTTTTTTGCAAACCAGCGACATTTTTGTAGATAGTAAACGAAGTTACAAAATTATGCAAAGTAACAGGCAAAGGCTTTATCATTCCTATACAATCTGTGCTATCCACAGAAGGATGGAAATGATCCATCATACTTGAAATTCAAGAATTCAAGTGGGACTGACCTTTGAATTTGGATAAAGAAATTGCAGCGACAAGAGATAGATAATACGAGAACACGAGTGAGTTGGATATAAATAATGGAGGGGACAAGGAGGGGTCGGGCATGGATAACTTTTGTATTCTTCAAGGTCTAAAGGCAGGGATAACTTCCTTTAAGGTCGAAAGGCAGGGATAACTTGTGAACTTAACTTTCAATTTAACCTACCCCATATCTTCTATATCATCGTGATTGGAATGAAAGATAGGAATATGATCGTGATGATTGGAATGAAAGAGAGGAATATGATCGTGATTGGAATGGAAGAAAGGAATATGGGTCCGTTTATGTGATCAGTAGACGTTGAAAAGGGTGATATAAACAAATTTAGGAGGGCTAATATCAATTCTCCAGATCAGTTGAAGAACAGATTAATTAATTCCCATCCACTTTATTTGTCTATTATTTGGTTCATGGGAGAATTCAAGCATTTCAACAGGACAGGGATGGGGATGGAGGTCATGATAGGGCTTAGATTCAGTATCCAATTCTCACTTAGTTTTCTAACAATAAGAATAGGAACTTTGTTGAATTTCATTTCCATCTTTTGTGTAAATCTATTTTGTTCAAGCAATTATCAGCCTTGTTTAATTTTTTTTACCGAAATGAATGGCAAGTTCAAATCCAAGAAACTTTCATCAACATCTTTCACCATCTATTTCCTTATCATTACGATGTTTAAGTCCTTGAACTGATCGAGGAAAGAAAAGAAGCAATTCTGATTAGTTAAATTTAGGCGCATGTTTCAAACCCCATCAAGAACGATATTTCGAACCACATTCGAAGGACTAAACTCTCCATCGTCATGATAAGTACTTCCATCCATTGTCCTGCGAATCAGATAACCTCTGACAAGAGTAAAAGTTTTCAATATATGTATATTTCTACTAAAAATTTTGAAAACTTCCAAGACAAGAATAGGTCCATTCCTCACACAACTTTGCAATAGGATGGCTAACTAAATTCTTATAACACTTAGATACTCGATCCCTATCCGTAATTAGGGAAGTTTATTTCCTTTCAAATAAAGGTCAAGAAGTTTAAAGGATTAATCTTCTATACACTGACAATGTATACACTTTCACCATTGGATGCATGACACATAATTCGAATTTGAATTTGAAACCCAAATTTTGCATATGGATCGTGCATCCAACCGTGATAGTGTATACACTGTTAGTGTATATAAGATTTACTTAAGTTTAAATCAATTAAAAACGGACAAAGAAGCACATTAAGTCGAAAACTAATTTATTGAAGAAGCAAGAGCATATATTTTTGTCTAGTTTTGATAGGGTATGTTACCTTAATTTTTCAAACATCGTGGCTACTATATACAGCACCAACAGACAACACAAAATATAATCATCTCTGCAAACAAGTTTTAAACGTATGTAACAAAACATATAATCTCTGCAAAAAATTTACTGAAACTAATTTGATATTATTATTATTATTACTATGAAAAGTTTGGACAGTTTCGACTTTAGTTATTCATCGGTACGACTCAGAATATATCTCTGAAACTATAAATCACTTAGAAAAGGTACTTACAATAGATTACTCTCCAACTCAATCCTCACACCGAAAATGGAGAATTTGAACGTGCGACCTTCTACGAGAAACCGATTTGTCTTTATCAATTCAGCTAACATGAGATGGTGTGGAAATGCCAAGTAAAGCAAGGATTCCACTATATAACAAAAAAGTATAACAAAATACCACAATGATGGACAAAACACCCATAGGCGATGATTAGACAACAGAACCACCACAGTTCCATGAAGATGGGCATAGCTAAGTTGCAAACTTCAGTGCCATAAACTAATAATGTGTAACAGTAAATTTTAGCTTCCCAGAATATGCATTTAGTCGCCCCCCAGATGTACAGTATCTAGAATATCCAGTCACATAATATGACAACCCAAATTTTTAACCAACTTTTTGAGCTCCTCAGCCACCCTTTGGCTCCTCTCTAAATTTTGTCTCAATTTACAGATCTCATTATCTGATTTCACTCGAGTTTCTCGCACAGTTTGCTCTGCTTTTAAGCGAGCATCTCGCTCTTCTGCCAATTGCTGTTCAAGTTCATGTGTTGCCTCCCTAAGCTTTGTCTCAACCTGTACAACAAAATTAAGACAAAGAAAAAACTACTGATAAATATTCTTGATGGGTTCTGCTAATTAAGTTTTGCAGCTTAGCACCTTCGTATACCATGGATAGAAAATACTACTGATAAATGGCACCAAGCCTCAGTAAATGACAGCATCCATCAGATAAAACTTCTTAAAAAGATATAAATATGCTTCAACAATAGCTATGACATAAAGAAATAGCCAAATTGGAATCATGACAAAGAACAGGCCAAGTGGAATTTACTGCTTTAAACTAAGAAGTATATGTGTAGCTAGAAACACCAAATAGGTTCAGAACAGCAAGTATGTTTAAATGGGAACCTCAATCAAACAACAAAATCTCAGAATTACTAGACATCCAGTATAGAATGTTTTGGATGATACCTTTCTTTCCACTCGAGAAATAAAGAAACTATTCTTCTTCTCATAAAGTAAAAGATCATCTAGAAATCCTCATCCAGCAGGAAAGGTGTAACCAGCAAGAAAGTTGTATATGATGCTTTTCTTTCCACTGAAGAAAAGGACATGTATTTTCCCATTTCACACCAGGTGAATGGAAATACTAGGAAGAGCCTATAGCACAGCACATTGTTTATTTTCTTCACTAAATACATAGCCACCACATCTAGATTATAAGAAATCAACCGTACTGTCTTTTTTATCCGGCCAAATTCTGATCTAAACCAACGCCAGAACAACAGTTATTCAGGTAACTGTTCTTTAAAGGGTGAAACTATCAAGGCTCCATTGTCATGAAGACATCATGCTGACAAGAAGAGACTACTTAATATTGAGAACAGCATCACTACCCACAAATTAAAAGTTCTACAAAATTCAACCAGCTATACATATAAAACATGAGACAATCGAAATGAATATTCACATTCCTAAAACTTTGTTAGGATATCTTCTACAAGGCAGCAACACTCCAGCATCAAATATGGACAAAGATAGCAGATTTTAGCTCTGACAAAAAAAAGGTTTTAATTCATTGAAGGAATAATCAATCGTTTGCACTCATTAGTATATTTCTTAGAAATAGAGTTCAGAAAATAAAGGTGTATGTAACCAGCCCTCCTGCACTGCTCATCGACTCCCCCTCCCTTTTAATCTGCCATAAAAGAAGAATTACATACACGACAGATTGAATTTCAGGTCTCTCTTACTACATGCTTGTTTCCTGCAAACGTGGAAAAGGAAATGCACAATCACAGCCGTAGGTATAATGAGACTCCAACCACATCCAGAGGAATATGCTTAGATTTATTGTATGCAAATTTAAATATGTGAAAAACATAAAGTAAAATTAAAAGAACCAAAAAATATAGTAATAAGAAGAAAAAAGTAACATGTCGGAAAAAAAAAACTACCATATCAGTACTTCGTGCCAGATGCTCCTCATATGATGGATATATCTGCACCTCCCGCTCAATTTTCTCCTCTTTGGAGTAACCTTCCAAAGAATTCAGCTCTTTAGCTTGATCTTGAAGTTTTGCGGCTGCTTTCTGTTAAACAAAGAGTTTTGCAGGTGTCATGTGTTTCCCAAACTTAACCTTATTCTAAGACTTAACTCAAAAAAGAACCCAAAAAAAAAAAAGAAGAAGTTTCCAGGATTGCCACTAAGGCTTACCTTAAACTCAACAAATAACTCATTAGTATAAGGTTTTCCACCATTTTTCTTCACAACGTCATCCACTAGGGAAAGAAGTTGCTTAAGTTGTCCAGCTTTCTTGGCTGTATTTTTTGTCTTGTTATCAAATAACACCCACCTGTTTCCGCAAATCTCAAGCATTCCCTATATCATCACCATAATAAGTTTCCATGATACAGTTCCACTTCAAAAAAGGTGAAAGATTAATAAAACAAGGGAAAACAGATCATGGCAGCAAATTAGAGAATCTCAAACTCATCATTCTCCACTCAAAAGATTCTGAAATTTGTATTGGAAATACTTCAGGTATATCAACTTTTATTGCCAGCTCATTAACTGGGAGTAATATTAAGCCACTCTTGTTAGTTTTCCCCTGTGGATATATTAAGCGAAATCGTTATCCCCTAAAATCATATTTTTATTTGCCGTTTCCTCTGCTGACATGTTGAGCTTGGAGGTGGTATGAAACTGAAACTAGGCGGTCGTTTTTGCTTGTCTTAATAACTAGCAGACTCACTGCCGAGAACCAACACTTGATTCTTTGAGTGATCTTATTACCAATATTTTTCATGGCAGCATATATCATCATTAAGAAGAAAGTTAAAATGCATGACACATTTTACAGAGGAGCATATGTATAAGATAATATAAATTCATTCAGGAATAAGAACAACTGGAGCTAAAACACAAAACAAATGATATATAACCAAGCAGCAATATCTATATCTCTGACATCAAAGGCTTAACTCTAGAAACACAGGCATAACCTCGTAAGCAAATAGGACAAAATGAGACCTTATACATAAAGTACACCTCCACAGAATAGTCAATGACAAATTCATCGATATAACTAAGTCAGATAGTACGCCTACCTTTATGGACTCTGAACGACTCAAGTAATCGTCAAAGTTCACTTCGTCTTCTTCAAAGTCATCACCCCCAGTAAAAACCAATATCATATATTTTGTAATCTTGTCTCCAAATAATTTTTGCAGGGTCTCAACAGTAGCTGCTTCCTCTATTGAGATTCGGCTGCTAAGTGACACAACTACGAGCACTGCGTGGATGCCATCCTTTGCCATGTCAATGCATCTCACTATCTCTTTCCCAACAAGCTGAGGTTCGGCCGATTTGTTAAATAAACCTGAAATCAAATCAATTTACCATTTCATATAAAATTGAACAACGGTCCTCAAGATATTAGTTTTTGTGAATGTTTAGGGAATTTTCCTCTTAAACATTCCAACTCTGATTTTCTTTTTCAATTTTTTTTTTCACCGCAGGCCTAAACAATCAAGTTAGTCAGGATGAGAAATACCCGGGGTGTCTATCACATTAATGATTTGACCATCTTCCAACACGGCCGTCTGCAGCTCACTCGTGCTGGTAATGCCGTCAGGACTATTCATTGACTTGAATGCCTTTCTTCCGAGAATACTGTTACCGGTTGCACTTTTTCCATCTCCTGTACGCCCAACCAAGACGACTGTTTGGGCTCCGTGTGAAGCAGAACCAGACTCCCAATCATCATCAATAAAACTTCCACCCATTTCTCAGGAATCAGAAAAATCTGTAACAACAATACCAGAAGTACTTGTGTCACACAAAAAGAAGAAAAGTAAAAAATCTAAAGTCACAGAGGGTTTTTAATCATGCAGCCATCCATCGAACTGGGGAGAGCACCAGACCAACCCGGCAAATTTAACTACTAAATTGCCTGGAAATGGTACCGGGGAAATGAATAAAAACATGGACTACTAAAAAAAATTGGGGCAGAAATACTAAAACTATGACTTACGGATAGATTGAAAATAGCTGTTATTCCTTCAAATCGATAATCAAAGAATAGAAAATCTATTTTTTTTCCGTTTTGGTTTTTTTGGCAAACCCGCAACATTTCATAGATAGAAAGCAAAGTACGAAATTATGCAAAGTAACAGGCAAAGGCCTGATCATTCCAATACAATCTATGCTATCCACAGAAGGAAGGAAATGATCCATCGTACTTAAAATCAAGAATTCAAGTGGGACTGACCGTTTGAATTTGGGTAAAGAAATTGCAGCGACAAGAGATACATAATACTAGAACATAAGAGAGTTGGATATAAATAATAAAAGGGAAAAGGAGGGGTCGGGCACGGATAACTTTTGTATTCTTTAAGGTCTGAAGGGAGGTATAACTTCCTCTAAGGTCAGAAGGCAGGGATAACTTGCGGACAGAATTTTTTTTTTCTTTTTAACTTTGTGAAAATACTCCTGTTTTTAATTTAAACTACCCTGTACGTTTTACATCATCATGATTGAAATGAAAGAAAGGAATATGGGTCCGTTTATTGTGATTTGAAAATGTCGAAATACGTGATATAGACAATTTTGGGAAGGCAAATATCAATTCTGCATATCAGTAGAAGAACATGATTAATTTCTATCCACTTTAGTTTTATTTTTATTTTTTTGGTTAAGGGGAGCATTCAAGCATTGCAACAGGGAGAGGAAGTAAAGGGGATGGAGGTCATGATAGGACTTAGATTTAGGATCCAATTCTCGCTTGGTTTTCCCACCAATTAGAGTAGGAGCTTTGTTAAATTTCATTTCCATCTTTTGTGTAAATCTATTTTGTTCAAGCAATTATCGATGGCAAGTTCAAATTCAAGAAACTTTCATCAACGGCACAAACACCATCCTTGGCTAATATCAGGTTCATCAGACCCCGCAAATGAAATTTAGCATTTAACTTTTGTATCAAAATAAACAACGTCGATTTATGGAATTCAGTTCTTATGACAATTCAGCACCCTGAGATATGAGAATTGCCTGGTGTGTGGATCGCATTGATGATTTAGCCATCTTCCAATATAGTACTCCGTAATTCACAAGTCTTTGTCACACAGGAAAGACCAGCCATTTACTTGAATGCCTTTCTCCTGAAAAACACTATTACCAGTTGCAATTTTACCTGTGCGTACAACCCCAACAAGAACGATATTCCGAACCACATCTGAAGGAGAACTTAACTCCCCATCATCATGAATTGAACTTCCAGCCATTGTCCCGGCAATTAGAGAATCTCTAGCAAGAGTAAAAGTTTCCAGTGCATGTATATTTCTCCGCTAAAAAAAATTAAAAACATCTAAGACAAGAATAGGTCCACTTCTCATTGAATTGTGCAATAAGATGGCTAGGTACTAATTTCTTTTGACGCTTGGATACTGAATTCCTATCCGTAATTAAGAATTTCCTTTGGAAAAAATTAAGAAGTTTAAATCAATTAAAAACTGACAAAAGAAGCACATTAAATCAGGAATCAGGCAGGAACATATTCTTTTGTCCAGTTTTGTTGTTAAAGTATGTTAGTTCAATTCTTCAAATATCGTGGCTACTATATACAGCATCAACAGGCAACACAAAATAAAATCATGTCTGCAAACAAGTTTTAAACGTATAAAACAAATTTGCAGCACAACAGCACAAATCCCTCCAAATGGCCAAAAAGGGGAAAAAAAGGCATAACATAAATCTCAGCTGAGCATATATAATCACATGTCCAGTCAACCTAACAAGAGCACTTGAGTTAAAATGGTACATGGAAAAATTCAGCCATATAAGATACACCAAATGTCATTGGTCTCATGGTGGACCATTACTAATTAAATTTTACACCACGTCTAATTGTCACATGATGCACCATAGTTAATTAAATTTGAATAAGTATTCCTCAAGATCCAACTTGGCTTGTAGAGAAATTAGATAGATGACAGTGAGATCCCTAATTTGCCTATCAAATCCACTCCGTTTCTCCATTTCTTGCATAAAATCTAGAGTCTATTAGTTTTCCTTTTCAAATCCTCACCCTTTTCTCCATTTCTTGTATAAAGTCTAAATTTCCTCTTTTAAAAAAAAAATCATACAAGTAGAGTAGACAAGCATGTATAATGTATTGTACATCCAATAATATTCAATAGCAACAAGTGACAGCACTGTTTACTTCATTTCATAAAGTACCTAAACAAATTCAAAATATATAACTAGATACAAATCAAGAAGTTAAAGAACAACGAAACAGCTTGATACTAGATATCTTTAAGACAAATTAAGGGTCCTTAATCATCAATCAGGATGGTGTGTATCGGATTTACTTGTAACGCGAACTTAAAAAATAACTCACCTAACCTATTGATGTAAATACTCAATTGAGCTCTTAACTTCAACAATTGCAAAGAGGCAAAGAAATCGGAGCGAAAACAAAAAGATGGAAACATAGAGGAAACGAGAGAGAATAATTAATATTGTATTTGTTAGTTAAACTAAGTTTGGTATTATAGTTAATTGGGTTGGGAAAGCAATTTGCTTCTTTCCTTTAAATTATACTAAAGTTCCTCGACCCTACCGTCTATATCCTACGCGAAATATGGCAACTTGCCTTTAGACTTTTAAAAATATGAAATTATGTAAAATTCATTCTACGAACAACAGAAATTTAATCCAAACCTACCTCACATTCAAAAATTGATATAAAAATTTAGTTGTAACGTGATAGCATTAAGCATTAACTCATACTTTGAGATAAAAAAAAAATTTTTGTGAAAGAATTATAGTTTTAGTCCCCAATATTTGACAGGTGTATTAAATTGGGTCCCTAATGTTTCGTCTAAAGCAAGTTTGGTCCCTAACTTTATGAATTTAGGCACATTTAGGACAGCTAGCGAAAATTCAAAAGTGAGTCAACAACTTCGAATTTATACTTTTTGCCTCTATATAGATTTTGAATCATTATAGTCTCCTAAATTTTAAATAGTGATATTATGGGTTTTAAAATGAAATGAGATGCAAAATAGAATGAAATATTATTAAATGGGTAATCGAAATTCTAATTAAATCAAATTTCTTTTTTATTTTTTATTTCATTTATTGATACCACTATAGGTGTGCCTTCACTTGGTCTAAAATCGTGTACCTTAACCCCTCACGTCCACTAATTTGTCCCTAATTTCTTAATTCTTGAGTATGCCATGAGTTCTTGGTCGCGTCTTGGTACTGACGTTAGCCGTAAATTTTGTACCCTTAGACATAATTGAAGAGGTGGGCACTTGCCAGCCATGTTGTTTGTGTCTCCTTTAAGCGTCAAGCATGGCGAGGATTCCACTACATAGCAAAAGTTCATGAGAAAATTTGAAGTTTCGAAACCAGCCTTTTCATTGATTCGGAAAATTTGTTTGATCAGAGATCACTAATTCAATCGTTGGGTCAACCGTAATTGATTTGTGATGTCATTATTATGTATTAAATATTAATTTTTAGTTGTAAATATCTAAATTATGAAGAAGATAAATGGAAAATAAAACTATACTGATTCAACCATTAGTTTAACTAGATCAAATGCCATCGTTGATCATTCTAGGTTTAAAGGTCTAACTGGATCGGACGGTAGATTGGATCTGACCAACCAATAGGGCTGTCAATAGGTTGAATTGGCCTAACCCTGGCTCATTTGACCCAAAAGAAGAGGAGTCGAGTCTATTACAATTCTAAGTCAGGCAAAACTTGGGTCTAGGCTTGAGATTCGATTAAAATGTGACCCAAACTTAGACCTCTATAAGGTCAACCCGATTAAAGCCCAACCCATTATTAGATATATATACTTATATACACACACACATACATATATATATATATATGCATGCACACCTTGATATATATATATATATAACTATAAATGTATTATTTTTAAATATGTAATGTATAGTTAATAATTAGCAGAAAGAGAACTAGATTCATTAAATATATTAGAAAAAGAATTAGTAGTGTATTGACTAACGACTATTATTTTCCATGTATTTTAAAAGAATTGGATACAATTATTGTTAATTTTTTTGTTTATGTACTTTTAATGAACTTTGTACTAGTTTATGTGTAGTTTTAATGTTGTAGATTTCAAAATAACTTTATTACTTAATTATTATAATAATTATATTAGGGAAATTAACGAGTAATAAGTGAGTTTAGGTTGAACTGAATTAGGTTCAAACCTCGAATATATTGTGAGTCAAGTATTAGCTAAACATATATTAGTTCGATGCTCATAACCCGAAATCCAAATGTCTTACTAAGTGAGCCGAACCTAGATTGTTAAAACTCGATTCACATGGCCTGATTGACAACCTACCAACCAGTCCCAATTGAGTCTTAAATAGGACTGTCAACGGGATCGGGCCAACTTGAATTCTACCCATTCGACCCTAAAAAAAGTTCGATGAGCCTAACATTTTATTGAGTTGGGCTGAATTTAGGCCTAAATATTATGTTCGAATTAATTATGAACCAATTTTAGGACTTATTCGGCTCAAATCCGATATAGGACCAGCCCATCAATCCGCATCTATAAATATAATTATATATAATATATTCATATTTTAATATATATAGTTATATATCTAAATATATAATATTAACACTTTATACTTATGAGTTATGTGTCAAAATATATTAATATATATAAGAAATATTAAATATATATACTTATGTCAAAAGATTCATAAGGACAAATTTTAGTACGAGCAAATCAAAAACCTTTGAAGATGTATTGAATGTTGATCATGTTTTATTACTATTTTCCATATACTTGGAACTAATTGGATATATTATTGTTGAAAAATTCTTGGTTTATATACTTTTTAATAAATTGATTCATGTGTAGTTTTAATGTTGTAATCCTGTGCATGTTAAATTAGTTTTAGAAGTTAATAGTTATAGTAATTATATTAAGGAAATTAAGGAACAATAAGTGAATTTGGCCTGAGCCTGAATTAGACCCACAATGCGAATATTTTGTGAATCAAATATGAGTTTCACATTTGTTAATCCGAAACTCATAGCCCAAAATTCGAAAGTGATACTAACTGCACGAGTCGAGTCTGAACTTATTAAACCCCAACTCAAATGGCTCGATTGACAAGCCTAGTCTTAAAACCATGGAAAATACCTCAAGTGATGGATAGGTGACAGGACCGCAATAGAAAAGGCTAAGTTGCTGCTTCAGTGCCATAAACTAAAAATGTCTAACACTTTAGTTTAGTTTTCCAGAATATGCATTTAACCTCCCCACAGATGTACAGTATCTAGAATATCCAGCCATAGAATTTGGTAACCTGGTTTCTACGATGCCTTTCGTGTTGCTCCCTCACCCTTCGGCTCCTCTCTAAATTCTCTCTCAACTTACGGATCTCATTATCCAATTTTGCTCGAGCTTCTCGGGCAGTTTCCTCTGCTTTTAAGCTAGCAACTAGAGCTTCTCGGACGGTTTCCTCTGCTCTTAAGCTAGCATCTTGCTCTTTTGCCAATTGCTGTTCAAGTCTTCATGTTGTCTCCCTATGCTTTGTCTCAACCTGTACAACAAGGTTAAGACAATGGTAAAATGTTTTCCCAAGTATCCATCCAATTGCTTAATTCCCTCCTAACGTACGAGTCCTCATTGCAGGCAAATTAAGACAAACTCAAAATCCATCAAATATGTGTTCCCCAGCACTCAATTGAACATACAGGAAAAGATAATAACCATCGACAAATAATTTGTCAAGCAACCAACAAGACAATCCTCCATAGCATTGTATGGCAAAATAAAATCAGAGCGTGTAAAGTATACAGGGGAAAAGAACCATGTACTTTCCCCATTTCACACAAGGTGAAAAGAAATAATACTAGGAATGGACCATAGCACATTGTTTATCTCATTAACTAAATACATAGTGAAGAGGTGATTTCTGACCAGACGAGCTGCTCCGAATATCTGGAGTGTACACCGGATTGGCGGAGTAGCTAGTCGAGGATCACCTGCTTGGGTGGTTAGATACGGGGCTAGGTCCTCCGGTCTTCCTCCGTAAATTAAGTTAGTTCGGAGTAATGTATTAATGTGGGAGTAATTCTAGAGAGATTAGGCTTTTTTATCAGAGATTCATCCCCTTCCTTAGTGGGATATTCTGCTATTTATAGGGGACAATTTGGAGGGAAGGACTGTGGGGTCCAGGTCCCTAGAAATTGGATTGAGACAGCATATCATCTTGACCTGACCACTCTGGGCAGTAGGCAGTGTGTTAGAGCAGTGGACAGAATATCAGAGGTCACATCCACTACTGTTTGGTTGTCAGATCTTTGGACAGGACCTCGGTTGTAGTAGATCATAACACTGTCCCAAGGTGACAGTGGTATGGCAGGCACCTCGGTCATCAAGATGTTAGGCAAGGCCAAGGTGGTCAAGACGGATATGACCATTATTCCGGACTAGGATGCGGCCTCGGTTTATCCGAGGCGGAATGATCATCCTCACTAAATCCCCCAAGCCTCGGGAGAGTAGTAGTTGGTTACAGCTTCCAGAGGCTTTTGAGGAAATAACACAGAAGCCCTCATACGCCATAATGATAACGTGTAGGATACAAAAGGATAAAGGAACACGGAAGTCGATGGAACAGCTGTCTGACCGATTGACGGAAAGTGGACTGACATAGGTCAGGAAGACGGAGAGTCAGGCGGAGGTTAGTCAAAACGACGGCAGCTAATAAATGAGGGGGCGCGCCTTTTTTTCAAGATTCAATGTACCGTCTTTTGGTTTCCCCCCCCCTTATAAATAGGAGGTACCTTCTTCACTTTTTACCCTTTTTTGCTTTTTACTTCTTACCATCTGCCCATCCGAACGACTTCCCGAGGTGACGCTATAGCAGTAAACACCAACCTTCCTAGAACAGTAAGTTCCTCACTCTACGCTTTGATAATGGCACGAATTACCAGTACCCATAAGGAAACAGTGATGCCGGACTTCGCCGAGGCAGAGAGGCCCGACCCAACCCAAGAGGAAGGAACTTCATCCAATCTTGGGGAAAGGACCTTATCCAACCCCGGGGAGGGGACAGCTGAAGTGTCCCATCAGGCCGGGACTTCACAAACGTAGAGCCCAGAAGAATCTGAGGTGCTCTATAATAACGAGTTCGGGACTGAGGTGCCAAGGGACGAGGGCGTGCTTGAACCGGCTACCCCTCCAGATCTATCGGCCATCGACTATGGCCAAATCCCCATGTTCAACAGCATTATGGGTGAAGCCCTGACAGCCGCGCTGGCCTTCAAATATCCTTTCCGAGGTGATTACAGCATCCGTCCACCCAGGCCGAATCAAACTACAGAACGTCCTCCGAAAGGGAGGGTTGCCATATATGCGGACCAACTGGAGGCCGAGCTTAGAATGCCGACCACCAGATTCTTCTGAGACTGTCTCAGATATTGGGGGGTGAGAATTACTCAACTCGTCCCCAATGCAGTCCGAGTCCTAACCGGCTTTGAGATGCTGTGCCGACATCAAGTGTAGGCATTTTGGTGATAGACTGGATGCAGTCCGAGTCCTAACCGACATCAAGTGCCGGTTAGGACTGGACACCAAAAATTGACAAGTGTCAAGCTTGTGCAATAATAATTAGCTACTCAAGAAAAATATAAATTTTGTATATAGCGGTGAGTAGGCGTCGAATCCACAGGAACTGGGGATAATTCGTTTCTTTTTAAGTCAAGAAAGATGGGGGGATTTAAGAATTAAATGCTAACTAAATAAATTAACTGCAGAAAATAATTAATTAAAAGAAATAATTGGGAGCACTCTATCCAAGGGTACACTTCAGAAATTGTTCATGGCACTAATCATCGATTTACAGATAATTTCACATTTATTAATAGATTTGTTATAGTTGTCATGCACGCAATAAAACAACCAACCCTTCCTTAATTTCTCGATAGTTAACGTACAACCGTTAACTATTTGTCTAACTCAAAAACAACCCTAAGTACGACCGTAGGATTTAATTTCTAGATTGCATTAATAATTAGAAAGGCCCAATCCTAACTAACAAACACGCTACGAGGGTTTGTTTAAGTTAGATCGTATGCTTCCCTGACATAAACCCAATTACGCCAGTTTGCTACTGAGATGGAGATAATCGAACAATTACGGATTCAATTACCCCTAATTAGCAAAATAACCTATATGAATAATTAATTATTGCGCACTAATCAATCATACACAAGAGTTATAACAATTAAAAGCAGGAAACATACAAATACCAATAAATGGAGAAAACAATTAAAATAATTTAGATCTCACAGTAATTGCCGAACCAAATCCTCAGTTGTCTCCTTGACTAGAAAATAAGATTAGTTACTCTCCATTGAGAGTAACTCACTCAATTCCATTGAAGGAAATTGCGTCAATGTTTGACAATAGAAAAAAAACTACTGAGAGAAGAAGAGAGCCCAGCGGCTGCCGTCCTCCCCTTTTCTTATTCCCTGGCCGAGTAGTAATCACGCGGGATCCGGCTTGCTTTTCCTCTTTTCTCGTAATTGATTAGTAATTGAATACCAATCACATTCCTAAAAGATTCTTATCACAATTTAATTTCCTAAAAGCTCTCCCAATCACTTGAGAGAAATCAGGAAGGTCCTGATAACTATCAAATTAGGAAATTCATTTGGATTTGAAGATTGCCCAATATCAATCCTGACTTTCTGGCTTTGAGCAGTGAACTTAGGCGCGCCCCATGCAACCATCAGATGTTTTTCACTATAAAATCTTCATTTAAGCACTTTTCATTCCCGTTCCTGAAATAAGCACAAAATACCAAATATAAGTAAAATCCGACAATTAAAATAATATTTGGCTAAAATCAAGAGGGAGAATAATTATAAATTTAGCAATAAATTCTGACCTATCAATAGTTCCCACAGTCAACCTCTTCCGCCGCTGTTACACCATCAAAAACAGTGGAAGTGAGAAGGGGTGATTCTACTTCGGGAACAGAGTCCCAAAGTTAGTAGTAGATACTCCTACTTCAATAAAAGAGTGGAAACACAATTTTGTGTTAGTCCTGGCCGAGGATTTCCCGAGGGGTTCTGGTGGAGGGACTCACACTCCGGCAAAAGACACCTCTCTTGGGGACATGGAAAAAGAGAATTTCCAGAAACTGATGGGTTGGGTCTCAGGATTAGCAGTTGGGCATTCCCCGAGGCAGTCCTCGTAAATGGAGGAATCAGCCGAGTTTTTAATCAGCTCAGATCATTCTCCCTTCTTCTCTACTAGTCTTAAGAAACCTTGTACTTTTCCATTCATTACCTTGTTTTTATTTTTGTTTGACTCTCAATAACCTCACATTTCTCTTGTACAGTGACAAGGGTATCCGACCTGATTAGTTCGGTGGTCGCCGTAGTGAACAAAAGGCCAACAAAGTGGAAGGCCACCGCTGGGACGTCTGCTCCGCCGAAGAAGAAGACCATTGCGGCCAGCCGCCCCACTCCGATAATAATTCCAGGCGAGACTTCCTGAACCTCGGCCATTCCGATAGGGGTGGCAACCCGGGTGTGACGATTGCATCTCCACCTCCAGGCCGAGGAGTGACGATTCCTCCCGAAGTGCCCGTATCAGGATCGTCTTTGTTTAACCTCCACCATGTGCAATCTCAGGAAGCCGGGAGGATAAAAGACACTCTGGCACGCAATGGTGCCCGGAGTGGAATCATAACCTGAACGACCGCTGCAAAGATCCCAAGATCGCTCACAAACTCCTGGTGCACTCCGTCCTGCCAAGGGATCATGTCTACGCCCGAAAGCTTACTCCTCCTGAGCTGATGCAAAGCGCCTCAGTAGCATGGGTCTCTACCACGGCTTTCATATCGGAGCTGACGCAGCGTTACACAAAACCTGCTTGAGCATTACCAGCCATCTTCCGAGTTTCACAAGAAAATCTCCCGAACTAGAAGAAAAGCTAAAGGCCATCGAACAGGAACGCGACAAGGCTGTGGCCGAACGGGAGCAAGCCGAGGCCACAAACAATGCTTTGACGATGGCTCTTGACGAAGAAAAAGACAGGAAAGTCCAAGAAGAGCAGTCAGCGAGGAGGCAATAGAGAAGGCCGGCACTTCGGCCGTGGAGGCCTTCCGCAAATTCGAGACTTTCACTCGTGACCTCGGCGAGCTAAGGCTGTCGAGTTTCATGTTTGGATACATCTCAGCTGTCAACGATGCGGCACCTTTCCTTTCCACTGAACAGTTGGAGTCCCTTAAAGACAAGTCCAACTTCAACGAAGACGCTAAGAAATTGCGCGACCGCATGGCTGAAGGTATCCAGGCCGGCAGAGACCTAGCTGAAGTCCGAGAAGAATTTAATCAGTGGCTGTCAGAGTACCACATAGGAGGCGATGAGCTCGGGGATGAGGTCGGAGGAGAAGAAACCGGCGTTGGTGAGACTGAGGGTGTCGGGGGCGCCGAGGTAGGAAATGCTTAGAAGCACCCCTGTCCTTGGCATTTTTGTAGTCAGACGCCGAGACATTGACTTCGACTTTTTTGTATTTTTTTTAATGCCAGTGATTTCTTTTTTCTTTTTGCACTTAGTCTCTGTTCTCTTCTTCTGTACTTGCTTGTCCCCTTATTTTTTGCTTAGGAAAAAATAGTGTTAAGGAAAAAATAAATAACTTGAGAACGAGTAATGCAAGTCATTCCAAATAGTTTTTGGATAAAATACTTTTCATGGGTGGTACAATTTGAAATTCTCAAAATGCCAAGTTCGGAGCATTAAAGAGCCATTTCGGTAGGCCAGTTTACAATAATCATTCCGACTGGACTCAATGACACGGTATGGCCATTCCCATCTGGGAACTAATTTGTCTTGAGATTCAGTTTGGCTAACCGAGTTCTTCTGCAAAACTAAATCTCTCGGGTTGAACTGAAGATGCCTAACTCGTGTGTTGTAGTAGTTAATCAGGATGTTCTTATATAGTGCCACTTTGCTGCTGCGGTGTTTCTCTTCTCCTCGGTAAGGTCGAGATCCACTCTTCTCTCTTCTTCATTAGTTTCAGCGACAAAAGCTGCTATACGTGGACTCGGGATGATGAATTCGGCAGGAACCACCGAGGCGGACCTCGGGACCACAGCACACTGGGGAGTTCGTCCTCCCACGACGATCCGACTTGATATAACCTGGTTTTCAGGCCATGGAGGAGCGTATGATTGAAATTTTCAGCTTGTCCATTAGCTTGGGGATGTCCCACCGAGGTGAAATGTCGTTTGATCCCCAAATTCTCGCACCACTCCCTGAAAAGATTGTTTGCAAACTGCTTTCCATTATTCGAGATGACGACTCAGGGTAATCCGAAGCGGTAAACTACACTTTTCCAGAAGAACTTCTAGACAGCCAAACTAGTTGTACTTCTTAGGGGTTCGGTTTCGACTCATTTTGTGAAATAATCTACCGCCACCACTAAATAGGTAAACTGCCAGTGGCTCTATATCCGTTCCCCATTGTTTAAATGGCCATGACGATGTGATGGGGATGATCAGGTTGGTCGGCTGATGGTGTTCAGGGGCGTGATGCTGGCAGGAGGGACAACCAAGAACTAAGAGTTAGGCATCTCGCCGAATGGTAGGCCAGAAGTACCCAAGTAGTATGGATTTTTTGACCAACATCCGATAGCCGACGTGAGCACCGCAGAGCCTTTCGTGTATGTCTTGAAGAATTCTTTCCCCATTTTCTGGTGTGATACACCATAGCCATGGGCCGAGATATGACCTCATGTACAAGAGGTCGTCTCGGAGAGCGTACCGAACTGCTTTACGTTGAAGTTTTCTGGCCTCGACTCGGTCCTCCGGAAGCTCTCCCTGACCGAGGAATCGAACCAGCGGAGTCATCCAGGTGTCCCCAGGATAAACGGGACACGCGATTTCTTCTGAATAGCCTGGCTCGACTAAAATTTCGACGAAAATCGTCTTGTTTAGGGCGGAGAAAAAGATGTAGAAGTAAGTCGGGACAATGCGTCGTCCCGCTTGTTCTGCGACCAAGATATCTTTTGGATTTTGAAGGACTCAAAGTGTACAGTTATTTGATGTACTTTGGAGAGGTAACGTTGCATGACATCTTCCCTGATTTCGTACTCACCAAATATCTGACACACGACGAGTTAGGAGTTACTGTTGACCAAAATATGTCGGGCACCGAGTTTGTGAACTAGTTGTAGACCGGCGATGACTGCTTCATACTCGACCTCATTATTGGATGCGGTGAAATCAAATCGAAGAGCGTACAAACACATCTCCCCTTGCGGGTCTTCGAGGAGCAAACCTGCTCCACTACCCTCACTATTAGACGAGCCGTCTACATGCAGGATCCACCGCTGAGTCTTGGCGGAGCTCGAGGTGGATTCCTCCACCTCATTAAAAATAAGTTCGGCCAAGAAGTTGGCGAAAGCCTGAATTTTGATAGCCGTCCGAGACTCGTAGGACAGATCATATTCTCTCAATTCGATGGCCCATTTGGTAAGACGCCCAGAAGTTTCAGAGCGCGATAAGATCTGTCTGAGGGGTTGATCTGTCTTTAAGTAAACGTGGTGAGCTAAAAAATAAAGTTTCAACCTATGAGCTGCATGAATCAGGGCAAGCACAAGCTTCTCTGCTTGGATGTATCTGGTCTCGGCCTCTCGACGGACCCGACTAAGATAATAGACTGGCATCTGGACACCCTCCTCTCGTATCAGCACGGCGCTCACTGCTTCATCGGCGGCGGACAGATACAGATATAACTTGTCCCCAGGCCGATGTGAGGTGAGTGTTAGGAGGTGGTGCAGATATTCTTTCATCTGCTCGAAGGCCTGTTGGCACTCTTCTGTTCAGGAGAACTTGTCAGCCTTCTTTAATACTTTGAAAAAGAGCAGTGCTTTAGAAGAAGACTGCGACAAGAACCGGTTTAGAGCTGCCAATCGCCCTGTTAGCCTTTGCACATTTCGGGTACACCGTAGTGGAGACATTTCTTGGATTGCCTTCACCTTATCAGGATTTGCTTCTATATCTCGCTGTGATACGAGGTATCCTAAG
Source organism: Coffea humblotiana (assembly GCA_023065735.1). Taxonomy (NCBI): domain Eukaryota; kingdom Viridiplantae; phylum Streptophyta; class Magnoliopsida; order Gentianales; family Rubiaceae; genus Coffea; species Coffea humblotiana. The sequence continues at coordinate 8,855,495 of CM041217.1, forward strand.
AACTTTCCTGAGATCACTCCGAATACGCACTTCTTGGGATTCAGCATCATCCGAGTGTCACGGAGGACTTCCAGGACCTTTCTCACATCGGACTGAGGTCTTCTTGCTCTTCAGGAGAATATCATCAATATATGCTTCGATGTTTCGACCTATTTGAAATTTAAAAACTCGATTAACCAGTCGCTGATACGTCGCCCCGACGTCCTTCATTTCGAAGGGCATGGTAGTGTAGCAATATACACCCTTGTCTGTGAAGAAGGCAGTCTTTTCTTGGTTTTCTTCGCTCATTCCGATCTGATGATATCCTTTAAAGGCATCAAGGAAGCAAAGGACTTCATATCCCATTGCTGAGTCCACCAAGGCGTCAACTCTCGACAATGGGTAATAATCTTTGGGGCAGGCGTTGTTCAGGTCGGTGAAGTCCACACACATCCTCCTTGCCCCAGTATCATTCTTTACCATGATGGGATTGGATAACCAAGTTGGATACTGCACTTCCCTGATCATCTTCGCAGGTAAGAGTTTATCCACTTCTTGGCCGACGGCTTGACTACGTTCCGAGCCGAAATACCTTCTCTTTTGCTTGACCGTACGTGCATGAGGGTCCACGTTCAGTTCGTGCAACATAAGATGGTGCGGCATCCCCTTTATCTCCTGGCAGTCCAAGCGAAAAAGTCCCGATACTCCCTATGGAGGTCGACCATCTGGCCTTTGAAGGGATCGGGCAAGTGGATGCCAACACGAACCGTCTGGTCGGCATTAGCGGGATTCAAAGAGATATTCTCCACCTCATCTCCGGTCTCCAATCTCTTCGACTTCCCGGTCTGTTGAGGATCAATAATATCGATTGAAAGGATGTTCTACCTCCTCTCTGCCCTGAGCTCAGAGGTCGAAGTAGACGCGGCCTGCAGGGTGGTTAGGTAACATTCCCGCGCCGCACAAACATCACTACTCACCTCGGCAATGGCCGCAGGGATTGAAAATTTGAAACTCAAATGGTATGTGGAATATACTGCCCGTAATGCATTAAGCGTAGGTCGGCCCATGAGCAGATTGTAAGGAGAGTCAGTTTTAATCACGACAAAATTGACAGGGATGGTACGACAGTGGGGGTGACGGCCTACAGTCACCATCAGCGCGACCATCCTTTCACGATGCACCACGTGTCCTCCGAACCCTACAAGAGGGGTCCTAACGGGGGTCATCTATTCCTTAGTCAACTTCAGGCTCTCGAAAGTTCGGAAATACATGACATCAACCGAATTCCTTGGGTCGACAAATACCTTCTTGACAATGTAATTATTGGCGAGTACCTCTATTACTAGGGTCTCATGACTGCTAGAAGCAGTAGGGACGGGGTCACTGGGACCATAAGTGATGACTTCGGATAAGCGAGAGTTCGACTCGGTTTGACCTGGATTAGCCTGCCTGTAGGTCCTCTTTCGAGAGTTTTGACTATTCTCTCTCGTCGGACCTCCAACTATGGTATTAATGATCCCAACTATGTTTGGCCGTAATCTAGCCCACCACCAGGGGATCCATCTTTGGGAGGCCTCCTCGGCTCCCTAGAATCTTGCGTGGGTCGACAGCTACTACTCGACCCCCATCTCTCTTCCCGGCACTGTTCACTCCGGTGGTCACGACGGGTGTCACTCCTATTATGTTCTCCGTCTCGGCGGACGAACTGCTTCAGATACCCTCGCTTGATTAAACTTTCAATGTCTTTCTTCAAATCATTGCAATTTTCGATTTCGTATCCAATATCCCGATTATAAGTACAGTAGATGTTGGAATTCCTTTTTTCCCTCTTTCCGGCCATCCTTGGGGGAGCACACCCAAGGTGATTCTGCTCCATGACAGCGAGGATATAGGATCGGTTGGTGTTTAACGGAGTTACCTCAGAATCAAGGACGGATGACTTTCCCTTGATTATCCTGTCAAATACATTTCGGCGATTCCGGTTGTGACTTTGGAATTCGCCACTAGTGCCAGTTTCATTTCGGCCTAATTCTTTCTTCCTTCGGGAATCAGTTCCAGAGCGAGCTACCTGAGTTTCTCTTTTCATGCGATTTAGGTCTTCGGCCTGTATGCCTTTTTCGACCTTATGCCAGATCTCCTGAAATATACGAGGATATTTCTTATGTACCCCAATGTTGAACACACCGGCGATAAGCCTGTTGGTGAAGACGGCTATAGTTATCTGCTCGTTGGGATCAGGTATCTGCACGCTTTCATCTTCAAATCTCTGCATATAAGAACGGAGGGACTCTCCCGGATTCTGCTGTATATTTAGCAAGTGAGTCCAGATCTTCATCGTCGGCGTGGAAGATATAAATCGGTGGATGAATTTGTCCACCGACTCTCCCAGGGTGGAGATGCTCCTAGGTTCCAAACCCCAGAACCATCCTCTGCAGGAATATTGGAAAAACCCGACAGATAATTGGGTCGGAAATACATTATAATCGGAAAGTCGAGATGAAAGCGTCAATGTTGATTCTCAGGGTTACCTCGGCTATCATAAGATGGTATGGCAGGTAATTTGAAGTTTGAGGGAAGCCTTTCCTCATTGATGTCATCCGTGAAAGGCGGCGCCCTCATATAATCCACTTCTAACTCTCCGGGGTGCCGAGGTTCTTCCTCGACTCGTTTTTCCAATAGACCCCGCGAGAATGCCTTGGAGATAGAGGCAATCCTAGAAGTGGCCTTGGATGAGACTCGCTTCGGGGTGCTCCTAATGGAGTGTCTCCCTTCAGATTCTTCATCAGATGGGAGTTCGGGAGATTCATCTGACTTTCTCTTAGAGAATTCGGCCTTTTGCTTGCCTTGTCACTTAAAGTATCTCCCTAATTTTTCGAAAATATTAGGGTTCCCAACTATAAACTCCGCTATACGAGCCATGGTTTCTCCGTTCGCAAGCTGAGTCCCTGGGGACTCTTGTCCTTCAGAGATATTTTCTTATTGAACTGCAACACTTGGCTCAGCTTCAATGGTGAGAACCTTCCTGTTCTTAGAACGCGTGGATTTCATTCTTTGATGTTTTCGGGTTCCCACAGAAAACGCCAATTGAAGAGATGATTTCTGACCAGACCAGCTGCTCCGAATATCTGGAGTGTACACTGAATTGGCGGAGTAGCTAGTCGAGGATCACCTGCTTGGGTGGTTAGATACGGGGCTAGGTCCCCCGCTCTTCCTCCGAAAATTAAGTTAGTTCGGAGTAATGTATTAATGTGACAGTAATTCTAGAGAGATTAGGCTTTTTTACCAGAGATTTGTCCCCTTCCTTAGTGAAATATTTTGCTATTTATAGGGGATAATTTTGAGGGAAGGATTGTGGGGTCCAGGTGCCTAGAAATTGGATTGAGACAGCATATCATCTTGACCTGACCACTATGGGCAGTGAGCAATGTGTCAGAGCAGTGGACAGAGTGTCAGAAATCACATCCACTACTGTTTGGTTGTCAGATCCTTGGACAGGATCTTGATTGTAGTAGATCATAACACTGTCCCGAGGTGACAGTGGGATGGCAGGCACCTGGGTCATCGAGATGTTGGGCAAAGTCGTGGTGGTCAAGACGGATGGGACCGTTAATCCGGACTAGGATGCGGCCTCGATTTATCCGAGTCGGAATGACCATCCTCACTAAACCCCCCAAGTCTCGGGAGAGTAGTAGTTGGTTACAGCTTCCCGAGACATTTGAGGAAACAACACAGAAGCTCTCGTACGCCATAATAATAACGTGTAGAATACAAAAGGATAAAGGAACACGGAAGTCGATGGGACAGCTGTCTGACCGATTGACAGAAAGTGGACTAACATAGGTCAGCAAGACGGAGGGTCAGACGACGGTTAGTCAAAACGACGACAGTTAATAAATGAGGGGGCGCGTCTTTCTTTCAAGGTTCAATGTACCGTTTTTTGATTTTCCCCCCTCCTTATAAATAAGAGATACCTTCTTCACTTTTTACCCTTTTTCGCTTTTTACTTCTTACCATCTGCCTATCCGAACGAATTCTCGAGGTGACGCTATAGCAGTAAATACCAACCTTCCTAGAAACAGTAAGTTCCTCACTCCCCCCTTTGATAATGGCACGAATTGTCAGTACTCATAGGGAAATAGTGAGACCGGATTTCGCCTAGGCTGAGAGGTCCGACTCAACCCAGGAGGAAGGAACTTCGTCCAACCCTGGGGAAGGGACCTCATCCAACCCCGGGGAGGGGGCAGCCGAAATGTCCCATGAGGCCAGAACTTCACAAACGCAGAGCCCAGAAGAATCTGAGGTACTCTATAATGACGAGTTCGGGACTGAGATGCCAAGGGACGAGGGCGTGTTTGAACCGACTACCCCTCTAGATCTATCGGCCATCGACTATGGCCAAGTCCCCATCTTCAACAGCATTATGAGTGAAGCCCTGACAGCCGCGCTGGTTTTCAAATATCCTTTCCGATGTGACTACAGCATCCATCCACCCAGGCCGAATCAAACAGTAAAACGTCTTCCGAAGAGGAGGGTTGCCATATATGCGGACCAACTGGAGGCCGGTCTCAAAATGCCGACCACCAGATTCTTCCGAGACTGCCTCAGATATTGGGGTGAGGATCACTTAGCTCGTCCCCAATGCAGTCCGAGTCCTAGCCGGCTTTGAGATGCTGTGCCGACATCAAGAGATAGTTCCCACAGTCAATCTCTTCCGCCGCTGTTAACCATCGAAAACAGTGGAAGTGAGAAGGGGTGGTTCTATTTCAGGAACAGAGTCCCGAAATTAGTAGTAGATGCTCCCACTTCAATAAAGGAGTGGAAACACAATTTTGTGTTAGTCTCGACCGAAGATTTCCCGAGAGGGTTCTGGTGGAGACTCCCCACTCCGGCAAAAGACACCTCTCCTGGGGACCTGGAAGAAGAGAATTTCCAGAAGTTGATGGGGTCGGGTCTCAAGATTAACAGTTGGGCATTTCCCATGGCAGTCCTCGTAAACGGAGGAATCTGCAGAGTTTTAATCAGCCCAGATCATTCTCCCTTCTTCTCTACTAGGCTTAAGAAACCTTGGGTTTGTTTGGACAGTAGATTATTTGGGATTATTTTTAGGTTACTATTTAAGATTGGATAAATATGAAATAGGCGTTTGGATAGCAAATAAATCGTGTAAATTAGCGTTTGGACAGGTGCTCATTATTTGAATGTAATCAGTTGACTTTGACTTCGAAAATTTTGACTTTGTAGTAAGTTTAGGCTAAACCAATGCACACTTAATACACAGACCGTACAGATTAATTTAGAAGTTGGAACAAAAGGCCATTTTAAGTACACTCCATCCATGGATTGTACTTTTACAGACAATTATAAATCGGTTAATTCGATGAACACCTAACAGCGTCGTCGCCCCCGTGCTGCGTACATTTGAGTCGCTATATAGTCTCGCTTAGCCTTCCATTTCGCAAGTTCTTGCAGGAGGTACGTTCAATGCGAACGGCTGAGGTACTGGCCCGTCTACTTGTGGCTCTTCATTTAAATGCACGTCTTTTGATTCGAACCGTTGAAAATGGGCATCTTCTGGTTGGTGCATCCTTAAAAAGTTGTGCAACGCACAACAAGCAATGACTATAGTTATTTGAGTGCTCATGTAGAAATTATCTACCGGACCCTTTAGAAATTTGAATCTTTTCTTCAGCACACCGAATGTGCTTCAATGACATTGCGAAGCTGCGAATGTCGAGTATTGAATAAGGTCTTTGCCGGAGATTCAAGGCCCACGTTCTTATACGGGGGCATGAAGCCAAGAGCATTCCTATATGCCGCATCAACTAAGTAGTATTGGCCTAATTGAAAAAGTTAATCCAGTTACTAAACGAGCTAAAAATAGGAGGTTAACATTTAAAACATGGCATTTATTGACTTGAAAAATTGTGATCGTCAATTACCAGATTGCGGCAGTGGAAAATCGGACGGATATGCTAATGCTGACTCTAATACTCGCGCATCATGTGCATTTCCCTCCCATCCAGCATACACATAGATGAAGCACACGTCATGGTCACACACTGCCTGAACATTCTGTGATTGAAACCCGTGCCGGTTTGTATATGCCATTTGCTCGCCTATCGGAGGACAAGCTGAGATATGGGTGCCATCCATCGCTCCTACGGCATCCTAATATTCATGGAAAACATATATTCATCTGTTTTGAATTAACTTACTACATCGAGCCAAAAACACTCTTCTTTACACATTACCTTGAACCATGGATAAAAATTAGTTGAGTTTGCAATTCGTGGATGAACTGCAGTCTGGTCACCCGGTCGTATTATTTCAGCTGCAAATAGACACAGGCCTCGGAGCACCTTTCTTATATTTCGATTAATGTCTCGATGGATCGATAAAAAATAGTCCCCAACACACGGTGCGTATGCTTGTGGCTCACCAACATTAAAGTCATAGCTAGCACCTCCTGTAGGCACACGCTGTTGTGTTGTGTGTGTAGAACGTACTGGCGCTCGACAAGGATATCGGACAGTTGCAAGAAATTATCAATTGTGATACGCATGTTGTCTATTGATCGTCTATGATGACCGTTAAGTAATCACTCCACCCACTGTTATCGTGAATGAGCCATCATGTTGCGGAAGTGGTTGATTGTTGGTTATGTGTGCAAGAGACGGATGCATTAACATTAACGAGGCACTCATAAGAAATAAGGCTCATCTTCCTCATCTTGCCTCATGCGATCTGAATTGCGTCCCCTAGCACCACGGCGGTTGTTCCAGACCATGATAATTGAGTATATATCTGTATATATTTTTATATAAGTGTGTTCATGTGTGTATATCTAATTTCATAAATTTTTTATATACGTGTTTGTCTACATATATAAAATGTATACACTAGACATAAAATGTCATTTACTTAAAATATGAAATTGGACATAAATGTCCCATCAGAGTCTTCATCATCCTTTCATACCAATTATGAAAACGAGAGTAGCTTTGCAACCAAAGATACGTTAGAAATATGACTTTTATATCACAAGGATGATCAAAATTCAAGTGATAATCCTTTCAAGCTCACCAACGTTTTCTTTTTCTAAGATTAATTTGCTTTCAAGGTCATATTCTGATTAACATTTGAAGTGAAATTCTTTCAAATAAATTTCAAATGATATTCAAGTTCAAAAAGTGCTACAGTAATTATTCTAAATAATTACTCAAATAATCTACGCGCGTAAGGCTCTTTTTTTCTCCTTAAGTTTAGAACTTTGAAAGAATTTATTCTCGAAATGACCTCTTAACTAATTTTAAGTACGTACAAAATTGTGATGAAGCAACTCTATAAGTTTATTAAATTGTACACAGGACAATAGAGAATAGAGAATTTTATAAAATTTATGTTGGGAGGGGGGGCTGGGCGGGGATGAGTTATTACAATTGATTTCTTAAAAATTTCAGCAGGATGAGTGCTTAGATGGCAAAGTTTCTCATTTCAGCACGTAAGCAATATGGTGCCCGTGATGACATTTTGTCAGTTCATCTTCCCGCATTTTTCTTCTAGTCAGTTCTTAAAAGATTTCTAACTTTTGCCAACACTAGGGTTTATTAAAAGATTTTTCTTAAAAGATTTTTCTTCATTTTCCAACACTATGTACAAACATAATGCTCTGCAAGTAGAGATTCCTAAACACAACAGGGAGTAGTGAAAAACTCTGCAAGTAGTGTTATTGCACTGTGTTTTTTGCTACTGATTATCAATGATAATCAAGATCTCTAGCCAAAAAAGAAAGCGAGTAAATCTCAATAAAAAATGCTCCACAAAATTATCTAAGAAAGCCATTCTTGTTTGATGGCCATTTGTATCATTACATGAAAGCTTTCAGACCTCTTTGTTGTACTAAAAGGAAAGGAAACCGATGTCAGAGTCACAGGTCATACTATAAGGCTATAAACGGATTGGGATTGTTTTATTTCGAATGCCAACTGCAATTTGAAAAAAGTTTAATTTGCAGAGAATGCTTGTGAGTGTTCCTATGTGATTAGCGAATTTTAAGCGTTAATTCCGCTTGACACCCTCCAACTATACTTGAATTTCTAATTTAACTTCTAAACTTTAAAATTAGATATTTTAGTCCCTAAAGTTTGAAATTATATTCCACTTTAATTCGTAAACCTCAAAATGAAATATCACTTTGAACATGGAAATATGAATGACTTTTATACGATTTACATATAATGCATTAAATCAGAGTATAAAAAGTTTCCAAACAAGAACTAAATACCACAGAAATTGAATTGGGTTAGATTGCCATATTACAAAAGACCGCTACTACTTACCTCTCTTCCACTGGCACACCATGTTGTTTACGGTTTGCTACACTCTCCGCCCAGACAGCTACTACGTAGACAATCAACTGGCACACTACTTTGATTGGAGAAATGGCGGCTATTCGTCTTGGTTTTCTGTCTTTGGTTTTCGTTCTTTCTTTGTTGAGTAATGAATTGGAGTGAAGTTCATATGGTAGTACGATATATTTATTGGCTGTATGGCTGAACTTCAATTATCAGATAATATTGGCCTTGGATGCAGATTAGCACGTGCATTTCCGCAAATTCAGGCAGACATGACAAGTCTCTGAATATAACAAGTGGAAACATACAGTTGATCACATGTCTACTTTTTCAGATTTCTATTGGCCAGCAAAACTCACTAACGTACAAAACCTATTTCCACCATGCTTGGTAGGGAACCTGGTCTCATAGAACTAATTATTTGAGCTTCGTCTTGTAGTTCTTGAAGAAGTATTGCCATGCTCAAGCATTACATTTTACACTTGAACACCCTCCCTAAGTACTTCTTCACATATGCATGGGAAAATTAAAACTTAAGAAAGGCAAATGAACAGAGATCTCAGTTTTAGCTTTGCTCCTGCGGCTGGGTGGCCCTTCCACTAGAATGGCTCAATTGTAGGTTAACCCATTTGAAGGCAATTATACCACTACTTGTAAATACCAAAAGTGGGATTATAAACTTCTATCTACAACTTTCTTATATTCTGTATGTTCCTGTTGTATCTTCCTCGTCGCCATTGAGCCAAAGCCATAAGTTGGCAATCAGCAGGAATTTTAGTGCCTAACCAATAAGGACCTTAAGGATTAAGCATCATAAAATATCAGGTTTCACATGCAATGGACAACTCTTGTCTGGAATGCTTGTTTTGACTTGTCTTTCCATTGAATATTCAAATTTGCGAGCAATGCAGATAAACAAAAGAATTAGATAAGCAGCAACAAAAGTAAAGTTGATTTACTATTCCTTGTTTATATTCATTTTTAGTATGACATCAATAACCACCCGCCTAGGGAAGCAAAAAATTAATCCGGTGCCGAAAAAGAAAGCACAGAAGCATCAGCGAGTATCTTACAAAAGAATCTCTAGAAATCTTAACATAAATCCACCAAGGATTCGTTTTCCATCGGACAACCATCCATTACTCACCAAGGATACTCCTACCATGTGATTCAGATAGAGTATTTCAGCAATCCTGGGGTATATCAAGCCCATATTCTGTATGTCACCTGCACAGCCCCTGGCACATATGGATGACTGAAGTTACACTCATCTGGTGTTGGACTTTGGATGTACAACTGTTGAAACATATATTATACGTGCTAGACTTAAGTGCTTAATGACAAGTCCCTGAATAAAGCCTGCGAAAACATGACAAAACACACATAAATGTATTTATTGCAATTGCTGTCTACCTATTCAGATTTCGTAAGAATCGAAAATTTTAACTAAGATACAAATGCCTATGAATAAAAAAATCATCTTATTTGAGTGTCCTGTCAAAGTCTAATCCACCAAAGTGGGGTAGGGAAATACACACCATACAACGAATTCAACTACTTGGTGACCTCTATGTTACAAGCGTCAAAATTGGGGTGGATGCCCACGAGAGAAGTTGTGCCCTGTCACAAACTACAGGCCAGCAACAAATACCGCAAAAATTTATTCCAAGTCTCAACAACACTCATAATAAACTAGTACAATATTGCAACACACATAATTGCAATTCTCAGCAGCTACAATTCAAGTCAAGCCTTTCTCCTGCATCAACTTAAGGATGTAGCCGTAGCGGTTTGCTGCAGAAGCCCTAAAGAACACAAATCGTTCACCCTCTCTGTCACTATTGGCATAATGACAGTTAGCATGTATTCTCTAATTGTCCGGAATCTCCATTGTATTGATCACATCCTGGCACTGCATTACCACTATATAGGGACTCGAACTCCATCCTACTCCGTCTATCCTCAAGTACGAAAACGGAGTAATTTCAATCTTGCTAATAGCATCCTCAAGACCAGTAGATAACCGTGTCGATTTTGACCCTCTAGTCCCCTCCAGTTCACTGCTGGTTCTTAGGCTTGAGGTTGACCGTTTTCCTCCAACTGCCCCAGGAACTGGCGGAACATAATACACATCATTTTCATCCCCTTGGACTGGTATGTTCGCCGGATTAGGAGCCCTCGACGTTAGAGGCTTTACCTTTTCCCTTCCGACTCCTAGCAGAAGTGTTGGCCCTTTCACGGCGAGGCGGCTCCGATGGTACAATCTCGCTTGTAGACTGGGCACGACTGCCTGTGGCGTGTCTTCCAAGTAGTATTGGTGTCACCCGATCGTACTAGTAGCATGAGTTTAAATTCAGCATACGAGGAATTAGTCTAATGAAATGCAAATCTGAAGTCAGCACCAACGAAAGAGACTCTGAATACTACTTAAATACTGAAATAGAAGATATTAGAGGCAGTAGAGATGCATTTCAGTTAATACGAGTCTTGGAACAGAAATTTCTTTAGGAATATTTTTCACCGAAAGAAAAAATGCTTGGCCACAATTTGGGAAATATAGAAGACCCTAGATCATAAGCAGTTATCTAGACAAATTCGAGAAGGAACCAAGCTCGGCAGGAGTAAAATGCAATACTAAAGTTAAGAAGAAATTATTTTGGCACCAAAAGTCAAAAAGTGTTCTAGCTACAGCATGGAGAGCACAACACCAGATTTTTCCACTTGTTTAGAGTGATAAGAAAGAGAAGAAATACATTGCAAAACCTTAAATACGTTAATTGCACCTGAATCATCCTAAATATTTTTTCACTTGAATCCAAGTGAAATTTTGCACAAAACAGCATGCAAAAGGGACTACTACATCCTTAATTGCATTGATTCCTAAAGTTTACAGCCTAGAGACATAATCACAATTGCGACCCATACCCCTATGTAACGTGAACTACAAAGTGGTCACCAAAATCAGATCAAGAAACTAAGGCCAGTGCTGGATTTTCTAGTGGGACAAGTGCAAGCTAGCTTTATCCCGGGGCAGATACAATTTTAAATGTAAGCATCACACAGAAGCTATTGCACTCAATGAGGAGAATGAAAAGGAAAAAAGGGAACAATAAAAGGTTTTCACCCGAAGTTTTAAAAGGTAGAATTAAAATGCAGTATAAAAGGCACTTCAGAGATAGCAGAAATCCAAACTGTGGCTGCCGAAAATCAAAGTTTTCCCAATTAAAAGAAGTGCGGACAGCTACAAGTCCATACCTACACCAAGTTGTCCCAATGTTCATCATCAGTAGTGAGCAGTAGCTGTCCGCACTCCACCCAACCCCGGTCTCTGATTCTGATGATATTCCCACGTAGATTACAGAAACAAGTCCCATTTATTCTTGATGTGATATAATCTGGTCTGCAATTGCTGGCCAGTGACAGTCATTATGCCATTACTCACCAAATGGCCTGCCAACATGTCTGTAGTTTGTCTCAAGCGATTCTTGTTGTCCCACCAGTTATTTTCCCTAAAGCTTAACATAGGCTGTGAGGAAAGCTTTCGTCCATTGCATCGGTCCATTGAATCCTAGAAGCCATTTGCTAACATGTGTGAAAGAAAAAGGTTAGCGCTGGACGGATATTACAAAAATAGTTTGAAGTGCTTTGGAAAAAAGAAATGGACAATTAACATTGGGGAAAAACAGGTCAAGCAGGAACAGTACGAATTCACTTGCCTCAACGTAAATGGAAAGCAGTCGATGTAGTTGTTGGAGCCAGTTGAACGGGAGGAGCAATCGACGTACAGCTAACAGGTGAGGCTTCAAAATTCGAACAATAAGTAGTAAGACTCAATTAATATCCTGCGAAAATTTCTTTCTAATACATATACACATGGAAGAAGGACATACAATCGCAAGAAGGCTTCTTCCTCTTCTTAGCGGTCATAGCCGAAGAGAGAACAGCGTCAGAACCAAGTCATGGCAGCAGCTGGACAGTAAAATTATTTATTCATCAGAAAAAATATGCATCCAAACAGCACCTGGACTTTGCATCCAAACAGTTCCCAGCATGTTAGCCACAAATTCCAGTCACAAACAAAATAAATCTTGCGTCTGACCATTCTGGAAATTACCAGACACAAATAATAAAGGTTTTTAACTCCAAAGAACAAGATAATAATTCAGCCTTTGACATGTATCTGACCTCATCAAATGAGACTTAAAACAGACCAAAAAGTTAATAAGTATATATTCATGAACTGTGCAGGCTGTGGTAAGCAAATTCTCAAAGATGGCTATCCATGTAAATATCTGTGATTATATTAGATGGGAGATCCATTCAGAAAGAAAAGACTACATTTACATCCTACAAGACACCGACAAAAAGGCATACTTCCTTATTAAAACCTTCCACAAGGGCTGCATGATATATACTTTAGAAAGCCTTACACTAATTTCAGTTTCTTCTTTCTAACAAGAATATAAAGAGATATATTATATATATATATAGTACATTTTCTATATATATAGTACTTTAGCTTCCATATTTTATTCCCAAAAAAACTGGCAACAAAAACAGGATCACCAGATACCACACTGACATTCTTGTAGGTAGACAGGGTATAGTCATCCAATTTGTCGGGCAATCATGATGTTTTCCCTCATGTGAAAAGAAATGGTGGGCAGTAAGAAAAGTTGTAGACCAATATACTCATCACTCAACAATTTTAGGAATTATCAAGGCCTATATGCTCGTACTTTCAAGTAACTGAATGTAGAAGGTAAGTACTAGAGAGAGCTGCCCACTTGTAAAACGTTTAAAAACAACTAATTTTAGGTATCATAACATTCATTGAACAAAGATATTATTTACAAATTTTTTTCTATTAAAATGCATTACATGGAACATCACTTCTGAAAAAGAATGTCAACCTCCATTGTGCAAAATAGGAAACAGGAGAATCACTCTAGCACTTCTGTTATTCTTGCTTTTAACTCAATTATTACATTTAACCTTATGAAGCCACTTTTCCAACCAACACCAAAAGTCATAAGTTAGTCTACAAAAAAAGCATGAACTTTCTCCACTCTTGTAACAGTTTGCACCTTCATCGTGTGAAAATTAAGAACAAGTTTCAATGGTAGCGTTTCTGACAGTATATGTAAGAAGCCTAACAAATAATCAATAATAATAAAAAATATAGAAAAAACAGAGGAACGATCAAATTAACCAGAAATGAAAGCTCGTGATGGGTATAAAATATAAATTACTGCCCCTGATCTGTCTCAAATAGAGAAGCTAAAGAATTAATCTGTTCATTGCTGACATTTGAAATATTTAAGCACAATTTCAACTTTTGCTTAATTGAAAGTGGAGTCTTAACAACACCAGCTAAAAAGTTAATCCGGTGGCGATCGTAAGCCTTAGAAAGACTTTTAGTGCTCGGAGACACAATTTGGAATGCCAACGCTGCATTCCACCATTCCATTCATATTCGTGTTCAATTAAAACTGAAAAAATTAATCTAACTAAAAAAATCTCTACTTTTCACACACACCCAAAAGAAAATCAGTGTGGATGGAAGACAATCAGCTGATAAATCTGTGGATATGTAGAAAGAGAGATCAACGCAGGAGGAGGAATGTAAATTGCAGCTGATGGTAAATCGAAGGAATATACCTGCCGTTGTAGATATGGAGAAAGAGAGATCAACGAACCAACTTCCGCTGGAGTGTTGGAAATTGTAACCGCGGCTGGACGAATGCGGGCTGGAAATTCAAATCGCAGCTGCTAGTTGTTAATCGAGAAGATGTTGCAGCTGGATCTGCTTGGAGCTCTCTTTGCCGGTGGGAGCTAGATGAAAATGGCGAAAATGGTCAAGCAGAGAGGAGCACGTGAAGCCTGTCGTTTTCTTTGAGGAGTAAATGGCTTTACTCCAGACCAACGGTTACTTTATTGCATGCCTTTGAAAAAAGCCAGCCACGTCAGACGTATTTGAAGTGTAGTATGACTTTAGTGCAAAAGGCTGCAGCACATAGGAATCAATATGGGTGAAATGCAGGATGAAAAACCCCCACTTTATCTTATACAGTCCAAACGGTAATTTTCTAAAAAGTGAAATAACCAACCAATTCGACATTCCAAACACTTCCTTGTACTTTTTCATTCATTACCTTGTTTTATTTTTGTTTGATTCTAAGTAACCTCACATTTCTCTTGTGCAGTGACAAGGGTATCCGACCTGATTATTTCGGGGGTCGCCGTAGTGAACAAAAGGCCAACAAAGTGGAAGGCCACCACTGGGACATCTGCTCTGCCGAAGAAGAAGACCACTACGGCCAGCCGCCCCACTCCGATAATAATTTCAGGCGAGACTTCCTGGATCTCGGCCATTCCGATGGGGGTGGCGACTCGAGGTGTGACGATTGCATCTCCACCTCCGAGCCGAGGAGCGACGATTCCTCCCGAAATGTCCGTATCAGGGTCGTCTTTGTTTAACCTCCACCACGTGCAATCTCAGGAAGTCGGGGAGGATAAAAGACACTTTGGCGTGCAATGATGCCCGAAGTGGAATCTTAACGTGAACGACCGTTGCAAAAATTCCAAAATTGCTCATGAGCTCCTGGTGCACTCCGTCCTGCCAAGGGATCATGTCTACGCCCGAAAGCTCACTACTCCCGAGCTGATGAAAAGTGTCTCGGTAGCATGGGTCTCTACCACGGCCTTCCTATCGGAACTGACGCAACGTTACACAAACCTAATTTAGCATTACCAGCCCTCCTCCGAGCTTCAGAAGAAGGTCTCCGAGTTGAAAGAAAAGCTAAAGGCCACCGAACAGGAATGCGACAAGACTATGGTCGAACGGGAGCAAGCCGAGGCCACAAACAATTCTTTGACGACGGCTCTTGACGAAGAAAAAGACAGAAGAACCCAAGAAGAGCAGTCAACTCAGGATGCAATAGAGAAAGCCGGCACTTCGGCCGTGAAGGCCTTCCGCAAATCCGACACTTTCACTCGTGACCTCGGTGAGTTAACGCTGCCGAGTTTCATGTTTGGATACATTTCAGCTGTCAACGATGCGGCACATTTCCTTTCCATCGAACAGTTGGAGTCCCTTAAAAACAAGCTCAACTTCAACGAAGATGCCAAAGAATCGTGCGACCGTATGGCTGAAGGTATCCAAGCCGACAGAAACTTGGCTGAAATTCGAGAAAAATTTAATCAGTGCTGTCGCAATACGACATAGGAGGCGATGAGATCGGGGGTGAGATCGGAGGAGAAGAAACCGACGCTAGTGAACTGAGTGTGTCGGGGGCGCCGAGGTAGGGAATGCTTAGAAGCACCCCTGTCCTTGGCATTTTTGTAGTCAGACGCCAAGACATTGACCTCGACTTTTTTGTAATTCTTTTTAATGCCAGTGACTTCTTCTTTCTTTTTGCACTTAGTCTGTTCTCTTCTTCTGTACTTGCTTGTCCCCTTATTTTTTGCTTAGGAAAAAATAGTGTTAAGGAAAAAATAAATAACTTGAGAACGAGTAATGCAAGTCATTCCAAGTAGCTTTTGGATAAAAACATACTTTTCATGGGTGGTACAATTTGAGATTCTTCGCATGCCAAGTTCGGGGCATTAAAGAGCCATCTCGGTAGGTCAGTTTACAATAACCATTCCAGCTGGACTCAATGACACGGTATGGCCCTTCCCATCCGGGAGCTAATTTGCCTTGAGGTTAAGTTTGGCTAACCGAGTTCTTCCGCAAAACTAAATCTCCCGGGTTGAACCGAAGGTGCCTAACTCGTGCGTTGTAGTAGTTAGTCAAGATGTTCTTATATAGTGCCACTTTAGCTGTTGCGGTGTTCCTCTTCTCCTCGGTAAGGTCGAGATCCACACTTCTCTCTTTTTCATTAGCCTCGGCGGCAAAAACTACTATACGTGGACTCAAGATGATGAATTCGGCAGGAACCACCGTGGCGGACCTGTCTGGCGAATCTCGGGACCACAATACACTGGGGAGTTCGTCCACCCACGACGATCCGGCTTGATATAACTTGGTTTTCAGGCCATAGAGGAGCGTACGATTGAAATTCTCAGCTTGTCCATTAGCCTGGGAATGCCCCACCGAAATGAAATATTGTTTGATCCCGAAATTCTCACACCACCCCTGAAGGGGTTGTTTGCAAACTGCTTTTCATTATCTGAAATGACGACCGGGGTAATCCGAAGCGGCAAACCACACTTTTTCATAAGAACTTATGGACAGGCAAACCAGTTATGCTCCTTAGGGGTTCGGTTTCGACCCATTTTGTGAAATAATCTACCGCCACCACTAAATAGGTATAACTGCCAGTGGCTCTAGGGAATGGGCCGATTATATCCGTTCCCCATTGTTTAAATGGCCATGACGATGTGATGGAGATCATCAGGTTGGTCGGCTGATGGTGTTCAGGGGCGTGATGCTGGCAGGAGGGACAACCAAGAACTAAGAGTTAGGCATCTCGCCGAATGGTAGGCCAGAAGTACCCAATAGTAGGGACTTTTTTACCAACATCCGATAGCCGACGTGAGTACCGCAGAGCCTTTCGTATATGTCTTGAAGAATTCTTTCCCCATTTTCTGGTGTGATACAGCATAGCCATGGGCCGAGATATGACCTCATGTACAAGAGGTCGTCTCGGAGAGCGTACCGAGCTACTTTACGTTGAAGTTTTCTAGCCTCGACTCGGTCCTCCGGAAGCTCTCCCTGACCGAAGAATCGAACCAGCGGACTCATCCAGGTGTCCCCAGGATAAACGGGACACGCGATTTCTTCTGAATAGCCTGGCTCGGCTAAAATTTCGACGAAAACCGTCTTGTTTAGGGCGGAGAAAAAGATGTGGAAGTAAGTCGGGACAATATGTCGCCCGTTTGTTCTGCGACCAAGATATCTTTCGGATTTTGAAGGACTCAAAGTGTACAGTTAATTGATGTACTTTGGAGAGGTAACGTTGCATGATCTCTTCCCTGGTTTCGTACTCACCAAGTATTTGACACACGACGAGTTGGGAGTTACTGTTGACCAGAATATGTCGGGCACCGAGTTTGTGAACTAGTTGTAAACCGGCGATGACCGCTTCATACTCGGCCTCATTATTGGATGCGGTGAAATCAAACCGAAGAGCGTACAAACACAGCTCCTCTTGCGGGTTTTCGAGGAGCAAATCTGCTCCACTACCCTCACTGTTAGACGAGCTGTCTACATGCAGGATCCACCGCTGAGACTTGGCGGAGTACGAGGTGGATTCCTCCACCTCGTTAAAAGTAAGTTCGGCCAGGAAGTGGGCGAAAGCCTCAGCTTTGATGGCCGTCAAAGACTCGTAGGATAGATCATATTCTCCAATTCGATGGCTCATTTGGTAAGACGCCCAGAAGTTTCGGCGAGCGATAAGATTTGTCTGAGGAGTTGATCTGTCCTTAAGCAAATGTGGTGAGCTAAAAAGTAAGGTTTCAAACTACGAGCTGCATGAATCACGGCAAGCACAAGTTTCTCTACTTGGGTGTATCTGATCTCGGCCCCTCAAAGGACCTGACTAACATAATAGATTGGCATCTGGACACCCTCCTCCCGTATTAGTACGACGCTCACTACTTCATCGGTGGCGGACAGGTACAGATATAACTTGACCCCAGGCCGAGGTGAGGTAAGTGTTGGGAGGTGGTGCAGATACTCTTTCATCTGCTCGAAAGCCTGTTGGCACTCTTTCGTCCAGGGGAACTTGTCAGCCTTCTTCAATACTTTGAAAAAGGGGCATTGTTTTAGAAATAGACTGCGACAAGAACCGGTTCAAAGTTGCCAATCGCCCTGTTAGCCTTTGCACATCTCGGGTACACCGTGGTGGAGACATTTCCTGGATTGCCTTCACCTTATCAGGATTTGCTTCTATATCTCGCTGTGATACGAGGTATCCCAAGAACTTTCCCGAAATAACTCCGAATACACACTTCTTGGGATTCAGCAGCATCCGAGTGTCACGGAGGACTTTCAGGACCTCTCTCACATCGGACAGGAATGCTGAGATTTTCTTACTCTTCAGGAGGATATCATTCACATATGCTTCGACGTTTCGGCCTATTTGAGATTTAAAAATTCGATTGACCAGTCGCTGATACGTCGCCCCGGCGTTCTTCAATTCGAAGGCCATGGTAGTGTAGCAATATACAACATTGTCAGTGAAGAAAGTCGTCTTTTCTTGGTTCTCTTCACTCATTCAGATCTGATGATATCCTTTAAAGGCATCAAGGAAGCAGAGGACTTCATATCCCATTGCTGAATCCACCAAGGCGTCAACTCTCGACAGTGGGTAACAATCTTTGGGGCAGGCGTTGTTCAGGTCGGTGAAATCCACACACATCCTCCATGCCCCAGTATCCTTCTTTACCATGACGGGGTTGGATAACCAAGTTGGATACTGCACTTTCCTGATCATCTTCGCCGGTAAGAGTTTATCCACTTCTTGACCGACGACTTGACTACGCTCCGGGCCGAAATGCCTTCTCTTTTGCTTGATTGGACGTGCATGAGGGTCCACATTCAGTTCATGCAACATAAGATGGTGCGGCACCCCCTTTACCTTCTCGGCAGTCCAAGCGAAAATGTCCCGATACTCCCTAAGGAGGTCGACCATCTGGCCTTTGAAGGGATCGAGCAAGTAGATGCCAACGCAAACCGTCTGGTCGGGATTAGCGGGATTCAAAGAGATATTCTCCACCTCATCTCCGGTCTCCAATCTTTTCGACTTTCCAGTCTGTTGAGAATTAATACAAATTATTGAAAAGATGTTCGACCTCCTCTCTGCCCTAGGTTCAGAGGTCGAAGTAGACACGGCTTGCAGGGTGGCGAGATAATATTCCCGCATCGCACAAATATCGCTACTCACATCGGCGATGGCCGCCGGGGTTGAAAATTTGAAACTCAAATGGTACGTGGAATATACTGCTCGTAATGCATTGAGCGTAGGTCGGCCTATGAGCAGATTGTAAGGAGAGTCAGTTTTAACCACGACAAAATTGACGGGGATGGTACGACAATGGGGGTGACGGCCTACAGTCACCATCAGTGCGACCATCCCTTCAGGATGCACCACGTGTCCCCCGAACCTTACAAGGGGGTCCTAACGGGGGTCAGCTGTTCCTTAGTCAACTTCAGGCTTTCGAAAGTTCGGAAATACATGACGTCAATCGAACTCCCTGAGTCGATATATACTTTCTTGACAATGTAATTATTGGCGAGTACCTCTATTACTAGAGTCTCATGATTGCTAGAAACAGCAGGGACGGGGTCATTGGGATTAGGGGTGTAAACGAATCGAGCCGCTCGCGAGCCGCTCGCGAGCGGCTCGATTCAAGCTCGAGTCGAGCTCGAGCTGGTCGAGTCAAACTCGAGCTCGAACTCGAGCTCAAAATATTAAGCTCGTTAGCTCGCGAGCCGGCTCGCGAGCTCGAGTATATATATATTTTTTTATTTTTATTTTTATTTTAATAGTAAAATTACATAAATATCCTTAATATTTTATTATTTATTAATAAAAAATATTATTTTATTTATTTTTTTTAAAAAATAAAATAATTATTTTTATTTTTTCGAGCTCGAACTCGAGCTCGAGCTCGGCTCGAATCGAGTCGAGCTCGAGCTCGAGCTTCAAAATTGCCAGCTCGTCGAGCTCGAGCTCGAGTTCGAGTTCGATGAAATTAAGTCAAGGCTCGACTCGATAAGGCCAAATCTCGACTCGGCTCGGCTCGTTTGCAGCCCTAATTGGGATCATAAGTGATGACTTCGAATAAGCGAGAATTCGGATCGATTTGACCTGGATTAGCCTGCCTGTAGATCCTCTTTTGAGAGTTTTGACTATCCCCTCCCGTCGGACTTCCAACTATGGCATTAATGACCCCAACTATGTTTGACCCGTAACCTAGCCCACCACTAGGGGATCCATCTCCGGGAGGCCTCCTCAGCTCCCTAGGATCTTGCGGGGGTCGACAGCTACTCCTCGACCCCCGTCTCTCTTTCCGGCGTTGTTCATTCCGGTGGTCACGACGGGTGTCACTTCTATTTTGTTCTCCGTCTCGGCGGACGAATTGCTTCAGATATTCTCGCTTGATTAAGCTTTCAATATCTTTCTTCAAATCATTGCAATTTTCGGTTTCGTATCCAATATCTCGATGATAAGCACAGTAGAGGTTGGAGTTCCTTTTTTCCCTCCTTTCGGCCATCCTTGGGGGAGCACACCCGAGATGATTCTGCTCCATGACAGCGAGGATATGGGATAGGTTGGTGTTTAGCGGAGTTAGCTCAGAATCAAGGACGGATGACTTTTTCGTAGTTATCCTATCAAATACATTTCGGCAATCCCGATTGGGACTTTGGAATCCGCTACTAGTGCCAGTTTCATTTCGGCTTGATTCTTTCTTCCTTCGGGAATCAGTTCCCGAGTGAGCTACCTGAGTTTCTCTTTTCATGCGATTTAGGTTTTCGGCCTATATGCCTTTTTCGACCTTTTGCCAAAACTCCCGAAGTGTACGAGGGTATTTCTTATGTACCCCAATATTGAACACTCCGGCGGTGAGCCCATTGGTGAAGGCGGCTATAATTACTTGCTCGTTGGGATCAGGTATCTGCACTCTTTCATCTTGAAACCTCTGCACATAAGCACGAAGGGACTCCCCCGAATTCTGCTGTATATTTAGTAAGTAAGTCGAGGTCTTCGTCATCGGCCTGGAAGATATAAACTGGTGGAGGAATTTGTCCACCAACTCTCCCAGGGTGGAGATGCTCCTAGGTTCCAGACCCCATAACTATTTTCGAGCAGTCCCCTGCAGGAATACTGGAAAAGCCCGATAGATAATTGGATCGGGAATACAGTATAATCGGAAAGCCGAGATGAAAGCGTGAATGTGATATTCAGGGTCACCTTGGCCATCATAAGATGGTATGGCGGGTAGTTTGAAATTTGAGGGAAACCTTTTCCCCAATAATGTCATCCGTGAAAGGCGGCGCCCTCATATAATCCACTTCTAGCCTTCTGGGGTGCCGAGATTCTTCCTCGGCTCGTTTTTCCAATAGATCCCGCGAAAATGCCTTGGAAATAGAGGCAATCCTAGAAGTGGCCTTGAATGAGACTCGCTTCGGGGTGCTTCTAATGGAGTGTCTCCCTTCAGATTCTTCATCAAATGGGAGTTCGGGAGATTCATCTGACTTCCTCTTAGAAGATTCGGCCTTTTGCTTGCCTTGCCTCTTAAAGTACCTCCCTAATTCTTCGAAAATATTAGGGTTCCCAACTACAAACTCGGGCATACGGGCCATGGCTTCTCCGTTCGCAGGTTGAGTCCCTGGGGACTCTTGTCCTTCAGAGATATTTTTTTATTGAACTGCAGCACTTGACTCAGCCCCAATGGTGAGAACATTCCTGCTCTTAGAACGCGTGGGCTTCATTCTTTGATGTCTTCTGGTTCCCACAGATGGCGCCAATTGAAGAGATGATTTCTAACCAGACGAGCTGCTCCTGATATCTGGAGTGTACGCCGGATTGACGGAGTAGTTAGTCGAGAATCACCTGCTTGGGTGGTTAGATACGGGGGCTAGATCTCCCGATCTTCCTCCGAAAATTAAGTTAGTTCGGAGTAATGTATTAATGTGGGAGTAATTTTAAAGAGATTAGGCTTTTTTATCAGAGATTCGTCCCTTTCCTTAGTGGGATATTCTGCTATTTATAGGGGACAATTTGGAGGGAAGGACTGTGGGGTCCAGGTCCCTAGAAATTGGATTGAGACAGCATATCATCTTGACCTGACCACTCTGGGCAGTGGGCAATATGTCAGAGCAGTGGATAGAGTGTCAGAAATCACATCCACTACTGTTTGGTTGTCAGATCCTTGGACAGGACCTCGGTTGTAGTAGATCATAACAGTGTCCCGAAGTGACATCGAGATGGCAGGCACCTCGGTCATCGAGATGCTGGGCAAGGCCGAGGTGGTCAAGACGGATGGGACCATTATTCCGGACTAAAATACGGCCTCGGTTTATCCGAGCCGGAATGACCATCCTCACATTGCTACCACATCTAGATTATAAGAAATCAACCGTACTGACTTTGTTATCCAGCAAAATTCTAATTTCAACCAACACCGGAATAACACTTATTCAAAAAACTGTCAATTCTTCAAACAGTCAAACTATCAAGGCTCCATTTGTCATGAAGACAACATGCTGACCATGGTTCAAAGCGTCGGTCGTGGTCATGGTCCGAATTGTTCCACATCGGTCTTTGCATATTGGTCGCGATTTTGGTGAAACGCAAATTTTTGAAACATTTAATATTTTTAAATTTGTGAAAAATATGATAAACAAAAATAATAAAAAATTAGCAAAAAATAATAAAATTTCGAGTTTACTCAGGGCGAATCGGGATAACTCAGGGAGAATCGGGATAACTCGAGGCGACTCGACCATTTCTATCTGTCTCGAAGACATCTTGGCCAAATTTTTAGTGACTCGGCTAAATCAATCGAAATGTGAGGGACGAAAAATTCATTTTGCAAAGTGTAAAGGACGAAAAAATTTATATTGTGAATGTGAGGGACTATGTATTGGATTATATGAAATTTAATTTGATAATTTTGCCTCTAAAAAATGATCACGTATAAGGCAATGGTGGATTTCGGTAAAAAAACTAGTCAAAAACCTAGATAGGGACCAAATTTAACCAATGTAAATTTATAAGAGATGTATAATTACACTTTTAAAAGTGAATGACGAAAAAAGTTATTTTGTAAAATGTGATAGACATTTTGAACAATTTTTACAAAACGGCTACAACAAAGAAATACGCGATAAAGATTCCATCAAAAAAATTAATTACATTACATCCAAAGAATTATTACAATTTCCCAAATGTCCATTAAATATCGGTGAAATTTATACATGACTAGAAACCGAAAGGGCTAAAATTATCTGAAAATGTATCTACTCAAACATAAAACATAATTAGAATTAGGCTTTATTCATTTAAAAATAATGGATAGTAGACAGAATAACTACAATCTTATCATCAGATTCAATATTAAAATCTATGACACTGATTTTAATGCATTTGCAGAGAACTGAGGACAATAAAATGTAGCTAGGAAATTATCAAAGCTATGATTTGGAAAATATATCACTTAAAGAATTTTAATTAGCAAAATCCAAAGAAAAGCATGAAAAGAAATAATTATTTCATCAACCTAAAACTCCAAATTTGAAAGGTCCTGCTAACCTATTAAGATGGTGATATCAGCCAAACTTCGGCGGCATGGTTAGACACTATTGTTTGGATTGTGTATTATTTGCAAAAATTTATTTGTTTATATCATAAACATATTTTTTAATCATCTTTTATTTTACATACATTACATAAAAAAGGTGCTACAGTGTTTCTTTCAAAAAATTATTCCAAATAATCATCAACACATTTTCTGTGAATTCATTTCTTAATTGCCATTTGAATCTCATATATATTAAATTATTACAATGCATTTTTCTACGAAAATTTCAGAAAATAACAATCCAAACGGGCTTCCAATTAGAAGGGGTGTGATGTGTGAACGAGGCTGATCCATTTTTGGAGAAATTGAGTGTGTTTGGATAGAGTATTATTTAAAATATTATTTGAAATAATTACTGTGATACTTTTTATGATGTGATGTATGTGAGATAAAAAGTAGTTAGGAATATAAAAAGGTCAAATGAACAAAATGCAAAATGAAACTTCTTTCCTTTCAATTGGAGGTCTTGAACCAAGATCTCTTATCAACTATCCCTCCCATCTTATTACCCAATCCAACCCTCAGACTTGGACGTATGGATCTCAGTCCCTCTAATTTTTTTTTTTTTGGATAAGAAGAGCACCAATAACATCCTTGGACTAACATAAACTAATCAATACACAAATTTGTTAACATTATTTTTTCCTTTTTAATCTTTTTAAGATTTTAGTCACTTAAAAAGACATTCATGCCCCTATTACGATGCAGGTAATAGCCGTGCTAGGGAGTATTTCTGTACTTTCACCGTCAGTAGAAAAGCTTGAGGAGAATGTCGTCAAACTTTGACAATTCCCCTTTGGACTTTAATACCGACAGATGAGCGGACCTCGTCGGCTTAAATTCTCCAACAGTCTTCTCGTCCCCTCGAGTTCTATCTCTTTTCAATCTCAATCTATCTCGCCCCTTTAATTTCTCCAAGGTTCATCAGTAAGTCCCAAGATCTTGGAAAATTCGTTTATTTCTATTTGAATTCGCACTGTTAAGAATTATTGTGCTTATATGAGTATTTGTTTTACGCCTTACTTCAATCAATCTGTGATCAGTAGTATTATTAGGGTTTTATTTTCATTTTTTTTGGTCACCGGTTTGATGGATGGCTGCATGATGAAAACTCCTGTGACTCGGATTTTGAATTTTGCTATTTTATTTTATATGTGCCCTTTAAGGTTTTTGTGATGTTATATTGGTATTAATGTGCCTAAACCTCAAGTATCCTGCAAATTAAAACAGAAGTAAATCGGTAAGTTCGTTAATTGTGGATTTTTTCCCTCGTTTCTGCACAAGCAAGTTGAGATGGAGCTGATGTTGGTGACTTTGTACAATATGTCAAAATCTAATCTTGGTCTTTATTCTTGGGTGCTTAGTTATTGACACAGTAATGTATTATGTGCACAAGCACTAACTGAGAGTGGGGTTTAGTGTTCATGATATTCTTAATTATCTTGGATAATAGGAACGCGTGCTACTTTTATTGGTTTATGATTGGTTTGAACTGATTTAAGCAATATTGGTATCTGTTGTGATCCTGTTTCACCTACCTTTATCTTGAAAATCATGACGATATTGTTGTTAATGACATAAGATTTTGCTATGTGTGCTACATAAATTTTGGATTGTTATTGTCCATTGAATTGCTATGACTTGGTCTATTTTGTGACAGAAAGATTTTTGACATTGTTGGTACAGATTCGCTGATTCCTGAGAGAATGGGTGGAAGTTTTATTGAAGATGATTGGGAGTTTGGGTCTGCCTCAGATGGAGTTCGAACTGTTGTTCTGGTTGGGCGTACAGGTAATGGAAAAAGTGCAACTGGTAACAGTATTCTTGGGAGAAAGGCATTCCAGTCATTGAGTTGTCTTGATGGTGTTACCAAAACCAGTGAGCTACAGAGGACTGTTTTGGAAGAGGGCCAAATCATTAATGTGATAGACACACCGGGTATTTCTCACCCAACTAACTTGATATTTGTGGCAACAAATTGTAAAGACAATTACAGCTAGAATGTTTAAAGAAAAATTCCCTAAATATTCACAAAACTAATATCTTGAGGACCATTCTTTTGATTTCAGGGCTCTTTGACAGATTGGCTGAACCTCAGTTCGTAGGAAAAGAGATTGTGAGATGCATTGGCATGGCCAAGGACGGCATCCATGCAGTCCTTGTAGTTGTCTCGCTTAGAAGCCGAATCTCAATCGAAGAAGCTGCTGCTATTGAGACCTTGCAAAAGTTTTTTGGAAACAAGATATCTGATTATATGATATTGGTTTTTACGGGTGGTGATCAACTCGAAGAGGACGACGTGACTTTGGACGATTACTTGAGTCATTCTGAGTCTGTAAAGGTAGGTATATCTGATTTAATTATTTCTATGAATTTGTATTGGGTGTTACGTATCATAATGTGTAAGGTCTAGTTTTCTTCAATTTGGTTTTGAGGTTGTACTTGTGTTTCTAGAATTTTGCCTTCAAAATCTAAGGTATAGATACTGCAGATTTTTAGATTCTATTGTTGTTATTCATGAATGAACTGAATTATCTTGTATTCATGTACCTCCATGAAGTCTGTCTCATGAATTTTAACTATATGCATAAGGATGATGTTACCATGATGAACATTGTTAATAAAATGGCCCAAAGAATAAAGAGCATTTTGTCCACCTTTTTGGCTGGAGGGAATCAGCTAGTTAAGTAGAAAAACTAAAGGAACTGGTAGTTAGTTTCATTTCACCTGCAAGATCAGTCCGTCAGTAAAGGAAGAGGCAAATATAAATATGATATTAGTGGCTAGGAATTTGGCTTAATTTTTCTTCATTCTTGAAGCTTAATGTTACTCCTATGGGAAAACTAACAAAAATGAAGGGTATTCTGAGGGATCAGAACTTGATTTTATCTATCAATGGGTGAGATGATGTCATAAATTGTGATCTGAAAAGATCTAAGTGTGTTCTAGATTTGTGATCGGGAGTGGACCATAAACTTTTGCAACTATTCTTGGACTGCCTGATGGCCAGAGATTGTTGAAAGTTATCACTTGGTGTCTCGATGGGCTTGGACCTGAAACACTTTCAAGCACTTTTTGTCCCAGGGTTATCAGATCAATGTTTGCCAGTTAATGTGTCTGCAATACAATTACAAAAACTTAACATTTTGTGAGCATTTTCAGTGTCAGGATCAGTAGGTGAAAATGATGGGTTGGAGAGAATTGATTTCTCTAATTTGCACCATGATCTTTTCTCCTTGGTTTCACTAATCTTTCTCTAATTTGCACCATGATCTTTTCTCCTTAGTTTCACTAATCTTTACCCTTTTTGAAGTCATACTGCATGATTGAAACATTCTATGGTGATGATATAGGATATGCTTGAGATTTGTGAGAATAGGCGGGTGTTATTTGATAACAAGACGAAGGATGCAGCCAAGAAAGCTGAACAACTTCAGCAACTTCTTTCTCTTGTGAATGATGTTGTGATGAAAAATGGAGGAAAACCATTTTCTAACGATTTATTTGTTGAATTTAAGGTGAGGTTTGTTGGCAATCGTAGAATGTTTTTCTTCACTCTTACTGTAAAGCTTGTGAAACCCATAACACCCTGCAAAATTCATTGTTTTAACAGAAAGGAGTCACAAAACTTCATGATCAAGCTGCAGAGCTGAATTCTTTGGAAGGGTACTCCAAAAATGAGAAATCTGAGTTGGAGGTGCAGATACGGGCTTCATATCAGGAGCATCTGAAACAATTTACTGATATGGTACTTGTTCTTTTTTTGGCATGTTTCTTTTTTTTTTTTGTGATTACTATTTTTTTTCTCTTTTATTTTTGTTTTGCATCCTATGAATCTAACAATATGCCTCTAATATGCTTGGAGTCTTATATATACCTTAAAAGTGTAATTATGCATGTCCATTCCCTTTCCCGCTTTTGTAAGGAAACAAGCATGTAAGAAGAGAGGCCTGAACTTGTTTCTGTTTTTGCGTAACTTTTATTTTGCCTTTGGGCAGATTAAAGTGGGGAAAAGAGAACTAATCAACAATTCTGTCAGGCAGATAATATGGATCTCTACTTTCTGAACTTTATTTCAAAGAAATATATAGTAATGATTGAAAAGATCTGCATAATTGTTTGTTTAAACAGCTCAAGCATCACTTATGTCTTCCAATGAATCGAACCCTATTCTTTGTAGGAGCAAAAATTTTCTTTCTTTCTTCATATTGTTGCTTGGTTGTTGAAATACTCTATCCAGTATCCAGACTGGTAGTATGATCTGTTGCCTTCTAAGAGAGGTTTTATATGGAGTTTTAGAATTCCGAAATTTTATTTCGGTTGTCTGTTGTTTTTATAGAACTTTTAGTTTGTTGTTATTAACAGATAGTGATGTATTCCCTCAAGGTCGCTAGGAATTCTCTTCTTGTTGGCATGATGTTTTTGTGACAATTGGAGCCTTGAGAAGCTTTTACCGTTTTAACTTGATTTGAATAACTGTTGTCATGGTGTTGGTTGGGATCAGAATTTGGGCGAATCAAAAATTAGTCTGGGTGATGGAGTTCTTATCATTTAGATTTGGTAGCTATTCGTTTAGTTAACAAAATGAGCAATGTGCTATCTGTTCATTCCAAGCATATTTATGCACCTAGTATGACAGTGAAAAAAGTGCACCTTTTTTTTTTTTTTTTGCTCCAGTGGAAGGAAAAGCATCATATACAACTTTGTTGCTGGACGATGATTTCTAAATGATCTTTTCTGTAATGTAAAGAAAACAAGTTATGTTATTTCTCGGGTGGAAAGAAAAGCATCTACAATCTTCTGTGCTGGAAGGAATTTCTGGGTGATCGTTTAGCAATTTAGTAATTTTGAGTATCTTTGTTTTAAATCTGCTATTCAGGGTTTCCTTTTAAATATAGGTGGCAAACAAATCCATTTAGTTAAATTTACCCATACCCGCCCATGAATAGATAGATATGGGTATTTTAAGTTTATTAAATGGGTATTATTGAATAACCTATCAAACCCAATTAATCCATTTAGAATTGTCTTCCCCAAGCCTCCTCTCTTCCCCCACCCATTTTTTTTTTTTTCAGATTTTTCACTTTGTCATGATGTTCACTACTTTTGTTTCATTATTATTATTATTTGTTGGTTTTATCTTATCGCTTTATTTTCTCTTAGTTTGTTAACTTGCTCATTTTTCAGCATTACCAATTTATGACAAGTTTTAGCCTCTTTTCCTACCTTTCCAAAATGAAATTTTAAATTTACACACGAAAAAAATGCTAGAGGTTTAAAATTTTTGAATTAAGTTTTTATGTTAACTTTTATAGTACTTAGTTCAAATTTTTATATTCTTATTGTTCAATTATTAAATAGTATGTAATTTTGCGACAGAGAGTACGGATGGGAAAAAAATTGGTAATTAGGCTTATTGAGTATTATAAGTAAATATTTAAATCTAATGATGGGTGCAAAGGGTGGTATAAATTGATAACTTAGTTTGCAAAAATGAATTTAAATGAGTTTACAAAAAGTTAAAATAAATGGGTTATAAATGGGTAATTGGGTTACCCAATTCATTTTTTAACTTATCCATTTATATCCATTTAATTAGATGGGTATAAATGGGTTGACTCACTTATACCCATTACCCATTTTAACCAACCCAAATCCGTCCAAGTCACCCATTTTGACTCCTCTACTTTTAAATATACTGTGCTTTTTAGAGTTATTTGGTTTTTCTGGTTAAATATTTTTTATTTTTTAAGCTTTAAGCAGTGAACATCATCCACTTGGGCCTACAGACACTTCTCCAGCATAATCTATATCTCTCTATGTGATTGCTGTTGTTGAAGCATATTCGTATCTCTTTAAGAAGTGTACTATGTGATGGATCTTTCAGCTGTCATTTTATGAGGCTTGGTTCTATTTATTAGTAGTATCATCTGTCAATGGTTTATGAAGGATGCTAAGCAGTAAACTCAATTAGTAGAACCTAACAAGAAAATTTTTTCGATTTGCTAATGTTTTCCCCTGTATGTGTACATACTCTGACTTGATTTTGCCATACAATGATATTGAGGGTTGTGATGTTGGATTTAAACAATTTGTTCATGATTATGTGTTGATGTATGATACTAGGATATAGGGGAACACATATTTCGGAATTTGAGTTGTCTTTGCTTGACACAAGGTTCTGTGAGTTAGGATGCAATTAAGAGCAGCTAATATGGGTACCCTTTCAACATTTTCTTCTTGTAATCTTCTTGTCCAGGTTGAGACAAAGATTATGGATGCAACACGTAGATTTGAACAGAAACTGACAGAAGAGCAAGCTGCTCGCTTAAAAGCAGAGGAAGCTGCCCAAGCAGCTCAAATGAAATCAAATTATGAGATCCGTCTGCTGAGAGAGCATATAGAGAGAGTCGAGAGGGAGAATAAGGAGCTCAGAATGCATGCTGAACGTGGGGGTTGTCAAATTTTATGATGGGATGCTTCATCTGGTGGGAGGGTGGCTGCATGCACTTTCTGGAAAAATAAAGATATCTTACGGTTACACATTATAAATTTTTAGTTTGCATTTTAGTTCTGTTCATTGTGGTCCTGTTGCCTACTTATCACTGTAATGTTATATAGGTGTCCATCTTGAGTGGCTTCCTCGTAACCTATTTGCTATATGTGGTGGTATGAGTCGTATCCATCCCCATATCCTCTTTTGCTGTATATTGGAATCCGTCCGTGTTCGACACTTGCAGGGCGCCCGCTAAACTTACGTGATGGGGTACAAATTTCAGCGCCAATATCAGTAGCAAGACGCAACCGAGAGCTCGTGGCATGGAGTTTCAAATTTTAGGGAAGAAAAACGACTGGACCTTCAAGGATTAGAGTAGAGGATTTTAGAATAAGTGAAGGCGGACATGGTAACAAGTTTTAGTTGGCAATAGCAACAGATAAAACGGTTGAACGTTCTTGCTTGACAAACCTCGCCCGCCAGCTGGGGAGACGCTCAGAATCTCAACAGAATGGACTGGTTTAGGCGCGAATTAGTGGGAGAGGGTTGCAAGTAGCCACCCTTCTTAAAGCCTATGGCCTTAGATCACGGGCCCCTTGTTTAGTATTCAGTAACGTCCAGAATGGAAGACCTTTTCACCTAATTTACATTTCCACCTAGAGTGGTGGGAAAAAAATTTATTATTCTAGAGTTTGGTAAACAAGTCTGCATGAAATGCTTATTCAATTTTCAATATTTGGTATAATTAATATTTAGATATTAGAATGGAATATACTAAATACAAATTTGACTTATAATACGGAAGTGTGTTCCAAAGAAAAAGTTTCGTCGAACTAAATTCTGAATACAAATCTGGGTTCGGCAAGAACAAGAGAAATCTCTCTGTTTATTGGAAAAACCAACAAAAGTTTGATAATAATGATGAAAGGAATGATAAAGACATTCCAGGGTTGGCCTATTTATAGGTTATAACTTTTATTTGGAAAAGGAAACGGAAATAGGACGACAATGACCGGCCCCGATCTTCTTCTGAGACAATAAAACACGGCCAACGTTTGGCGATGTCCAGCTCCGGTATTGGTCTAATGAAGTTCTACTTCGTTCCGTATCAATCCCTCCCACTTGAGAAGAACTCGACCTCGAGTTCCTAGGGAAATTCACAACAGAAGCATGAACAAACACCCCAACAACCCTCTTGCGAAACTTGTAAGGTCGCTAGATCATCAAGAACTGGAGTCTTCCATGAAAGTGTAACTTGTTTGGAACCACTTTCGCCGCAAACTCAATTGTAGAAATTGAGGCGTTCATCAAGGTTAGGATGAGCTAGCAATGGAACTCTCGAACAACTCAAACTTCTATTTGTTGAGCTCCAACAACATCATGGGTTGAATCTCCTCCACACCTTTGTCAAGAGACATTGCCTCAAACTTAGTGCATTTGTGTTTCTCTGTACCTGCAAACGAACCATCCTTTACAGACAAGATAGTTAACAATTTATTTGCTGCAAGATTATGAGACTGTGACTGAGACCCCGGTTTCATAGGCAACAATGTAATTTTTCGTCCATCCTTGACAAATCAGTGTATGTTGTCTCTCCCACTTAAACTCGCATCCATGTCATACTGTCAAGGCCTACCAAGCAACATGTGACGTGCGTCCATGTTAACCACATCACAAACTATCTCATCCTTGTAAAATTTTCCTATGGACAAAGGCACTTTACACCTCTCGGTTACCTCCATGGGATCTACATTCTTTATCCAACCCACCCTATAAAGTTCAGGATGCTTCTCTACAGGCAATTTCAATGAACTAACCAAAGCTCTAGAATGATGTTCTCAGTACTACCGCTATCTATTATCAAATCAAAGATGTTACCAAAAATAGTGCACCTAGCTTTAAAGAGTTGATCACATTGAATTGCTACCTCCTCAGCATGCTTCAATTTACGTACCACATGGGCAAGCTGCACGTAATTATCATCTTTGCCATCTGGGCCACAAATATACTCTTCTTCATCTTGTGGCTCCTCTATATCTCCAATGTGCTCAGCCAAGTTAATTTGTCTCCGAGAATTAGGATAGTTGTTAGACCTGTGTCCAGACTCCAGAGTGTCTACACCTTAATCAATAGTCACCCCAAGGTTTGGCATATGAATTGTTTGCCTAATTATTTCTATGGGGAGGTATCAAATTGGTATTCTCATGCCTAGGAGCTTCTCAGGTTTTAGCCATAGGTCTCTTATCGGTTTTATAGATCCACATGGTGGCTCCAGTGCGGCACATGGCTCCTCTTTATCGGGAGGTTCTACCGGGTCTTCAAGGTACATGTGGGACACACTACTCCTCGGATTTCTCTTTCTAGCTAACTTTATTTCAGCTTTTTGGGCCATATTTTAAGGGGTTAATTCCACTTTGTCCCCCCAAACTTTGGACGATTACCCACTTCAGTCCCTAAACTTCAAAATGGGACACTTAAGTCCCTAAACTTATAAATACCTCCCACTTAAGGAAAATTGTTAACAAATCCTGAATGCTGTTAGTGGTCGAAGTGTCCTATTTTATAAGGGTTTAGGGGTTTAAGTGTCCCATTTTATAAGTTTAGGGACTTAAGTGGGAGGTATTTATAAGTTTAGGGATTTAAGTGTCCCATTTTGAAGTTTAGGGACTGAAGTGGGAATCGTCCAAAGTTTGGGAGGACAAAGTGGAATTAACCCTAATTTTAAGCCTTAGATAAATCAAAGGGTTAATCACATTTTATCCCCATAAAGAAATACCTCATTTCTCAGTTTACCCCCTAACCTTTAATTTTGCTCACTTAACCCCCTTTAGGACAAAATTACCCTTGTATTATTTGACTTTTCATTTACCTTGTTTTCCTTTCTTTTATTTCTTTTTCTCTTTCTTCTTTATTTAATTTTTCCTCTTTCCCACAAAAATCTTCACCTAAAAAAGAGGAATTGCAGAGATCTATCTTCTCATTAAATGATTAAAAAAATATCCAAATCACTTTCCTAAAATACAATTTTTTTAACCTTTCAATTCTTTTAATTTTGAATTTTCCTCTTTCCTTTCTAGTTTCTCATTTTATTCCCAAGAAAATATCTTAAGATGAAATTGTGACCTGATTAATAATCATCAATTGAAATTTGTGACACGTGACATCATACAAAAAATAAAAATTAGTTTTTGATGCATTTTAAACCTTCACCCAGAAATATGCAATTATAAACTCAAAACAAAATTTTTCGTTGAAATGGAATTTCTATTGGGAAGGATGAAAGAGAGAAGAAAGAGAAAAAGGAATAAAAGAAAGGAAAACAATTTCATCTTATGATATTTTCTTGAGAATAAAATGAGAAACTAGAAAGGAAAGAGGAAAACCCAAAATTAAAAGAATTGAAAGGCTAAAAAAAATTGTATTTTAGGAAAGTGATTTGAATATTTTTTTTAATCATTTAATGAGAAGATAGATCTCTGCAATTCCTTTTTTTTAATTTCAATCATTAAGGTGAAGATTTTTGTGGGAAAGAGGAAGAATTAAATAAAGAAGAAAGAGAAAAAGAAATAAAAGAAAGGAAAACAATGTAAATGAAAAGTCAAAATAATGCAAGGGCAATTTTGTTCTAAAGGGGGTTAAGTGAGCAAAATTAAAGATTAGGGGGTAAACTGAAAAATGGGGTATTCTTTAAGGGGATAAAATATGATTAACCCTAAATCAAAGATAGTTTTACGGGATAATTGCAGAAACCTCCCCTGAGGTTTCTGACATATGCACTGACCTCCCCTATGGTTTGAAAAAATTACACTGACCTCCCCTGAGGTTACTAATCCTTTGCAAATTTAGTCCAAATGATTAAAATATTATTTTAGGGAATGAAATTAGAATTTTGTACCAGATTTGCCCTTTGTGCTACATGTCCAATGAATGACAAAGTACTATAAATCAATTAACAATTAATAAACTTTAAGGAGTATAATTTATAGGCAAACACGCATTACTCATTTAAAGTACCGGCTCTTTACGGGTATTTTACTTTCAAACATTTAATTTATGATAAATATATCAATATTTGTAAGTAAAATTCAAAAAAGTGTTACAGTAATATTCTTGCAAAAAGGAAATCAGTAGGTTATTTATTTAATATAAATTAAATATTTTTTTAAAAAAAGAAATGGCCCATAAAGTATTATTTTTTTATGACTTTCATCCATTACATGAGTAAAGTATTCGTTCTTTATGTGCATTTTATTTTGAATCATTTAATTTATGTTAAATACATAAATGTTTGTAACTAAAATTGAAAAAGTGTTATATTAATATTTTTACGGAAGAGAGATTAGTAGGTTTTGTATTTAACAAAAATTAAATATTTGAAAGTAAATACAAATCTGTATTTGAGCCTAAATATTTGTATTAAATTAAATGTTTGAAAGTAAAATACCCGTAAAGAACCGATACTTTAAATAGTTACTGACTCTTTATGGGCAAACACGCATTACTCATTTAAAGTACCGGTTTTTCTACGGGTATTTTACTTTCAAACATTTAATTTATGATAAATATATCAATGTTTGTAAGTAAAATTCAAAAAGTGTTACAGTAATATTCTTACAAAAAGGAAATCAGTAGGTTATTTATTTAATATAAATTAAATATTTTTTTTTAAAAAAAGAAATGGCCCATAAAGTATTAATTTTTTATGACTTTCATCCATTACATGAGTAAAGTATTCGCTCTTTATGTGCATTTTATTTTGAATCATTTAATTTATGTTAAATACATAAATGTTTGTAACTAAAATTGAAAAAGTGTTATATTAATATTTTTATGGAAGAGAGATTAGTAGGTTTTGTATTTAACAAAAATTAAGTATTTGAAAGTAAATACAAATCTGTATTTGAGCCTAAATATTTGTATTAAATTAAATGTTTGAAAGTAAAATACCCGTAAAGAACCGATACTTTAAATAGTTACTGACTCTTTATGGGCAAACACGCATTACTCATTTAAAGTACCGGTTTTTTACGGGTATTTTTACTTTCAAACATTTAATTTATGATAAATATATCAATGTTTGTAAGTAAAATTCAAAAAGTGTTACAGTAATATTCTTGCAAAAAGGAAATCGGTAGGTTATTTATTTAATATAAATTAAATATTTTTTTTAAAAAAAGAAATGGCCCATAAAGTATTAATTCTTTATGGCTTTCATCCATTACATGAGTAAAGTATTGGCTCTTTATGGGCATTTTATTCTGAATCATTTAATTTATGTTAAATACATAAATGTTTGTAACTAAAATTGAAAAAGGGTTATATTAATATTTTACGGAAGAGAGATTGGTAGTTTTTGTATTTAACAAAAATAAAATATTTGAAAGTAAATACAAATCTGTATTTGAGTGTAAGTATTTGTATTAAATTAAATGTTTGAAAGTAAAATACCCATAAAGAGCTGGTAATTTAAATAGATAATCCGTATTTGCCTATAAACTATACTCCTTAAAGTTTATTAATTGTTAATTGATTTGTAGTACTTTGTCATTCATTGGACATGTAGCACAAAGGACAAATTTGGTACAAAATTCTAATTTCACTCCCTAAAACAATATTTTAATCGTTTGGACTGAATTTGCAAAGGATTAGTAACCTCAGGGGAGGTCAGTGTAATTTTTCAAACCACAGAGGAGGTCAGTGCAAATGTCAGAAACCGCAGGGGAGGTTTCTGCAAGTATCCCTAGTTTTACAGCCAATTTCAACACTAATATCCTTATTCTGACCATCTAAATATCTTGACACTAAATGATTTTTTAACTCCATAATATTATTTCTGGACAGTAATCATAAAAATTCAGAATTATATTCAAGAACCGAACAATTACCTTGCATGCAATATTGAAATTGCAAGAAAAGATATTGCTCAAGAAACGTGCATTTAACTGTCGTTTCATCTTTAACCAGAATCAAACAAGCTATTTTCTTGCCTTCGCCTATTCATTTGCAATTGCTCCCACCAAGAGGAGGCACCATTTTTTAACCTGTAAGCGATCAATTTAACTTGCTTCTCTTGTGGTATTTCCATATAATCAGAAAATCGCTCTATCTCTGCAATCCAATCTAAAAAATCTTCTATGCCCAAATTTGCATTGAAACCCAGAACATCAACATTTAACTTCAATTCATTGAATTAATGATTTTGTTGAACCCTAGGGTTAGGGTTTTTCACATGAGTGCCATCATCCGATGAACTATCATCGTAGGGTTGTTCCCCATGGGATGGTACCTGATCTTGACAAATCAATGGTCGCTCATGGGCCACACTTCCTTGCCACAATCATCTCTTCTATCACGACCTCTTTTGTCTTGCATTCTACTCTGTCGAAGCATATCGACTATTTCATTAATTGTTCCCTCCATATGATCAACATGAGTGGTTAATTCTCACAATTTTGTGGATGTTGCAAAGTCCCCGACTCCATCATTGAGATTAGGGTTACAGTTCGCATTATTAGCTGCCATCTCAAGAGAAGCCTGCTCTGATACCAATTAAATATAGAAGCATGTCCCAAGAAAAAAGTTTCATCGAACTAATTCCTGAATACGAATCTCAAATTAGATAAATCTCTCTGTTTATTGGAAAAATCAACAAAAGTTCGATAATAATGATGAAAGGAATGATAAAAATGTTCTAGGATTGGCGTATTCATGGGCTACAACTTTTGTTTGAAAAAGGAAACAAAAATAGGAACAAAACGAATTAAAAAGCTAAAGTTCCACAATGACCGACTCAATGACCGGACCAATGACCAGTGCCGGTCTTCTAAGACAACAAAACATGAGCAACTTCTGCCGATGTCCAAACCAATGTCCATGCTGTTGTCCTGCTCCAGTCTTGGTCTAATGAAGCTCTACTTCATTCTGTATCAACTTAATTGCCTTGGATTAGTTTATAGGACATACTATGTTTTATTACTTTTTGTTTTATTTGTTCTATAATAGTATTTGTCTGTTTACATGAAATTTTGATATTTTTGCTTCAAAAATATGATATCAAAATTCTTTAATTGTAATAGTTGATTCATTCTAATGTATAGATTTTCAAATTAAAATTTTACATTTACTAGCAATATAATTAGCAACATAAAATATAAATTACATGAAGTCCAAAAATTATAATTTATTTTTAGTCTATCTTCA
This sequence comes from Coffea humblotiana, assembly GCA_023065735.1. Classification (NCBI taxonomy): domain Eukaryota; kingdom Viridiplantae; phylum Streptophyta; class Magnoliopsida; order Gentianales; family Rubiaceae; genus Coffea; species Coffea humblotiana. The sequence continues at coordinate 8,892,839 of CM041217.1, forward strand.
ATTTTGATATGATTCAAGAAAAAATTTCTTGCATAATTGTTCAAAAGTCAAAAAGTGAAGTATCTTCAAACATTTGTTTCCTTGTATAAAAACAAGAGTTATTTTAAATACAATGAAAATTAATTATTATGAAAAATTATATTCAAATATTAATTAAGCTTACACACCGTCTAAGATATCATGATATAGTATAAAAATTTATAAGGATAAATTTGATATCCTACTATTTAGGTGGTCTAAGATGAAGGTGGAAAAGCCTTCCCTAGGTTTCAGAAAAAAGTGGGAATGAACATGCTAGAGGGAAAGGGTTTTTCCACTTAAATGAACCATACTAAACGTTTGGAATGGAATCGACAAGTTGGAAAGATCTTTCCTTTCCATGCCATTCCTATGTACCAAACCAGAAGGTAGTGTATATTATTTCCACAATGTGCTTGCATATTAAAAAATATTTGGTAAGGAAAAAATAATTTGTTGATGATTATTGAAAATTTTATGCTTATGAATAGGAGTAATTTTTTTCAAAGAAAGGAGGTTATTGATGGTTTTTACTGATTAGTAGGTTATTCAATAGTGGAGAGCTAGTGTCGGAACAGTATAGTGATAGCAGTTGTAGGAAAAGTATAGTAGCAATAGTTACAAAGGAGTGAGAAGTTTGAGAAATAAAATACAGGTATATCATATTGAATGTTGAAGGGTACACTTGGAATAACAGTTAATGACACAATTTTTAACATCTAAGCAACCTCTTGGTCATACTTTTTGCAGGGATAAAATTGGAAAATCAAAAAATAACACAAAATTTTAACACCAAACCCCATCATCATGCTTTATACATAGAAAGATATATGTACTAGTGGGAATAGCGTACCCTATGTACGTGCAAATCTAAAAGGAAAATTTTTTTAAAAATATATTAAATCTTTTTTGTAGTTGTCGGAGCTTTTGTATTAGATATTTGGATGGAAAAGTTGTATTTTTCCTTCTTTCTTTTTTGTTTGCTTGGAGCTTTTGTATTTTTGGTTGATAGGAAGTTTTGTTAAGCTAAAAAATGGGATATGTATATGTGTTTGTGTGTGTTTATTGCACTAATAGTTAATAGTGGAAGACTAACATGGTAGTTAGTAGTGGGGGACTAACATGGGAAGAATGTAGTGGTAGTTATGTATGAGTGAAAATTTTAGTAGATAAGATGTGGATAAATGATGGTGGTAATTGGCAAAGTATATTTGGCAAAACAAATAATGACACTTTTTTTTTACACCAAACTCTGCTCATGCTTTATGTATACTAGTGTTAAGGGCACACCTAATGTGTGTGCAATTAGGCAATAAATAAAAAGAACTAATTTTGTATAAATTTTTATTTCATACTAAAAATTATATAAAATTTTCATGAAAAACTTTGGTTTATATGATTGTAGTAATTTGGTAGTTATAATATTTAGGGCGGTTATGAGTTAGAATGGCAAAATGTGATTGTTGGGTGCTTAGCATAAAATTTAATTTTATAAGAATAAAATTGGAAGTTCAAACGATTAAAAAAATATTTACACAAACTGTCATTGCTTAGGCATTATATAAGTTTAATCCATCTGAGGCCAGATCATCACAACAGTTTTTTCTTCTTTTTTTTTCTCCCTCCCTCATCTAGTTAAGTAATTGCGTTTTAAAACAAAAGGAGAAAAAGTAAAAGAAATGTAATTCCCTTTTTTGGATAAAAGCCATACATCTAATGCCTAACGGGACTTATGGGGCTGCATCATTTTCTGAACTACCAACTTTTGCATGGCGAACCACAGCATCTTAATGACTAAAAAACCTGCGGGACTTTTGTGGCTACAACTTACAAGAGAAATCATTTTCAGTTTCTTCTGTCTAATTTTCCAAAAAAATTTTATCCATATTCGAGGAAAGAAATCAACTACACTAATTTTCTTTTATAAGTTTTAGAACTTAGTATATAACTAGTATTTTTAATTTTCTAATATAAGTATGAATAATATGCAAGAATATTATTAATCAATTATTTATCCATTGCATCAATTCATAACTGGCAGTAAAAACTATTCCGTGCATTAGAATTGCCAAAATTTTCATTAATACGCCAAACTTTATTTTTTATCAACCACCCACCTGATCAAAAAAAAAAAAATTCAAATTCAGTAAATTCGTCGACAATGGATGGCTATTATTAGCACAAGCAAATTTTTGAGTTATTAGCACAACAACAACAACAATAATTTTTAGAATTTTACGCTAGGCATTTCGAATCAAGTGGGCTTTGGTTAATTATACTTCATTTATTATCTTGACAAAATTGGACATAAATTGGATAAAGGCAATGTTGGTCAGCAGTGGATTGCTCTTTGAGCATTTCTCTTTTTTGGCCTTTCCCCAAGTTTTCTTCATTCTTGTTCACCTTCTTCTCTCTCCCATTTATCTCTCTCTCTCTCTCTCTCTCTCGGTAATTTACAACTATTAATAGTAATAGGATTTCAACTTGCTTTTAGCTCAAAAAGAAAAAAGAAAAAAAAACCTTGCTTTGAGCAAATTAATTTCCCAAATTTAATCCTAGTGAGACCCGCTCAACACAACAATTGTTTTCTTTCTTTCCCTCCGAGTTGAATATTTCCGTTTTGACAAAACTATCCTCGTCTTCTCATTTATTCTTTTTTCTGCCCCGTTGGTCATGCATTTTTTGACTTCAAGGCCTCCTTCATTTGCAATCAGCCAAGACCAATCTTCTTCAAGTCTTCATGGCTCTGCTTCTTCTCTTGCATCCCTCTGTTTCTACTCTTACGCCCTTTACAGTCTAATATGGCCACTCATTTCAATAATTTTGCTTTCTTGATTCCCTGCTTCCTTGGACAAAACAAAACTTGACATAGTAATTCTGCTCAATTACTCGAATTATTAAAAACACTGCTTAAATCTGTAATTCTACGCTTCTAGAGAATATTCGAGCATGATTAATGTTCGATTAAGATACTAAGAAGATTCATAGAAAATTATCTTTGTTTGTTAGAAGACGGAATTTACATTAATGGCGAACTTCACCTGTCCTTTTACTTCTTCTTATTGTATTCTGTTAACTCTCACTGACTTAAAGCAGGCAATGGATCATCATTCATCAGCAATTCAAGTCATTCTTTATATTTTATTCCATTTCTTGGTAGGTTCTTACAGAGGCAAAAGGCAATCCAAGAAAAAGTTAGGAAGTTGGATATTTGAAACTTGAGTCGCTAAGATCTTGACTAATTAATACTTTATAGTATCATCATTGTGATCATGGACGTTTATAGACAGCAGTCTAGCACCTAATATTGATCCTTCTTTGTAGTTAAGCAGCTCTGCTCATACTTTAGAGTGCATCATGGCCACCGAATTCAATAGTTTTGATTTCTCGATCCCCTGCTTCCGGCGTCTTTGCTTGGCTAACGCCATATCTTTTCAGATAACTCGTTTTAGTCCCGATTTAAGCACCACACTTTACTGCAGAGATGCAATAGCTGCAGTTGGAGCAATTGAATTCAACAATGTTGATTATCTTTATTGGGTTGGTCAAACTATCTATTCTCAGCATGTTCCTATCTGGGATTCACACTCCAGGAAAGTAGCTGACTTCACCACTCATTTCGCCTTCACCATTGACACTGCCCCTTACGGCCACGGGGTTGCTTTGTTTCTTTTTCCTGTTGTTTTTCAAATCCCACCGAACTCAGGTGGAGGATTTTTAGGTCTATTCAATACCAGCGCAAGTGATTCCCCCCAGAACCAGATAGTTTCGATTGAATTTGATTTATTTGCGAATCCGTAATGGGATCCTCCTTTTGAACATGTTGGTGTCAACAAAAACTCAATTGCTTTCATCTATAATCACGCCCTGGAAATGCGAGATTGCACAGTGGAGACACTGCTGATGCTTGGATTGTCTTCACAAAATCTGAGTGTTTTCTAGAGTTATGGATCAAGTCCTAACTCTAGCCTCTCTTCAGATAGATTTGAAGGAGATTCTTCCTCAATGGGCTATAATTGGATATTCAGCTGCCACAGGTCAGTATGTTGAAAGACACGCACTCGAATCATGGGAATTCAGTTCAAACCTTGATATTACAAAGACAACCGGGAGAAAAGCAAAGGAAATTGGGTTAATTGTAGGCTTGACAGCAGCTGGGGCAATCTTACTTGCAGGTGGAGTAATAGCAATTGTAGTTTTAAGGGGAAAAATACAATCTGTAAACGGGAACCCAGAGATGGCTGCCAACTTGACAAGTTCTATTAACGATGATTTTGAAGGGGGACAGGACCAAAAAAGTTTTCTTGCAAAGATCTTGCTTCAGCTACTAATAACTTCTCAAACGAGAGAAAGTTGGGTGGGGGAGGATTTGGAGAGGTTTATGAAGGTCAATTCATTGATTTGAATAAGTAGTCTGAGGTGGAGTAAAGATCATAAGTAGTCTGAGGCATCGAAAATTTGGTCCAGCTTATCGGCTAGTGCCATGATCAAAATGAGTTCTTGCTTGTCTATGAATTCATGCCCAAATGGAAGCCTGGATACTCCGTCTATTTGGCAGGAAAAATCTTCTGAGTTAGGAGCGTGAGATACAAAATAGCAATTGGGTTGGCATCTGCTTTGCTGTATCTTCATGAAGAATGGGAACAATGTGTGACACACAGGGACATCAAATCAAGTAACGTAATGCTAGATTCAAATTTTAATGCCAAGCTTGGAGATTTTGGCTTGACTAGACTTATGGACCATGAACTAAGCCACAAACAACAGGTTTGGCTGGAATGTTTGGCTACTTAGCCCCTGAATATGTAAGCACAGGCAGGCCTAGCAAGGAGTCCGATGTACATAGTATTTTAACATGGGCTCAACTGATTGTATATATGTTTACCTCAATAGAAGTATCTTTGTGTCTAGTCATGGCTCAACATTCTGTTAGGATCCTGGTGGTTTGTTGCTATGACATGTATGACTCGTTAGAGGTTATGAAATTGAAGGGGAAAAATTGACAATCGAGGAGAGTAACTATAGAACTAGATGCCATTGCTAAATCAACAGTAAGACATGGTAATTACTAATAACTAATTAACATATTTTTTATGCTCAATTATGCTCTTTCTCCTGTCAACATAGAAAGCAAAGTTTTTAGGAAATTTCATATTTCACTCCTTATGTACGTTAACATAGACTTGGGCACTAGTACTGTGAAAGTTTGATTCAACAAATATGTGCACATTTTTTAAAAGATTTTTTTATTAATATGTGCACATTTTAAGATGCACATACATGTAAGTACTCGATTAATCACTCCATGTTTTCAATTTCAAATCAAATCGTGGCTGGAGTTAGTGGGACCAATTTAGTACTTAATTACAACAAATGTGTGCATATTTTAGGATGCACATAGATGTAAGTACTTGATTAATCGCTACACGTCTTGCTTTTATTATTATAGTGGGAGTTATTCCGTATATTGCCTAATGTAAAATAGATACTGATTTTGTTTCTATCTTTTGTTTTATCTTTTTTCACAATGTGATAGATAATTTGGTAAGTTAATGATTTTTTTCGTGTTGTAAAATATGATTAACCTTAGAAAGGATGAACACCACTACATTAAGGAGCGTCTCCCACAAATTCTGCAATACAAAGAAGAAGGAACAACCTGTATTGCAATAACAAAAAATCAGAAAAAAAACACAAATGAAGAACAAAATCTTTGAAAAAACTAAGGAAGCTGATATACTGAAAAACACATGCCAACAATACTGATAAACGCCTTTATTTGTTTAGCATTTGACATTTCTTTCCACTTCAACCCACAAAATAGCACATAACCTATTACTACCGCCACTGTCGAGAAATTTCTAAATTTATGATGAAATTTAAAATTTTTCTACAAATGGGGCTTTTTGAGTGTAGCATTCTGTCTAAGTGATGTTCGCATTTACAAAATGTGAGCTCACTAAGTTCGCATTTGACAAATGCGATTTATTATTGAATTTTTGATTTTGCAAAAATTTAAAAAAATTTGCTTTAGACCTCGCATTTGTCAAATGCAAGTTACCTTGTCAAAAGGTTAGGCAGCCCGACATTTGACAAATGCGAGGTCAGCACTGCATATGCAAGATTTGAAAGCTTTTAATTTTTTGATATTAATAAATTCAAGCTCATCAGAAAGCTTCCGTCACTGGACAATAGCATCTTCTTCCGGCACTGACATTTCAGCATCTTCTTCCGTCATTGGACAGTAACATCAGAAAGTTTACCTTATCCACCGAAAGATGGCTATAGCCTCAACATTTTCCGGTTTCCATTTTGTAGCTTTCTGGGGATTCAACTTTCTAGCAAGAGCTTCCGAAATGACCAGAGTTGGACTCCTTCCCTCCAACGGCTGCACTCTTGATGACTACTGCTACTTCCGAGGATTTCAATGACGGATTTGGGATGCAATTTCCCCTCAATTTGTATTTCCCAATTTTGTCGTTTCTTAGGATTTTCTGGTTAAATGAGTCAGAGAAAGGACTGAGGTTGAAGAAGCTAGGTTTCGTTTTTGACCAACAGACAAAGGACCTCGCATTTCTCAGATGCAAGGTCTATTTAAAAAAAAAAATGCTACCTGGCTTTTTGTTAGCTCGCATTTGCTGAATGCGAGCTAAGCTAGTTCGTATTCAGCAATTGCGAACCACCTGATTTTAGAAATCACCCCACAAATAGTCTCTCTTGTAGAAAAACTTTTTTTTTCATAATAATTTAAGAATTTTCCTCTGCCAATGTCACAAGAAGAAGTATACTTGGTGGCACAATAGCATATTCAGTAGGAGCAGACAGGTACATTAAGGGTAAGGGAAAGGGAAAAGGTGGTGTAGACACCAAATCTTTCCCAAAAATTTTGTAAATTTTTATTATTTCTTTGTTTAGATCATTGTTTAAATAATCATTTTTATTTTTATTTTTGCAGGAAAAAGCTGAAAAGAAAAGAAGGAAAAACAGGAAATGAAAAATACGGTTTTGCAAAAAAAAAAAAAAAAACTGTCTTCTGCATTTTTTTTGTACCAGCAAAGGAACCAGTACCGGAATGTTGCAGCTGCAAATTTTATCCATTTCCACTAGTTTTTTTTTCTTTCCCTTCAAGGCCCCCAGTACAAGGCCACCTAACCTTAATCCGAATCATTAAGAATCTTCTGGAATCAAAGCCATCTAATGTCTCTAAAATTGCAGCAAAATCTGGTTTTTTTTGGAACCATTGATATGAGGGTTCAGCAACCCTTGTTTCATATAAAAAGGCTTCAAAAACTTAGCATTGGGGTAAGAAAACAAGTAGAGAGCGGTGGGGGGAAAGGAAAAATGGCAAAAAAGAGAGAAAACAGAGAGAGAAGAAGAAAAAAGAGCAAAAAAATTTTGAGCCAGGGTTGAGCGTCCTACCTCCTTCATGAACAAAATCCAATCTTGACTTTAGCCCTATAGGTTTGTTCTTTATTTCTGCACAATCTATGGTAGTAAAGGGACAAATTTCATTCACACAACTTTTAGAGAAAACATCTCTAAGATCATCGAATCCGGGCTTGAAGTCGTAGCATTGTAAGCTCTTGAAGCCAGTTTCCAAGAAACTTTCAACTTCATCTTTCTACTCTTGGATCCATCTTTCTTTGAGGTTTACTGCATTTACTCATTTCCTTGTCAAAGGTGGTTCCTTTTTACTCATTTCCTCTTCATATTAGTCTAAATCCTCACCCAAATTACCCAATACGTCAAAATTTTTCTTACACTTGTGCTTGTTTTGAGAAATTTCTAAAATTATGATGAATTTTAAAAAAATTCTACAAAGGGGGCATTTTGAGTATGAGATTCCGTCAAAGGGGTCTTCGTATTTAGCAAATGCGAGCTCATGGAACTCGCATTTGCTGAATGCGAAGTCTCCTTGAATTTCGACCAACGAAATCCAAAAAAAAAAAACAAAAAGAAAACAAGACCTCGCATTTATGAAATGCGAGGTCAGTTACCTCGCATCTCTTAAATGCGAGGTCACTAAGATGCGAGATCACTGGTACCTATCCTTTTATCCTTTGGTTGCAGTGAATATATGGTGGTTACTATAATGTGTTATCTGGTTTTTGTAATCCCCTTTTATGTGTTAAATAACTTCTCTTGGTGCCTTTTTCTATCCAGCGCGAACTCCTAAAGAAACAGCTGGAGAGAACAAGGAACCAGAAGGAAAAACTCGAGGCTTTATGCAGGTCACTTCAAGCAGAGAGAAAAGCGAATTCCATTGGGAGCAGCAGCTCAGACGCAATTGCAGTTTAGTTCAATTGCAAAGGCAGTTTAAACCTGTTGAGCTGCTATGAGAATCACATAGGGATGCGTAAAGGAAAGCAAAATCATATGGGAGGAGCTGCTTGGCTGCTGTTGCTGTTTCTATTCGTGGGAGGACCAGAAGCTCTGTCTTTCAGATTGAGTACCTCGCATTTCTCGAATGCGAGGTTCCTCAGCTCGCATTTGATGAATGTGAGCTTAGTAAGTTCGCATTTGCCAAATGCGAGCTTCGTGTTGTTTTTTTAACTTTTTTCCCAAAATCTCTCTTTTTTTTTCTGAAACACTAACCTCGCATTTGTGAAATGCGAAGTCTTTGAACTCGCATTTCACAAATGCGAAGATCATAATCCTAGAACTAGTTTCAAAAATTACCCTCCTTGTAGAATAACTTTTTTTTTCCATCACAATTTAAGAATTTACTCTGCTTGTTTTTTCTTCTCTTGATGTTTTTCTTCCTTTTATGAACCACTAGTTCAGGTTTCTGTTGTAATCTTGAGTAGAATATAATATTTAGGTGATAAGATTATGTGTTAATGATGAGGTTTACATGACCTTATATATTTTGAATCTGAATCTTCTTGGGAAATAATTTGAGAACGTTTGCGGTGCTTGAAGAGTTGTAGAAGAAAATTGCAGAAAGAACAGGCTTCGAAGCTTGCATGGATAAAATCTGGAAAATTACAATCCGCCCCTCATTTTTCATATAATTGTATTATGGCCTAAAATCTGGAAAAATTGAACCAATTTTGCCCATCTTAAGTTTTAATCCTCTTTTTCATGTTTTAAATGTGTTTTTGAGCAAATTATTCCTGGATTTTAACACATAATGAGGCCTTAATAGTTTTTGAAAAGATTTATTGTCTTGTTGGGTTTAGTAAATAATTTAAGAATTTGGGTAATGTTATTTGGTTGGCCTTTAGAGTGTGGGTTTGTTTTTATTTTCTTTGGGTTTTAATGTGGGCTTGAGAGGCCAAAACCCCAAGCTTTTTGGTTGGGTTTGTTTGGATTGGAAGCTGGGCTGACCCCTGAACTTTGAATAATTATAATTTGACCTCAAAAACTTGTCTTAATTTTTGCAATTAAGTCCCTAATAGTTTTAATTTCTTAAATACAAGTTACTTTTCTTCTTTAATTGTTAATTATACTTCATTTAAGTGTTTTTATTGGTAGATTTCATGATTATTTCCATTTCTTTATAATTAAATTGGTGTCTTGATCATTTTGTTGATTTTGGAGTATAAATATGACAAATTTCACCCCATTTTGTTGATTTTGTTTATGTGCTCCAATGTGTTTTTTATGTGTAATTGCATGCTTTAAGTGCTTTTAATTACTCATTTTATTCATTTTAAGTTTCATTTATTTTATTTAATTTTGATGATTATTTGAGAGGCATTTAAATGCCAATTTGTAATAGATAGATGTTCAAGACATGTATTTAACTAGACTATATAATAGATATATTTTAATTTTGTCAAAAATGTAATAGTTAGATGAATGTAATAGTTAGGTTATTATTTTTTCAGATTCCCCCTTAAATTGTAGTTAGGGTCCCAAATGTAATAGTTAGGTTTTTATGTGCGTTTCTTTGCTTGTATGCTTGTGTGCTTATGTGTTTATTCGCTTTCTTTAGGGTGTTTGCATCTAGATATCATGTCTACGTGTTATGTGATCTATGTGCTTTACGTGTTTACTTACTTTAATTATGTTTTATACGATTTATTTAGTTATAATATATGCATGAAGTCACCACACTAGTCCAATGCTAGTTGTGGCTTTGTTCCCCGATTTCTCACTAGTCCAACACTAGTGAGAACTTGTAGAAATTGGTTAGTCCAATACAAGACCCTTTAGATTGTTTTTGCACTAGATTCACATTTTTTGCATGACATTCATCGCATTTCATACATGTTTTTCATTTTTAGGCCATTTTCTCATCTTACATGATATTTCCTCTATATATTATCTCCCTTACCCCTATGTGCGTGAAACATAACATTTAAACTTGCATTCTATTTAAGAAAATAGAAATAGGCTAGCCCATGTGTTTGTTTAGGTTAGGAGAGTCACCTTTTAAATTTGGGAAATGAACGAGTGTGGCTTCTTAACCTTAGTACTCTCTCATCCCCTTTATAAAAAGGAAAATTGAGTAACAAATCTTAGTTCTCCATACCCGTTATATTGCATTCCTCTTTTTAAATCATGTATATTTATATATTATAATTCTTCTTTTCTTTTCGTCTCATCTTTTGCATATTCGTGACATCTTCTAAGAATTATTCTGGGTATTACAATTAATGTGATTTGTACCAATTAAATTTTGAAGAGATATTTCGACCCTCTTGATATCCTTTAGATCTAGATTTGCATCAATGTAGAAACATCCAAATGTGATAAGTTTTATAGATTACATTAAAAAAATTTTCGACTAAATCTCGCAACTAATCTTGATTAGATTGAAAGGTGTCTTAGGTTTGATCCTATCAAATCTTTGCCTCCTCTTTTTTCAACCGTGACTCCCGAACCCTCTTCTCTTGTTTTCAAAGATTTGGAGTCGTTTAAAAAGAATTTTATCTATTTTTTATTAAAAATACATTTTTAGATGACTTGTTACACCTAAATTCAATATCAAGTGGCGACTCCTATTTTTTTTCTTAAAAATCTTTTTTAAACTATTATTTTGGACCCAAATCATCGCACTTTTTAAGTCCCATTTTAGGCACTCTTTTTTCTTTTATTTTTCAAAAACTCATTTTTTTAATTCATTTAAAATTAATCAAAAATTCATTTTTTCTAACGCCATAAATTTTAGTATTTATTTTCAAAAAATAGGGCGCGATAGGTGGAATTGAGAAGGGGAAGAAAAGAGGGGGTAGGGCTGAGAAATGGCTGGAGGTGGGGAGGAGATTGGTGGAAGAGGAGCGGGTGAGTAAGGAAAGCAAAAGGGTGGTGGTGGGGGTCGAACGGAGAAGGAGAAGGATACAGAGAGCACGGCGGCAGAGGGAGGCACAGAGAAGGTTGGAGGCGGGGAATTTGTTGGTGGATGAGTGGAGAAAGACGGGATAGGACGTCGGCTGTTGAGATATTCAATCATGTAACTGTATATATTGTTACCATATATATTTCTGTCATGACGTGATTGTAGGAGTAGTTTTAGCTTTCCATTACATGATTTTAGGAATGATTGTATCTTTCTTTTTTTGTCAAATTCTTGTAACTATATCAGCAGACTATTGCAATCAGTAATACACGCTTGAAGTTTTTCCCAATCTGAATCCTTTTCTTCATGGTATCAGAGCAGGTTGAGCCTTAACAATTGTTGACAATAAAATATGTCAACTCCAAAGAATTCAACGAAAGGGGAAGAGGTTACAATCTATGATGACTCCCTCTATGTGTTGTACCCTTTAGATCATCCAGGGCTGCAATTTGTCTCCACACCATTCGCAGGAGAAAATTTTGCAGCATGGAAAAGCACCATGGAAACAGCCTTATATGCCAAAGGCAATGGTGGTTTCATTGACGGCAGTCTAGAAGTGCCAGATCTAAAGTCACCAGACTTTCAACGGTGGAAGAAGAATGATGCAATGGTTAGGGCATGGCTGAGGAATTCCTTAGCCAAGGACATACAAGAGAGCGTTGTCTACACCGGCACGGCACGAGAAATTTGGACTGAGATTTGTGAAAGGTATGGACAAAGTAATGCACCTCGACTTTATAAAATAAAAAAAGAATTTTCCAACATGTTCCAAGGAGATGGGCAGCCTTTAACTCAATATTATACCAAGTTCAAAACTTTATGGCAAGAACTGCAAATCTGTGATCCAATGCCTTATTGCAAATGCGAGGCAACCAAGGATCACTTATTACGCCCAGAGAAAGAAAAAGCCCTTCAATTTCTACTGGGATTGAATGGAAATTTCGATCGATTGAGATCTAATGTGCTGTCCATGGAACCTACACCTTCACTCAGTAAACTGTTTTCCTTGACTTTACAAGAAGAGCAATCCTTTGTACGAGTAAATGAACAAACATCACACAGCCTGGAAGGAGCGGCTTTTGCAGCAAAAACTGATTGTAAGGGCAACGAAAATACCAGGAGTCAAGCCCCAAGAAGTTGATCAAGTAAAAGGTGTGAACATTGCAAGAAAATGGGACATCTCAAGGAAGAATGCTTTGAGATAATAGGGTATCCAGCAAATTGGAAGAATAATCAACAAAGCAGAGGTGGCAATCGTGGTGGAGGCAAGAACAATTCAGGGCAAATGCAAATCTATGGCAACATAGCAGCAACTGACCACCAATTTATCAACCCAAATGAGAAGTCACAGTCACAACAACCTCTTGAATTGACAATGGACCAGTACAACAAACTCATGCAAATCCTTGGACCACCAAATCATGATAATGAGGCCTTGGCCAACTTTGCAGGTAAATGCAATTCATTCCATAACTCATGGATTTTGGATATTGGTACCTCTAACCATATGGTTGGGGACAAAAGTATACTTGACAATGTTAAATGCATCTCTTCATATCCAAACGTGAGAATCGCAAATGGCTCTAGTCTCCCTGTAACTCACGTTGGTAATGCCTACCTAACACCAAATATCAATTTGAAAAATGTTATTTGTGTGCCTGGTTTCAAGTTCAATCTCCTCTCTATTGCCAAAGCTACAAAGGAATTAAATTGCTCAGCAACCTTTCTTCCTGATTCTTGTTTTATCCAGGACCTGTGTACGAGGATGCTGATTGGAGTGGGTAGGCTCCGAGATGGGGTTTATCAATTAGAAGGAGGCCACGGGCTCGTAAGTCTTAGTGTTACTGAATCGAATGCTACCTTGTGGCACATGCGCTTGGGTCATCTTTCCTTTAGCTGATTAAAATTAATTTCTAGTATTCCTTTTCTTGGCAATTTTAATCACATTTGTGATGTATGCCATAGGGCCAAACAAACAAGATTGTCTTTTCCAAACAGTAATAAGAAAAGTGTTAAACCTTTTGCTTTGATTCATGTTGATCTTTGGGGAGCATATTCTGTCTCGTCACTTAGTGGTGCTCATTATTTCTTAACTATTGTTGATGATTTTTCACGATGTACTTGGGTCTTTCTTTTGAAAAATAAATTTCAGGCCTATGATTTTCTAACCATGTTCTGCCAATCTACACAAACTCAATTTGGTTATCCATTACAGGTTGTGAGAAGTGATAATGGGAGTGAATTTGTCTCAGGGACCATGAGAGATTTTTTTGCGAGTCAAGGGATTCACTATCAAACCTCTTGTGTTGATACTCCACAACAAAATGGGCGAGTGGAGCGCAAACATCGCCACATTCTTGAGGTTGCGCAAGCATTGCGTTTTCAAGCCCATTTACCTTTGAAATTTTGGGGAGAATGTGTTTTGACAGCAGTTCACCTTATCAATTTGATGCCCACTCCTACTCTCAAAGGCAAAAGCCCATATGAGGCAAAAGAAAACCCAATTACAATCATTTGAAGGTGTTTGGATCACTTTGTTATGCTCATAATCATGACAAACACCGAGATAAATTCGCTACTAGAGCCCATCGGTGCATTTTCCTTGGTTATCCCCATGGACAAAAGGGCTATAAAGTCTATGATTTGGAAAGAGAAAAAGCATTTGTATCACGGGATGTGATATTTTATGAGACAGAATTTCCTTTTCAATCAAATAACGAGTCTAAACCTTCAATGTCGAGTGTGCAACCCCATATAGATCAGCATGATTACTCACAATCTGACCCAATTCCACCTCCTATAAACTCCACTCCGATGGACACTACACCATCTCCTATTGAATATACATTTTCCCAACAAACCCAACATGAAAAAGATAATTCTGCACTACAACCACATACTGGCAGCCCTAGTGGAAATATAATTCCTTCCTTGCAGTGTCCACATCGAGTAAGGTATGTGTCCACAAAACTTTCTGGTTTTGATTATAAGTTGTTACCCTCCTTGGAACCATCTCGGGAGTCCCCTCCATCAGCAAACTCAGGTACAATTTATCCTATCTCTCATAACTTGTCCTATTCTCATTTCACTGATGCCCATAAAGCTTTTTTGGCCTCCATCACTTCATTGGACGAACTAAAGTTTTTTTCCCAAGCAGTTAGGGATCATCGTTGGAGACTTGCTATGCAGCAAGAAATTAAGGCACTGGAGGAGAATCAAACTTGGACCTTAGAGCATCTACCACCTGGTAAGCATGCCATTGATTCCAAGTGGGTGTACAAAATCAAATACAAGTCTGATGGCACAATTGAGCGGTTTAAGGCGTGTTTGGTTGCTAAAGGTTTTACACAGGTTGAAGGACTCGATTACCATGATACTTTTGCTCCAGTTGCAAAGCTTACAACTCTACGTTGTCTATTAGCTATGGCTGCAGTACGGCATTGGGAATTACATCAGCTGGACATTAATAATGCCTTCCTGCATGGAGATCTACGTGAAGAGGTATACATGAAAATACCACAAGGCTTTGCAAAACCAGGTGACAATCGGGTTTGTCGACTTCGGAAGTCCCTTTATGGCCTTAAACAAGCCTCTAGAAATTGGTTTCAAACATTTTCTAGTTGCTTGCAGAACATTGGTTTTAGTCAATCTGCTACAGATAATTCACTTTTTACATTCACCAGTGGAGCGCACTTTACTGCTTTGTTAGTTTATGTAGATGATGTTATTGTGGCTAGAAATGATTCAACCACCATCAATCGTGTGAAGCATCATCTTGATTCAGCTTTTCGCATCAAAGATCTTGGGCAACTCAAATATTTTCTTGGTATTGAGGTGGCTCGCAATAAGGAAGGAATTGTACTTAGCCAGCGAAAATACACTCTAGACCTCCTTGAAGAGACTTGTCATCTCGACGCACGTCCTGCTGACTTTCCTATGGAACAACGACACAACTTGGCAGCGGGAGTTGGTGCAGTAGTTAAAGATGTTGGTCAATATCGTCGTCTCATTGGAAGGCTACTTTATTTGACGATAACTCGACCTGACATTAGCTATCCAGTACAAGTTCTCAGTCAATTTATGCAAGATCCACGTGTTCCTCACTTGGATGCAGCTTATCGAGTCCTTCGCTACCTCAAAAGGGCACCAGGCCAAGATATATTCTTGTCATCTGCTAGTTTGCTGTAACTCACTGCTTATTGTGACTCAGATTGGGCCAGCTGCCTAACATCTCGACGATCGACTAGTGGTTATATCATTTTCCTCGGTAATAGCCCGGTTTCTTGGAAGTCCAAAAAGCAAACTACAGTTTCCCGTTCATCCGCTAAAGCAGAGTATAGGCAATGGCCAATGCTACTAGTGAACTTCTCTGGCTGCCTTCTTTGTTTGCAGATTTGAAAGTTTCGTTAGCATCACCCATGTCTCTCTTTTGTGACAACCAAGCTGCTCTACACATTGCTGCAAATCCAGTTTTTCATGAACGTACAAAGCACATTGAAATTGATTGCCATTTCATTTGTGATCGCATACTAAGCAACGAGTTGCAGACTGCTCATGTTCGCTCATGTGATCAAATTGGCGACTTGTTCACCAAAGCACTTGGGAAAGCTCAGTTCCACCATTTGTTGAGCAAGTTGGGCATTCTCAATCTCCATGCTCCAACTTGAGGGGGAGTGTTGAGATATTCAATCATGTAGCTGTATATATTGTTACCATATATGTTTCTGTCATGACGTGATTGTAGGAGTAGTTTTAGCTTTCCATTACATGATTTTAGGAATGATTGTATCTTCCCTTTTTTGTCAAATTCTTGTAACTATATCAGCAGACTATTGCAATCAGTAATACACGCTTGAAGTTTTTCCCAGTCTGAACCCTTTTCTTCATCGGCATCTTTTGGCTTTTTCAAATGCGTCAAAAAGAAACAAAAAGTTAGGAAAGCGTTACATATCGAGACACAGCAAACCATTTTTTTTTTTTAATGAAAGGCAGAATTATTGTATTGACTACCGCCTGTCAAAAACTTTTTAACAATCTATTAATTCATACAAGTAGGTGGGACATAGTGAATTTCTCTTTTATTTTCTTTTTCGAAGCAATTTGCGGTTGCTTTTTGTACTCTTTTTAACTCATTTCTTCTTGGTCGACTTAACTCCTCTCGGTTTTATCAATTGTATATTCAACTTACTCTAACATATTATTCCTTACCTTTACAAAATTAGTAAGATTAAAATGAGATCAATGGTCATTATCTTTTGTTTTGTAAACCATGGCGAGATTATTATGTGTTTGCCAATCACCTATCTACCTATTTATCTAAAATTAGTTTCTTTACCAACGACAAGATATAAATTAAATGGTGGGTTCAGGTCGAATACCCGTCCTGCAAGATACATATTTAACATGGTAATTTGTGTGTTAACAAAAGCCCATTCAAAATAAATAGTTGTCAAAACGTTTGCTCCAGATACATAAAAATAATTGCAAATGAGCTTAAACAAACAAATGTCCATGACTTCATTCATTGTGCGTATAGACAATTATATTATATGACATGACATCAATTTAAAGGGAAGTAGGTTATTTGAGATAAATCTTGCTTGTTGTTTCAATATCATTAGAAAGTCTAGAGCTACTTTCAGAAAGAGAAAAGGTAAAAATTGGATAAGCTTAATGGTAATAAATAAATAAATAAAACACACACAGAGATTTAAATCGAAAGAACATAACCACTTATTTATTTCTATTTTGCTTTCCCTCTTAGTAGTGTACAACAAAAGAAGGGTTCTTGCAAAGATGGCGGAAATGTTCGTTGCCACTAACCTCAGAGATGACATAGTAGAGGAGGCATAGGCACAGAGCTGTATGTAGCCTGAAAGCAACAAGGCATAGCTGTGTCTTTCTTGCTTTGCTATTACCTCTAGTAGAGATGCTCCACGCAGATAGTGTAATTAATCTACTAGTGACCATTTTAGCCCCTGGTTGTAATTCCAGAGTTTGCACTTTGTAGCAAATATTGACATTAAGCATAAGAAATATTAAGGCGGTAACTGTACTTTAACATGTTTTAGTTTTTTCAAATTAAGTCATCTAGAAAATATTTGAAAAACCAACGTGAAGTAATTTAACCCTAATCGAAATGGATCATTTGATTTTTGTAATGTTCTTGCACTTCACTCATTATTCTTCTCATGGTCAACCATTCCAATGACTTTTTTTCTTCTTTTTTAAAGATTGAATAGGAGAAAAATTGGTTTTGTTCACTTGCTTGGTGACTGGTGAGCTTATCAAGTTTGAAACAGGACCCTTTTCTAGATTCGTCTTCCGTCATTTGAATCTTGTAACTTTTACATTAGTGAAGTTAAATGATGAATGGAGTTCAATTCCGCCAGATTAAATTGAGTTATTAGTATTGTTGTTAGCTATTGTGACTTGTGACATTCCAAGGGTTTTGTTAACCCTAAAATTAGCCTATGTCAATTAAGTACTTTTAGTCGGTTACATTAAATTAATGCAATTCCTCATATGCTTTCTTGCGGATAGGGCTACCTCAAATTATCTAAGTTGTCATAAACATCAACTAAAGACTACCCTTTTTTTTTAATCCTTGGGAAGGTCATAGACCCTTACAAAGAAACCAAGCGGGGTGTAGCAACTCCATTACATCTAAGGCAAGTAGGCACCTCAGCGAACTTGGTGGAACTTCAAATCTTGTAACACCTGCCTGCATTTGAAGACTCATCTTGGGTAGCTTGTCAGTGTACGAATTGCTCTCCCTCTATGGAAGGACTAACCTGCACCATTCTGACTAAGTTGTAGTGGGGGCTTTCCTTAATCAAATGAATTCCTACTTTAGAATCAGATTCTACCAATATCTTCTTTGCACCCTTTTCCCATGCTAAATCTAGCCCATGAATTATTGACCAGAGCTCTGCCACTATGCAACTGGCCGTTTCAATATTCACAAGAAAACCACCTAGCCAACAACCCAGCTCATCTCTCAGTAGACCACCTGCTCGCTTTATACCAAGGTTCCCTACTGCCACCCTATCTACATTCAACTTTATCCAGCCCGTGAGTACTTTTCAGTGGTTGTGTAGAAGTTATCAAGAAGTTCTAAGCAGGGGAAAAAGCAGTATGTAACTGAAGTGAGGGTCATAAGTAGTTTGAGACATCGAATTTAGTCCAGCTCATGGGCTGGTGCCATGATCAAAATGAGTTCTTGCTTTTCTGTGAATTCAAGCCAAATGGAAGCCTAGATTCTCATCTATTTGGCAGGAAAATCTTCCGAGCTGGAGTGTGAGATTCAAAGTAGCAATTGGGTTGGCATCTGCTTAGCTGTATCTTCTTGAAGAATGGGAACAATGTGTGATACACCGGGATATCAAATCAAGTAACGTAATGCTAGTTTTTTTTTTTTTCTATTTTGAGGGTACGTAATGCTAGATTCAAATTTTAATGCCAAGCTTGGAGATTTGGCTTGGCTAGACTTATGGACCATGAACTGGGACCACAAACGACGGGCTTGGCTGGAACGTTTGGCCACTTAGCCTTTGAATCTGTAAGCACAGGCAGGCCTAGCAAGGAGTCCGATGTATATAGCTCTGGGGTGATTGCTTTAGAAATTGCCAGTGGAAGGAAGTCAACCGATCCAATGTCAGACACATGAGAAATCCAAAACAGGACTCCTAGAATGGGTTTGGGACCTGTATGGATCACCGAAACTTTCATCAGCTATGGACAGGAGGTTAAAAAAAGATCTTGATCTTAAACAAGCTGAGTGTTTGTTGATAGTAGGCTTGTGATGTGCTCATCCAGACCGCAGTCGAAGGCCATTCATAAAACAGGTTCGAGCCCTCAGTTTTGAGGCAACACTTCCTAAGCTTCCAACCAAAGTGCCAGTGCCAATCTACGATGTTCCAATTATTAGTTCTTCAGCGGAGCCTTTAATAACTTGCACAAGCCCTTTTCAGCCAAGATTCATGATTTTTTTTTTTTGTTCTTCATTTTCCGTTGCTCTGTTTCACTAATTTTTTTCTCCCGAATGGGTATATTCAACTTGGTATACTTGTGGCTTTTAAGTTTTGTTTTGTCCGCCATTGATGCGTCATTCTTGGGTCGATGTGACTTGGTTTCTTGGTTATGTTTTTTGGGGTTGCATGGTGGGTGAATATTGATGCTTGGTACTTGGTAGTAGTAGTTATGTTGTCATTTATCAACCGATTAGTTCTCGTCTCCCTCCCTGAACCCGCCCATGAGAACCCTTCCGACGGTGGTGGAACCACTAACGGCAAAGGCCGTTCTTCTTTTCTGAAGAGTTTAAAGGTGGATTTGGCGAAGCTTACCACCTCCAGGGCAGCGGTGGCGGAGAACTATGAGTGGTCACAGGGCTGAGGAGTAGTGGCGCCACCACCGCTACTGCTTCTCTGAGCAATGAGAAGAAAGGAAGAGCAGAATTTTTGGTTTTACACTGCAAGAGGTCGAGAGGATTTCTTGGCTACTTCTGGTTGTATACCACCTCGTAGCCCTCCTTACATATTTCTACTAATTCTTGAACTTCTTGAACTTATGTTTTACTGTATAATCTTTGGAACATAGGTATGCAATTTTTTGAGAAAGAGTAAATAATTTTTATCCAATTAAGTTTTGGGTCCTCTTCAACCATTTTGGTCTTCTATTTTTTATTTTTTTCCCTTTGCTTGGTTCAGTGCAGTTTTTAATTTATTATATTTTAATTCTTCAATTTTGGTTTCTTGGGAGGGCTATTTGATTCGGTTTTGCTTTTATGGGCTGCATCATATCCTAGTTTATCATGTTAAACTACAAGGAACCGGGCTGTGCCTGGGCCCACTTATAAAATTCTAGCTAAAATTCATCACATTATAATTTGCTTTCAAATGAAGAGCAATAATAATTATCAAAAAAATGAGTCTAAAAAAATAAAGTTTGTTTTTAGTGGAATGATCCAAAAGTTTGTTTCAACTTGCTTATCATGATGCAGTAGAGATTTATTTTGCAGTATTGTATAGACAATATCTTGTTGTATTATATAAACAAATAATAGCAAAGAATTCAAAAATCAAATACATGAGAATTGAGAAATGCAAAACCAGTTCAATGTTAACATAAATGATATATGCTTCATAAAGCTCAAATATCATGTTATTATAATTACAAATACATAAAATTTCACCATTATTTCTTTCTCAAACAAGACACCATCATGTAAAAACTTCCATCTTACAAATTCACAACAAAAACTTGCAAGAAAATTCGAACGGGAGGCTTTTCAATGCATAAAAAGGGTACAAAAATTCAATACTAAAGAATTACTAAAAAAAGTGCAAGATTCAATTATACATTGAAAAGGAACTATAACACCATAATTGCAAAATACAAATTTGCATTTAGATTTAAAAACAAACCTCACAAAAGGAGATTTAGCTTGCAAAACTAAAATAATGGAAGGTTAATGAATATCAAGGATATCAAACTAAAATAAAAATACGCACCATGGTAACAGGATAAAGAGGCAAAAAAAAAGAAAAATGATAAAGGCTAAATAAATTACATTTAACGACAAAAAACTTAAATCCATATTTGGTAGCGTTACATGGGAAAAAAATAGGGAACATACCAGACAGTAGGAGTAGTGGTGGTAAAAGATCTATTGCCTATGTTTCTCTTAAAAAATAAAGATGATTATAATCATGATTTTTGAACAAAGGAAGAAAAGAAACATCCATTCTCGTACAAGAAAAAAATACATTCAATTAACTTTAGAGGAAAAAGGAAAAGATGCATCGGTTGAGTGGAATAAGGAAATGCGGAGAAAAATTAGGATGAAGGAAAAAAGAAGGGGAAAGCAAAATATTGGATTAAAGAGTTAAATTGATGGAGGAAGAAGTGACAGTAAAAATCAGTTAATTGTTACAATATCTCTATAATTAACAATAATCACCTAAACAAATAGTAAGAAAATAATTCTAGTGTAATTAATTATAAAGAAAAAATTTGAAGGGGAAAAAGGAAAGAACAAAAAAGAGGAAGATGAGGTTGAAGGCAAAGGCAGAAAAAAGAAGAAGAGAAAAATTAAAAGGAGTGATATTTATGATTTTTGACTAATCGAACAAAATAGTGGAGCAAAGATTCAACTAAAAATAAAAATTGCCACTTGTCAAAAATATAGTCAATAAATGTGTCAAAAAGATGGGTTGATGTAGTAAATTGGCTTTTTTCTTATATACAAGGTAGATATAGATAAGGTATGTATGTTGAAAGTAGATAATGACATACTTCAAAAGTCACTTCTACCGCAAAACTTACAAATTTATATGTGGAAATCTGATTACAAGATGCCATTGTCTTAATGCAGTGATCTACTAAGTGGAAAATGGTTCAGTAGGCATTGTTAATCATGTAGGCTCTGGTTGATTATGCTTTGTCTATTATCTTGACAGAATTGGATAGGAGTGGGTAGTTTGTTATTCTTAGTTTCAATATTTTAAACCCAACTTGGACCGCCTGATCGAACCAGTTTGAACCGTTGACCGGTCTTCTTTTCCGATCTGGATTTATTTAAAAGCCAATTAGTATCAATTTACATTTAAACCAGTTGAACCGTCCGGTTCAACCACTGACCAGTTGACTCGAAACGGTTTTGTGACAACCAGCCGGTTCAATATCCAACCTTAATTAAGCCAACAACTTTGAATTTGATCAACTAATTTCATTGATGACATTCCAAATTTAATAGTTTACCAATTACCCATGCATAATTATCTCCAATTATTAGGCAATAACAATATTGTCTTATTCTATTCATTTCTCTCTCTCTCTTCCATAATTATGTATTAACTCTTATTAAACATTTATAACATATAATTGACTATATTAGTTTTTTTAAAAATCTTGAATGCATTTCATTTTTTTTTTGTTAATGCCTTTTAAGCGTTTCAATCTTTATCATATAAACTAGTACTCATATAATTTAGGAAAATTAAAAATACATGAAATAATACTATTTAAATCCTTTAACTTATAAAAGCTATTTTTGAGTCTCAAACAAATAATATACTACTTAGAATAATAGAATGAGAATTGAAGTGATTACATTTAACAATATGACTTATGTTTCTACAAATATTTGTTTGTTTTTTAGATGTTTAATATTTATTAATAATTTTTATGACATCACGGGTTAATAACAGTCAATCCAACCCAACGGTTGAATCAATGACCCTTGACCTATTCATTTTCTAGGTCAATGAATGGTCTAGGTTTCCGAACCCTGGTTAATTTGATTGGATAAAGGTTTGGTTCCGTAGAAAGTGCTACTTCTAGTCTGTAATTGGTTTGAACTTGTGTCCTTGAGCATTGACGTTGCTTATTGTTTAACCTAGCCCCTTATCTTGAAATCAGTAATGGTCTTGTTCTTAATCATAAAATAGATGTGGCTGTATAGCTAGATAAATTTCAGAATGTCATGCTTTTACAGATTTCTGTGATTGGATGTGTATTTTGACCAAAATATTGAATTCTTGGGGTGGTAACAAGTCTTGTGGACTTTTGTTACAGATTTTCTATGACCATGAGTGGCAATTTTGGAAATTCCGTTGATTATGATGGGGAGTGTGGCTCTGCTTCAGATGGGGTACAAACATTTGTTCTGGTTGGGCATAGGGGTAGGGGATCAAAGAGTGCAACGGGTAACAGCATACTCAGAAGAAACGCTTTCTAGTCGTTGTCTTTCTCTCATAGTGTGACAAGAACTTCTGAGCTACAGAGTACTGTGTTGCAAGATGGTCAGATTGTCAACGTCATAGACACACCAGTTATGCTAATGATTACAATTGAAATGTGAATGAGGAAAGGATCCCTAAAAAATTAGAATGGTTAATTTTTTTTTTTTAAATGACACAGGTTTTGTTTGACATCATGATTGAACCCGAAGTCATTTCGAATGAGATAGTCGGATGTTTTGGCATGGCCCAGGGATGGCATCCATGCCATCCTTGTAGTTCTCTCAACCACAGCAGGTTTTTTAAGACGTGAAGGAGCTGTTATTGAGACCTTGCAGAAGTTTTTTGGTAGCAAGATAAGCGATTATATGATTGTGGCTTTCACGGGAAGGAAATGAGCTCACCCTGGACAATTATATAGGATGTTCAGAACCTCTAAAGGTAAGTGTGCTAATCTGATTTCTTTCATTTTATATTCATGAATTGGTCATCAAATGTTTCATAGAGATGTGTAGGTCTTTAATTGTGATTTAGTTATGAGGCTATCGGATGTTTCTACATTATGCTGCATGGTTTCCTTGTGTTGTTATAAGTATTTTTAGTTGTGAATCCTAACATGTTAAACTTTATTTGTGGACCTTCAATAGGAGTATCTTATGCATCGCATTTGAACAATTATCTTGGCAGGATTTCAAATTTATGCAATCAAACTGATAAAACTGAAGTTTGAAAATTAAAATCTGAAATTTAAAATTTGAAATCTGAATTCATTAAATTATTAAATGTTAAGTGTAAATTTGATACATTTAAGTATATATCACATCAAGTGATACGTGAATAGTGTAGTTCATCAAGTACTTTTAGGAGCAAATTTTGCCTAAAATATTCAGTGCCAATTTAATTAATTCAAATATGCAATTTTTAGTTATCCAAAGCCATTCGAACATGTTAAAATCTGAATCCATTAACCTTAAATGTTGAATTGTGTGATCAAACAGGGCTACGATTAAGAGGATAAAGATACTCTTCGGATGGAGGATGAGAGTTGGAGAACGTTGTTCTCCAGTCCATTGTGTGAGAGAGATTTCAGCAGCAGAAACTTCTATAACTTTTGCAACTTTTTCTTTCAGAAACACTTCGACGACTTTATGACTTTTCAGTTTCTCTGGTGGTTGCCTTTTTTTTTTTTTTTTTTGGCTTTATGAAAATTAGTCCCATCTCTTGAGACATTGTTCAAACTTCAAATGCTATCGGGTAGTGCTACAATTTGGGGCTCTCTATTGATCCTCCTAACAGAGTGGGCCAATTGATTGATTAGGTCTACCCGCTCAATATTTAAAGTTAAGTACTCTTCCAACTAAGGGAAAATGGCCAAACTCATCCCTTAACTTATTTATTAAAGCTAATTTAGTCCCTAAATATTATTCTTGGCCAATGTAATCCTTTAATTTAAGAGTGAATGAGGAGCATTTTTGGAACCTCAGATGTGGGTTTTAATTTGGCGACGTATTTTTCATTTGAATAAGAAGGTAAATACTTTCATAGACCCAATCCACCAGCAAGGTTGCAGTGATACTTTTATGAATATCTCTCAACCAGTAATGCAAACTGAAGCAAATGCACTTCTTGAATGCATTTTTTTAAAGCATTCACTAAATATCGATTTTTCATCTTTAGAAAGAGATATTACCACTTTCACTTTACAATAAGTCTTTTCAAAAATCATCACTCTTTTTGGAAATTTATTTAGATTTTCCATCCCATATGTGAGTCTTGCACATGCAAGTTAAATTACCTCAAAAAAATAATTGGGAACTACCTTGTGAAAAATGCAACAAAGGTATGTTTTGTTCTCTACTCTAGGTGGTGGCCCAATTGAGTCGGGAAAACATGATGGATGGAGTTTGACGGGTGCACCATGCACCCCGTACGGATTTAGAACAAGTCTCGTATAGAGGCATATTCATTGAACCTTTGACCTCCAGTCTCACAATTAATGTGGTAGCTAACTCCTCTAGAGGGAGTTGGTCTACTGCTTTACAAGCTTCACTAATCTATTAATACCATTATACTCTGTTCCATTCTCTATTAATTCTAGAAGGTAAGGTTAATATAACATCTTAATACTGATTGTGCCACCAAAAAAAATATAAAGAATCTTAATACTGATAATTAATTCCATCAAGAATTGCATACTATTAGTAGTTCACAACCATAAAAAAATTGATTGAGCACAGCAATGGATGCTTTTATAACCAATAACTAAACAGATACTGCATACTATTGATGATTCACATCTGCAAAGCAAATGAACCCTACAGGTTAGTAATTATACATTATGAAGATGACACTCTAACCAAAGAAGAAAATTACACCAAAAAACAAAAAGAAGATAAGAAGGAATATAGCCTCTTAAGTCATAATATTTTTTGTATAACTCTGTCTACATTTCCATCTGCAGTAAAGGAGCTAATATATACTGTGTAGAATTCTTCAACAGTAAGTTTGTTTCATGGAGGATTTGAGTGAATCTCAATAGTACAAAAAGCAGTTCAGAATTCAAAAATCTATAGAAAATTTGAGATAGAAAGATAACCATTTCCTATTATACAACAAGTTGCATTACAACAATGTACAAACAGCCTTACAAGTTACATGAATGAAGTTATCCTCTCTATGAAGCAAGTACTCCCTTGGTCAAAGATTGGCTGATCCTATGGAATTTGAGCAATCTCAAGTAAGATTTTGTGCAGTGACTGAGGCTTTGCGAAGAAAGGGCAATGATCACTGCCTTTAATCTTAAACACGCCTTCTGGGGGATTTTCTCTCACAAGCTTTTCTTGGACATCTGGTGACAGTGCATGATCTTCCAATGTCTGGATATAAAATCGACGGCTCGTTCCATACTTTTCAGGTGTTAGAGAAAGTTTCTCCATCATGGGACCAAGAGGAATGGGTCTCATTGAAACCATGGCCAGAGCAACATCCTGAAAAGTCAAAAATATCTTTTTGTTGGGGGCTCAAAATTGAATTGCATGCCTGTGTTTCTCATCTTATGAATAGTGCAACTTTTTTATTTTTAGTTCCTTAGCATTAAACCTGGACTAAATTTAGTGATGGTTATTCTTTATTAATTTCAAATTATTGAAATTGAGTAGAAAAAAAGGGCTTCAAGGACAGATCTTGAAGCAACGTTAAAAGTTCTTTTAGCAGTGTATCCCAAACTAAAAAAAAATTCTCTTTTCAAGGGATGAAGAGCTCTTCAACACAACTACCTCAATATGTAACTATCCACAGAAAAGAATACAACCATAGCTTTATTGTATGAATTCTCAGTTTTCTACAACTTGGAAGTGATACATCAGTATTCTTATGCAATTGTCGTTTTTATTTGTGGATTATAGAACTTTACTTCTCACCCACTTTTCACTTTTCTTTTTTCCTTTTCCTTTAGTTCTTGGTTTAATGATATATTACAACCAATCAAAACCATGCAATCAAAGAATGAAGACGCTAACATGCTTATCATGCATGTTAGGACAGTGCAAAATCAGTAGAATAGCAATTCGAGATATCTAAATTAACAAATATCCTATTAACTATTGTCAGAAGAAAAGCCTGAGAGGGATAACAGATACTAGTCTAACCAGCGAGCATTAGCACTTAGCATATACAAGCATCAAAAGGACATTTAAATCAAAGGTTCAATACCTAGAACTGGGTAGTGCACTTTGCATATCTAAGACGTGATTATAACTTCAACAGATAGAGAAATTGATCAAGTACGTTAAGCACATGCTCACACTACATACAGTAGAAGATGCACCAAGTAAAAGCCAAAAGATCTACTACAAGGATCTTCATATTCTTTGCACGGTGGTCCCTTGCATGATCTTCTGACTTAGAACTTACTTTTGCACCATGGTTTCACTTATTTATTTCTTCATGAATATGCAAATATAAGGCAGGTGGAAAGACCCAAGTGCATTTTTTCACCCGCAAGGAATTAATATTTTATTTTGATTCCAGAGAATATTCTGATGCAGTGAAATACGCAATTGTCGAATGCTTCTAAGAATGACTGATGAACAAATTTAACTGAGATGTAGAGACTGACAGTTTGAACTGGAATTGTTGAAGTACCTTGGTCGGAGATTGGTTGAAATATAACCCATGCATTTGCTGTTTCTCGAAACATAAATCCAGTTGGAGGCTTGTCCTTGCCATTCCCATGTATCAGAAACTTGGATTCCTGCATGAAAAGTTCTGCAGAGCCAAGCTGCATAAAATATCTCACATAAGAACGGAAAAATATATAATATAACAGTGCGAGAGAGGAAAATCCCCCAGCCAGCCATTCCAACATGAATTGCCTTGACAAGGAAAATTTACTCTTATTAGGGTAAATGCTGTTATTGATGTAAGTCCAAACAAAAGACTAGTATCTTAGAGCTGCTAAAAATAGATGCAAGAAATATCTTGACAAAGTTCTAGGCCAGGTTGTAAGGGGAAATCCAATCATCTTAACAAGCAAAAGTGATTATTTAGCCAGTTTCTGCCACTCAATATGACACCTTAGTCAATCTCTCAAATGTCTCAAACTTCATTTTCAACAGTTGGAACATCCTGAGGTGCTATTTTACCCTTTTCTCTGGGAAGTATCTACAAAAGTGAACCAGACTTTTGGAATGGGATTAAGGTAATGATCATTTACCTGTTCAGCAAACACATCAAACGGCCTTTGCTCATTTGAAACCATAGTAGCACAAAGGAAAACTGCTTAGAGACCTTTTCAGGAAAATGCTCCAAGGCATATGAAATGCAAAGCACCACCACCACTATGACCTACCAAAATTGCCTGCACTAAATGTTAGTAAGTCACCAGGTGAAATGATGGCAATACTCTAGTCAATAACTTTGGAGGAAATCTTCCAAATAAAACTTACCTGTTCATCCCCCTGCAGGTTGTCCAGATAATCAACCAACGGTTTTGAGTAGTCTGCCAGCGATGTAACATCCTTACTGTCAGTTAGATCAATGCCAGATCCTGTAAGATCTAATGCAAACAGGATTTAATCCTGTTTCTTCCAACAGAGCAATAGTTTTATACCAACACCAAGCTCCAAATCCTTCTCCATGGATCAAAACAATTTTCTTTGTTTTGATATTCTCCAAAAATTCTGGTAACTACACAGTATTTTTTTGGATTAGCAGTGTAACAGAAAATTTGTCCAATACATGCATAATAGTGTATCCATGACATGCGGTCCATGAAACATATATTCTATTGTAACATTTTTCTCATCATGAATAATGTTCAATTAAAACAAAAGTGTCTTGCCCTGTCTCTCTCAGGAAATTGCAATTTTTTAAAAAAATTTTGGACAAAGAATATTTCTTTTTTACTCTTCGTCCTTTGCATTGAAAGAATGGATTTCACAATGATATGTTTCAACCTCAAACCCATTTAATTGTAGCAGATAACAGCAGGGTTCGAGAAGGAAAGAGATACAGGAAGAATCATTTACATCACCTAGTACATTTTTTTTGCCAGGAATTAGCTTTTAATCTAGTTGCTTGTATGGCAAATATACAAAATACAACTAAAAAACATTTGACAGGTTTGAAATACTATATGTATCAGGAGGGTTCTTTCTATTATTTCTGTTTGCCTATGTAATGAGCACTTGTTCATCTTTGCCTAAGGGCATCTAATCTTATTACGGCTTGTTGCGAATCTGATGTAATAGATGAGTCAACTGAAGATTGAGGATTAATGAAAGTCAATGATATCCTCTCAAGACAAGCATAGGAGCAAATCAATGCAAATAGCATGAAGCCAAAAACCGGATATGGTACAGATTTTCCAACTTAGTTTGCCTGTTATAGTTCATTCTATGAAATATGAGTTCTACGCATCAAGTTGGGGGATCCTTCAAGCAGTCCATTTTCCCAAGAATTAAACTCGTATTCTCAATTACGTTAACAGGAGCCACATTTAAATTATCACCACACCCCCCCCCCCTCCAACCAAAAAAAAAGGGCCTTCTGCTTTCAAACTTGTCATTCTTTACTTTTCCGTATGAATTTTCCACATAGGTTTTGAAAGCCAAGGTCTCATTTTTGCAGAAACTCGTCTGAAACTTGTACCCATCACTTAGATATGGTTTAATATGTAAAAGCCATTCCTGTATGCCAGCAAGTGATATTTGATCAAGGTGTCACTATCCTGAATCCTGACCGGTACAAATGAGCTGATGCTTACATAAAGATCCATTAGAAATGATGAATATACTATCAAGTAAATCCCTAATGCTAATTCTTCCATAGAACCCAGCAAAAATGCTCTGCTGAATACAAATTAGAGAAAACATATAAAAGAAAGAAAAAGAACTGCACGGCCTCATACCAAATCTAGTAACAAGAGGCAAAATTAAGACAATGATTTCTCTTTCAGTTGCAACTAAAAAATCGCTTTTGATGAAATGGGGGGGTCTGGGGACGATAACAACTTTAATATACTTACTCAACAAGTCCCATGCATATCTGATGCAAGATATATGTTTAAGCAAAATGATAAACTTTTTTACATATGAAAGATAAAGCAGAAAGCTTGGATAAAGTAAAAAGAAAAAGAAGAGAAAACAAGAAAACCCCCAATTTCCAAAATACTCCCCAGAACAAAGAAACAAAAAGGCCTAGGGTTCAACCATCCCTCAACTTTTCCATGACCAAAAGGAGGTCCTCATCCCCTATCTTTTCCTCCCTTACTTTTTGGCACTATCAGTTGAACTACATGATTTCCATTATCTCTTTAGACACATTGAAAAACTTTCCTTCTCAGCATCATCCCAAACAATAAAAATCCAATCTTTCTCTCCCTGCCTAGATCCCAAATCCCCAATCATTTAAATTTTATCCTCTGCCTACCCCACCTTCACAAATACAAATAAAAACAAAAATACAGAATATCCTAGAAAAATTCAATCTTGGAACAGATATGGTAACAGTACAAAAGTGAAAAACAAAAGTGAAAGCACAAGCAATTCTTTAGGAAAAAAGGGAAATGTACCTGTTTAGTGGATGTAGAGAAAGAATCAGAAAAAATTGTTATGCGGCGGCGAGAGCTAGTGGATCCAATACGCCTAGACATGGAACCTTCAAACCTCTGAGACAAACTGATGCTGCTGAATTGCCATCCGAAAGAGCTTTGCCTGTGCAGCAATTCTTCCTCCATTAAACTCCTCCTCTTAGATGATTTCTCACCATTTCTCTTGCTTCTTGATCCAACGTTATTTTCTCTAATACTATTTCTTTTGGCCATACAAATCAATTTGTTCCCCATTTCTTCAAATTATTCGAAAATCCCAGAAAAACCCGGATTTTATTTTGCCAAAAAGAGTGGCCTAGAGGAAGAACAAGGAGTGCGCAGTTCAACTCAAAAGAGTGAATTTTCAGACAGTTCCTTGAAAACGGCAGCGTTTTCCCTGAACTGCGGAGACTGAGAGCAGGTGTATCCTCCTGGTTTTGTGCTGCTAATGGTGGAGACGTGCCGTGAATCTTTATATGACGACAAATCAAAATTCAATTAAGAAAGGGGGAAATTGTGTTAATAACTGAAGAGCCAACTCAACAGAATAAGGAGGCATTTAATGCTTTCCTTCTCAACCTCTGCAGTGTTGGTTTTTGGTCTAATGTGTCAATACTCAACATTAATTAAAGAAAAGGAAATAGAGTACTGCTATAAGAAAATGTATTCACTTTTTTTTTTTCAACAAATGTATTCACACTTTTGTCTCAAACTCTCAATCAATTTGGTCTGATATGATATGTAAATTTGGTCTGATATTATTTATTTCTACTCTTTTGGTCCCTTGGTTTGGTAAATTTTTGAAGTTTTGTGTCTTTCTTTATCAATTATCAAAGAGTTTTAAAGTCAAAAGGTTTGTTGGAGATTTTTTCCTTCTTTTTTTGTTCTTTTGTTTGTGGGAATTTGACTAAAAGAAACAGATGGTCGAATATGGTCAGCAAGATGTAGAAATAAGATGGTCATTATATGGTATGAATGCTCATGCATGTAAATCACATTGATAAGTATTGATGGCTGGGGTGCTAAATTTGGTGAGCTGAGCTGAGCTTGATAATGAATAGTCTGAACTTGTTTTAATTGTGACTGCATCATCAGTTACATTCAGCGTCAAGTTGTTATGAATCAGGTACGCCCTGTCATTGTCCAAACCGTATGAAAAAACCATACAATTGAATTTGAAAGTTACTGTTTTCTAATTATCTTTAAGGTGCATTTCTGAAGGCTTGCTGGTTGATTAGTTGATTTGCTAAATCTCGAGAAATGATACTATTGCCACTCCCTTTCCGCTAGATACTATAAAATCATCTACCGTTTTTCGAAGTCACAAGAAAAATATTAATCGCACTCTGTTTTTTGTTAATCACGCTCTTGGCATGAAAATGATATGATAAAATGATAATAGAAGTACAATTAATAAAATGTGTAGTGCGATTAATAATTCATCACACAATAACTAGTACTAACTTTTATCAAATAGTCATAGAAGTAGTTGCCATGTTGACATTAGTTGTCTTGCTGCGGATATATTATGATTGTGATACGAGTATATTACACCATCGTTGTATATGGATGATGAGACTCCATTGGTACAAAATGGATTCCAATAAACTTAGGGTGTATTTAATAAAATTGAAGTTTGAAATTCAAAATCTAAACCTATTAAGGTATTGAATTATTTCAGTGTATATAACATTAAGTGACAAGTGAATAACTTATCACTTATTCTTGGATGCAAGTTTTGATTAAAAAATTCAGTGCTACTTAATTAATCAGTTATTCTATTTTTGGTTATCAAACGCATCTAAAACATATTAAGATCCGAATATATTAAATTTAAGTGCTAAATTGGGATGGATAGGATCTATTAATTCACCCAGTATGAGTTCAGTACCATCTTCTTTTCCATATATATTATTTACTTGTAAACCAATTTTATATGAATTGCATGGCATAGAACCACTGGTTTAGCAGCAAGGGTATTTTGAGCATTTTTCCCAATCCTTGAACAAGGAGTATTTGATTAAGGGCGAAATTGGATACTCTTTATATATTGTAATAAATAAATAAATTGGTATTCAACTTAATCAATCATATGTTAAGCAAAGAGCACTTTCAAGCTGAAAAAAACAATTCATGAATGCATATTACCATATCTAGTCAAAATTTTTGACAGTGCCAGGCGTTTTCCTCTTTTCTTTTTTCCTCTTTTTTTTTTTAAAAAAAAATAAATAAAATATGCAAAAGTTTTCTTGTCTTATTACAGGGAAAACCAAAGGAACGAAATTCTTATCAAGACTGGATATGGGATTACTTACCCCCTCCAATTTCAAGTTGTTTAAAACGCTTGCATATAATTATGAAAAAAAAATGATCTTTCTGGATTTAAAGAACAATGGATTTCGAGTGAACAAATATTTGGTTTTCAGTTGATGAAATATTCCTTAGTATAGCCTTTATCTGACCAGTGATAAAGTCATAATATTCACAAAAAGATCATGAGTAAAAATTGAAGGTCAATTGTTAGATAAAACAATCTAAATAGACTTTACAAAGCTCTCTCTCTCTCTCTCTCTAATGTAAGTGACTGGTGCAATTCTTGTAGGCAGATGCACCATCCATTTCATCGTTGGTAATTTGCCACATCTATCTTGTTCTGAGAGAAAAAAAAAAAAGAAAAAACCAAAATGTTTTTTGCCCAATCTAGGTGACCAAAAGGAATTTTCCTTTAAAGAAAAAAAAAAGAAAAACAAGCGGTCCGTTTGGATTAACTGTTTTTTAGGATGTTTTTAAAAAATTTTACTGTAACAGAGTTTTTATAGTATATTTTGGGATATTTTTAGAAAATATTTTGGGATATTTTTGAAATTTAAAAAAAATTTAGACTACTTTTAGAGTACTTTTTAAAAATTTTAATAGTATTTGAAAAACTAGTTTTTGGAAAACTCAGCATAGGTTGAGGTTGTGAGCACCTGTTTCTGTGTTTATTCATTCATGCAATATTTCTTCTGGGTGAGAAGCTAACCAGATTCAATAGTGTGTTTTATTAGCACCACAGGTCTCAGTACCCAATAGTACATTTTGACTTGAAAACTCAATTTCTATAAATTGGTATTTTTAGGTTGGGTTTTTAATGCCCAGTTAAAAAGTCTTAATGATTATGAATGTATACCAACTGCTTTGCCATTATTATGAACAATAATGTTAAAGACCAATCACCCCTCTTTGCAATTTGCAAATTAAAGAAACTGGATAGGAAGTCAACAAAAGTATTTGTTATTTTGTAGGAATCTTCTTTACAAAGGCAAGAAGGATGCCTGCTTTTTTATTGTTTATTTCTGGCCAAAGCAAAGGTCTAAGATGACATGTTACATTATCTTAGAAGGTCGTTATGCTGTTTGGTTCCTCAGGAAGTAATAATGCCTTGCTTATCACTTAAATTAAGGCCTACTTTATTTTGATTGGCTTATATTTAGTCACCATGTTTCATGAGAGTTACCAAATTCTTAATAGTTGTTTGGGATTAATTGCATTGTATCCCCTTGAACTTGGGCCCTTGTAACACTTTGCCCCCTTAAACTCTAAGTATATACACTTTACCCCAAGTAGTCAACTTTTTTGACCGGGTTAAAATAAAGTTATATTTTTCATGACCAAAATATCCCTAACTAATTCTTAAACACACATAATAATTGTAACGTAATAAATACCTATTTCTTTAATAGTTGCTAAATGCATGTAAACACAATTACACTATGTATTTCGATCTTTTAGCACTAAAATGAATTAGATGATTCACAAAAAAGAAGTCTAAGCAATTCAATGTAATTATCTCAATGCCAATAGCAATACTTATTTTAAATAAAATAAAACTAGTAGTGCATTTGGAATGAAAATTATTTGCTTATATTTTTTTTATTGTAGCATTTTTTAATTTGTTTTATATGAGATAAAAATGTGATTATAAATAAAAATGTATTGAAAAACATATTTAGAGAATTTTTATTTTTATGTTTTAAAAACATAGAATTCAAACAAAATACAAAACAAGGTATGAATGTGGTATAAAATTATAAAATAGCATCTTATTGACTTGTGAAAATCTTGTGAAAGCTGCAAGATAAATGAAAATTATCAAAACTAATCTGTTTCCAATTTAAAGGATAAATGAAAATTATCAAAACCAATATGTTTCCAATTTAAAGGAAGAAAGATAAGTGATGGAAAACTTGTGCAGATGTTTTAGGAATTTTTAAATTCTTTTTTTCTCCACAATATAATTTTTCAATTCTTTGGTATTATTCAATCTTTATTTTTTAATTTTTTAAAATCATGTGACTTTGTGTTTCTTTTAATAAGATGTTTCATATTCCAGTTAAAGGTATAGCATTACTCTAGAACTATTATGTAAGGGCATTAATATCATTTGTTAAAATTTTGGATGGAGAATTTATCATTAATGTTTAACTAGTCAATGAAGGGGGTAAAGTGTATATATTTAAAGTTTAAGGAAGCAAAGTGTTATAAAGAGTCAAGTTCAAAGGAGCAAACTGTAATTAACCCTAGTTTTTTTTATATATAAATTTAAAGTTGTTTTTTTAACCCTAGTTCAAGGGAGCAACTTCTTGATATGCTTCTTTCTACCTATTACCCTTTAAACTTGGTTTTCAATCAAGTATTTATTTAGATTGGTTTAAATTTATTCATTATGTTTCTTAATAGTTGTTCTTTTTACTAATTCTTGATATGTTCTTTTTGCCTATTACCTTTTAAACTTGGTTTTCAACCGAGAATTTATTTAGATTGGCTTAAATTCACTCACTATGTTTCATGAGAATTATGAAATTCTTATTGGTGTTTTTCCACTCATTTTCCCGATTCTTAAACTTGGTTTCAACAAAGTAATTTGCAGTAAACTTCTCAGTCGGTGAGGGAGTCCAAATTTCTATAGATTTCAGGATCTAGATACAAATGTCATATCCTTTTGTTGCTCAAATGAAAATTCAAAATAAAGAAGAACTCGATGAACCCAAATTGGATACAGAATAATTCTCTGCGAACTAATCTTCAAGAACATTTACGATGTGCACGTACCATGTGAACTAATTTTCTATGTAATGCATAAAGAACAGAAGGACTTGGAGACATGATATTTATAAAGAAAAATGTCACTTACAGCTAGAGGTATCAAAATGGGAAATTTGAGCGGGTTAAACGGATTAAAATGGGTAATGAGTTTAAGTGACTCAACACATTTATACTTTTCTAATTAAATGGGTATAAATGGATAAATCAAAAAATGATTTGGATAACCCAATTATCCATTTATTTTAACTTTTTGTAAACTCATTTAAATTCATTTTTGCAAACTAAATTATCAATTTATACCACCCTTTGCACCCATCATTAGTTTTAAATATTTACTTAAAATGCTCAATAAGTCTAATTATCAATTTTTTCTCATCTGTGCTCTATGTCGCAAAATTACATACTATTTAATAATTGAATAATAAGAATATAAAAATTTGAACTAAGTCCTATAAAAGTTAACATAAAAATTTAATCCAAAAATTATGAACCCCTAACATTTTTTTCGTGTATAAATTTAAAATTTCATTTTTAAAAGGTAGGAAAAGAGGCTAAAACTTGTCATAAATTGGTAATGCTGAAAAATGAACAAGTTAACAAACTAAGAGAAAATAAAATGATAAGATAAAACCAACAAATAGTAATAATAATGAAACAAAAGTAGTTAATATCATGACAAAATGAAAAATCTGAAAAAAAAATTACGGAGGTTATGTATCTGCGTAAAAAATGCATCAAATGTTTGTTAAGATTGAAAAATAAAACATTCCATTATATACAAAGCTTGAACGATATTAATGCATGAAAGTCTCCAACAATGAGTTCAATAATCAAGCGCAGGCCTCAAATTCTTCTAAATGGGTGCGAGAAGAGAAGAGATTTGAAAAAGACAATTTTAAATGGATTAACTGGATTTAATAAGTTACCCAATAATATCTAATAAATGGATATTATTGAGTAATCCATTTATACCCATATACAAAAACTTAAGATATTCATATCCATCTATTCATGAGTAGATATAAATAAACTTAATTAAATGAATTTATTTGCCACCTATACTTATAGCATTTGAAATCTTTTGAAACATTCATATTCACAAAAAACAAAAGAATTTGAGAGCTGTGCTCAATTGTCTTGGGAATGGAATTTATATTTTTGATGCTTTTGAAATGAAATTTTAAAACCATTTAGAAAGATTACAAAGTTGGAATAAACAGGATTCTTTAAGCTCAATGAATTATAGGATATCAAGAATCGAATCCATTCGGTGCTTTGAATAATAAAACACTAATCGCTCCATTTTTCTCAAGTTTTAACAGCGAAAAACTGACTCCTAAGTCCTATCCAATTTGTCAAAAGTCGACACTAGCAGTCTACCAGATGCAACCAACCATTGACCGCAAGTATGACAATAAGTTTATGAATTGTCATCAGCATATAGGACAAGTCAAATATCCGTCCTAAGTTCTGTATTAGCCTGTACTCCGTCAAATTTCACTTGCAACATTTCCGCCCCTCATATTTCGGTTTCAAATTTTGCCTTTGACCCCGGACCCTGGTTGGGAACCAGGAAAAGGAAAGGGGTGGGCTGCTGTGGAAAGAATGTCCATTTTGTAAGAGACGAGGTCATCAAAATTTCGCACTTATTTACCATCTGAGATGTCGAGATCATCAATAGATTAAGCTAAGACTGAAAATAAAGACAAAAACTATATACAAAGTTTCAAAAATGAAACGCGGGCTAGCAAAACAAGTCAACAATTCTACCTGTACAAGCAATGCAATGATACCGACCCCAGCCAGGGCACTAGAAGCCTGATCCCAAACTTGCACCGCTACCAAAGGTTCCTATTGAGGCCCCCGACGAAATCCCAAACTTCAGTAACAAAACCCCCATGTATGTCACTACTGCACAGAAGACTCAGCTGTTTGTCAACACCTTTCAAAGATCTTGTAAAGTTTCTCAAGTGAAGCAACCTAAAGAAAATGGAAAGCAAACACCACCATCGGTAAACAAAGATGACATGCATGCATTTGTGTCTCTGTGCGTGTACGTGTATGTGTGAGAGAGAGAGATAGAAAGAGAGTATGAGCTTCTGTATGTGAAAGTAAGGTACAAACAAGTGCAGAAGAGCATCAAAAAGAATGTTGTTTCAAATATAAAAAGCCTTTGAAGCGAACGAGATAGAATCAAATTTAGTACCTGTACAACAGTTCCGTTTGAAGCCATTGAAGTCGGCGGCTTAAAAAACAGTCTCATGGATGGAAATAAAATGTGTTGTATTGACCATTCACGATGAGCCCAAGCATTCTCAGCATCTGCAAGTAGCTCATCATCATATTCTGATTCCACGGCAGCATCATCTGCACAACAATAACATTTTCTTTGAGATACATAAGTGGCCTCTTTAAATTTATGCAGGGTGATTTTGTTGATAGACCTCTTTAAACATGATTAAAAAGATGGGAAGTGCAAAGCAGGAAGGAAGAATGGAGTGTGTGAGAAACGAACCTTGTCCAAAATTTATTAAAAAAAAAAAGAAAGAAGCACACTTCCACGGGGCTATATATGTTATATTTTTGTTGTCTTAACAGCTTATTATTATAAATCTCATATCTTCATCTTCTATATCATTTGGTTGAAGGGGCAAAACGGGGGAGTGTTCATGTTTGGTTCTTTATGAACTAGTACAAATCATCAGTTTTTTTTCAACTGCCAGGACTCCATACAAAATAAATCTGCTAAACTGATCATACCAGCATCTTTCGAGGATCCTTCTCCTGCTTGATGACAGTTTGAAGAAACTCTTCTTTTGTAAAACTGCAGTCCTTCACCTGATGGATTAGGCAACAAAGGAGTATGCATGGCATAGAAGTTCCCAAGAGCAGCAGCAATTGTTTGGAAACATATTTTCTCATCATCCCAGTCAACCTACAATATTAACCAAAGTGAAGTTCAACTTTAGCTAATTGAAGCAAACGTGGACTGGCAGATAATATGTGGCTTGTACAGAAAGAAAACAAAGAAAAGAAAAAGAGCAATTAGCCGATCTCATAAAATGATAAATTTTATCCTTAAGTAGAACCTTAATTTGATATCATTTCATCATAACTTAGTCAAATAATTGTCATAGATAGATACTCTGAAATCATATGGCCAAAGCACATCAACAAAGGACCAATAACAATTCGTCAATTACCTGTCTCTTTAGCTTGCAGAAAAGGCAGTAAGGTGAATTTAAATGTTGGAATATAAGATACCTAATTGGTTGGGCAAGGAAAGGGGCATTGCAGTGCACTTATCTTTCTGTTGACTAGTGCTGTTTCGCTGCAAGGCAGACTGACTAAATGTTTATATTTTAGGTTGTCTTATGTATGTCTTACGCTCTGATATGGTGCAGAGGGACTTTCGATTTCTATATTGCAGTCTCCTTTCATGTGTCATTCACCTGATGCATGAAAGATTTTTAACTGATTGATCTACAAAAATATCCATTAGTTTGCAGATCCCCGTTACAACATTCTTTAGACTTGATTGATCGCATTATTGCTACATTAATTACACAGTCTTCTGACAAAAGCCTAAGAATTTGAAAATTTAAAAACCAAAATTATCATAACACAGGTCAGGTGCCAATACATATCACAATTAATGTACTTACGTAATCCTTCAAAATCCAAATATTTCCTGATAATAAATATCTGTGCTTTAAATAACAAGTAAAACCTTAGCCACATGCGCACAGTAGCCAAAAAATTGCGCTTTTGAGGTAGAAGTTCTGCAATATATAGTCCTCCAACCTAAAAGATAACTTTGGTAGATTAGAAGAACATTTGGTGTTTTATGCGACTGAGATTGATTCTCTTTCTGTCGCAGAGATTCATCCCACCCCCCCCCCCCTCTCCTCTCTCCCAAAAAATAAAAAGCACCCAACAGACAAATGCGGACACACACATACACATGGATGCAAAGATAGAGGAGAGATCAATGACTTAGAACTTACATCATTTCCCAAACAAAGCACAAATTCAGGGACATGGTCCATGTCAGGCGTGTACTGATCTAGTATGACAGGAAGCCTAGACAAGTTACCATTTGTGTCAATATGAATGCCAAAATACTCCTGTAGCATTTCAGCCTTTTGCTTGAGCAACTGGGTATTCATCTGAAATATTCAAACAAAAAAGCCAACATAGTTCAATAACTGCTTTCCATCAAAGAAAATCAAAGCGCCAGAGGAGTCAAAATACATATTGAATAGACATATCCATTTGCAGATCGGAAAAGATAAAGAAGCACATGGGATCTGCTCAGGCACTAGAGAAGAATCAAAATATATGTGTATATATATCCATTTGTCAATCACAAAAGATGTAGAAGCACATGGTATCTGCTTCAGCAGTAAGGAACCAAAGTGTGCAATGTGATGATTGTCTCAACTTAATGTTAAGCAACTGCCTGGGCAGCACTTCTGTTTTCTCATCCAAGCTAGTATAAACCCCCCCCCCCCTTCCCCGGCAAGGCCGCCGTTGCCGCCACCGAAAACAAAAAAAAAACCCAAAAAAAATGTTTTCAGTTTATCTCAAGATACACTATCCAGGCCTTGAAGCAATGGTAGGTTCAAGCACTGCCAAAAAATTATAGATAGATGTCCACAGATAAGAAAAAAACAAAAAAATGTATTCTCTGTAGTGTAATAAATAAAGTGAATAAATGGATAAAGAAATAGTCGATTCCATCGTTCCTATAATGACTTTGTAAATGGTGAGATCTTCACTTAATGGAAGTCATTGGTAACTTCTATACTTCACCCTCCTTGGATTTACCAAGATGTCCACAAACAAATTTAAAATATATGTTTCCTGAGTCAGCATTTTGTTTCTCTTAGTCTTCATAGCATCCTTTTTCTCCTTAGGTTTTGGATAAGTAAATTATTTTTTTTGAAACAACATTTCACTAAACAATAAGGAAGAACAGATGACAAAAGATATATGAAATACACATGGAAGCTTGCATCAAAGATCACAAAAGATTGCCTCTGTATAACATTTTCTAACATGAATATCTGTGCAAAAGACCAGATGCAAGAAACCAAAAAATACTAAGCAACTTCATGAGCATGAATCAGTCAGGATTTAAATTCCACATTATAAATTATACATTCTATACCTTCCAAAACCTATTATCTCTTTCACAACATAATCTACCATGTTACTTATACAGATCTAGATTTGTCAAAAAATACCTAAAAATTTCCAATCCATCAACTAGGAAAGGATCAGAGTTCAGAACTTTGGAAACAGGCTCAAAAAGAAAGACACAAGAATTACTTTTTGACCCAGATCTAGAGTTTATAATTTGCCAGAACCCTTCAAGAGTGGAAACAATCAAAGGCTGGCTCTTTTCCTTTTAAATGACACTAGAGCAGACTAATCTACTCTCTCATATCACGATTTTTTCTTTCAATATAAAAAATGGTATAGTATTAGCCACAATTTCCTAATGAAACCATGCCAAGGTTTTATGACAGTTTGAAGCAACTCTATTCCCCACAAAATTTAGCATACTCGGATTCCCTCAATTGGATCATTTGTCATCACTCTCAACTGAAACAATGCTAATGTTCCTCAACAGCAGTCAAAGCCCCAGCCTCATGGATCAAATCAAGTGTATGCATCATCATTACAGGGAAGAGACAAAACCAGAGTGTCAAGCAATCCACAAAGGTATCAATGAGCATATATAAGCAAATCAGAAAAGGAGTTCCAAATAAATCACAAGAAAAATTAGAAAAGTGAGTTTTCTGCACAAAAAGACACTTGAGTACTTTTTGTGTATAATCTGCTGATAAACCACTCAACAAGATTGTTTTGCAAAACTAGGTACACAGAACAATTTTGTTTTTATGCCAAGTGCCTGTAATATGAAAGCTCCACCTTTTCCATTTCTAAAATTTTCAGTCTTGCCATTTGATAATGAAAAATAAAAAGGACATAGTTCTAACCAATATTACTTCACAGTTCACAGTGACAAATTTTCATTACTTCTATTCTAAAGATTACAAGATTTGCAGCAAAGACATCAATCTAGTCTCCAATACTACTGTGCAAAGTGTCAGCAACAGAGGAATCACTGAAGAATCATTTTCAAAATTTGAAACAGCAACATATGCAACAAACTATAGGCGAAATGGCCCTAAGCTACATGAATATATTATTTAGCAGTATAAGCATCATTAGCAACAATGAGGAGAAAAAAAACTATTTAATCTGATTAGCAGTATCAGTAACATGAGCAGTGAAATAGATGAGCAGAAATCGAAGGACAAATTTGTGCTGCACAATAAACTAAACTAATTAGAAACGGGATGCTGTAGTCATCAATTTAATTTGAATTAGGATAAACTTACTTCAGCAATCTTTTCTTTCAGATCATAGTTCTCTTCCCCTTCTGCATCTAAGTCCTCCTCTTTCAGAGCTAGCATTAAGAGATCAGCTAGAGGAGCCGGATCACTCAACTGTATTGCATTAAAATGGGCGAATCGTCGCAAGACTTGCTGATACATGAGTTCTTTGCTGTCAAAGGGTTGAAACCAAAAAAATGGTTCAAGAGAACTGATTGATGGTGTAAAACTAGACTGGGAATGACACAAACAAGATGAGGAATTGATGTCAAGTTTTATTTCCTGTAAATAAATTGTTTATTCAAAAAATATATAAGTTACAGAGAAGTATTTCAAAAAGAACACCAAAGAGAAGCAAAAGTGTGAAAATAATCTGCTAGAAAAATTATGAAAGACAACACATATTCAGGCAAAAGTCACTTAGCAGTTCGAACATTTCTGACTTTGCAATTATCCATCTGTAATCATGAGTCATTTATTGTCATATAAGCATAACAATTAGAGCCAATTTGCCATCTCCATCTAAATCTTAACAACTTACCGAATAACTTGAGATTTGGATAAGTAATGGCACTAAACTATCTTGCACGTTAGACTTTTGAGCAAAATCTACAAATAAATAGTGTGGCTCTCAAACAAATAAAAAAGATATTTAAAATTTTTAACTCTGAACTGCTTTTGGCACGAAATCTACACGTAAGAAAATTGTTAGTTAGACGAAGTGTTTAACCTAATTTATTGATCAAGGTCTTAGGATTTGGATGTAGAAAATTTAAGTTGAAATTTTACACTTTAAATAAAGTAG
Organism: Coffea humblotiana; assembly: GCA_023065735.1. NCBI lineage: Eukaryota > Viridiplantae > Streptophyta > Magnoliopsida > Gentianales > Rubiaceae > Coffea > Coffea humblotiana. The sequence goes on from CM041217.1 coordinate 8,935,272, forward strand.
AAAAAGTTAATGCTCAAATGGCAAATTGTATATTAAAAATTATAGATATAGGTGGTAAAATAAAATCTCCTTTCTTGACCTAAGAGAAGCAAAGGTTACGTGCAAGCATATCCTGTACTAGAAAAGGATTGTAACAGGAGGTCATGTTCTTGCCTGTTCCTTTGTTTGGTTTTCTTCACTTGCTGAAAAGGTTAAACCACACTATTTGCAACTTTATGTTCCTCAAGTAGTAAACAAACACATAGGGACTTTGCCAACCCTTAAATCTTAAGGGTGGTGATTTCCCCATTTTCTTTAAATAGATGCACACAAACACACAGAGACAGACAGACAGACAGAGAGAATATTGTACACCAAAACATACAGGAAAACAAGGAAAAATAAAATTTTACCTCAAGTTAACAACATTTGCAAGATAAAGGTGAGTATTGTGCTGAATCAGTGCAAAAACCTCATCTGCCATCCCGATATATGTGCAGTTCCTGATAGTGTCCAGGAGACCTGCCAAATATTGTCGTCATTGGAAAGAACATGCCATTAGCCATATAAAGGAACGTCCAAGAACTAGCAACAAGGAGGAAACCTAATACCTGAGTGATAATTACTGTCAATAATGTTGACAAGCTCCTGAACACTTGTAAGATCAGCAGTTTCCCTAGGATTCCTCCTTTGTCTAATGGCAGACCTGCAATAACAACGGTCATATAAAGACAACGAAAAGAAGAAACAATGAAAAGAAACTTTTGTATTCTACTGTTCCATTTTCATGAACAACATAGTTTCTAAAAGATCAACATCGACACACATTTAAGAGGTGAAGAAAAAAAAGGTATGAAAATGTCCAGAAAAATACACAACATATATGAAAAAAGAGATAATGGCTCTGGTGCAAGGAGAATAACCGCTACTAAAGCTAATTCCAAATCATTCTTAGAAAAGCCTTAGGGAAAGTAGTAGAACGGCTTATCGTAAAGCCAACCAGGTCTCAAGCTAGGTTGAAACTTCAAAGACAAAAGAAGAAGAAAAAAATGAAAACTAAAAAAAAATTAAAAAATTAGTATTGCATGGAACTTTTTAAAGAACATCACCTAGCCAGCTCCTTAGCTTCAGTTTTGGCACGGTTAGTGGGTGGCCATGGAAGAGAATGTTCTACCTTATAGAGGCCAAGGAACTTTTATCTGCCTGACTTGAAGGTGTTGCTTGCAAGTAAGCATGCAGCCTGCCAGCAGGATCTAGCGAATCTATGCGCACCATCTTATGTATTGGAACTTTTTCTGATTTTGGTGCTATGAGCAAAACAAGACCAAAAAAGGATACTTCAAAAGCAGAATCAGAAATAGAAGAGGTGAAAAAAATATCCAATAACATTCACTTTCCAGCAGGAACAAATACAAAACATACTCTGTGAACTAGGAGGAGTGGGATTCTTGGGGGAGTCTTTCTGTGTAGCCAGAAGACTAGATGTAGATGCATCCACTGTCTGCCTCATGTGTGAAATGAAGAAGAAAAGGCCAATGAGTGAACAAGCCCACATGCTGAGAAGCATTGCAGGTAGGGAAAATATAAGCATTCCCAGAGAATAAATACATCAGAAAAGTTAAAATGCACGCCAACTTGTTACTCTACTCCATGCCCTGCATTCTATGTAGCATGCTTCTTTGAGTTGATGTGTCCCGAAATGCTCACTCTCTTTGATAGAGCAAAATTGTACTGTTAGACTTCCTAATCTACCCTTCTAATTTCACTGTTAACATCCAGATATCCATTCTTTCACAATCTCCTGACGGAAACTAGTAATAGAAACATGAAGATATATAAATTGACCAGATTTCAGCAAAAAGCATATATTACTAGTAGTATTACATAACCAAGTTGTGATATAATTTGTTCCAATTCCTAATGACATTGGTAAATCTTAAATTTATGCAGATCCAAAGGAATACTTTCTAACGTTAAAACTATCCTGGACCAAACTACCCTCAAAAAATCAAACTATGGGAGTCAAATAATTCGAAAGAAGTGAAACAGCAGAACTCTGAGGGCCCAGATTTAGCAACATGTCACAAAATTGACAAAAGTACTTGAAGTTGTTATACGTGCTTCCTGAGAAGCATTTCCAGTGCAACAAACATCTTTTCCCTCCCATGACTAAATACGAATTTATAACATGACAAAGGGTTTGGAAACTGAAATGTCAAATTTGTTTGCTGTTGTTGTTGTTGTTTTTTCTTTTCTCTTCTTTTTTAAAAATGTTTTATGCTACACTACTGTACTGCTGATGCACTTAGAATAGAAGTTCTTCCTACCTTAGATCATAACCACAAATAGAAATCATAATTTCTGCCACCATCACGTACTGTTCTAAATTATTGAAGACCACAAATGTCACATAGGTTGATAAAATAACCAGGAAATAATATCACATGAATTATAGCAAAGATTTATATGAACCTTTCCAATTCTCCCATTAATAGATCCCTGGTTCAAATAGACAGTTCATAATCAGTCCTTTACACATTTCCAATCTGATAAAGAAAAAAGTGACAATAACCAAGTTAATAAAAAAGTTTTGAGGCGAAGTAGACTGAGAATAGTTCATTCATATTTTGAGAGCTTAGCAAAGATTGGCAAGCCCAAGTTGCATCATAAAACAAGCAGAACTAATAAGGTCAGCATTATCAGTTGTTTCTTCCCTGGTTGTATCTGTTTAGGAATCAACTGATTTAAGCAATCATCCGGAAATATATCCACGAGTAACTGAATAATTCCAGTGCAAGGTTTATTATGTTTGAAGCTTGGCTCCGTGTGCAAATATGATTAGTTAATACAAGAGCAAAATCTATAGCTGGTTATGGGCTACTTTCAACTATCAAGGAAGACAAATCCACCACATAATTGCATGATATATAAAGGGCTGAAAAATAGAACGAAACCAAAAAATTATTGGCAAATTTAAAATCCTTTATATGATATTTGTATGCAACTTTTATTTGTCAACTATTATTTATCCAGAGACAAATAGTCAGATAACTTATCATTGAAAAGTTCCCCACCATGCACAAGACACTTATTAAGCCTAAGCGAGAAACTAGATGACAATGCATTTCCTTTCTGTTTTTGGAGTTCTTATAGTAACTGGAATTACCTGTTCTTGGAATGTCCTGCACTCATTAGAGTTCCTCAGTCTTGATTCAACTGCAGACTGTATCTTTTCAATGATTATTTCTTGATGTAAAAGACTTACCTGCATTGAAAATGAATTGCCTTATAATGTGAAAAAAAAGAAGAAGATATGATGGAGAGAGATCTGAAAGGATGAATTCCAATAGCAACAGACAATAAGAACAAGAAGAAAGAAAGCTTCATGGCAATACAGCAAAGAAAGCCAACCATAGAATCTTATATATAACAAGCAAAAGGTTGCTTCTCCATACTCTGCTCATAAACTTCCAAGTTAAGCTAGTGCAAGCTAACAAAAATGTTAATTTTCACCTGATTTTTTTTTTGTTTTTAAAACGTAATGGATTATCAATTGAATTATTTCAGATGTTGCTCCCTCAAAAAAATTAGCATTTTACAGACAAATGCCAATGTCCGCACAACATAACACCTAGACCTACTCGGAATACAAGTGGACAACAGAATTCAAGGAAATGAACAAATAACAAGTGGCAATAAAATGTAACCTTCGTTAACAAATTTGCTCTTTCAGAAGAAACTACATCAGGAACCTCGTAAAGTTGTGCAGCCAATATAAGAATCAAAAGAGGATTTCTGTAAATTGATCTTTTTCTCTTAAAAAGTAATAGGTGGACTGCTTTTGTGCCTTCTTCATTACAAATGCAAAGAGTACATATTGCTGACCATGAATGTAACCAACAAGAAATGAGAAACATAGCCTAGAAAGCAGAATGAAACTCATTTTAGGAGGTGACTAAGAAGCTTACTGATAAAAGACATTTTTTAGATGTTTTCCAGATCATAAAATTGTTATTGATGGATGCCATAATAAAAAGATTGCATAATAGCTGCATTTACAGTACAGGAAAATTTAGGTCATCATAGTAAATCTCATAAACTTGTCCCCAGGATCTTGTACTCTCTAGCTCGTTCTCTAATTGTTTGAAAAAAATCTAAACTTACTACTTTCCTTTTCTTTCAAGTAACAGAGCTAAAAAATGGTAGAACATGCTCAAAAGCATCCAAAGAGTGGTGGAAACAACTTGCAGCACGACCAGACAACAGCCATGCACCAACCCTTTCGATGATCCAGAAGGGTTCGAGACTGACACGATATGGTTTCAAAGTGTTCAAAATTATATGAGTTTGAGCATGCTAATCCAATTCAAATGATGTTAACTTCTTTTGACATGGACATTTTCTGATATTTAGTAAAATGATAAGTTGGAAAATCACTGTACACATCCTTCTCATGCTCACTAATATAGCTCTTTATTGACAACTATTGTCACTAAATCTGCAAAGTTAACTTAGCCAACACTTAAAACTGTATGTTGTGGCAAGCCATCTTGTCATTCTTCAGAGGCAGCATTCTAAAGTCCAGATAATCATTCATGAAGTAGAAAATAAAAAGAAAGAGAAGTTCTTCAGCAAAAAAGTTATGGCTTGTTAGCCAAAGGAATTTCCTACCATGCATATGACATGCTAAATCAGTAATCACACAATCTAGAAGGCTATATACTCCAGACACCCAGATTTTTCATATAATAATTAAAGTTAGATCATCAGAGAAAACAACTTCTATCTTGCAGCAAAAACAATCAAGAAGAATCTGCGAGGAACCAAGTTAGTATTATGTATTACAAATGAAATTTAAGTGAATAAATATGTACCTCTCTCTTTGTCGGGTGTACATTCACATCAACATGCTCAGAAGGCAATATGATTGACATGTATATAAAAGGTTTTGATGCTTTAGGCAATGTAGCAGAATAAACAATTTCAACTGCCCTCTTTAGAGCACCACACTCCACCAGTCTATCTGGGAAGAAAGCAAACAAAGAAATAACTGAAGCTGTCAGAGCCCAAGATTGTAATGCTTTCCAATGGTTTTTCAATGACTTCTAAAGAGAAACAAAGGCAGAAATGTTCCTGGATGAATCAAAGTATTAAGAAAGTTATCCTACCAAGACAGGAAAATAAAAACACGGGATACAGGTATGTTGTGGTTAACAGGTTGAAGTTTGAAATGTTATGACAAATCCTGTGAATTTGTTGATTAGAAAGAGCAAAACAACTAATACACGCCACCTGTATTAATTGAAGAAAGATTTGGACAGGTATGATGAGTAGGGATTGTAAGAGAAAGGTTTGGTAATCATGAAGGTAATTTTTTAATATGTGTTAATTGTTCTTTTAATCAATTCACCCTATATTCCAATACTGTCAATCACATAATCAGGATCAGATAGCACAAGTATGATGTTTAATGGATCAGGTGCCTATTCATGTTAAGTCAGATAGGGATATTCTTTTCCCACAGGTAATAACAAAGGAATACATACTATTGATGAAAAGCACCATTGTTATCTTCTTTCCAATGTAGTTCGAATTTGAGATGAAACCTTCCATTTTGAAAAATGAACTAGACGACTCGTCATCAAAAGCTTCTATTTTTATCAGATTCCTAGCAACAGAAACTCCGTAAACAGATCTGATTGCATCAAGCCTAGAAGATGTTGCCACAGAGTGAACATCTGCTCTAGCAGCTCCATGCTGCATCAAGGATATAATAGTGCAAGGTAAATACATCTTATTATCTTCAGAAAAAGGAAAAAAAAGACAGTAAGAAAAACTACAAACTGCCAAAAGACTAACCTTTCTGCAAGAAAAGCTCACATTGGTGTGATGAATAGCAAACCGACTCAGCAAATCCACAATTTTTGGATAGTCATCAGCTGAATTTTGAAGTGTTTTCCGACGAGCAATCATGTTATAAAATAAATTCTCAACCTGAGAGAGATACAGAACATTGGACAAAATAGTCTCATATTGCATGGATTATACTTAAAGTGCAACACACAATTTTCAATCATCTGGCTTTCTTCTCTCACAAAATTTTTCGTTGTAAAAATCAAGAAAGAGAGAAGCCATTAAGCAATACTTCATATTAAGTTATATATTACACTAAGTTCCAAAGTTGTCAATGTTTCCTTTTTGCATCAATATGGTTCCTAGTATAGTCAAGCAACTGAACAAGTCAAAAGAATAGATATAACTGATTAGTTTCATATTCAAATTCATCATAGGAGGTATCAAATTTTTCCTGCCAAAGAAATATAGTTCCTCACACAATGAAACAATAGGAGAAACAACTTAAAATAATGTCTGCAAAAGTTCCTCATTTATAAGAACAAGTGGTAGATATTGGCTCCAAAATGATTATATCAGGATAATTTGCATATGCTTGCCTCCTTTAACTCTGGCTACTTGACTATAACATTACATTTTCATATTTGTTCTTTAACTTAGCTCAAGTAAACTAATTACAATGCCAAATTAAAAGTAGTGTGCTCGGGCAGTAAAGCATCTTAAAACTATGAAACCTACCATTATTTGAGTCCCCTTCACAGCTGCACATGGTTTTGGCTCTTGCTCCATGACACCATCTCTGTAAGTAACCCTGAGAAGGAGAAAGAAAGGGAAAAAGAGGACTGAATAGGTTACCATCCTCAAGTCAATGAGTTTAAGTAGAAGGAATAAATTAAACAACTGCAATTGAAAAACTATGAATGGGCATGCTGCATGTCATATATTACTTGCTATTATTACCTGTAGCCATGCAACTGACCCTTTGTAATGGTAGTGACCGTCACATGACCCACATAAGTCATGCTAGCTAAGGCCTCACCTCTAAACCCCATTGACTGTATGGTCTGTAAATCTTCAAAATGGCTCAACTTGGAAGTTGTATGCCTTTCACATAATATTGGCAAATCCTCATACTAAACATGCAAAAAAACACAAAGGGAATGTCAACAAAATTATAGAGGTACATGATTGTGCGTTTGGTAATGCAACAGAAGATTTAAGATGAAGATAGCAGAGCCAATGTTTCTACAGTGGTCAGGTTTGAAAAATTAACAGGATTATTTGAAATAGTAGAAACAAAATTGCAGTTAACTAGTACTCTTCGTGTACTGCATTCCCTCAGAATGCAATACTAGTCTTTCCTAGGATTGGGAGAACGCCACATTTCTTACTCTTTCTTCTTTTTTTTTTTCCTTTCCAAAAGACTGTCTGGTAGTTACTGTATTTAAGGCATTGAATATTTGTATTCATACAACTTTCCTTTTTATGAATGAGCATCATTCGTGCACTGGCCAAAAGCCACACCAAAATCCTGCATTTTCATCTTTTTCTACGAAAGTTGACTAGTACTTCTCATGGACAGAAACAACCATGTGTTGTTTGTTTAGCTGTAGCTAACAAATCAACATAAAAAAAATTATGTAGAAATAACATCATCAGGTCAACCAAAAGAATCCACCCTATAAAATTTTCTTCTTTTTGTTTATTGCAACCCCATTGAAGATGCACAAAATTGTAGACAGCAAGTATTACACACAAAATCACTTTCTTTCGAAACAACTCACCAATCACCAAGACTTCTAGGATACACTCTTTAACAATGTATCAACGGCACCTTATACTAATTTGTGTCAGACCTTCAATACTTGGCCCAAACCCAATGCAACCAGTCCTTTTTCCATTTCATTGACTTCTTTCTTCTTCTAATTGATTAAAAATGGCCATTTTTACCCTCATAAACTTTTCATAAACATCCATACCACACCTTTTCCCTTCATAATTTCTGTTCTTTGGTGTTCTAAGCAGTAATCGTTAAAACACTTACTACAATTATAGCCAAGTTAATCAAATGAAAGAACCTTCCTACATCTGAATAGAAAGCGTCTTTAAATACAATTACAACTGTTAGGGCTTAATAATGAAGGAGCTGGAATTTACGCGGATGCCGTGTCCGTCATCGGAAACTTGAATAAGTTTCAGTCCACCGTCCTTGACGACGACGGAGATAGATGTGGAGTCAGCATCCAAGCTATTCTCCACGAGCTCTTTCACGGCGGACACGGGCCTCTGAATAACCTCTCCGGCGGCGATTCTGTTAACTACCGACTCCTCCAGTCGCTTAATTTTCGGCGGCTCTTTATAAATTGGAGCGACCACTTCTTCTTCAACTTCCATTTCTAAAGGTTGTTCAGTTTCAGCGCTCCCCGCTTCCATGGCCTCCTCCGAGGACTGAAGAATTCGTCAATGGCTTCCCCTGTGAATTTTTTTTTTTTTTTTTTGGGACTTTCCTTATGTTTGGAGTTTGGTAAAGTTGGCGCCAAAGGCTTTGGAACTGTTATATTGGCCTCTGGGGCTTTTTATATATAGGGTGTGGACAGGCCCGGGGTTGTTTGCAAGGCCCGACTATATAATTCGTAGCATTTCTATTTAGCTCATAACGTTTTTACGTTAATATAAGATTAATCTTATATACATTGTAAACTTACAATTGTGAGTTACTCTTCTACCGTCGCCTGGATGATAGAGTATATGTGTTGGTTTCACTTACCGTGAAAAGATTCAGCCTTAATTAAAATGATGGTACACCGAGCATTCTCTTCTTTCCTACTAAATTGAATCTCCTTCCCAATATAGGTTTCACAGCCATATCTATTTGCATTACCATTAGATATATAATACATGAGCAAATTTTGAATTTGTATCATCCATCCAACCGTGATAGTGTATATAAAATTTACTCGTATAAAAATGTTATCGACGAAGTGAGAGTTAATAGATTACTCATGTTGACAAAGTGAGGGTTATTAAATTACTCAATGTCAATGTCACTTTTATGCTGCGGTTATTAGTTACTGAAATTTGTGACCTACAAGTAGACATGTATTATGCAAATCTAGTTTAAATAATAATTTGTGTTTGATTTAGGAACGCAATCATATCAAGTAGATTATGCATTCCAAAGGTTTCAAGGAGGAATTGCGCAGTCATAGGATTTACGAGAGAGAGGTAATACAGTCCATTAAGGATTTTCAAGATTCATTTGTCAAATATTAACAAAATTTCTCGTTACAGCAACTTTGCAAAACACTTCGGAGTCAATAAACGTAAACACTGGGGATGATCGATTTATTTCAGTGTTTGAAATCCAGAAGGCGGCTCCTTAGAGTCAGGAGTTCAAGACTCTACATCCCTTCTCCGTCGGGGGTTTTGGCCCTTTCGAGTGCTGTAGGAGTTTAGAAAAGTTGGCAGTCTCTTTCCTTAATATGGTTGCACTGATCTGGAACATTGCTGTTAACTTTCAGTTGGAAGCAACTATCAATAGCAGATCCAATTTAAACTGGACGTGGCTGTTCCTGTTTGAGCTATAAATAGTAGTTTTTTTCCAGTACGAAATCACAAGGCAATCAAAAAAGCAAAGGAAGAGGGTAGGAATACAAGGGCTCTCTCTTTTTCCTTCTTTCATCGTTCTCTGTCTGCAGGTAGGAATGAACGCACGCTAAAGAGTGTACAGTTGGAGCTACACGCTAGCAATTTCTTCCAGGTTACCCCTCACAAGATCACAAGAGAAATGTCCTATTTCGCTATTCATCTACTTTAGAATTTTATGATTGCAGTACAAAGTTTTAAGAGCAACCAAATTTACATTTCTGACTTGAACTAATTAATGCCTTCGCTTTCGGTCTTCATCCTCATCGTCATCGGAATCACCACTCTCACGAAACCGGGGATTCTTTTCCTGCAGCGGTAGATGAACATCAGATGTTTCGTATAAAGGATACTTACAGGAGCAAATGTTCAACTGAAGACGAAGTTATAACGACGATATCTGTTCCACTCATAAAACCCCACTGATATCACACATCCAAAGCAATTAAAACTCCAATAGACTTTGGCCTCTCTTACTTCTAGAGGATCTATGATGCTGAAAGTTATTTATCTAAACACTGATCTAATGCCGCTAAAGTGATCACGATATAGCGTAACTTACTGATTTGGTTCTAATCTTCCCTAATCTTACCAAAATCCAAGAATAAAACTTACGAGTGTGAAAGCACGGACAAGTAAACAAAGCCTAAAACAAAAGTCAACTGATAATGTGGGGCGCAGTGCCTAATGTTTAAGCACTAAGAGCATAATTAAACATAGAAGTCTGCTGTAACCACTGAGATTTGAGAGGAAAAACCACACTACTTGGTGAGAAATGTCCAATAACCAGAACAATAAGGATCAAGGTTATGAAGTTCAACACCATTTGGTTAGATCTTCTGCAGGATACGCTAGTAACTTAGATAATTAAAACTGTTGGTTGATTTGATACAAAGGATGGCCTCCTCTTATCATAATATTTGAGCACACATTCCACACGTGTTTGTAGAATGTCTTCATTCTTAAAGAAACAAAGTGATTAAAAATCTAAAATTGAAAATAACAATAGGAAAAATAAAAAGAAAAGAAAAGTTTTACCGGTCTAGAGTCATGATCAGAACCTCTCCTAGATTCATGGTCAAAATTTCTCTTTGAAAACTCTGGTCCACGACGGTCATCTTCACGATATCGCTTGCGATTGTAATCTTCTCCAGAAAAAAACAAAGACAAAAATCATTACAAATATAGCTATCGATCTTAGCAGGAAGCAAAAACTATTGTCCAAGAATGCTACCTCGACCATGTCGATGAGAACCCCCATAACCCTGGTGTCCACCATGCCTACCATCTACAGGAGTTAATAGGTTAGCAACAATACAATTACAGAAACCAGACAGGGAAATCAACAAAATTCTCATTGGTCAAGCTTTTAGGAATCAAGTGCATTCATACTTCATATATTAGAAGATAAAGGGCTTTCTTTCTGATATCAGATAAACGAAAGTTTTGTATTAGCACTAATTTCATAGTTAAGTCCAGCCTCCCATTTTACTTAGAAAAGATGAATGCTTATGACTAAACAATAAAATAAATTCAGAAGCAACTTCACTAGATACCAAAGAAGAACAGGGGAATGTCATGCTTAAACGTCTTAAATGAATTTCAAAATGCCATAGATATATGCACTACTTATTACGAAATCTTTATACACTAAAGAACTCATTTAGAATTAATAGCTCTTCAACTGAATTATATCGACTTCAAAGAAAACCTTTCAAGTATAGTTGCTTGCTTTTTAGTTCAAATTTGAGATGATTACTGAATGGATGAATTCCACAATCAAGAGAACTCTTGTAGATTGTAACATGTCATATGAATCAGTTCTGTATAACAAACCAACATAGATCAGGTATCTACCAGCTGAAAGAGAAAAGCAAAGCATGTAAATTACTCCTAACTTACATTGAGGTGGCATGACAGGTGGAAAAGAGGCTAGTGATCCTGCGCCTATTGATCCTGCATTGTAGTCCACCAGCTGTCTTTGTGCCTCCAACTCTCTCTGAACCAATTTTCCATAACCACCTCTAGGTACTGCTAGTTAAGGGAATTTGGATATGCAAAAAATAGGCTTGTCAAATGATAATCAAAGTACACTGAGCTGCAATACAATATATAAAACACCGCAATTATTATCATTCAGCTAAATCCACATAGGGCTATAGACTTCATAGACATCAATAAATGCATTATGACTGCATTAACAGTTAATGGGAAGTTAAAGCCAATTAAACATTCCCATCTTGAAATCAACGGAGACAAAAGGAGAAGCCTCAGCGTTGGAATGAATAGAATAAATGACTAATAATTAAAAAGCCAAAAGCATTGCTTTAGAATAAGCAAAGACATTATTTGCCTGGTAGGCAATTTTAAATCACGACATCTAGCAAAAATCACCAAATCAACGAGCCAGCATATGCATATATTTGAAATCTGAAGGTAAAAGCACAATGAATGTTTCCCATCAAGACATTCTAATCAAAAACAGCCAAAACAAGTGTCTCTCCATAAGGTATATGATACGAATTTTATAAGCACACAAAAGGAGCCAGAGATAAACCACGTCACAGCTACAGATGTTTAGCAAACAAATTTGACTGCTGCACATTTATTGTACTGAAGTGCTAGTCAAATCTATCAAGGCAAGTTTTGCAATTGTTTGTCCACTGAAAACATTAGAATCTCACCTAAGATAGAAGGGCAGAAAAAAAGCAATATATATACATGATCTCCAGCCAGAAAAAGGCCAGGCTATTGAATTTATCAACCATTTGTCCACCTCGAAAGTGACCCTTCAATACCAAGAGACTGGAAACAAAAGTAAATATGTAGAGATCAAAGAGGACCACAAACTCAGGGGATGATTGCAAAAACATTATCATCCTTGACATAGACAGATAAAACCTTCAATGAAATTAGCAAATTCGGCAATGCTGGCCCACTTATAATAAGAAATACCAAACGATAACCCTTATATGAAGCCTGTTCAACTTTTCCTCTATACATGTCTGAATAACTTTCCTTCAGTCTAATAAGTTGCAGTATCTCAAAGGAAAAAAACGGGAAAAGTACTTAAAAATACCTTCTTACCTGAATAGACAGTTTTTATTACTAATAAACATTGCTAATTTAGATTCTTCATAGTTTTTCCAAGGCTATGATCAATTGATTCTTTGCAACTCTACAGAGTGCCTTGACACTATGACATGACACCAGGGGAAATTAAAAACTTGTTATTCATTAGGTTCAAGCGAAGAGGACTCCAGATTTGGTGTCCTAGACTTTAACCAGAAAGCACCAATCCAGGGATCATGAGACTATCCTGGCAATGAGTCATAACTTGTACAATTTTTGAACTCTTTCCTTCTCTTCTTCCTTTTTCTGTTTTAGCTTTCTTTTTTTGATGGAGAGGTAATACTTGATCTATTCCAGACAAATCTGTAGCTTTCCAAGACATGATTGACAGGTAAACTGGATTACAGCAGAAAAGAAAAATTCAAGGCAAAAGCACACAAAGTACTTTCAGCATGCCAGACTTACAATAGTTAAACCTATTGGGACAAAAAGTAAATAAGGATAAAGGAAAATTGAAAGGATATCTGGATCATAATCAGTACGATATTCATCCCGTACCTGAGCAAGAGAATAATAAGGATATTAACGCAGATTCAAGGAATCTCATCAAATAAAAGAGTTTAAAGAAGCACATAGGAGAAGAGGGGGGCAGCATATTACTTGTCCACCACTTCGGCCACGGCCCCACTGCCTTCCATCTTGAAAACCCCAATCAAAATCTACACGAATAGGTCGATCATCAAGAATTGTCCCACTTATGTATTTAACAGAGTCTTCAGCATCTTCTCTGGAGTAGAACCTGGAGAGTGCAAGTTTTGGGTATTTAGAATATGACCACATTAATCTTTTCTTTTTCCTTGCACAGGAGGAACATTATTGCTGACCAAAGATAATCAAAACTACAATGTTCACATCTTAAAAAGAGATAAAGTTTTCAAAAATCTTAATAAACTGTATTTCAATGGTGGCACAGACACCAAACCAACGTGAATGAACAACAAGTTCACAATTAGCATTACCAATTCCAAACATCACCATCAAATGAACATAACCTTAATGGACAGTATCAAAGAACTGACTGTTGTGTGTGTAAGTTTAGTATTGTCCTTGCTTTGCCGAATGCATAGTCTACCAGGCTTCAACCATCAACTATCAAATCAATAATTCCAAGTGTCATAAACACAGACACATTTAAAGCAATGAATAATCAAAATGCACCAATTTGACTACTCATCTATAATTAAGCACTTGTCCTCTTGCTTCTCATGAATCATACTTTATTTCATTTATTTCCCTTTATTTAGAAACAGTAAGCAATTGAAGTGAAAACAGCGTTAACCATCGTATCTCCAGAATAATGGTGAGACCATAAATTCTCAACAAAACTCATGCCAGAAAGAGGTGAAAAAAATTAATGAAGAAGAAAACAATTTATAGCCCTTCTGATGACTTGGAACTCTGACATCAACCAATAGTCCCCAAATTAGAAGCATTCCTTCCTCTATCACACATTAATTAGGCCACCTAGAAGCAATACCCCTCATTTTCTTGGCCTCTCTATCCCTAACATCCTTTGCTATAATGCCAAGGAAAAGAGAAAATAATTTTGCCACAGAAAGGAAAAACAACATTGCTTGAATTTTAATAAATAGAAGACAATAATTTCAAAAGCTCAATTAGGGAAAAAAATGGAATCTGGTAACCAGAACATAAACTCAAGCAAGATAAAGCTCAACACAAGGCATCCAAAAAATTATGAATCTCAGGGGTATACAATTATAAGCATCAAAATGCCACCTTTATTTCAACAACAACCAGGAAATTACGAGCATAAATCAACCAAACAAGAAAATTACGACAAAACCATGCATAAGGAAATGCAATGCAAATATGGGGCCTTACATGACAAAGCAGAAACCACAAGGAGTTTTAGAATTCTTATCCAAACCCATGACTATCCTCTTAATTTCTCCTGCACGTGAGAACAACTCATAAACCTGCTCCTCAGTCGTGTAAAACGACATGTTCCCAACATAAACCGTGGTCGACTTCAGCAATGCTTGCTCGAATTCTTCCTGTGACCCCGTAAACCTCCGGTCTCTGTACTGCGAAAGCTTGCTAAGATCCTAAACAGCAATCAAACCCCCAAAAACAAAAACCAGCTTTAACAACAAACCTCAACCGCAACCCTCCATTGCAGTACTAAAAATAAGTCAAACCACAAGCAGAAAAAACATACTGAAGAGAACCTAAAACAGCATAAAATCAATTTAATTCGCAAAACTAATTACAGCTGATAATGCTTGGATAAAAACCCTTTAATTACGATAACTAATTAGATATTGATTTTTACCTTAAAAAGAGAAGCCATGTTCCGGGCCGTCGATGAAGGAATCAACGAGAATCAACCTCGACGCTGGAATAATATCATGAAATTAACATTTTTCCACTCAGAAATTACAAAATTTCAACGCTTTTATAGTCGAAATCGAAAGGAAAGGAATCGAAAATGAAAAGTAAAGCGGAGACCAAACGTACTTGGGAGTTAGTCGGTTTGGAGCCCTGAGGTCAAACGAAAGAAAAGGGTTTTGCAGTAGTTCTTCTGAGTTCTGACTGACGTCGCTTCGTTTGGGAGCTGAGGATTTGGACAGAAAACTGTTTGGATGGGATTGTTTTTCAAAAACTAGTTTTTTAAATACAATAAAAATTTTTAAAAAGTATTCTAAAAGGTAATCTAAAAATTAGTTTAAATTTTTTTAAAAATTTAAAAAATATCTCAAAATATATTTTAAAAACTCTTCTACGCTTAAATATTTCAAAATATTTTCTGAAAATATCCCAAAATATAATCTAAAAACTCTGCTACAGTAAAATTTTTTAAAAACACCCCTAAAATAACTAATCCAAACGGAGCCTAAGAAAAGAAAGTTTAGGCTATGTTTGGATTGCATTTTTCTGATGTTTTGTAGAAAAATTACTGTATCGATTTGATATATGTAAGGTAAAAAAGTAATTAAAAAATATGTTTATAGAAATATAACAAATTTTTTTTTGAAAAATTGCAATTCAAATTCCTTTGTTTGTTAGTTTTTAGTAAAAAGAAAAGAAAGAAAATTGGAGGATTCAAGAGAATGAAATGCAGTTAAAACTTTTCCTTCCAAATTGGATGGAAATGGAAGAAAACTTTGAGAAAACTTGTCAAATTTTTTTAAATTACTTATTTTGTCCTTAAAACGGTTTTGAACAAATATTTAATGACTTTCATATTTAAAATCATTCCATTAATTTTCAAAACTCCTAAACAACATATCAATTCCTTCTCTTTTCTTCTCTTGCCTCATAACTTAAGTTTCCCTTTTCTTCCACCTATTCCCAATTCAAGGTTGCAACTAAAATGTCTTCAAGTTCATCCTTTGAAGTGCATAACAGATGGAGAAATTTGGATGCGGGATCGTCAAACTCAACTACAAATCTATCTTCAAGGAAGGAGACATATGGAAGTTCGCATGTCGGAGAATTTAGTAGAGGAAAAGCTGAATACGACAATGGAGAGGAAATCGTGTGAAGTGCCATTGCCAAGAATCCTGCAGAATAGTGTCTTCTTGGACTGTAGCAAATCCGTCAAGAAGGTTCCATGGATGTAGAAATTACAGTGTAATGAAACCAGCCAAATGCTTAAATTTTAATAAATTTCGTACTGATTGGGGTGTATTTATTTAATTTTTATTACTAATGATGGATTAATTTTGAATGCAGACATCTCATTCTTGCAATTTTTTTTATGGTACGATCCGCTCTTATCGGAGTATACAAAGAACACGATTGCTAAATTGTTAAAGGAACTAAGGAAAGCCAAAGGAGACAACAGGGAAATGAGGATAGAAATTCAAAATTGAAAAAAAAAAAGCCATGATGTTGATGTTGGCACTGGTAAGAGGCTGCATCTTATTAATGGCAGTATGGGTTCACAATGCAAGAAGAAAGCCTATAGAACTAGGACTCAAAATGTTGCATTAAAAATAGTCTAGTTGTTGGAAAAAATATCATTTAGTAAGTTTAAGCTGATTAGGCATGTTGCTAGAAAGCTATGTAGGTGCAAACTTGTGTAAGGCCAAGTTAGTATGCAATAGAATGTTCTTGTTTGTAAAGATGCATTTGTTTATTCTTGTTCTTGGACATGATAATTTATATGGTATATAAGGCTAGATTAGACATTATAACATTATATTGTGTTAAAATTTGAAAAAATTTCGACAGAGTTTCGCCTTAAAAATGAATAATCTCACCTGCCAACCAAACTACCATTTTAATACATACACAATATATAAAACTAAAACCATGAATACATATTGTCAACTGCATTTTCAGCCATTAACAAAAGCACTCATTCACTGAAGAAGTCAATTGTAACTTAATTTAACAAAAGCTAAGCATAATTCTGGGTTCAACCATGTTAACAAAAGCTATACAAAATGTGGGTTGGCTCAAAGAACAATAGCACCACAAAATTCAATCATGCTCTATCATCTTGGACAACAACCAGTAGCAAGTTACAATTTTATACTTCTAGAGATAGGCTTAGCAATAGTGAAACTAAGTGGAGCTTCTTCATCACACATGCATGGCTAGTCAACTGTGTTATTCCCGGTTCATTGTCATCATCCGATTCATCTATAAGTCTATGAGCCTGCATATAATCAACAAGTATTAGTCAATGGAATGACTTACGGAGTAAATGTAAAGTTTATTTCGATGCTAAAAAACCTACTTTCTGCTTGGTCTTTGGTTTTTTTCCAACTGATTCAACATATGGACCATAAGCATCCATTTTTGCCTTCCTTATTCTCCAACCTTGTGCTTGTATAAAAGGACATGTCTTTTTGTTATGCCCTGGAATATGACAGAAGTAGCATTTGATGTTCTTCTTCTTTGGTTCAGCAACTTCAGTGGAAAGTACCGGTTGTTGTTCTGCACTTGAAACTACAAAAGCAAGAAATGAAAAAAATATTGAATTTAAGTTAAGTATGTCCTCAAAGTAAATAAAACACAACTCAATTATGACTAGCCATATGTCCTCAAAGTCATTAACCATTTTCTTTATGAACAGTAGCTTGTATGTCCACTTGACAGCCTTCACCAGGTTGTTGTTCACCAGCAATAGGTTCTTCACCCATTGGTTGTGTTTGTTGATATGAAAAAAATTTAAAAGTTAGAGAAAAAAACAAATGTTATATGAATTTTGGCAGAATAGTAGTGTTGAAAAATATGCAGAAGAGGACGTCTACCAGTCTGGCTATGGTTTAAGTCAGTCCCTACAACATCAGGGTGGCCCTCGGAATGACTGGTTGGACATGTTCTTCGATTGTGACCATATCCTTGACATTTGCTGCATTTGTTATTATTGAGAAAAGGCCCCCTTCCAGTGCAATGGCCAACTAACTGCTCGGCTAGTATAACCAATGGACATTTCCTTATTGTATGTCCCTTTTTTATGGCATTTTGAGCAGCTTAGTTTAGTAATTCTCACGCTTGATAGCTTAGTCACTCCATTACTATTTTTTTGAGATTCATCTGGTTCCTTCCTCTTTGCTTGTTTTGGCCTATCAAGAAGTCTCAACTTCTTAGGTAGTAGGATCGGGATCTTACCAGAATCCCTCCAAGCATTAGGTCCTGGGAATGGAGCAATAGTTGGCTCGTACACAGCCAAATATGCCTCTCTTGAGTAGCAGTTGTGCACGTAGTCCTCTGATGTGACATTTGTTAGTGAAATGCAGCAAACTGCATGGCAACAGGGCAATCCCATGAACTCCCACTTTCTACATGTGCATGTACGTCTTTCGAGATCAACAACATAGGTTCCACCGTAGATATGCTGCACTTCAAATCTCTTGTCATCTGAGTGTCTAGCAATATTGGCAGCAGTCTCAATTTTGGCCTTTTCAAGCTTTTTTTGAATCTTCAGACATATTACATCAATTCTCTTTTTCATCCATTCTCTTTTTATCCACATCCTATCCATGAGGTAAACTCTAATGGTTTCCAACATACCCAAGATTGGTTTCTCTCTAGCTTCCAAGATCACATAATTGAAACTCTCACAAAGATTATTCAGTAGGATATCACACTTAGTTGTTTCTCTAAAATGTGATCTTGACCATTGTGTTGGGTTTGTATTGTCCACCAACCACTTATGAGCATTGTGATCATACTCTTTTAAAGTATCTATCTCACTCTCAAATTTGCACATGTATGATGATCTTGCATAAACCCAAAATCTTGCTTTTATTGATTCACTTCGATGCGACTTTTTCATGTTGTTGTGTAGATGCCTTACACAATGGCGATGCTACACACCCGGAATGACTTCATGAATGGCAGACCCCAATCCTTGGTAAGGGTGTAACCATCAAATTTATTTTTAAAAAAAAGACGTGTTATTTAATAAAAAATTTTCATAAATGGCAACCTAGGTAACCCAAAAACAACAAGATTGTAAATACCTTTTGTCTATCATTGATGAAGATCCATGTTTTTTGTTCATGAATATACAAGTTATAACCATTTCCATAAGCTTTTATTCTCAATTTTCACTACTGCGTATGCAATGGGGTAGATGCAGTCGTTGGCATTAATCCCAACAGCAGTCATCAATACTCCCGGATGTGGACCCCTCAAGTGGCAACCATAGACACCAATCAATTGTAGACAACTAGCCCTGGAACCTTTTTTCAATGCTTCAAAGCATATGTATATCTTTTGAAATCTTTGCTTACCACTTATATCATCAACCATTGTCTCCATATGCATAGTTGAGCCAGAATTGCAAGCTAACAGCTCTTCGCAATAGTCTCACAGCTTTGTCTATTGTTGTTTGTAACTGCCATGGTTCAAAAGCTTGGCCTTCATGAAGGTCTTACTCACTTGATATCTTGTGATGTTCACATTTAGCTCTACGTGTACCTTGTCCATAAATTCTGTGACACTCACCCTCTTGTTTAATCTAAGAAAATCCATATAGTGTCTACTTAAAAAACCCAAATTGGCACACTTGTGGTGAAAAGTCCTACCACAGTTGCAAGGTGGTCCCATGGTTCTAATAATAAAGGCGTCACTATCAACCTCTTTTGCAGTATAAATGAACTAATCACAATTTGTACTATTGCATTTAGTCCGCATTCTACCAGTGTCATTTTTACCCCATCGAAAATGTTTACCCTATTTGACTCCATAATAATCAACAGTTCGTTTAAATATCTATTTATTATCAAACAACAGCCCAACAAAGAATTTTGGATCTACCATATCATACTCAACTCTAAACCTCACGTACCTTGGCTTTCTTCTCTTTGAACTATCTTCATCCGAGACTTTACTATTGCTATTTAACTCTTCAGAATTGATTGATTTTGATTCTTCATACGCTTCAATATTTTCTCCATTGTATAACTTGAAGTCACTAGTTTTATCATCTCTATTTTGCTGTCTAAATGCTCCTTCAACAATCGACTTTTTTTGTTCATTTTCTACATTCATTTTTGCCTTTAGCAGCAACTGTTTCTACTATCTCCTTCGCCTTTTCAAGCTATTTATCAGCATCGACAATAAATTTCTTGAAAATGTCATCATCATAAAGTTATAATCACTATCGACCAAACTTTCATCTTCTGTAGAATCTGATTGTGCATCTTCTTCAACCCCACAGCCATCTTCTTCCTCTATTAATTCAATTGGCACATTGGTTTCTTCAAATATGGTAGACTTCTCAAACATGATGTCAATATAAAAAGCATCTTCATTTCATACACCAGCATCGACAATAAATTTCTCGAAAATATCATCATCTTTATCATCCTAAAGTTATAATCACTATCGACTAAACTTTCATCTTCTGGAGAATCTGATTGTGCATCTTCTTCAACCCCACAGCCATCTTCTTCCTCTATTAATTCAATTGGCATATTAGGTTCTTCAAATGTGGTAGACTCCTCAAACGTGATGTCAACATAAAAAACATTTTCATTTGATACACCAGCCTCTCCAATAACCACATTAGAGCTACCCACTTTACTATCAATAAATCTAATGTGAAATTCCTGCACCAAGTACACCTCAACCACACCAATTTATTTCCCAATAGAGGCCATGTTTATAACATCAACCTCACTTTCGATATTGCAAAGTTTGAAAATAGAATCTCCACAAGGAATTCTATAAAGCAATTTGACATTTTCTTCACATCCGACAAAAGTGCAGAAACCATAGAAATGTGACATGTTAACTATATTCACAGTAACACCTTCAAAGGATTCCATACTGCCCCCACATACTTTTCTTGTGGTGGTCCAAAATATACCCCACCGTAATACATTTTTAGTGTAAAACAGTCTAGTTCATATTATGTGTTTTTTTTTTTGCACAGAAGACAAAAAAAAATTTAATTAGGCATCCATATGCTCAGTCACTATCCTGTAACCCAATTAAGTAGCATGAAAACAACATAGTGTATTTTTCATAGCAAAGGGACCATCGAAACTAAAGTAACAAGAGAGATCACTACACATACCATGCCATACCTCACATCTTATATGTACCAAAACCCTATCATTGAAATTAGAAAAGGAAAAATCTGACAACTGTAATTCAACAATCAACCATTTATTTTAGACACAAACTTCAATATATTAGGAAAAATATTAATTTCAAACACTTATAAGCAGGCCAAGACTTACCGGAAATTCTCGCTGCCATTCTATCGGAGTTTTCATCCTCGAACTTTTCCTTGCTCCGCTGTGCCACCCATAAACCAGCTTCTCCATTGCACTCCATTTCCTTCATCTTATCTCCCTCGATTGGTGGCAATTTGAGTCGGAAAAAAACCCTAATTTTGCTCGCCTATTTCGCTTCAAAGGTTTTCCCCAATTTGGTCTCAAAATGGTTGGTCTTGCTTCCCGTAGAAAATCGTATTTTGTGCTTCCAAAAAAACCCTGTCTCGCCGTTGGTCTGGGTACAGAAACATATGTTTTGGGTGGCGACACCGTATAAGTCCTTAATTTGCACAAGAATTTTAGCTAAAGTACTTAATTCATATGATAAAATATTAAGGGACCAAATCGATTTTAGTGAAATAGTTTGATAACTAAATTGACGATTTTTTCGTCTTGTAAATTGCAAAGACCTCCCTTTTCGCATACTAGATAAACACAATGACAAAATTAACCTTGAATCAACAAAAGTGGAAGAGTTGAATTGAGAAATTGCTTAAACAAAAATTTCTTTCTTTAGAAAAGAAAAAAGAATTAAAAAATCTAGAAAAAAAATCAAACTAGAAATATCTTTGATACTAAAAAGAAAATATCCAACAATCAAGAATAATAATGATGAATATTTGGGAAAATGTTATATGGATAAGATCTCAAATTCTAAATTCAGAAAATAGTTAGTGAATACTGAATATTTTACTCACATGATCTTTAAAAATCAACTTATGTTAGGTGAACACCACTGTACAATTACACTACCACATATGAGTAGTGCATTTTGTAAAAGCGATTTTCTGAAAGTCAACCTATATGAGCTGGCATGTTAAAAGACATAGCAATATATGTCCTAGAACTAAGGATAAGATTATTCTGATGATAAAGTTAATTGGCAGGAATATTAAAGTGATTGTAAGGTTCATAATTTGACTCTCATGCCTTCCCCTTTCCTCTTTTCTTTTATAAATTTGGAGTTTCTAAACTAAAAAAAAAAAGAAAAAAGATAAGATGGGTTTAATCCCCTAGTTTGATTCCAACTATGAAGTTGGAAAGATAGATTATAGAATTCAAGGAAAGATGAAGGAAATTTAAGTGTCGGATTATGTTATGCCTTGCCAAAGGGGAAAAAAAGAGAAATGTTTGGATCTTGTTACGCTATGGGGACCTAAATGTCTTTTCAACCCAATTTAATGCTCTCAATTCCACCAACACCACATTTGGTTAAATCGGTTAAGAAAACTAACTGCAGCTAGAATGTGAAAATTTAAAAAAGAAATGAAAGTCGATAAAAAGATAAGATGATAGAGATAATTATCTTGACTCCACATTCAAATAAACATTTACATTGAATTTGGTGTTAGCTTACAAGGTATTTGATAAAATGCCTAGCAAAGAATGTTAAAAATTCTGCTTTTCTTTTTTTACTTTCTTATATCTTATGATTGATTGATTTCTTAGTTTGGTTTGTGTTTGATTATGCTCTCCATTCTTGGTATGCCTAATTTTCCCTTTATTTTTCTTTTTATCTAAATTTTACATTCGGGTTTTCGATTTGACGCATGCTTATCTTCTTCTATGTATTATGATTTGACGCATGCATATGTATATATATTCATTTGAAATTGCTTATGCATGTATTTTGACTTGACGCATGTTTATGTGCTTGTGTTAGCTTACAAGGTATTTGATAAAATGTCTAGTAGAGAAGTTAAAAATTCAGTTTAGTTTTTCATTTAGGAAAATCGCCAATTTGGTCCCTAAACTTTTTCATTTAAACCAATTTCGTCCTTTACTTTTTCTTCACCAATTTAGTTTTCAAACAATTTTATCGGATTCAATGTAGGACTTATTGGATGACGCTACCATATTTTATGTATTTTTCACTGCGGACCAAGGTATAATTGGAATGACAGCTTTAATTGTCTAATTATAGGGATTATAATAGCAACTTTGACACGATGAAGGAAAAGAAACCTCTGAAAATTGAGAGATAAGCAGAGTTTCATAAGCATTAAAATTTAAGAAAATGTGATTGAGATTGATGAATAGATCCGTGTCTTCGATGATGGAAGGTGTTCATGGCGACAAGGATGGTGAAAAGAAAGTAGATGCAGCAACACTACCCAGTAAGCTTTAATCAGATCTTGCTTAGCTGAACATTTTCTGTTATACTTGTTTGATGTTTGTGCTAAGCATGTTAGTTTGACATTTTCATCAGATTGTGGAGCTAATGTGTTTGTACTTTGTCCTTGTCTGTGGAGCTGAATTAGTTGAACATTTTCTTCTTTTTTTAATGACAGTGTTAAGCATGTGGGCGATTAATTAGTGGAATAAGTTCATTGTGGGGTTGACGTATTTGTAAAATGTCTTCTGTGTAGGTCATAGACGGATCTAGGGATGGTGAAATATGCTATATTTAAATATAATTTTTTAATTGTGATGTGGTCTCTGTAGTTCTAAAATGTAGTGTGCTGTTGTTTTCATATTCTGAAAAGCGAGACAAAGTAGTAGGAAAGGTTGTGGTTGTTATTAATTAAATCTTTTTTGTAATTTAAAAAAATGCAGGACAAGAGGTTGATTTTTTTATTTTGAAAATCTATCATGGGGGTGTATATGTTAAAGAACCCGTAGAGCAATATGTGGGGGGCAGCATCGAAAGTATTGAAGGTGCCATTGCCATGAGATTGAATAGAGCAATTGTAGGTGACTTTTGCTATTATCTTGGATATCCTACAAATGTAACAATGATGTATAGAATTCCAACTGAAGGTGGTGCACTTGTGTTGAAACAAATAGATTCTAATGATGCAGCAACTAACATGGCTTGTATAGGCAAGCAAAATGAAGAAGTAGAAGTTTATATTGTTTCTAAGTTTCACATTAGATTGATAGATGGTAAATGTGAGAGTGCAATTGCATCAAGCAGTTGCAATGCTGTAGAAATAGAAGAAGATGATGACTTGTTTGTAAACATAACATTTGAGGATGTTGATCTTGCTGACATAGAGGAAATTCCTGTTCATGTGAAGAAATGAAGGAGCTTGGGAAGAAAAAACAGGAAACTTGTAAGGCTGCTGAAGTAGAAGAAGGTGATGCGGATGAGGCTAATAATGTTGTAAACTCAGACTCATCAGAGGGTGAAAAGTTCCATGATAGTGACTATAATTTCTCTAAAGATGATAATGATGTCATTTTTCAAACTTCTGTTGTGGCTTTATATCAGGAGTTAGGTGCTGCAATGAATAAATTGTCAACAAAAAATTCTTCTCAAAGTAGAAACACCAAGGCAAAGAAAGAAGCAAGACAGGCAACAGCAGCCAAGAAAAAAAAACTAGAGTCAAGGCAACTTCTACAACACACCTATACATTGATGAAGGAAATTAGATTCCAGTTCATGAGGAATCTGATTCGATGGTGTCAGATGAGCTAAATAGTGTGACTGATTCCTCCGATGAAGATAGCACAAGGAAGAAGCCTAAACTGGTTAGATTCCGATCAGAAATGGACGTGAAGGATCCAAAATTTCATGTTGATCAACAATTTGATGATAAGCAGCTATTCAAGATGGCAGTTGACAATTATGCAGTCATATAAGGGAAGGATATAAAGTGCATGAAACATGTAAGTATAGAATGAGGGTGAAATGCAAAGCTAATCATTGTAAGTGGATGTTGTTTACTTCTAAAAGACCTTTTACCATAAGAGAAGTACCCAGGTTTCTTAGCAAGAAAATATATGAATTTTCTAAGGATGAACAAGAGAATAACAGTTGCAGAGTTCAAGAATAGGGTACATACAGAGCTGAATGTAAACATTACTAAATCTCAAATTTATAAGACATTCATGAAGGTAAAAATTTTGATCCATAGGAGCTACAAAGATCAGTACAATAGATTGTGGGATTATTGTCATGAACTAATGAAGCCAAATCCTGATTCTACAGTGTACATGGAGACTACATTAGATAAAGATTCCGGAAAACAAAGATTTCAGAGACTTTACATTTGCTTCAAGGCACTGAAGAGAGGATTTAAATCTGGTTGTAGGAAGATAATTGAGTTGATGGTTGCCACTGGAGAGGTCCACATCCGGGTGTGTTATTAACTGCAGTTGGAATAGATCCAAATGACTGTGTTTATCCAGTTGCATACGTAGTAGTTGAAGTAGAAAATAAGAGGTCGTGGAAGTTGTTTATTGAATTCTTGAAATATGATCTATCCATCAACGATCACAGAAATTGGAGCTTCATAAGTGATAGACAGAAGGTGAATCAAATCAAATTACATTGTTTGTATATGTTTATTACAAATATATGAATGTTTACTGATTGTTTCGAACCCGCATTTGTCTTTTTTGGCAGGGTTTAGGATCTGCAATTTAGGAAGTCATTCCTGATGTTGAGCACAGGCATTATATAAGGCACTTGCACAACAACTTCAAAAAGTATCATCTGGGTGAAGCATTGAAGGAAAGATTTTGAACATGTGCAAGGTCATTGTACATGAGGATGTTCAAAAATCAGATAGAGTGTTTAAGGGATTATGATGTAGCTGCTTGGAAATGGTTAAATGACAACATCTCTCCCTATCACTGGTCAAGATCACACTTTCGAGTGGCTTTTAAATGTGACATTCTCCTTAATAATTTATGTGAAAGCTTTAATTCGGTCATAATGGATGCAAGGGAAAAGCCAATCCTTGGAATGCTTGAGACTATCAGAATCTATCTAATGGAAAGGTTTCATACGAAAGGTAGTGGATGAAGAAGATGAGTGATAAGATCTGCCCAAAAATTCAAAAGAAACTGGAGAAGGCAAAAACAGAAGTAGCTGCAAACATTGCGAGATGGTCTAATCAAGATAAATTTGAGATTACACACATGTATGGAGGCAAACATGTGGTGGACTCATAGCAGCAGACCTGTAGCTACAGGAGATGGGAGTTGACTGGATTGCCATGCTGCCATGTGATTTGTTGTATTTCTTTAACCAGGTCAAGAGCCAGAAAGTCTTGTTCATCATTACTACTCGCGAGATAGTTACTTGAAGGCTTATGAGCCAGCAATTGCTCCTTTGAGTGGGCCAAATGCTTGGGTGCAATTGGATAAGGATCCTGTCTTACCACCCTCGAAGTTAAAGTTACCTGGTCGGCCAAAGAAAGTAAGAAGAAGGGGAACCAGAAGAGTCTAGGCCTAATTCGAAGCGGGTTACCAAACTTTCCAAATTTGGCTTTGTTAGAATGACATGTAAAAAAATGCAATCAAAAGGGGCATACAGTGAGAAAATGTCCACTGCTGGTACCTTCTAATAAGCTTGGTGCATGTAGCAATAAGAGGCGACCACCATCCAACTCTAACAAGTGTAGCAAATGTAAGGCACTTGGCCATAAACAAGAGAACTTGTCCACAAAATCTCGGGACAAGGGAGAATGCTACATGTGAATTACCCCAAAACCTGGTAATTTGACCTATCCCTCCACTGATTTTATGGTGTAATACTTAACTAATGGTGCTTTGATGTGTATAGATCAAGTGTTCGACAAGGAGCTGACTGAAGTACCTCCAGAATCTAGCTCAATGCCAGATGTTCCAACTAGTCAGCAATAGGATTTTTCCATTTATTTGTAGTTCATAATAATTTTATTCTTGTACTTGTTAACTGTTTCAACTTTATTCATGGTCATGTGATAAAGCACAAGCTGTTATTGATGATGTAGAGGATTTACAGTCATCAGCTCAAGAAGAACTACCTGAAGTGTAAAAGAAATTCACCAAGTGTTCCTTCTGTCATGGCTTAGGACATAACCGGCAAACATGTGGAACTTGGCAAGCTCGAGCATGGAGAAAAAAGAACGATGCTATGACTGTTTTTGATCCATTCCCTCCATCAAAGGGAAAAATGACTAGGAAAAAGGAGACAGTAAGTTGAAATAATTTATAAAGTTAACAGCATGTCTTGCACATTTGCTGGACAATGATTTTGACATGACTTAAAAGGAGACTGTTTATGGCTTTTGACATGTGATTTTATTTGTGCAGGCACATAGGCTGTTAGATGAAGATGATGCTATTGTCGCCCGGTCAACTTAATGGAGCTTGGGAATAAAAGCTTCTATTTTGTAGGACATGCTTTGTTTTGTACATTAAGAGTTTCTGTTTTGTCATAAATACTAATTGGATTAACAATAGGAATTTGATGTATTTTGGTCAATATACATGTGTCAACTTCTAATGATATGATGTGGCTGCATTTTGTCTAAAGCGAATTCAGTGCTTTTGTAAAATTCAGCCTGCTATATTGGCAATGTCACACCTATGTTGATGACTATGAACTTCTATTGGCACTCTTCCTGTACCATTTACTTTACCTTTCTTCTTGTTGTTTAGCATTTTACATGATACATTTGGTAATTGTGCGAGTAGGGATTGGCAAAATTTAAGACGAAACTCGATCAAATTTTTTATACAACTTGAGGTGAATCTCTGGTCAAATTTTAACCAAGACATCTTTCAAGGTAATGTGCCCAACAACTAACAAAATCTCTCAATCATTTTATAAAGATGTCGTTTGAGATAACGTGCCCAGCAACTTGACAAAATCTCTCAATCATTTTACAAAAACATCATTCGAGATAATGTTCCATTTTAGTACATAAACATGTTCCATACACCAATGTCTACATTCCAACATTACAGCATTCAAATTACATGAAGCAATTTCTCAATTTCTCAACTTCTAACTTCATACAATAGGATCTAATGTAGCATTTTTAAATTGACATTCCTTTCATTGCCACTGGGAAATAGTACAGCAATAACCATAATACATATGCAACCACGACCAGCATTAGCCACTTCCTTGCTGCTTTCAACTTTCCTAATTTCACTTTTGAAAGCCTTGTTCTCTTTTTCAAGTTTACATATTTCAATTTTCATGAAATTATTTTCTTCCTCAGCTTTCCTCAAATTCTTCAAAATTCTCGCCATCATATTTTTTGTCATCTGTTGCATAGGTGGATCATACCACAGAAAATAATTGCAGGCTTTTGGTGTCTACAATGACCATTAATTCCAGTCATTAGTTGTAGTAAATTATATAATACATCAAAATATACAAGCAATATGTCGTGATTAATTGTAAAAATTACCCCGTAATTTATGCATCCATGAAATCTTCTGCCTAGGTTCGCCAATGTCATGAAGTTACAATTCTACATTCTTCACGGCAATGACAAATTACTGTCTCATCCCCATTGTAGAATTCTATCCTTTCTCCCTTTACTCCTGTTGATTGCCCACTTGCTCGACTATCCAGATTTGAGTGTTGGCTGCTACATAAACTTGAGGCGGAGTTGTCGAAGTTTCTGCTTGATTGCATTTCACTTGCAAATATCCAAGTTCGGCGACTTGCCGTAATTTCTATGAGTTCTTCTCTCTCAATTTTCAGAGGTTTCTTTTTCTTCATCGTGTCAAAGTTGCTATTATAATCCCTATAATTAGACAATTGAACCTGTCATTCCAATTATACCCTTGGTCCGCCGTGGAAAATACATAAATGGTGGTGGTGCCACCCAATAAGTCCCACATTGAACCCGATAAATTTGTTTGAGGACTAAATTAGTAAAAAAAACCGTAAAGGACTAAATTAGTTTAAGTGAAAAAGTTTAGGGACCAAATTGGCGATTTTCCCAAATTCAGCTTAGTTTTTCGTTTTGCTTTCTTAGAGCTCGTGATTGATTGATTTCTTAATTTGGTTTGTGTTTGCAGTGATAATTTGTTGAGAGGGTGCCAGAGGAAATTGCTGCTGGTCGAAATGAGTTGGTCTGCCTTTTGCAGCTCAGGCTCTAATCTCGTTCCAAAAACTACGGAGGCATTGAATCCTTTAAATAGGCCCAACAAGCATCATTATCTGGTAGGTCTCGTCTCTGTTCTGAGCATTGGTTCAATTTTTAATCTTGAATAGTTTCTGTTGTTAACATTTTAGAATTGGAGAAAACAGAAATGGTTGCTCAATCAAGGCTAGTATCGAAAGAATATCCATTAAAATTCATTAAGATTCAGGAGCAAGGAAATCTATATGATGTGGAGTAGAATGGTTTCATTTGCCCCCTTTATCTGAGAGCATATGGGCAAATTTGTCCAAGTAAAATGATTACATACATGCGATAGATTCAAAGTTTTTGATCCCATGTGCTTGACAAGTATTTATTCTTTATGCAACTACTGAAAAAAAGAGAGGCTTTTACAGCCATGAATTGGTTGAAGAAGCTATGTTCACTTTTTCACAATTTGTTGCGCAGTTTATAGTGTTCTTGACAGATTCTTTGAGGGCAAACATGTCAAGCTGATTGTGTTTCCTCATACAGAATGGGAGGCAGAGGACGGACTTGTATCAGAAGAATCATAGAGCATCAAAAGTTCTTGCTTATTATGGGTTAAGAAGCCCGCCCTACAAGCTTGTGAGCTTTCTGTGTTCTTTGCATTGATTATGAAAGATGGTATCACAAGCTTTCTGCATTCTTCGCATTGATTATGAAAGATAAAATCGGTCAATATGCTTATATTTCTTTTCTTGGAAGATGTGTGACACTTTACATTAATTTTCTATAGTTCGTTCAATAATTTTTTGACACAGTAGCTGTCAAGTTGTATACTTATAGGCCTAATAATCATTCTTTTGAAAGTTACTCCATATAATTATTGGTAGATAACTGTTCAACTCATGTTCTTGGGGAAACACCAGATCCCAATAATGGGTTTGTTTGGATAGAGTATTATTTGAAATATTACTTGGAATAATTACTGTAGCACTTTTTGTGATGTGATGTATGTGAGATAAAAAGGTAATTGGGAATATAAAAAGATGAGATGGGAAATGTGATTATGATGCAAGCGAAATATTATTTGAGATATTTGTGCTATCCAGACTCTTTTGTTTGCACTGAATTGGATGCACATCAGTGAAATTTTAAATACATCCTGCCAGCAATTTTTGGGCCAGTTGATATCTTGGCTTCTTCCTTCTTGCTGCCTATTATCTCCTTTTGTTTTTTGAAATGGAAGTATCATGAATTGAAGAACAAGAATAAGTCTACATGTGATTGCTCAAAATAAAATAAAATTAAAAGGTCTATGAGCGATCAATGTGATCTTCAAGTGGTCTTTAGTCACACCATACTGAACTCATTGAGATGTTACTTGGTCATGTTCTTCATTTATTTGTAAAGGATATTTTGATTGTTGATGTGGTTAAATGATTTCATTCAGCATTTTGACTTAAATATTGAGAATTATTTTCCAATTTTTGGTTTAGGATGCACTAGAACCATATATGAGCCAAAGAACACTTGAGATGCATTGGGGAGAGCATCATGGTGGTTACGTCGATGCTTTGAATAAACAGCTTGCGAAGAATGATTTATTGTATGGTTGTACCTTGGAAGAACTTGTTAAAGTGACTTACAATAACGGAAACCCATTGCCTGAATTCAACAATGCTGCCCAGGTATGGAAGACAGCAAGAGTCTCCTGCAGGGGTGTTCAAGCATTTTTTTTCTCCTTTTGCTCCTCTTGCTCACTTAAATCTTACCCTTGCACACCTCCCCTGTCTCTTTGTTTCTCCATATGTTTGTTCCTAACGTGAGAAATTTAGGGTTTTCTTTTTCCTTTTTTCCATTGGGTGCAATTACACCAGGATGAATGCACAGGGTGCTGCCTGTCAAGACTCTGAAGTTTAGAATGCTTGATTGAGAGTATTATTAGGATATGTTACCCCCGGGAATTCCAACATCCCTTCTACTCAAAATTATTAGTTTTTGCTGATAAATTTGCTTTTCCTGGTTTGAGTACTATCTTGTTTGGCCATTTTATTTTTTACATCCATCTATTCTTATAATTTGATTTAACAAAATGAGTTGTGACATCCATGTTTTTGACCCTCACTTTCAGGTCTGGAATCACGATTTCTTTTGGGAATCCATGCAACCAGGGGGAGGTAGCTCTCCAATACTGGGTCTACTTCAGCAGATTGAAAAAGATTTCGGTTCTTTTACCAATTTCAGAGAGAAGTTTATAGATGCAGCTCTAAAGTTATTTGGATCTGGCTGGGTTTGGCTTGTTTGTAAGTTCTTTCTAGAGTAGATTGAAAGGCATATTGTAGTTTGAGATTTGAGTTACTTCACCAAGTGTTTATCAACCACATGGCAGTGACTTGACGAATTCTGCAACAGTTTCACTCACACTTTGATTTTGCATCCTCTGTTTTTAATTTACAATCATTATCCTGGGATGAACATTTTAAAGCTTTTGATTGCTATGCCATGTGTTGTTTAACAAGCTCATAAAAAAAACAACTTGACTTTAACCGCATCTTGCTGCTCGTGTTGATATGAACACTTTGCGGTGCATTTTGTAGAAAGATAAAAGGGTATCTAAAAGTCCTATCTCTGGTTCCTGGATCTTGTGCAATTAACTTGTCACCAATGTTGTCTCTTGTTTTTTAATTTACTGCATAGAAACTCTTAAATTCTTCTTGTGATTAGTTGAACACCAGTGGATGGTCCGACAAGTAAATGTAGAAAATCTGGGTTATATAGATGCATCAATATCAACTATACTCTGTCGTAAACCCCCACTAGTAATGATTTGATAGTTTTCAAGTCAAGATACAATTATGTCGTCTTAACTCCTATTATGCTCTTAAGTTGTACTCCCTATTTTTGAAAAAGAAATAGACTCAAAATCCATCAAAAAGATGGACCAATAACTGTTCATTCCCTGCTTGTTGCCCAAGTTTTCTCTTGAATCTTTTGAATGATTAGTGTTGTCATGGAACATGGAATATGTGAACGTAAACCAAAGAGTGATAGCTATTGTATATATAGGCATAATTTCTATTGGATTTTCTAATTCTTTTCCTTCTGTTTTTCTAGTGAAAAGAGAAGAGAAACGCCTTGCAATTGTCAAAACATCAAATGCTGTCAACCCTCTTGTGTGGAATGATATTGTAAGAAAAATTGAACTTCTGTGTACATTGTCTATTCTTTTGTATGCAGGGGTATAGTCTTGGCCTTAATGTTGCATTTGTCTTTTATTTTGCAGCCTATCCTCAATTTGGACATGTGGGAGGTAAGCTGATAATGACTCTCTGTCTCAAATCAAGCACGCACATACAGCATTGATGCACATGCACAGCTGAGTAGACAAGGTTAAACATGAGAAGTGTTAAATATTTTTAGGATTACTAAAATGACTGATGAGATCTTTTCCTATTTTGCAGCATGCTTATTATTTGGATTATAAGGTATGCCATGCTTCAGTCTGACCGTTAATTAAGAGTATTTGCAATCAATTAATCTTCCAGGATTTCCTTCTGGCAGAATGACAAAGCCAAATATGCGAATGTATTTATGAATCACCTTGTATCTTGGAATGCGGCAATGGCTCGCATGGCTCGTGCACAAGCCTTTGTAAATTTAGGCGAACCGAAGATTCCTGTTGCATGAGATTCTTCACATATCTTTGAACGAGTCTTAACTGCTCTCATATGCTAAAAGGAGGATATTGGCACAAGTGGTTTTGGCAATTCTCTATATGCACTGGATTGTTTGATCACACGAAGATAGTCACAACCAAGTGACAATCTGGGCTTCCTGAAAAGTCGCCAAGGGGAAAATGACCCTTTTGACGAGCATTTTCAGATTTTGCTTTGCTTAGATAAAAGCGTTGTAGTCCGTCTGTTGAGTAATAGATGCTCTGATGCGGTGATGTTCATTTTTCTTATTCTGTATGCCATTTATTCTTTGCTTCTCTTATTACATATAGCAGTTTCATCTTATGCATCATCAGACTGTTCCAAGATGTTGGTTTTGCATCATGATTTCTTCCAAACTTTCTCTAGAGGAATGAAGGTTTTAAAAAAAAAAACAACAGAGGCAGTAACAATGGCAAAAGAAGAAGCATGAAGAAGTTGATTCCAAAATGCAATGCGTTAAAATTTTGCATATGGACTGATTAACTTTGTTTAATAGTCTTTGTTCTTTGTAAAATTTGAAGATGCAGTGCATGGAAACTTGCACTTATTATTGGTATTTCATGGGTATATCACTTCTTGAATTTAGTTAGTAGCTTCAATGACAAGTGCAGCAATGTGTTCAAAAGTGCAAATTGTAGACAAGACCAATAACAAGCCCTTCATTCCACACGCTTCTTGTGACGGCAAATGTGTCAGCTAGCATCCACCGGGCTTGGTATGAACAGATACTCTACAGTATACATTAAGAGCTTTTAGTTTCTTCCTTACCTAATATCTGCTTGTACTGTATGTATTATTGAGTGGGAAAGAATGTTGTAGTCTAATGTGCATTCAGTTGGCAATTTCATTTTTCCGTATATTTTCATTGGTTGTAAAATGTTGTACGGTAGGACAGGAAATGTTCATAGGCTTGCTGTACAGAAGATATGTAAAATTGTGTTTTGTTATCTTTAATGCTTGAAATGCCTTGAATTGCACATTTCTCTTAGTTATTCACCTATTTCTTTGAAAAGAGAATGCAGTTTTGCTCGATAAATATATGGTTATCTAGCTTCACTATTTCAGCTAGGGTTTTTTTTCTTTTGGCAACGAAGTGTTTTCTGTTTCTGATCTATTTTATTGCCTTTGTGATTATGATAATATTAAATTTAGGAGTGTAATCGAGTCGAGTCGAATTCGAGTAGTTGGACTCGAGTTAAAAAAACTTGAATTCGAACTCAAGTTTAAACTCGTCGAGCTCTTGAAAGTTAAACGTAAGCTCGAATTCGATTTTATTTTGCATTACCCGACCTCATGTTTATCGAGCCAATCAAACTTAATCAAGGCTAATCGAATTTAAGAAATACAAATTTATATTTTATATAATTTTAAATAAGGGATAAAATAGATATTTTATACTAATAAATAAAAAATTTTAAAAAAAAACATATATGTGTGAAGTTCGATTAAGCTCGACGAGCCTTCGAATTTCACATATTAAAATTAACTTGTCAATTAACTCGAGCTACTTGAACTCGACTTGTCAAATAGGTCTAACTCAAATTTAGTTAATACGAGTTCGAACTCGAGTTTTGACCGAACAAGCGGACGAGTTACTCAATTAAACTTGACTCGTTTGCACCCCTAATCTTAATTGGATGCTAAGACCTTTTCAGAGAGTTCATGAGGAAAAGTTCTTCCCTCATTCCCATCAACTCTCTCCTATCGAATTTCCACTAGCCATGCAGGTTTGGTGTCTCAGATCTAGATTCTGTCATGTAAGTCTGACTAAACCAGAATCATAATCAATTCATTGGGTTTATTTGGTCACAATGGCAACTGGCTGAGTGGCTGAGCATGATAATGATGGTAATATATGTAATTTTGTGGAACTTGTATCTTTTTAATTGCACATTTAACAGTATCGTTGAGAAGAGAGTTCCTTGAATGTAGATTCGTAAAATATCTTTGGAAATCAAACTCAGACAAGCTTTAAATAACTATAGAATGAAGCAATCATCAAACTCATGTTCAAACCAAATATACCATAAAAGAATAAGAATTATGTAAATAGTTTCTTTGTCCATAATAGTTATCTCTAAATATTTTGCCAAGATTTAACAGCATGAATTGTATAAGCCAATGATATTCCCACTTCACTCCTTATTTTACAGCTATTTGTATGATTTAAACATCCATATAATATTCTACCTCACCAAATCCTTTTACATTTTTGATTAATCATATAACATCTTTTTAAATGTTTTATGAATTAGTATGTAGAACATCATAATTTCATTTTTTTTATCAACATACTAAAACTTTTCAACATGTAGTTAAGTGTATTTAATCAAAATCATACTACTCTTATTTCAACTTATAAAGGAATACTTTCCTATGGCGAATTTCTATAAACCTCATATGGGAACTCAAGAAAGACAATCCATTTCCTAGAATCTTATTAAATAGAGAATATATTTTTTTTGTTTGCAAAAATTCACATAATAGAGAGACTTGCAAACATAATGAAAAAATGAAAAGTCTATAACACACAGCTCCCTAAAATACATCTAACTATATATAAATAAAGTATGAATTATTATTATTATTATTATACTTTATGTAATACCAAAAGTGTCATTTTGTTTGTTACTTTCACTATTGGAGCTGCCAAAATCCTATTCTCTTTTATTTTCCTAGTTCAGCTTTGACCACATAGGTTCCTAGACAAGCAACAAAATGAGAAAACAAAAAAAAAAGAAAATTTTTCAAAAAATATACGAGATAATTTTATCTACTACTATTTGTTTGGCCAATATAATGTTTAACTTCTTTTTTTTAAGGGTT
This sequence comes from Coffea humblotiana, assembly GCA_023065735.1. Taxonomy (NCBI): domain Eukaryota; kingdom Viridiplantae; phylum Streptophyta; class Magnoliopsida; order Gentianales; family Rubiaceae; genus Coffea; species Coffea humblotiana. The sequence continues at coordinate 8,970,933 of CM041217.1, forward strand.
AAGTTAGGTTGGGCCATTTAAAAATAAAGGTTAATCACATTTTATCCCCTTAAAGAATATCTCATTTCTCAATTTACTTCCTAACCTTTAATTTTGCTCACTTAACCCCCTATAGGACAAAATTGCCCTTGCATTATTTTGACTTTTCATTTATCTTGTTTTCCTTTCTTTTATTTCTTTTTCTCTTCTTCTTTATTTAATTCTTCCTCTTTCCCACAAAAATTTTCACCTTAATGATTGAAATTAAAAAAGAGGAATTACAGAGATCTATCTTCTCCTTAAATGATTAAAAAAATATTCAAATCACTTTCCTAAAATACAATTTTTTTAACCTTTCAATTCTTTTAATTTTGAATTTTCCTCTTTCCTTTCTAGTTTCTCATTTTATTCTCAAGAAAATATCATAAGATGAAATTGTTTTCCTTTCTTTTATTTCTTTTTCTCTTTCTTCTCTCTTTCATCCTTCCCAATAGAAATTCCATTTCAACGAAACTTTTTGTTCTGAGTTTGTAATTACATATTTCTGGGTGAAGGTTTAAAAGGTATTAAAAACTAATTTTGATTTTTTGTATGATACCACGTGTCACAAATTTAAATTGATGATTATTAATCAGGTCACAATTTCATTTTAAGATATTTTCTTGAGAATAAAATGAGAAACTAGAAAGGAAAGAGGAAAACCCAAAATTAAAAGAATTGAAAGGATAAAAAAATTGTATTTTAGAAAAGTGATTTGAATATTTTTTTAATCAATTAAGGAGAAGATAGATCTCTGCAATTCCTCTTTTTTAATTTCAATCATTAAGGTGAAGATTTTTGTGGGAAAGAGGAAGAATTAAATAAAGAAGAAAGAGAAAAAGAAATAAAAGAAAGAAAAACAAGGTAAATGAAAAGCCAAAATAATGTAAGGACAATTTTGTCCTAAAGGGGGTTAAGTGAGCAAAATTAAAGGTTGGGGGGTAAACTGAAAAATGGGGTATTCTTTAAGGGGATAAAATGTGATTAACCTTAATAAAAAAACAAACTTTTGGAAAAAAGAAAAGGGTTAATCACAATTAATCCCCTTGAAGTATACCTCATTTCTCATTTTATCCCCTAACCATTTTTTTGTCTCACTTTATCTCCCATTGGACAAAATTGTCCCTTTATTATTCTAAACTCTTAATTTTCTCTTTTTTTTTCCTTTCCCGTTTGTGCTCTTTTATTTTCTTTGCCTCTTTCTTCTTTTTTTAATTCTTCCTCTTTCCCACAAAAATCTTCATCTTAATGATTGAAATTAAAAAAGAGAAATTGTAGAGATCTATCTTCTCCTTTTAAAAAATATGGATAATTTCAGAAACCTCTCCTGAGATTTCTGACAGTCTCAATGACCTCCCCTGAAGTTTCGAAATTCCCATCTACCTCCCCTAAAACTAAGTAGATAGTATCAGATTCAACCCAATTGACATATTCAATGAATATAAAATGTGTATCAGGAGAGAGAAAATAAAGAAATTCCACCTCTGCCCTCAAGATTGTCATTAGTGAGGATGTTTATGTTGAATAGTAACAATGACATCTAGTTCCTTTGGAAATTTCAGGGGGTGTATGTGAAACTGAGGGAAAAAGGCAAGGATGTATTGCAAAGAAATTGTCTTCTATTTCATGCCAACGGCTCTCAAAGCAGTTGTATGTAACGGTAAAAAGAATAGTAGTCTTGTTTGGAGCTCTATATAATTGCCTACTGGAGTTGCAACAAAAAGCATTTGGCTGTTGTTGGGTTGTGGCTGAGGTTTCTGCTCAAGTGCTCCTGTACATATAAGCTGAACTAGCTACAAACAGATGCACATGGCTTCTTCAAGCCTGGTAGATTCATCATGGAATTCTCCAACTTCATTTTCAATAAGAAACAAATATTGCCATTGTCATCAGAAAGCAAGCATTAGATTTCTGAGAGCAAGAGGAATTCAAACAAGCTTTATTTCTGCCTGCTCAAATTGCAAATTCTTTCAGTGGTTTGAAGGCCTGAAGATGTGAAGTGAGCAGCCAAAGAACATATCAACGTTCAAGGCATGCAAAAGGAGGATGACAACAGTTTGGCAAAAGCTAGGCGTAGGTCGAACTCCATAGTGAAAGTGACTGCTTAGAATGAACCTCTTATTGCATAGCTATTACGTTTTTATGTGTGATATTGTTTCAGTGGTTCGAAGGGATCTGAAGATGGGTGAAGTGAGCAAGCAAAGAGCAGAAAGACATTCAGATCATGCAAAGGAGTGGATCAAGTGCCAGATTGGGCAACGGTGTCCAATCCAACTCCATAGTGAAGATGCTCTTATAATGAAACCTGGTATTTTTAGCTGGTCTATGTCTTAGTTGATTGTTAAAAGAGGATTAAATGAAGTATTGGGTTTATAATAGTAAGAAAGATCAGATTCGGCACATAAACTTCCAGTTTTGCTTATTGAATACCACATGACAGATTACACAAAACACAGTCTACAAGTAATAGTGCAAATGAAACTTCAGTTTCTGTTGAGAAACCATTTCATACTACTTAGTTGCAGCGATACAAAAGGTTTGAGTGGGGTGGAATTATATGTACAACAGCCAAATGGCACCACTCATGCATCCAGGTTGATACAAAAACATACATTTTCCAAAAGATCATATATCAAATTTTCAGATACCAAAATGAGATCACCAAAACATCAGATATTGCCATTTCTCCAATGTCGACAACTAATGATCAGATATTCATGTCCTCTGACATCCAAAAACAAAAGACTCTTAATCAGATACTACTAAAAGGTGAAGCTGCTACTGACATTGTGAGAATCATGAGAAACTGAAGCATTGATGTTGACAATGTTTGTACTTGGGCACTTCCACTGGGATGTAGTGCAGCAGTATGCATTACTGCAATTGGTTGAGGTGCTGCTGTTGAAGTTTTCCTTTTGGGTTATATGCAGCAGATGGTGCAGATTTGTTTGAAGGCCGTCCTCTCTGAAATTTTGGTCGAAGCATGTATTAATATACAGGCATGTAAATAAGCATTAAAAGTGGAGATATGATGTAAAAGGGATTAAGGAACAAATACCTTTCTCTTAGTAGCATTGGTTGCTGTTTGCAAATTTAAGTCAGCATTCATTAATGGTGATTGAGTTGATGGACTTGGGTTGCTGCCTTGACTAGAAACCACAATAGGCACATTGCCATCAGCATGATCCTGCAGAAATCACTCATGCATTAACTCATCATGCCCTGTCATCATATGAAAAGTCTGTATGTGAATCTAAAAGAATTGTAACCCATAGAACAGATCCTGCAAGCCCTGTATTTGCAATTCCCCTTCCTGGCTTTCCTCTAGCAAATTGAGTAACCTGACATGAAAATTGATAACAAATTACAAGCTCGCTTAGCAATTTCAATGCTGTCAATTAAATCACTAGATTGAACCTTGTTCGTGCCACTGCTGCTTGTACTCTTTTGTCTCACAGGTGCTCTTTGACATGTTCTAGTATTATGGCCAAAAGCTTTGCAGTTTCCACATCTCATAGTGGTTGACCTTTTTGCTTGAGATTGGCTTGGCTCATCAGGCCCTCTCCTTCTATTAACTCTTGGACGACCTGGAGCTCTTCTCAATGGTGGTGGAAGGACAGTTTTTGGAGACATCAATTAATGGAGGCCATCTCTTCTCGTGAGGAATTGGATGTATCATGCCACTGTATGTCTTGAGATACATTTCTGTTGAGAAGCAAGGATCATAGTATGTCTCCAATTTCTGTCTTCTGTATATAATTCCAAGTGCAGCATGCTTGCATGGGAGTCCAGACAATTGGAAAGCTCCACAGTCACATGTCTTCTGGTTCAAACTCACTATAAATGCTCTGTCACCATCACTAACTTCAAACAAATCCTCACTGGCCATCTGCAATGAACATCTCCTAGAATGTATTGCAATTTCCTTGAGTTTTTCTGTGATTTTTTGGAATAGCAGACGTCCATGTGCAAGCCTTCTGGTACCTTTTGTGCAATTTCTTCATAAATTTTTTCCTCAAACCTTCAACAAGTGTCAGTATTGGTTGGCCCTTAAGTCTCCAATCCAAGCATTGAAGATTCGTGAAGTTGTTTGTGACATGGTCACATTTCATTTCTGTTGAGAATGCATGTCTAGCCCAAGCAGAAACTGGAATCTTGGATAAGTACCTCCATGCTTCTATATTCATGTCCTTGATTTTCTGCATTGCTTCATTAAATCCAATTGCATCATAACTCTTAGCAGCCTGCCAAAAGAAGCTGGTCAGTAACATTCCAGGAAACTGAGACTTGAAGTTACTGCAAATATGTCTGCAACAGTATCTTCCAATTGCAGATGGCAGCAGCTGTTCATATGCAAGGTTCAGCCCCTACATGAAAAGCAAAACCAGTCAGCAGTTTTACCATATCTACACAGCAGGTTGTCCAAATTTTTAACAAGTTCAGTGTTAATAATACCTTTTGTCTATCACTCATGACAGTTAAGGGAGAATTGTTATGGAATGGTCCAAAGAATTCTTCAAAGAAATGAAAGAACCAACTCCAAGTCTCTCTGTTTTCGACCTCAACAATAGCAAATGCAATGGGAAATATGCTGTTATTAGCATCCAATGCAACAGCAGCCAGCAATACTCCACCAAAACTACCTTTCAAATGACATCCATCAAATCCAACAAAGGATCTACAACCAGCTAAAAATCCATCTTTCTGTCCTTTAAAGCTAATAAAAAGTCTCAGGAACCTTGGTTCAACTAGTAGATTTGGTCTATCATAATGAATCTTACAAACACTACCAGGATTATGTTGCCTTAGAAGCACAGCATATTTTGGCAGTTTACTATATGATTCTGAATGTGTGCCTTCAATCTCTTCTCTTGCCTTTTGTTTGGCTCTATACACTTGCTGTTTGCTAGGATGCACACCATATTTTAGCATCTCAGCTTCAATGCCCTTTCTTGACAGTGAGGATGGGTTCTCATCACAGCTATCAGTTTCTTGGCCATCCAATCAGAGGTGGCCTCACGATTTTTGTTATCCATCACACATGTGTGTTCAGGTGTGTATGATTTAATCATAAATGTTACTGAATCACTACAGGGGACGCATGAATCCTCCACTACATCCATCAACATCACAGATTGCAGTACACCTGGTTTTCTCATTCTTCAGTCTTTTGATGGGAAATCCTTTTTGGATCACATAATCCTTCAGTGCTGCTCTAAAGGCATCAACATTAGTGAATAGCTGTCCCTTCTTGAATTCTATGTCCTCCCTTGGATTGTAAGTCCACATCTTGTTTCTTAACACTTCTCTTAAAGGGTCAATTTCTTGCTCAGATTCAGAATCTGGTACAATTTCACCAGTTTCATTATCATAAAACTTGAAAATCTTCATCACTGCTAGTATCGGACAGAACCATTAGCTCATCACCTATATCATCTTCATTGTCATCATCAAATCCTTGCTTCCATGATTCATCAGAGCTAGATTCACCCCCATACCCCTCATCCTGACTGTCAATAACATGAACATTCTGCTCATCATCAGCCAAGGCAAATGTTTGTTCTGAATTTCTATGTGCTCATGGTCACCATCAATCTTTCTGTTCAACAACATGGCAGGTTGTTCAGGGATAATGTCCATGTTGAACACCTCTATATTTATGACTGGTTGACCTTCATACACAGAACATATCATGGACAGCTTCATCATCATTCACATCAATGTACCTTCTGTTCCAGGTATTGCACATCTCATATGTACAAGAAGATTAACATTTCCAGGCATTTCATGTAATGCCTTCTCGGCAACATCATTCAGCAGATTAATGAAGAGTAATTTTGAGGATTTATATTGGAATTCGAACTTTTGTCCCTCCACAATGGAGTACAATGTCATGAACATCACCAGTCACCATCCTAAGATCAGATATCACCATTTATGAACTTCAATGAATACAAACATATAATACTATGTCAGAGTAACTCCTCTGACCTCATGCAAACCACTTTGTATGATTCATATAAACAGCACATCACATATGCATGAATACACATTCTAGTTTATAACTATTATAACCAGAAATAATGAAAACATTGTCAGGTGATCATATTAATAACACAAGCAGACACGCAGAGCTAATGTAGGAAAATAAGAAGACATGCTCAGTTTCTAACGGTCAGTAACCTCTTATCAGCCATAAGTTACGTAGTATCTAACCTTGCTTTGCTTCAGATGCTCTCAGAACAGCAATACTTCACCCTTTCAGCAATACTTCACCTCAATTTCTTAACTCTCCCGCTTCTCCTGGAGCTCTCAAATGCTCTTCTCATTCTCAGTATGGCTGATGAAGGTCTATTCCTCACCAAAATAACGATCAGTCAGCTCTCATTGTCACATCAACAACCAAATGGGCGCCCATTTTTGGCGCCTTTTCTCTTAACCGAAATTAGCAATTCATTTTGCATCCAAATTCCAGTTAAGTTAGTTAATCCTATGTATTACTCATTTCACTAATTATTCATATTATCAGAATATATTACTTCAATAGCAGGGATATTTCTGTCAATTCAACGTCCATGATGTCATATTTGGGGCCCAATAATCTGACAGGGGAGGTATGGGAATTTCGAAACTTCAGGGGAGGTCATTGAGACTGTCAGAAACCTCAGGGGAGGTTTCTGAAATTATCCTTAAAAAATATTCAAATCACTTTCCTAAAATACAATTTTTTTAGCCTTTCAATTCTTTAATTTTGGTTTTTTCTTTTCCTTTCTAGTTTCTCATGTTATTCTCAAGAAAATATCATAACATGAACTTGTGACCTGATTAATAATCATCAATTGAAATTTGTGCATGTGGCATCATACAAAAAATCAAAATTAGTTTTTGATGTCTTTTAAACCTTCACTCAAAAATACAATTACAAACTCAAAATAAAAATTTCCTTTGAGAAGGAGTTTTCTATTGGGAAGGATAAAAGAAAGAAAAGAGAAAAAGAAATAAAAGAGAGGAAAAAGGTAAATGAAAAGTCAAAATAATGGAAGGGTAATTTTGTCCTAGGGGAATTGAGTGAGCAAAATTAAAGATTAGGGGATAAAGTGAAAAAATGAGGTATAACTCAAGGGGATTAATTGTAATTTACTCGAAAGAAAATGACAGAATAAAACACCACGCGCTCATTCACTCGGGTAGGCCGTCGCCCGCCTGCCCGATAACATAATACCACCCTTTCGCTCTTGTGTTTCCTCTTAAGTATTAATTGCCCTCGCTGCTGCCTTCCACTCGTTTCTACAATTCGAAAATTCGGCTCTTTTTTCAATTAAATCCCATATTCTTCTCGGATAATAGCTTCTTTACCGAATTTAGATTTAAAAAAGCCGCCCTGGTTTCAGATTTTGTACTATTCCATTTTTTCGCTCTCCAATCTAAGGTATGCCTAATTTTCCCCTTTTCTGTTTCCATTTTATCTAAATTTGGCATTAGGATTTTCGATTTGACGCATGCTTATGTATGTATTCTGATTTGACGCATGTGTATGTATATATACTTATTTGAGGTTTGCTGATTTGTATAGTAAGTTATTTGATTCAGAGCTAGGGTTTATTTTTTGATTACTGTCTGTTTTGGATTTATTGGGAATTAGGGATTTATATAGAATTAGGGTTTGTGCTGAACAGAGAACTTGTATAGGTATCTGATTAATGTTTTTTTCTTCTTTGACAGGATTTCTGAATAATGTTCCCAATAGAACTTTTTTGGGCATTCTGTCGAACGCCTTATGGAACTGGATTTGATTGGAATATTATTTACTTTTATTTTTAAAGAAATTTTCTACATAATGGCTTCCAGATTATCTGGTAGCCCTGTTGTGATAATTAAGATGTTTACGGTGAATATTCTTGTTTCAAGTTATCTAATGAGTCTATTTTCTGTGGACAGTTTTGAGAAATTAGGATTTTGCTACGAATTGGTGTTGGTGTCATCATGGATGATGTTAAGCAGAAATCAAGGAAGGAAGGTTCAGAGAAGGAGTCACTGAAGAGGAGTCACCGTGACAGAGAGGATAGGGACCGTGACAAAGAGAGGAATGGGGAGAGGTCCAAGGACAGGGACAGGGACAGGGACCACCACCGTTCATCTTCTGATAGAAAGGAAAAAAAGGAGCGGGAGAGCCGTCACTCTGAGAGGGAGAGGAGTAGTGATGACAAATATAGGGATAGGGATAGGGACAGGGAGAGACACAAGGATCGGCACAAAGAGAAGGACAGGGAAAAGGAGAGGACTACAGTCGGGATGCTGAAAGAGCTAGAGACAAGGGTAGAGACAAGGAAGACAGAGAAGTTGACAGGGAGAAGGAAGAAAAGGAGCGAGAGAGAGCAAAGGAAAGGGAGCGAGAGAGGGCAAAGGAGAGGGAGAGAGAGCGTGAAGAAAGAGAGAGGGAGAGAGAAAGAGATAGGGAAAGGGAGAGGGAGAGGGATCGAGAAAGAGAGAAGGATAGGAAGGAGAGAGAGAGGGAGAAGGAGAGGGAGAGAATCAGAGAAAAGGAGAAGCGTCGTGAAGCAGATAGGGATTATAGTAGTGATGAAAATGGTGTCAGGGACCGTGACAGAAAGAGGCGGAGAAGAGATGATGACCATAAAGACAGGGATCGTGAACAGAGTAGCAAAAGCAGCAAGTACAGGGATGAGGTTGAAGTTAGTAGTCCCCAAAAAATGAAGGAGGAAGACTTTGTGGATAAGAAAGAGAACACACGGGAAGAAGATCTTGCTGAAGAACAGAGGAAATTGGATGAGGAGATGGAAAAGCGGAGGAGGAGAGTTCAGGAATGGCAAGAATTAAGAAGAAAAAGGGAGGAATCTGAGAGAGAAGTACTGGGAGTTGCAGCTAATGTAGAAGAACCCAAGTCGGGCAAGGCTTGGACCCTGGAAGGGGAATCTGATGATGAAGAAGCTCCATCTGAGGGAAAAGAAGATGCTGATATGAGTGTGGATGGAGGTGGCAAGACTATGGATGGGGATGGAGGTAGCATGGCTGTTGATTCTGAGAATGAGCATGTCATATCTGCAGCTGAGAATGGTGTTGGAGGTAGCATGGATGATGAAGAGATTGATCCCTTGGATGCTTTTATGAACTCTATGGTCTTGCCTGAAGTTGAGAGGCTTCATTCTGAGCCTCCTGCATCTGAAGACATGGATACTGGTTTGAAGGAGAAAAATGGCAGAGGCAACGGAGAACAGCCTAACAAAGGTGTGAATAAGTCTACGGGAAGGATCATTTCAGGCGAAGATTCTGATTCAGATTACGGCATATTGAAAATGAGGAGGATCCCCTGGAGGATGAAGATGATGCAGAATTCATGAAAAGGGTAAAGAAAACTAAAGCAGAGAAACTTGGAGTTGTCGATCATTCTAAAATTAACTATGCTTCATTTAGAAAGAACTTCTATATTGAGGTGAAGGAGACTGCAAAAATGACTTCTGAGGAAGTAGCTACTTACAGGAAAGAGCTGGAATTGAAGATACACGGAAAGGATGTTCCCAAGCCTGTTAAAACCTGGCATCAGACTGGGTTAGGAAATAAAATCTTGGAAACAATTAAAAAGTTGAACTATGAAAAGCCCATGCCTATTCAGGCTCAAGCACTGCCCATCATTATGAGTGGCAGAGACTGCATTGGCATAGCGAAGACGGGATCTGGCAAAACTTTAGCATTTGTGTTGCCAATGTTGAGGCATATTAAGGATCAGCCTCCACTGAATTCAGGAGATGGGCCTATTGGACTCGTATTGGCACCAACCAGAGAGCTTGTCCAGCAAATTCATAGTGACATCAAGAAGTTTTCTAAGGGATTGGGGCTCAGTTGTGTACCTGTTTATGGTGGTTCTGGTGTTGCCCAACAGATTAGCCAATTGAAACGAGGGGCAGAGATTGTTGTTTGCACTCCAGGTAGGATGATTGACATTCTTTGTACAAGTGCCGGTAAAATAACGAATCTGCGTCGGGTCACTTATTTGGTCATGGATGAAGCTGACAGGATGTTTGATATGGGCTTTGAACCTCAAATTACAAAGATCGTCCAAAATACACGACCAGATCGCCAAACTGTACTTTTTTCTGCTACTTTTCCCCGCCAAGTGGAAATACTGGCTCGTAAAGTATTGAACAAACCTGTTGAAATCCAGGTCGGTGGGAGAAGTGTTGTCAACAAAGATATAGCTCAACTGGTGGAGGTGAGACCTGAAAGTGATAGGTTCCTTCGACTTCTAGAAATTCTAGGTGAATGGTATGAGAAAGGAAAGATTTTGATTTTTGTCCACTCACAGGAGAAATGTGATGCATTGTTTAGAGACTTGCTCAAGCATGGTTACCCTTGCTTATCTCTTCATGGGGCGAAGGATCAAACAGATCGTGAATCCACCATAGCAGATTTCAAGAGTAATGTATGCAACTTGTTGATTGCAACAAGTATTGCTGCTAGGGGTTTAGATGTAAAGGAGCTTGAACTGGTGATTAATTTTGATGTTCCAAACCATTATGAGGATTATGTTCATCGTGTTGGGCGAACTGGTCGAGCTGGTCGAAAAGGCTGTGCTATAACATTTGTATTAGAAGATGAAGCAAGATATGCACCAGATCTTGTCAAAGCTTTGGAACTTTCTGAGCAAGTTGTACCTGATGATTTGAAAGCTCTTGCTGATGGTTTCATGGCAAAGGTGAATCAGGGACTTGAGCAAGCCCATGGAACAGGTTATGGGGGTAGTGGATTTAAGTTTAATGAAGAGGAAGATGAAGTCAGGAAAGCTGCCAAGAAAGCACAGGCAAAAGAATACGGGTTTGACGAAGATAAATCTGATTCAGATGATGAAGAAGGTGTTCGAAAGGCAGGTGGTGACATCTCTCAAAGCTGTCCTCGCCCAAGCTGCTGCCCTTGCTGCTGCAACTAAGACAAGTGTGCCAACACCTATCCCAACTGCCCAGATTGGTGGATTACCTGTTTCTCTTCCTAGCATCCTCGCAAACATTCCATCTGTTACTTCAGTAGTCCCTGGGAGTGGGCCCAATGATGGTGCAGCCAGGGCCGCTGCACTGGCTGCTGCTATGAACTTGAAGCATACCTTTGCAAAGATTCAAGCTGATGCCATGCCTGAACATTATGAAGCTGAACTGGAGATAAATGACTTCCCCCAAAATGCTCGTTGGAAGGTGACACACAAGGAAACTTTGGCCCCAATTTCTGACTGGACTGGAGCTGCCATCACAACTAGGGGGCAATTTTTCCCGCCTGGCAAGACAGCAGGTCCAGGCGAAAGGAAACTGTTTCTTTTCATTGAAGGCCCTACTGAGCAATCTGTCAAAAGGGCAAAAGCTGAACTGAAACATGTCTTGGAGGAGATCACAATGCAAGCATCTTCCCTTCCTGGTTCAGCCCAACCGGGAAAATACTCGGTTGTCTGATGAAGTTAGTCTCGGGATACTGAATTTTTTTCTTATCTGTTCACAGTTATGGGTGCAAAATATTTCTTTGGCTGCATAATTGATCTAATATGTGAAACACTTCTTAATTATTTTATGGGGTATGTTTGTTGTTTAATCATTTGCTTTCAGACATTTCTTATAAGACTTGTGATCAATGTGATGTTTCTGTTCTTATTTGTGGAAGGAAAATGCAGGCTAAAGGGGGTAGAATCAGAAATTTGACTTGCACTTATAACAATGTTCAGCATTTTATTGTTAAATGAGCTTGAACTCAAAATCTTGGTTCTGTCAATTATACAGTTGCTTTATTTATTGACATTCAAAATTATTCGTGATCCTTCTGTTGGTTTCACTTTATGCTGGCACAGCAAGGAAAGATTAAGAATTATCAACAGGTATATGGTGTTACGTTATTAATTTGGGAAGCTGCAAGATGAATATTGGGATGATCTGGGATCATGACAAATGTGCAAGATGGCAGTTAAAATTAAGTGACAGTTGAAGATTCTATGAGTTTTAGGTCTATATATGGAGCAATCGGTTTGTGCACAGCCTTTCTATTTATAAGTTTGAGTTTTACATCTCTTTTTCAAATTTAGTTTTATGCCAAATTTACTGCTTCTTCAGTTATCTTCTTCTTCTTCTTCTTTTTTAAATTTATCGGTTAACTTCTGTCTTTTCATTAACTTTGTGTTGACTTTCTTAAGTTCTTGACTCCTGTGCAGGCTTAAGGTTGTACATTACCAATGCTTTTGTTATGATTGTGTTTAAAGTTATGCTGTGAAGGAATCTTTTTACCAAATTTCAGCAACCACATCAATTTGTCTATTCTTCATTTGTGACATGGATATCAGTTTATTCCTTTCTGCTAACCTTTTCAATTATTTGAAACAGGAACCTTTATTGCAAGTGGAACTTTTTCCCCTCTCATGTATAGCCAAGCCTTTGCTTGTAGTGTAATAGGAAAAAGAGATGAGCATTGCTGCTCAATGATAATTGGAAACGTTTTCAAGCTTTGATGATGGGAGAATATGCTTGCTGTTGTTGAAAAGGAATATATCTCCGTATTTTGACTTCTATTTTGTAGCTATATGGTTTTCAGCAATAGGAGCTTTGTTTGAATAAATTCTTGATTTCTAGGCTTTCAATCTTAAGAGCTTTTTAAAAGTGATAGACGTGTTGGTGAATCACAGACTGTTATGACGAGTAGCAATTTCATGAGGAATTATTAATTAAAGCTTGGCTTGAGAAAGACTAGGCTAGCAACTTGATGCTAAGTTTTATGCAGCGAGATCAAAAAGTGGAATCCTTTTCTAACATTTTATTGTTGTTTTGTAGTAGCACTTTTCATCTTGATAGTTCTATAATCTTTAACACTTTTGTCATTTTTCCCTATTTCTTGTACAGTTTGTGACTTCTACATCCCATGATTATTAGTCTTGTTGACTAGAAGAAATGCATTGTACACAGGTACTTGTGTCAACGTATAACAACCTATGATTTGAACGTCTTGTTATTGAATTTCTTGGAGATGCAAGTACGCAATACGACTTCAGAAAAGAAGCAAAAGGAGGGTATTTGTAGAGTGTAGTGATGAATAATCTTGGATTCTTTATAGAATATTTGTGATAAGTTGAAAAGGAGAAGGTCTAAATAAAATTGGTATTCAAGGTAGTGTTCTCTTGATGTTTATTGGAGTAAGGAGAAATTTGGTGATTCATGACCTCTGATTCTTAATTGGACAATTGTTTTTGTGACAAGTTGAAAAGGACAAAGGGCTTAAATAGAATTGGAGTTCAAGGGAGTGTTCTCTTGATGTTTCTTGGTGAAATTGGTATCTGTTGCTACTATTATGGATTACCAACAAGTAACCTTTTCTCCATTGTGCCATGATTTTCTGACATGTATCTGAGTTTTTTCTTTATGTAGCTATCTATTTTGATGAATATGAGCTGTGATCTATGATCAAGAGATTCTTTAGGTATTTTGTATATTGTATTTGCTGATGTTCGTCCTTGTCAGCTGGTTGAAACAATAATGCAAAGGGTAAATAGTTTTGCATCCGGACAAAGCAAAGGGAAGTGCTGGGCGAGAAGGTGGAGCTAAGTGCAGATTATCGGGTTAGGATGGCTCAATAGGACATCAAGGGAGCTGATTCAGTCAGAAAAGCACTAGGAGCTTTGAAGATGGCTCAGTAGGACGTCAAGAAAAGCACAAGAAGCTTTAAAGGGCTTAGATTTACCAAAAAAAAATGCTGCCTCTAAAAATCAATGATTAGGGTTGCTGGAGGCAAAAGGAATTTACAGATTGCTGTTATTCCATTTTTGCTTTGTTTATTTACTCGCACAAAGAAATTACTGCTTTTTAAATAGTTTTACTGATGAATGTGCAACTACTTCCTTATTGTTTGTTAGAATTACTTTGCAATGTGTTGTTTTGTGAGGAGGTTTTTTTGGTTTTTAGTAGATAACCTGGAGTAGTCATTTGGTCAAGGAATAACGTATCGAGTAATCCTGATATTTGCATCAAAGGTGCTAGTGAAAAACATAAAAAGCTATGGCTAGGGGCTTACCTTGTCAGAACATAGAAAATTTTGCTTTTCCTACGAGAAAGCAAGAAGGCTGTGATGATAACATAATCTCTCTGTGGAAAAGTCCGTCAGTTTATGTGAGAAGTATTCGATATATATGCATGTGTTTGCAAATTTTTTCTGTTTTACGTACTCGTGGAAGGTAATTTTTCATGTTCCTTTTTTTTTTTAAAGTATTTGACACAATCCTATTGCCGGGCAACTGGTAGAAGATGCGTTTCCCTCCACCGTCCTAATCCAATTCCGCTACTCGATGGAGCAACGGGTTTGTACGGGATGATGAAATTATTTGAGCATGCTGAAGCTTTGATGATGTTGAGGGCTCCGCTTTGATCATATTGCTTCGTCTTTGCTGTCAGCCATTCTGTCTGTTCCTTTTGGAAAGGGCAGGTGGGTCATCAATTATCTTAAAATAAAGCGAATACTCCACGGATACAGTAGTTTGGGGATGATGGGCTGAGTGCAGATAATCCTCTATGGATGTCAGCCCCAAAAGGCGCGAGGGCGCGAGGATGGGTTGCTGATTGGGACAAGGGGCACTGACAACCGTCCAGAAAGATCAAATTTCGCCAGCAATGCAAACGGTCCGGAAACATCATGTAACTTTGACACAACTAACATGCACAAGCCATTACTCATAACACAACTGACACCTGACATGTATAAACTCACATGAACAGCAGTTAAATATAGCATCTCTGTTACAAAAATATACAACCAGTGAACAATGAGTACAATCTGTTGAAAAACTCTTGAACAGTTCAAGAACTGTTCCTACCCCTCTCCATTGCAGATTGCTTGCAAATTGGTGGTTTTGAATGTTTTCTGGATCGGTGTTAAATAAATTCATTTAACTAAATTTATCCATATTCGTTTATAAATAGTTCAGTATGGGTATCTTAAGTTTTTAAATATAAACATAAATGAGTTATTCGATAATATACTTATTTAATAAATAGTATAATTAGATAATCCACCAAATTTAATTAATCCATTTAGAATTGTCTTCACAATCACGTCCATTACCTTTGACCAAACGAAACATAAAATTGTGGAGAACGTCATGGAAAAGTGGGGAGAATTTGCTGGCCAGTTTTCAACTTAAAGATAAAGAATAACTATACACAAAGATTTTTTTGTCATGTTTTCATTTGTATTTTCCTGGTATCCAGTTTAAGTTCATAAGTTAGTCCTTCATCATTGTTTAATCTCTCTTTTTCATGATTCCAAATCCTTTCCCTATTGCGCAGCAAGAATACCTAGATTTGTCAAAGGGTGCTGCTGAAAAATCATCATCATTCTTGGTGGAAGAGGCAATAATTAATTGGTGCTTTTCTTTTTTTTCAGCTCAATTATTCTCTTAAAAGAAGAGGCTATAGTCATTTTGTCATGATATCCTACTTAATTTTTTATCTTTAGATTCTCATTTTGTCATGATGTTAACTACTTTTGTTTCAATTATTATTTTTATTTGTTGATTTCATCTTATCATTTTATTTTCTCGTAGTTTGTAAACTTGCTCATTTTTCAGTATTACCAATTTATGACAAGTTTCAGCCTCCTTTCCTACCTTTCAAAATGAAATTTTAAATTCACACACAAAAAATGCTAGGGATTGAAAGTGCAAACGGATTTTCTGTACCACTTTCTTTCTTACATTTTATTATATTGTTATTTCTTCTTTATAAACATCATATTTAGTTCTTTTTTGTTTTCTTAAGATTCAGTAAGTATTAACTGAGTAAAAAATAAATACAACAGTCTAAAAAAAAGCAATATATAATAGAAAATAAAAAAAAACAAAATGTTCATTAAAAAAGAATCTCATTTTTTATGCATTTTGATTTTTTTAAGTTTGTTAAATTTTGTGTTTTACTAAGCTAATAGTTATTGGATTTTAAGAAAACGAAAAAAATAAAACATCATGATTATAAAGAAAAAATAGCAATATAATAAAAAAATAGAACAAAGAGTGATATAAAGAGTGGAACAAAAGGTATGTTACAAGTTACAAGTTTTTGGATCAAGTTTTTTATGTTAACTTTCATATTATTTAGTCCAACATTCTTATTGTTCTATTGTTAAATAGTATATAATTTTACAATATAGCGCACGAATAGGAAAAAAGTAAGTAATTAGATTTATTGGGCATTATAAATAAATATGTAAAATTAATGATTGTGCAAACTGCAGAGAGTGGTATAAATTGATAATTTAGTTTACAAATGAATTTAGATGAGCTTGTAAAAAGTTAGAATACATGGATTGTAATGAGTAATTAAGTTACCCAACTCATTTTTAACTTACCCCATTTATATCCATCTAATTAAATGGATATAAATGGGTTGAATCACTTATACCTATTATCCATTTTAATCCGTCCAAAACCGCCCAAGTCATTCATTTTGACACGTTTAGTTTTCTTGAACATTCGCCAATCACTACCACAGCAGATTTAGCAGCTCCAGGTGATATTTGCTGTAGTCGGGATGGCCGCTTCTCCCTGATCTTATTGGGCTTTCAGAGAACCGACCAAAAAGAAGGGAATCAGCACTCTAAATAGAGCCAAAAAGGATGAAAAAGAATATATCAATGCCTACAGAGACAACCAGTACTAGAACGTACCATATTACACACTTTTCCCAGCTCCCAATTTCAAGGGAAAAAGTCAGAAAATAGATACTGCTCAGATGAGATTTCGAGATCAGAACTTCAGAAAAACTTCTAATCAAACTATTTCCTCTCATGCTTGACAATTTGATTCCAGAAGAAACAGCAAATGCAGGCAATGAATTGCAAGGAATAATTTACACTACATGATTTTTTGCCTCACTGGTATCATTCCCACAAATACTTCCATTCCAACTGGGATAAAACTTAAGAACCCCCGTGGCGGTTAACCAGGACAGAGCGGTAAAGGGCAGCAACATGCAGAAAACAGATGAACAATATGATAAGATCATCCAGAAGCCCCTATTATACCCAAAACCCCTGTGGAAGAGAGTAAATATGTTGAAGCAACATGTGATAAACCAAATATTAGTCAACAGTAAGGAAAACAAAATCAAGATTGCAAAATACCTTCTGGATAATATCCACTGGACTTAGAACATAGATAGTACTTAGCACGGCCTGCATATACAGAAAACTATAATAAATTGTCCATCACGGAAGATTTTCATTCAAAATCCATAAAAAATCTAGGATTCTGCGAGCAATCACGTGGCCTAGACCAAGAAATATAGTTACAAGATAATATGTTTGTGTGTGGGTGTGTGGGCTGCATTTGCAGGTAAGTAGCATTCATACTACAGGAAACAGGATGTGTGTGTGTGTGGTGTTATCTGACTTAACTGCCAAATAGACCCGTGCCCTGATGACTAGTGGAAGAGATCTTTGAGGATCCATTATATCTCGTAACAACCTCCTTAGAAGGAAAGGTAAGTCTTGCATTCTCTGCCAAAAAAAAAAAGGGATCATCCATCAACTTTCACCACAAGGTTAATTGTCTTTTACATCTCTTATATAAATCCAAACGATATTACTTCAGATGAACCAGGCTTAAAGATAAGACTTTCTCAAGCTATGTTCATAAATACTGCGAATGTTTTTAGGGGGAAAAGCTGAACAAATAATTTCAGGGAAAATACCAAAATATCACTTTCAAGTCCTAAACTACAAGACCTTTTACAAAAAGAATACAGGTCAACAGATTATAAGACCTGTAAAAGGAGTCCTCGTGAAGAAGGAATGACAAACACAGCATGTATAAGGTGATGCCAAAGTTCAGCATTGCAGGAGCATCACATCTACTCCTATCTCAATTTTTGGTACTACAGAATTTAGTTGACTTTTCAAAGCATTTGAATAACAATTAATAAGAAATTCTTAATTACAGATCAAAAGCTATTTATGCAGATATCACCCAATAGTCACAAGATGGTCTATAAAGGAAAATTGGGAACATGGATAAAAACAAAACAGAGGTCAAATTTTAGAAATGGACAATTTAATTATTTTGAAGCAAGAGAATCGAAATCCCACACACAATAATGCAACTCACCTAAAACTTTATCTTTTCAAACAAGAGAACTAAAGCCCCAGCCAAAGTGGGTAATGAAATGCAACTTAGCTAAATTTTTATCACATTATCTAAGATGAAATACATAAATCCTCTTTCTACAATTGAATCTCTAAGGGCCACACATTCCCTAAAATATGTCTAGTAAGCTATCTCATTGCATATCACGTGCTTGATACTTCCCCTTTGAACAAAATACAATAACTATGGAAGCAAAAAGCAACTAGTTGGTGATAGACAAGAGTTACAGATTGAAAGTGTTAGAAGGTTGACAGAATAAAGCAGAAAGGTTAAAACATATTCTCAAAAGGTGAGAATAAAATAACTTGAAAGAAATGCATTCAGACAAAGATGCATAATGCAATTGTCTACTGTTTAATTTCATACAGCATGAACAGATGCAAAAAACCGGACTCATGCAGCTTAATATCCAAATTTATTACCATAAAAAAAGCGTTTAATTCAAATTTTAGCTAATAAGCACCCGTAGGTGGCCAAGTTCAACCCTATTTATCACATTAAAATGGGTAATGGAGTCTTTAGAAATCTAATAAACTTTTATACAAGTTTCCATGTCTATGGTGTCCATTCTAACTTCTATAGATATGTGGAAGACTATACCAAAATTCCCTTAAAGCTGTTTCACTCTAAAAAAAAATGCCTTAAAATATAAGTTTAGATTCAGAATGCTTGATGTGAACTCAAATCCCAAGAGAAAAAGGATAATCAGACAGTTAGGAAAGGCTTGATAACATGTACAATCTGGTTTAGTTATTGACAAAAGCTACTTGGAAGCTCAGCCTCAGGAGTATAATTTGATTTTCTATCCAATGACATTTTAACACATTCGTTACCCCATACGTCTATAAATCCATCTATCTCTAAGTGGGGCAAGCATGGCAGCAGAATCATGAGTGATGGTGAGATTAGGACCCATAGTTTGCCACTTTACACCATGTCAAATCGCTGGCTTATTAGGAACCTTAAGCATGCAAAAAGGTTCAGCTGCTTGTCCTATACCCAACAGTTTCACCTCCTAATTGACACAAAAGCTCATAAGGTCTATCTCCCCTTCATAACAAATTAGCCTTACATTCTTAGGTCATAAGTCATCTTTATATGCTCTCAAGGAAGATGTACAACTTAGCAACATTTTCCCATAACTGCTTCCATAACTGGTGGTTTTCCTAAGAGGCATGAACCAATCAAGCAAGTCACCCAAACTTAACATTCGATCGGTCAACTTACAGGTGTTTGTCAGAAAAGATTTAAAAACATGTTCTAAAGTTCAACTTCAATTTTCTATCCATATAAGCAAGAAAATCAATTCAGAAAGATTTATAACATAATAAAAAGAACTCAATACACGTATGCCTGACGATGTCTCATGTCTGTGTGTGCATGTAGAAGTTCATTTAGGTTCTTGTACAAAGGAAGAAGCCAAAGTCAATTGGAGTGGGTTTTGCAATTTTTTGACCTCAATAGTCTATAAGAGGTAATAACTTAAGGGATTGAACAAAATCTCAAAAAACATCAAAAAAGCATCCAGCCAATCAGATCTAAAGTATCACCAAGAGCGTAATTTTTTGCGAATGCAGAAAATTATGCTACACTTCTGCCACACAAAAGAGAGAGAGCAAACAAAATAACTTGAATCTCATTGCTGATTAACAACAGCAGCAGTAGCTCTCTTAACCATTTTAACTACTAAAGCAAACCATGCAAAATGCAGCCATCCATGGATAACAGAAAAGAAATAAAGAAACAAAATGCACAATTCAAATATTGTGCACAAATGTATTCATACAAGATCTGGTAAAACAATGTTAAAAGAAATTAATATTCCACACTTGGAAGCAAAGGCAATGGAAAGTGTAAAGTGATTCAAAACAGATTAAAAAAAAACCTTTTTTAGCAGTACCGTACATCAGTTCCCAGTAGGAAAAGGATTGGCAGCACACAAAAATGAAATACCAAGGTTTACCATCCAGAATGCTAGCAGAAATTAAATACAATTGCATGAACGCATCCAAAGAATAAGAAAACATCAGGCAAAAAAATATAACATATGGATGTGTTCTTGTACTGAAATAAAAAAGTTTTCATCTTCTAGAAGTAGCTCAAAGTTTCAAATTGCAGGCTTCAGGAATGCACTGAACACAAACACATACCTGGACGAGATCATTTGAGCGCTCACTAAAATAGACGGTTATAAGTTTCCACCTTTTGGCAGAATCTCTGATACCTCAGCATTGTGCCGCAGCCTTGATGATGCCTCACTAGGAATCAACAAGGTAATCTGACGGCGACATAAAGGACATTTGCATGGCTGAAGAGCAGGTCCATGATTCCAAACTTGTAATATGCAATTCGCTGAGAAAAAAGAGTGCATTTTTCAACATATCACATTATACTTAACTATTTAACAAAAGGGCTTAAGTGCAATTTGCATCAAGTCTCCCTAACCATGTTAGACCACAAGGGTCTGGCACATTTCATTTTTCACCTGACTTCATAAAGACATGACCCAAATATTGCTAGCCCGTTTGGATGATACTCCAAACACAAAACCCAATGGGAATCACAAAACCCAATGGGAATGTAGTTCCTATCCCATTAGAAGATTAACAGTACTAATGACCTTAAATTATAATACCAACATGAAATAATTAACCAAATGAAAAGAAAGCTAACACTGAAAAGTTTCTGATGTTTAAGAAAAATCCAGTTAATATCTTTTTAAGATCCATACAGAAACTTTCTTTAGAATGCATGTACATTAAAACGCAGTCCTTAACATAGCCATGTAGCATGAAGATATTACTGCATCCAAAAGAATTCAGAATGTTTCATATAATTACTTGTGAAATTTTATATCATTTTTACCCCCACAACCTGAGTTTTACAAAGACAGCAGCTTATTATTTAACTGCAAGAAAACTTGCCTCTATTTCTGAAATGGTCAAATGCTGGGGCAAGATATAAATCAAGGATAAGACTAGCAGAAGAGTAGGAGGAGGAAAAGTTTAAAAGGAGAATTGCCATTGAAAAGTCTTCTTATAACTGGAATTATCTAGTGGTCAATTTACTTGTTCAAATAATCCCCAATTAGGTAGCCACCCTTAAATTTTGCACTTCTAGGTCCAGCAAATGCCAGGGCCACGGTTGCTATATCAGCTGCATGATGAGTTTCAAAGTACTATTTTGGTATGTAGGCATGCCGAAAACCTAAAATGTACATAATACAGATAATCTTTCTGTCATTGAGGTTAGCTATCAATTGTTCCCATCAAATGATATGAGAACTTTATGTGTATCATATGATTAGTACTCCAAACCAAATTCAATTCAGCAATTGATATACTTATTTTCTTAAAATGCATCTATGCACAATATAAACATTTTCAGATTATAAGAAATTGGAAAGGTGGATATATGAAGAGATGTACAACATATATGCATCTATACATGTGGAAATATGCAGATTGAACACAAAATCATTCTCACAAGGTTCATTCTATTTACCTTTCATCTTCTACTGCCACCAAGTAAGTTGCCGCTGAGTATATGTTCAATATTGTTCTATGCTTCAGCCCTAGATATCCCAAAAGCAAAATTCATTTTGATATTATGCAGCCCCAGGATGTATTACCTTTGAGTCTTTACCTACAACTGTGTTGGGCGAGTGGCATAGTTCTCATATCTCCAAGACATGACTGTCGGGAAAACTACTTAGGCAATGTCACCATAATATTCAACCAAACCAATATTACACCAAATGGAGAAGTACAAGAAGGCTCTAAAAAAGCCTTCCCTCAACATGTGGATTATAGAACCAGATACGCTACTCAATTCGCAATTAAGGTGGCAGCACCCATGTGGGATGCTAAGGACAACAATCTTTCTATGCAAATAGGACTACATAATCCACTAGTTTAGGTCACCTCCACTTTCAGAATCCTTCTGAGGCCAACCTTAATCGGTTAATGGACTAACCCATACATAACCAAATTATCAAATAAAACACTTATACAAAAGAAAGAAAGAACAACATCCATCACAATCATTAATCATGACTAGTAATTCATCAATCAAGAAAATCTCCATGCAAAATCCATTCTTTTTCCCATTAATCTCCATTTCTACTTTCCCTGACGAAAAAGGAAAAATAAGCAGAACCCATTTGAGAAAAAGGAAAACCAAGAAAAGGGTTGGTCTCACTTACTGCAAAACCAGTGAGAGCAATTAGCTTGGGAAGGGAGATGGAAATTGCCGTGACATATTGAGCAGAAATCATTCTCCGGCGGCCCGTCCATCAATCTTCCTTTTGACAACTATTACTACTATACAAAAATCTGATCTCTCTATTTCTTATTGAATAATGTCTGTATTTTTATAAACATGCTTAACTGCTGAGCTAACAAGAATCAGTTTTCTCTGGTGACTTTTGTTTTCCGGCAAGACTGCCAATGTCCTTTTCTGGGGGGACTTCACTTCTTTTCTTTGTTTTTTTTTTTCAGGCACTTTACTTCGTTCATAAGAATTTATATTTGGGATAATTTCAGAAATCTCCCTTGAAATTTTTAACTATTTCACTAGCTTCCCTACAAATTTTGAAAATTGCACTACCCTCCCTTGAAGTTATTATTTTGTAACATTAAGGTCCAATCAAAAATTAAAATGTGATATTGCGAGAGAGAAAATAATGTGATTCCATCGTAACCCTCATCTACTACATTATTTAATTAATTTAATACCAAGCCACATATTAAAACACACTAAAATTTGTTGTTTATCATTAGGAATCAAATCACATATATATCAAAAAATAGTTTTTTTTTATATTTTTCACTTAATACAAGATCTAAATTACTCTTTTCAATTGTATACCCATTGTCAAATATGATCAACAATAAATAATCAAAAATATTTGCAATCAAAATATTACAGAGAACAAATTTTAATGTCATAAATATCCTTGTCAACATATTAAGATTAATTGCTGAGATTTCTATGATATTAAAGTTCACTCTTTGTAATATTTTGGTTACAGATTTTCTTGATAATTTCTTGTTGATCATATTTGATAATGAGTTTGTAACTAAAAATAGCAATTTAGATCTTACATTAAGTGAAATATATAGAATGATATACTATCTTTGATGCCATATGTGATTTAATCCCTGATAATAAATAGCAAATTTTAATGTTTTCTTTAATGTTTAGGCTAGTGTTAGATTAATTAAACAATTTAGTAGAAGAGAGACAATGATAAAATTATATTATTTCTCTCTCATAATATCACTTTTTAATTGTTGGTTGGACCTAAATGTTTCCAGATAATAAACTTCAAGGGAGGTTAGTGTAATTTTTAAAACTTGAAATGAGGTCAGTGAAATAGTCAAAAAAATCAGGGGAGGTTTCTGAAATTATCCCTTTATATTAATTAGTGGGTCTAGTCTAGAATTTTAGGTCCTAAATAGAGGCCTGTTTGGATAGGAGATTATTTGGAATACTATTTGAAATAAGTATCGAAGTACTTTTTATGATATGATGTTGAACTTTGGCCTAATCAAATTGAGTCTCAATTTAATTTTATCAAGTTCGACCTCTAGTTTGAAGTTAAAAAACTAAAAAAAATATTTTATTTTTTAAAAAATGAATAAATAATATTTTTCTTAATAAATAACAAAATATTAGGGATACATATGTAATTTCACTATTAATATATATATATATATATAACCGAGTCGGTTCGCGAGCTAACGAGTTGAATATCTTTTGAATTCAAGTTCGACTTGGTTAACTCGAATTTGACTCGAGATCGATATTGATCAAGTTGCTCGCGAACGACTCGACTCGTATACAGCCCTATATAAGATAAAAAGGTGATTAATAAAATAAAAAGTGAGTTAAAAAATCTGTTTGTAATACAAGCAAATAAGTTTTTGGCAAAAAACTACAATCCAAAAACTTGTTTTTAGAGTTTTTATTTAAAAAAAATGGTTAATCTTTCCTATTTCGTCAATGTGTATATTGATAGGGTTGGATAAATGCCATTGAATTTGAATTTGAACATCAAATTTATAAAATTTGTATATATGTTATGCATTTAGATCTGCTAATGTAGACAATACATAAAAGATTTATCAAAAAAATTGTTTGAATTGCTTTTTTTTGGAGTTTTATAAATAAAAAAGCATACTGCAGCAGGAATTTAAATATTTAACGTATGTGAGCTAAACACTAACTATGTGATTGAGAAATATGTTTATGAAATTACACTCTTAGGTTGAAGCTCAATCTCGACCCCCCGTTACAAAAGCCCATCCTTTTGATCTTTTAGTATTATGGATTCTATCTCTATCCCGAATAAGTTTTTGTTTCCTAAGTTCTTTGTGAAATTGGATTTCACAATTTAATATATAGGATTATAGTGATGACAAATATAATACATTTGCATCAAGAGTGAAATAACTATACCTTTAGTCACATATTACTCCATATTAGTGCTTTTGGCATAAACTAAGTGTGTGAATATATTTTTACGCAATGTGCATAGTACTAGTACAAGTTTGAAGGATTCATTTATATTAAATGTCATTGAGAGAAAGAAGAGGACGTGAGTATTAGAGAAGTTAAATTCTAATTGGAAGAAGAACATTTACAATTTTACATTGCATAAAATGACATAAAATTTTAATGCCATAAAGGTGTTCATTGTTTATAGACAATATATTTAGATATAGATATGGACTTAGATAATAATAAACATATATATTATTTGAATCGGTGTATACGAAACACTTGTTAGTATGAACAATTTATATAAGTTTCTCCTTCTATTTTTCTTCCTCCTCTCTAGAAAATTTTCTAACTAAAACTCCTTTCAACTCTCTCATGGGAAAGAGATCAGAATCAGATTTTTGTATCTTTCTCCATGGGAGGAGCCTTCTTTATAAATTTTTTTTTTCATTTGTTTAAATAAAATCTTTTTTAGAGTTTTTTAGTAAGAGTTTTTTCTCTTCTTAGGGTTGTCTAATGAGAGTTTTCTTCTCTCTTAAATTTTTTAGTGAAAGTTTTATTCTCTCCTAGGGAATCCTAGTAAGATTTTTTAATAATTTTTTTATTTTTTCTTTTATTAGATCTAAATTTTTTCAGATTTTGATTATCAGATTTGGAAATTTTTCGATCTATTCAGCAGATCTCATCATAATATCAGGACTTGAAGCAGTTAATCAGCAGATCTGACGATTGAAAGCATGCACAAATGTTCATGGAGTCAGAATTATTTTATCTCATTTTTTAAATTTAGAGTTTTATAATGTAATTTTTATAATTCTTCAGATCTGGAGTATCCTTTTTTTAGATCTGTTATTTAATATCTGAGTATGCTTGATAATGTAATTCAGCCATTAGTGCAGATTTTAATAAAATTATGATATTTTATTAAAAAAACAATTTATAATATCGACACACTTATATTTGTTTGCTCCCCCGTTAATTTGACCCTTTTTTTTAAAAAATTGAACTTCACTTCTTAGAAAAACTAGCACTCGGAATTTTTTAACCATTGGCTATTATGCACCAGTTAGACAAACATGAACGTTGACTTAATTGAGCCAGCCTTTATCAACTAGGAAAAAAATTGAAAATCTCCGCATATTAATCCTTCTTTCTCATGCAATTAGAAACCCAATTTAATTGAATATGGTGTGGAGACCATTTGTTCCTTTTGCTCTTCCTTCTCAGTTAATAATTCAAGATAATAAAATCCTTTACAATTTAAATGGAAAAATTCATCTTGTGGCTTTAAAAAGATTCAAGACCTTAGAGCCTTTATGGTGCACCTTGTTATGCTCTGGTTTAGTTTGAGGTTCACTAGTTTTATTTTCGATATTTTAATTGTTTATTCTAAATTCTAGTTGAGGATCATGATAACTTTGCCTATTCTACTTTGACTAATTTAAATAGTTGTCAAGAAATTAAGGTGCTACATGGATTATTTTGGAACATGAAAGGTGAACTCTCTTAAGTAGTAAGAAAGCAAAAAAAGAGATTGCAAATAGAGCCATTGGCAAGTAGAGCTGTTAAACGAACCGAGCTGTTCGGTAGCTCGGTTCGTTTCGACTCGTTCGTGTTCGTGAAAGGCTCGTTCGAAACCTTAAACGAACTGAGTTCGAACGAATTTTTTTGTTCGATTAATAATCGAGCGAATACGAGCATGTTCGCGAGTTTTAACGAACGTTCGCGAACATGCTACACGAATGTTCGCAAACACGAGTATGTTCGCGAGTTTTAACGAACGTTCGCGAACATGAACATAATTATCATTTGACAAATTTTAGGGTTACTTTTATAGCTGGACTTTTATATTTGGAGGGCAAATTGCTTTGTTTTATTTGTTGTTTTTATGTTAATGTTAGTTATATAGTTAATGAATAATAGAATTTAGTCACTTAGTGCTTTAATTGTTTTTGAGAATGATTAATGATTTGCATGGCATATTAAAGACTTAAAATAATTTGGATTCGAGCATCTCGAACATGTTCGCTAACGGCTCGTTTATGTTAAACGAGCCGAACACGAACTCGAACTAGAACACGAACTCGAACACGAACTTTGCTTAACGAGTCGAACACTAACACAAGTTTGGAGTTCGAAAATTAACGAATGAACACGAACGTTGTTCGAATCGCTTAACGAACAGAGTTCAAACATGAGATACTCGGTTCGATTCGGTTCGTTTACAATTCTATTGGCAAGTTCGAATGGTATTCACCTAAGCCGCCAAAATTTTCTAGCACTGTAGATTGCTGAGGTCTCATTAGTCATCTTTCAGATTACAACCCACATTTCCTAATTCCTTCATTTTATACCTTATAATATTTTCTTGTCAAAGTTCACTGGGGAAAGATATACTTAAAAGAGCTCATAAATGGCTTTTGCTTGTACAAGAGTTTTTTTTCTTATCTTATCTTTTTTTTTCAGTTCAATTCTAGAAATGTTTCTAACTTTGCTTTTCCAACTATTTGGCAGTTCATTCTAGATGCTACAGGCACTATGACAATTTTCTAACTGGAAATCTTAGGAATTTATGGACCCTAAATTGATGAAATGGGTTTTGATTTTTCAAATCTTTGGCTCCTGATTTTTTGAGTCTTTGACAGTTTCTTACTAGTTTGTTGGGTTTTCTGTGTTCCCAGTCTCATCAGGATTGTTTTGCAATAATTAACGGGTTATGGGTCATTTGGATTTTACTCATATTGAATATTATATTATATGTTTAAAAATTATCCCTAATTTTAAAATAAATTTAAAAAATCACTAATCTTATCTTAATGATATCTGCTTTCTATCAAATTATTACATAGAATTATAGTAAAATCTTTTTCAAATCACAATTATTAAAATCTTACATATTTTATAAATTACGTTCTTTCACTACCATATCGTTGATTAGTATACAAATTATTCATCATTTCTTCCCTTAATTTTGAATTAATTTAATGTAAAAAAGAAAATTAACTGTTACACAGACAAAATTACCAATATTGTTGGAAACTAAATATTTATTAATGAAAAAAAACGGATTGCTGGATCTTTCTACTTAATTAAATGTGAATATATAGTTCTAGATTTATGATCATTATAAAAATTTAAATTATCTAAAATAATATTTATAAAAAAATAATATCTATCAAGTTTTTGATATGGGATACATTATTTGATATATACTATCATATTATAGTGAAAGTATGTAAATAATTTTTTAAAAATTAGTAAATAATTGAACATTTAGAATACATTAATTTTTTAAAGTTAATATGAATGACCATGTAGGATTGTTGTTAATTTTCATATTTAAATTATTCATATTTGTATAAATTCACAATAAATAAAAATAGACCGTGGTAAGGCACAAGCAAAAATCTAGTTGTAATCTAAGCAAAAATTTAGGCCCAAAGTATGAATTTCACTATATATTCCGCTACTGATCAGTGGCAGCTGGTGGCAGACACAGTAGTTGCCGACGAAGTCACGTGATAGTGGAGCATTGCGGCCTGGACGTTGGTTGCCGGCATGGTTGAATGCTCCCCAAAAAAGATGAAAACTAAAAATAGAAAAGAAACTAGAAGATAAGTAGTAGATGATGCTATATGCAATGTACATCGTTTCACTTTCGGGTCATTGGTCATTTCAGTGGCACCGTTTAAAATTTCTAGCGTAAGTTATTCATAGGGAGGTATTTGCTATTGGATTAATCTTTTCTACACTAGTGTATACACTGTGTAGAAATTATGCAAAATTTGAATTTGAAATCCAGTTTTTTGCATATGTGTCATGGATTCAATAATGAAAGTGTATACATTGTAAGTGTATATAAGATTTACTCATTGTTAATTGGCTAAACAATAAGGTTTGATTGGTAATATGGTTGAACTTCAGGGGAGATAAATGTAATTAATTCTTGTATTAAATATAATTTCCTTTTTTATCAATTAACTCATATCTTTTCTTTTCTAATCATCTTCAACCACGTTCTCTGTTCCTATTATTTATTTGAGTATTTATTGCCATTACTAAAATTTAGACAAAGAATGACCTTCACCTTCAAAAAATTCATATACATATATATCAAGTCCATTTAAATTGTATAAATAGTAATTCTTTCCTAAAATTTTCTATTAATTTTTATGCTCTCTCCATTTAAATTCGATTTAGGCCAAAGTAATATCATATAAACATAATAAGTTTTCAATAATTTTTTCCTTTATATTTTAGTTTTCAATAATTTTAGAAAATAATAAGTTCATCATCTATTAGTTTGCTTTCCAAAATTCTTTTCAGTAGTGAAAGAATCAAATATTTAATTGCACTTATTTTCTAATATATCTCCTTCACTCATAGTTGACTTATCACCATTAATTATAACAAACATAATTGAATTACGATATACGATTCTATCCCAAACTGCTGACTGCCAGGCATAGGATTTGTTTCTTAAACCTATCAATGAGAAAAAAAAACTAATTGTTAAGTTTTTTTTTTTAGTATAATCGAGATCTCTTATTTACACTCCCTCTCTCATATTACCCCATTCACCCCTCTATCCTAAACAAATTATTAAATTGTTATAAATTAACTATTTTTAATCTATTTAATTTCAATATTTGCATTACAATAATTATATTAAATTTTATAAAATAGCATTTTTGGTTCTTTTATAACAATTTTTGTTCAAAAAAGTAAAATTTTCGAGCATGAAAAGTGCCTATACAAATGCATGAGTAGGGATAACCGGTAACTATAAAATACATTCGGTTTAATTTGACTCATTAAAAGCTTGAATTATATAATTAATTGAAGTTGACACCTGCAACTTATATATTTTTTATGGGATAATTTTAGAAACCTCCCTTGAGGTTTCTAATGATTTCAGACAGTTCCTCTCACATTTTGAAAATTACACATACCTCCCCTAGAACATATGTTTGGATTTCACCCCATTCACCCCTTGACCCTAAACTAATTATTAAATTGTTATAAATTAACTAATTTTAATCTATTTAATTTCAATATTTGCATTACAATAATTATATTAAATTTTATAAAATATCATTTTTGGTTCTTTTATAACAATTTTTGTTCAAAAAAGTAAAAATTTTCGAGCGTGAAAAAGTGCCTATGCAAATGCATGAGTAGGGATAACCGGTAACTATAAAAGACATTCGGTGTAATTTGACTCATTAAAAGCTTGAATTATATAATTAATTGAAGTTGACACCTGTCACTTATATTTTTTTTATGGGATAATTTTAGAAACCTCCCTTGAGGTTTCTAATAATTTCAGACAGTTCCCCTCACATTTTGAAAATTATATATACCTCCCTTAAAATATAGGTTTGGGTCTCACCTTCATGATGTAATACCAAAAAAGTTATATGAATGCCCAAATTTGCCCTCATCTAAATTTTCTTAATATGAATAATCATTAAAATTTTTAAAAAGTCAAGAATGCACTTGTACACTACCAAAATTATGAGTTTTATTGTTTAGCCAATGTTTTGATGTTTTTCATCCCAATGGTTTTCTACATCCACCCAAACTTTCAAACACTTATCACTTCTTTTTCTTCCGAACAAACTCTGTTTTAGATGCCAAAATCCAGCGTCGTAATTTTTACCTTTACAATTTTTACCTCTCTATAGATTTCTTCCATATATTATCTACCAAATCATTAATCATAAAACTCACAATCCTTACCTTTTCCCCACTCCAACGACCAAGCTCTCGGTTACAAAAATTCTTCTAACCTCTGCTCTCAGCATTTTGGTTGGTCATCTAAATCAGCCCACATTTTTTCTCTCAAAATTAACACAATTTTATTGAGAACAAGTTTGATGTCTATTAAGAGGAACCAAGAAAAACATCAACAAAGTGCAAGTTTGGGGTAGTAGTTTAGTATAGTCTACCAAATTATACTTTCTCGTAATCCAGTAACTTTTTTGTGCTCTATGATATGAACAATTAGATTGTTGGCAGTGATGATTGCATCAACAATAGTAGCATGACAATAAGATTAGTGAGGTAAAGGCTTTTAATGGGTTTTCTATGTGAAAATTTTAGATTTCCACTTTTAATGGGGTTTCTGTGTGAAAATTTTAGATTTCCATTCTATTTCAATTTACAAATAGAATTATCAAGGTTTTAATGAGTAGGGTGGCAAAATAAAAAAGAATTACAAGTTTCAAATTAGCATTTGGAAATCAGGAATTCAAGAGACACTTTGAGAAAGGTGATAGGGATGGTGATAGCAGGATAACAATAAGGAAGGAGACATCTATCTTAATTAGCATATTTGAGTGATAGAAGGTTACAATTTAATGGCCATTGCTGAAACAGTTTGGCAACAATATATAGCCTAATCAAGAAGAATTTTTTTCCTTTTTTCATTTTTCTGTTATCTTTTCCTTTTTTTTATCAATGGCTTGTCTTTCGAAAAATTATGACGGTTATTATAGTCATTTTCTATCATCAAGGGAGGTAAGTGTAATATTAAAAACCTTGAGGGAGCTTAGTGAAATCGCTAGAAACCTCAGGAGAGGTTTCTGAAATTATTCCTTTTTTTTTATTGACTTTGCTAGGTTCCTTCCAAAAAAAAAAAAAGAAAAGAAAAGGGTCAATGCTGGATATATTTTTGACTCTCCTTTGACCTAGAAAACCAAACTAAGACGGCTGAGAGAAAGAGTGTGAGACTGAGCGGTTGGGAGTCATAAAATAAAATAAAGAACAACCCTAACCCTCGATCCTCGTCATTGCCGTCAACTTGGATCGGAGAGAGATCGATCACCTCGCCGGCGCCGGTAAGCCCCTTGGCCAAAATTCGCTGTCTTTAACTGTCCTTATTCCTGCCTTCTTCTATCTCTTACCCTAATTAAGGCCTAATTTCCGGCTTAAGCATAGCTATTATTAAAACTCGTGGCATTTTCTGTTAACACTTTCTCCGAAATTGCGTAATTCCATTTAAAACCTCTCTTGATTTAAATCTCAGAGTCGATTGTGATTTGGGGAGCGGAGTTGTCAGCTGAAGCTCGGGAGAAGGTAAAATTTCTGATTTTGCGATAGATAAATTGTTTAATCACCTAATTTCCTCAAATTTTAAATTGTATATTGAATTGGAGTTAATTTGTTCTTTAATCTGGTATTGGATTCAATTTCTACCAGATTTCGCTGTTCATGATTTTAGATGTCATATACTTTACTAGGATTGAATTTATATTGCTTTATTTTGAGGTCTAATGGTGAAAGTCTAAAGATGGTACAAAGATTTTTTGAGAAACTGTTCAGTTGCAACTCAGTCGCGGCATTTAGCTCTTATTTGAATGAAGTCAGTTGCTAACTTAAAGACCGGGATTTAGCATATATATTAGTAAGATTAACATTTCCTTGGATTTGTTGAAGTTATGCTATGAAATGTGTGTTATGCTATTGATGCTCACAATCTGAGCTGGTAGAAATTGCTTTTGTACCATGGAATTTGTGTAAGGTTAGCAGATCATGTGGAACATTCTTGTAGTAAAGTGATTTTGGGATATGAGAGCGTCAGTTATTCATTTATGAGATGTAAGTATTAATGGCTGCCTACTCCAAGTGTTTATGTGGTGTTATTATATTTCTATTTGTGGATTGACTACATTTATGTACATCTATTCTTGAGTATAGTAGATCTACAAACTTCATTAGATTTCCAGATGTCCTGAATAGATTTCTTTTAGATACAGAAGTTCTTACCTCTAAAAGTTGATGTTCAAATGGTTTTCAATAAAGGAAATAATGTGAAAATTTTATTTTATGTTTATTTTCATGTGCTTCCCAGTTTTGCAATATTGGATATCTCAAATTTTACTATATATATATATATATAATTCCTTTTTAAGAGTCTTTTCGGTTCAAAATTTCTGAACATCATGATAACTGCAATGGAGGTTGTGATTTGCTGTGTGTAATGCTTTAAGATATCAATAACAAGGTTCATGTTCTCGTTGTTGCTTTATTAAAGATATGATGAAAGAAAGATCTTTGTCAAACTTTTGCTGGTCCTCATTTTTAATGTTATTCCGTATGTGAGGGGTATGATTTTATAGAAATTGTGGAATTGTCATTGAAGGCATGATAAAATAAATAAGATTTTTTTGGGTTGAAAGTACTTTGATGTAGTGTTTTATTCCTTTGAAGATATAAGCTTTCATGTAGGGCTATGTAATTACAAATTCACAGCATACTGGTGCATTATGGCATTAGTTGAAAATAATTTACGGCATAAGCAACTCTGCGCTTTGTTTCAACTGACCAGCACTCCACTTTAAGCATTGCATTAAGCTCCATAAGGCCTTTGCAATTTACTGTGCCTAGATTCTTTAATTGCTATGATAAGAAATAGGAGTACATACTCTCTATTACATTTCTGATATTTAATCAGTTCTGTTTGCTGGTTAAGATACTTCTCCTTTTCTGCCATTGACCATAAACTTGACAATTGGTTGGAGTAGAGTTTGCTTGTGGTATCAGTATGTGATTTACCTTTTAGGGAGATAAAGGTGAAAGATGCCTATCTTGTTGGTGTTAATCTTACGTGGTAGCCTTTTTAGTACAGCTCTAGACAAATAGCTGGTACTACTTATTTTTTGAGACTTACAGAATTAGTTGTTCATATGATAGGTTAACAAAGCTTAATCAGCTAAAATTTGCTTGATGACTATATGTTGCATCTAATGCATTATTTTCTGCCTAAGTGCCTTATTTTCAAAGGAGCCCTACTGCCTAGAGCACTCCACCCCAAACAAAGAGAAAAGGAAGAGATAAAAGGGAAAGAGAGGGATGCGTCTTGTCAAATGCAATCATGGATTTCATGATTATACCTTGAAGTATTGAGCGAGTAGCCTCGACAGGGAATCTGGAGAGGCGGTTTCTGTTGACTAGTTCATATGAATAGTCATTACTCATTTCTGTGTTAGACATTTTGGTGATGGATGCATTATTAAGCATGCTAATGAATCAATATGGTCGTGAACAAATTAAGACTTGCTTTCCTTTTCTAAAATTTGGCTCTGCATTATATACATCTATTCAAGAGAAAATCTATGTTATATGGACTTGGGTATTGGTGTCAGATACTGGTGCATGTTGAAGTGTCGGATTCGCATATTTAAAAATTATAGGATCCAGGGATATGTAACCAATTTTAGGTATGGGTGCAGGGGTGCGCTTCTTAAACTTGTAGATGGATAAGATCTTTAGAAATAAATCATTCTAAAATTTATGTACAATGATGTATAAAGCGTATTTTAATAAAAATTTCAATGAAGTGTGCAACTAGTTTGAAAAGAACCATAAGCTTGGTTAGAGAAAGGTAAAATTTTTTAAGTGTGAGGGGCTGAATTTATATTAAAAAGGGTAAAATTGTAAAGAAATTAAGTCACTTGTTCAAAAGGATAGTAAAGTCAAAATACAGCGTTTTAGTTGCAAAATAACTATCATTGTCAAACCCTATCTTCCTCATCCCTCATTTAGAGCTGTCATCACCTCATCTACAGTGGGTTCAAACGAATCAAAACAGAACATCTCTTCTCATATTAACAGAGCCACATTTCCTCTTAAACACCATCATTACCACAATTCCGTATCTTCCTTCAGTGAGAGAGAATCAGCAGCCTGTACAGATGAAGTGAAAATACAGCAGGTGTCATGAGTATTTTTCTTTTCAAATTTATAGCAGCTTTCTCCTTTCTTTCTCCTCCGCAGAGCAACCATTCTCCCTCTTCCACTCTCTTCCCATCTCATGAGACTTCTTGTCCATCTCTCCTCCACCTCTGCCATCAACATCGGATCTCACAAATCTCGCAACAGTCAATGTATCCAAAAATTTTTGACCATATCAGGTACGGATTCCGTACATGTGCCCCTGTCATATCGTGTCGACACGGGTGCGCTTGGGGTGAATTCCAAGTCCAGGTAACATGGAAGAAAACAATGACCAAAATTTAAATTGTTATGAGGGTGCTATTAACCATTAACACTGGATGAATTCTATTGTTTTTTTAAAGTTTGACTGTGTTTGATTTTTTTTTTTAAACTACATTTCCTTTTCAGAAACCTCATTGAAGTTCGTTGAAATGGATGACAATGATAAGCCAACTGAGAACCCTAAACCTACTTCTGATGCAAATCTAACTCCTGAGAATGAGTCAGAGATATCAATGGATTCCCTGGAACGAAAAGTCCAAGAATCCCTTTCCCTTGCAAGAAAAGTCCAAGAATCCCTTTCCCTTGCAAAGAGGCATAAGTTTTGGGAAACGCAACCGGTGGGGCAATTCAAAGATCTTGGGGATACAAGCCTTCCTGAAGGCCCAATTGAGGCTCCAACTCCCCTGTCTGATGTCAAACAAGAGCCTTATAATCTTCCAAGTCAATATGAGTGGATTACCTGCGATATGGACTCTGAAGAGATGTGTAATGAGGTGTATAATCTCTTAACTTCTAACTATGTTGAGGATGATGAGAACATGTTCAGGTTCAACTACTCAAAAGAGTTTCTTCAATGGGCACTTCGCCCTCCAGGTTATTTTAGGAGCTGGCACATTGGAGTGAGAGCGAAGAGTTCAAAAAAGATGGTCGCTTTTATAACTGGGGTTCCTGCAAGGATCCGGGTTCGTGAAACTATTGTAAACATGGCAGAAATCAATTTTCTTTGCGTCCATAAGAAACTTAGGTCGAAAAGGCTTGCTCCTGTAATGATCAAAGAAGTAACAAGGAGGGTTCACTTGGAGAATATCTGGCAGGCAGCCTATACTGCTGGTGTGGTTATTCCTACGCCCATAACAACTTGCCAATATTGGCATAGATCTTTGAACCCAAAGAAGCTTATTGATGTAGGATTTTCTAGGCTTGGTGCAAGGATGACAATGAGCCGCACTATAAAGTTGTACAAGTTGCCGGATCAAACAGCCACACCTGGTTTCAGGAAGATGGAGCCTCATGATGTTCCTGCAGTTACTCGTTTACTTCGAAATTACTTGAGGCAATTTGTTGTTTCGCCAGACTTAGATGAAAACGATGTAGAGCACTGGCTTCTTCCAAAGGAGAATGTTGTGGATAGTTTCCTGGTTGAAAGCCCAGAGACTCACGAGATCACTGACTTCTGCAGCTTTTACACTCTTCCCCTCTTCTATATTAGGTAGCCAGAATTACACTGCACTAAAGGCTGCTTATTCTTATTACAATGTGTCTACAAAGACTCCGTTAACCCAGCTGATGAACGATGCTCTCATTGTGGCTAAGCGGAAAGATTTTGATGTTTTCAATGCTTTGGATGTCATGCATAATGAGACTTTCTTGAAGGAATTGAAATTTGGCCCAGGTGACGGGAAACTGCATTACTATCTGTACAACTACCGAATAAGACATGAGCTTCGGCCGTCAGAACTTGGGCTAGTGCTCTTGTAGTTTGAGCTTGCATGTTTGCTTCTATCATTCTCAGACGAAGCATTCTTGTCACCGAGTGTCGGTTTTTCTATTTCTTAGGCTGCACCAATGTGCTTTTAAATCCTGTTTTTGCATGGAAAGGAAAATTGATTTGGAAGTAGGAGAGCTAAATTTTGGACTCAGCGTCATGGTGCCCAAGTTTTATGGATATTTTTGTAACTTGTGCCTGTTGGAACTGTGGAAAGACGCTGCATTCTTGGCTTTTAAGTTACCAATTTGACATTGGATTTCTGTTGCTCAAGCTTTTTTATTGTTTGAGTCCATTCATGAGCAGCAATTTTCTTGTGATCAACTACTTTAAGATCACGAAACGTAGAGTTTCTGCTTCTGTTTGTGCTGAGTTTTAGACCTTAAAATTGGGCCAATGAAGAACTGCTCAGATATGATAAAAAGAGTTACGGTATAAGATAGCTCCTAGTTGCTGTTGAGGCAAGTAATACACCTAATGATTGTACTTTCTGATAAGTTCTTCCAAGTTCGAACTCGGAATGGCTCATAACTCTGTCGAGCTTTACCTGCTTCACATGCATGGGCGCTTTGGCGTCTCGAGATGATGACAAGTTTATACAATTTTCTCGGTCTTGAGATGGTTCTGGGCATGAAGCACCTGATATCTAACCCTAAGAAAGAGAGGAAAATGTATTTATTTCACAATTATTCTTAAAACATTTTTTAAAGGTTAATGCTCCTAGAAGAAGCAGCTCTAAACAAATTTTAAATAGATAGTCCTATAGTGTTGTACGTCAAGTAATTAAGGAGCTAACCTTTAAAAGCAAATAGAAAATAGATTTGGGGGAGGTGGGGATTATAGGGACGTAAACGAATTGAATCTTTACTAAGTAGTTAGGGCTTGATTTGTTAAGAGCTCAATTTAAATTCAATTTTTGACGAGCTTGAATTCAAACTCGAACAAGAATTAAAATTTGACTAAAGTTTTATATTGAATTCGAATTTATGCATATTTGGCTTGATTAGAATCGATAATGGTCAAATAAAATTTTAAAATATTTTAAATATATATATATTTATGTTTTATACAAACAAATAGATTTTTTATTTTGTTATATAAGGATTATACATGTATTATTAATAAATTAATATAAAAATAAAATTTTTTTGAGCTTTTGAATCGAGTTCGAACCTATCGAATACTATATTAAATCGAAATCGAGCAAAAAATTTAAGTTCGTGTATAAGATTGAAGTTCGAATTCGAATTTGAATCCAAAATTTCAAATGAAGATTCACAAGTCAAAATTCGATTGTCTTCTCTCAAGTCTCCTTTCTTCTTCCACCCCCCCTTTTTTTTTCAGATTCTTCATTTTGTTAGGATGTTAACTACTTTTGTTTCATTATTATTATTATTATTTGTTAATTTTATCTTATCATTTTATTTTCTTTTAGTTTGTTAACTTACTCATTTTTTAGTATTACCAATTTATGACAAGTTTTAACCTATTTTCCTACCTTACCAAAATGAAAATTTTAATTTACACATGAAAAAAAATGCTAGGGGTTCAAAATTTTTGGATTAAATTTTTATGTTAACTTTTATAGTACTTAGTTCAAATTTTTATATTCTTATTGTTCAATTATTAAATAGTATGTAATTTTGCGATATAGAGTATGGATGAAAAAAATTTGATAATCAGGCTTATTGAACATTATAAGTAAATATTTAAAACTAATAATGAGTGTAAAGGATGGTATAAATTGATAACTTAGTTTGCAAAAATAAATTTAAATAAGTTTACAAAAAATTAAAATAAATGGGTAAGCCTCCAATTGCTTCCACATAATAAGGCAATAAAAGTAATGTACCACAAGTCCAACTCAATCTCTACAATACTAACATGTTTATGTGAAATTCCAAATTTAGCCACCTAATCACAGGGGACCATGACTGCTGGTCATATTCATAAGCCAACTCCTCTTTTTATTCTAGTACTAGTATTGATTGATTTCCCAAAACCCTAATTCATAAGCACCAGCAGCTGACATTCAGAAATCAAACCCCTAATATTCCGAGGGAACAAATGGGGTTGAAATTATTCGACAGCGACAGCTCCGGCGAGGACGATGAGAAGCTAAACAGAATCGAAATCAACCAGGAGTTCGCCCGGCGTTACGAGCATAATAAGAAGCGGGAGGATTTGCAGCGACTCGAGGAGCTCAAGAAGAAAGGGGTCATTGATTCGGAGTCAGATTCTGAAGAGTCTTCATCTGAAGAAGAGGAGGATGAGAATGCTAACCTGAGTAAGAAAAAAGATTTAGAATTTTTTGATGCTTTAATTCGAGTTAGAAATAAAGACCCTATTTTGAAAGATAAAGAAGCTAAATTATTTCAATCTGAATTGGATTCTGAAAATGAGGAAGATGATGATAATGATAATGATGGAAATGGAAATAGTGGAAGTGAAGAAAAGGGAAATAAGTTGAAAAAAGATGGTAAAAGGAAGGAGAAAAAGAAGCCAATGTATTTGAAAGATGTGGCGTCCAAGCAGTTGATTGAGGAGGGGCCGGAGTTTGATGATGATGATGATGAGGAACAGGATAATGTGGATAAGAAGGTGGTCAAGAGCTATGCGGAGGAGCAAGAGGAGCTGAGGAAGGCGTTTTTGTTGGCAGTGGAGGAGGCAGAGGCTGAGGAGGGGGATGATGGAGAAGAGTTTTTGAGGGAGAAGAGGAAAAGGGATGGTGAGCACGAGGAGAATGAGGAGGAGGATGGGTTTGGAGAGAAGTTGGACGAATATTTTGGTGGGGATGAGAAGTTGGACGAGGATATGATGTTTTTGAAGGATTATTTTAGGAATAGGATGTGGGTTGGGAATGGTGATCATAAGAAGGGGGCGGGTGATGAGGAGGGGTTGGGTGTTTCAGAGGATGAAGAGGAGATTGAGAGGCAAGAGGACTATGAGAGGGAGTATAATTTTAGGTTCGAGGAAAATGCAGGAGATAGGGTGATGGGTCATTCGAGAGTAGTGGAGGGGTCAGTGAGAAAAAAGACGAATGCAAGGAAGGTGCAAAGAGAGAGGAAGGAGGAGAGGATGGCGCAGGCAGAGTTTGAGAGGAGAGAGGAGTTGAAGCACCTGAAGAATGTGAAGAAGAAGGAGATGATGGAGAAGCTTAGGAAGTTAAGGGAGGCTGCTGGTATTGGGGACGATGGGGCTTGGTTGTTGGATGAGGATGACTTGGAGGAGGAATTTAATCCGGATGAGTATGATAAAAAGATGAAAGAAGCATTTGATGATGGCTATTATAAAGCAGATGATGTTGACCCTGAGTTTGGAAGTGATAATGGTGAAGATAATAATGAGTTTGAAAAGCCAGATTTTGCTAAAGAAGATGAGTTGCTTGGACTTCCCGAAGGTTGGGATGATATAAGAAATGCCTGCAATGGCTTCTTATCTACCAGGGAAAGAATTTTACAGCTCAAGGCAGAAAGTGGAGACAATCATGAACAAAGTGATGAAGAAGAAGTAAGGCCTGAAGATGGAAAGCGGAAGAAAAAACGGAAGCGTCATGCCTCTGAGGTGGAAAAGGCATTGAGAGATGAGTTTTTGGAGGAGTATTATAAGTTGGACTATGAAGACACAATAGGTGATTTGAAGACTAAATTCCATTATACACAGGTTCCTTCTAATAGATATGGACTTACTCCAGAGGAAATTCTTATAATGGATAATAAGGAGCTGAATCAGTACGTTCCTATTAAGAAGCTGGCTCCATACCGTGAAAAGGAATGGAAGGTTCCTCGAATTAAGGCATATCAGCAGAGGCAGACGATCAAGGAAGTTAAAGCAAATGTATCAACTGTACCAAAAAATCATAAGTTGTTGAGTGACAGTAGAAACCTAAATTCTGCGGTGAGTTCTGCTGAGAGTGAGAAACCATGGCCTGCAGAATCCAATGATGATACAAGCAATCTGTCACGTCGTAGTAAGAGAAGGCGTCGTCAAGCTGAACTGAAATTGTCTCACTCAAGGCTTATGGCATATGGGAAAATCCCCTCGAAAACAAAGAGTAAAAAGAAGTCCAGCATCCAGGATGTAGTTTAGGCAGTTTTTATTAAGGAGGTAATGAGACTATTGTTTATTGAATTATTTATTTTTCTTTTGACCCGTATATCCTGCTGCTTGCAGTCTACTTCGTGTAATTCTTCATTCATTTCTTGACATGATAGATTTAACCTGTTTGCTGTCAGTCTCTATTTTTTTTCTTTTAAAGTAGTGAATATAAAAACGATGGTTAGGTCAAATTTGCTTTTTGCTGCAAATTTTTTTTTCTTTCTTGACTTGGAAAAGTGCCATACTTCCAATGCTTCCAACTTCTACCTAAAAATTTAGAAGATGTAAAATCCAGATAGGAGTATTTATCTTTATAAACTGGGACACAGCATGACAGGTTCAAATTTGCTTTTCTGCTGCAAATTTTCCTTTCCTTCATGACTTGGAAAGGTGTCATAGTTCCAACCCAAACTTTCACCCAAATATTTAGAAGACGTTAAATCCAGATAGGAGGAAAAGATTGTACCTTTCCTTATAAGCTGGAACTGTGTTATGTGATAGAAGCAATATATGAAGTGGGAAAGAAAATATTACTGTGGTCAATAGTACAATTCAACCTTTCTCTACGCATATTTTTGTGAATTTGCACCTGCCTCTCATACTTTTCTATCTCTTGAACTTTATCAGTTATACGTATATCCTTGTATCCTCGCCCTATCAAATTTCAAATGGATAGCTTAGCTCTTGGGCCTTTCACCTTTCTTTCAACCTTTCTGATGTTTTAACCTGGTTTCCATTTCCTTAATGATAAAATAGTTAGTTGTACGTGATTTCTTTTGAGGAATGAATCTTGTGATGAGTTTCCATTTCAGCTTGTTGTTCCTGTACTGTTTTACCAAAATTTCACTAAAGAACCTTCTTAGACATTGTATGCTAGATGTGATGTGTTTCAGACAATTGTTTACTAGTGTTATGTTCGTATTAGTAGAGAAGTGCATATCTCAATAAACTTTTATCAGGATATGTATTGAAAGAGGAAACCCGCTGATGTTTAAGCTGGTTTTGACATGCCAAGAGAGAGGAAATGTGGATAATTGCCCCAGAGAATGGCTTAGAGATGTGTTTTAGATTTACCATGTTGAAAATTTTTTGTCCAGCTCCCGAAAAAGGAAGAAATTTACTCTGTGCAACGAAAGGCCTCCTAAATAATAGTATTATATGTTGGTTCTTAAGTTTGCTTGTCCTATGGATGTTACATATATTACATATACATTGAGCAAGCGGCACAAGGTTAGATTACACTATGTTGTTAAGATTCAGGATGCCTTCTTTTCTGTTGATTTATTAATTCTGTTACATACAAGTCTGTCTGAGAATTTTTTAAATGTTCTAATTAGTCAAAATAGTACTGAACAGTTGGTTTTCATTGAATGAAATTGAGCTTTAATATGTGCAGGCACTTATTGTCTCCTAGATGAATTTGCCCCAGGATGTTAAGAAATTGGCAACATATGCTGATTTTGCATGCCTTGGGTTTGAGTTTTGGATTGGTGTAGGCATGGAACTGCTTCCGCCGAAACAAGGATGTATGAGAAGGCAGGCAATGAGATGTGACCCCGAGGGGAGTGAAGTGCTTGACTTCTTTTCTTCTCCTTCAGCAATGGTCAATCTTTTGGTTAGAGCAGAAAACTGCTAATTAATCTTGATCTGCGAGGCAATCCAATGAGCTAATCGATTTTAGTTTTTTTAAAAAAAATTTATTAGGGAGATGGGCAGGAGTTTTGACTAGTTGTTAATTGTACCATATAT
The DNA here is from genome assembly GCA_023065735.1 of Coffea humblotiana. Lineage (NCBI taxonomy): Eukaryota > Viridiplantae > Streptophyta > Magnoliopsida > Gentianales > Rubiaceae > Coffea > Coffea humblotiana. Next base: position 9,012,956 of record CM041217.1, read on the forward strand.
ACTTTTTCTCTTATTTCATTATCTGGTTTTGTGCTGTTTTCTACATCGAGGCTGGTTTGCACGATCATATTATGTACTTTCAAAGACAAATTCTTTTTATAATTGGATTTGGTGTTTATATTAATGAATATAGGTCAACCGCTGAGCCCAATTCGGTAAATGAGCCAAGAATCTGCAATTCGATACCTTCGTTTTACAAGAAGTGGGGAAAAAGAAGACACGTTTTTAGCACAAAGATAGCTCTTGATTAAGTAGTAGGAGATTCAATTCTCACAGCAGAATTGTTGGAAGTTGTTTGCACTAACGTCGGTCCTAAACCAGAAGACGTTAATGAACTGAGAAAGGGCTAAAGCAAAGCTGGATTAAGAGAAACTTGTCTACTCTCTCCTAGGAGAATGAGAAGCTGTTACGAAGTATTCAAAACTACCAATTCACATATAACTATGGAACATATGCAATCAAGGTTTCTTTAGTATGAAGATAGCATAGCCGACTTGGCCTTTACATGGAGTCAATGTTATAAATCCTGAAAATGTGAGCGATTTCAACAGCTTGAGAAGATGCAGTTGGCCGCTATGGACAGTCAACCCAAGCGGACATAAGCAACTCCCTTGCGAACCACAAAACCTCCGCAACAGGAATGATCCCAAATTCATTTTTCCTTATTTGACTACGTTTTCTTGATACGCATTTGTAACCCGTGCCAGCACCAAGAGAACTTACGGAAAACAGAACCAGACCTTGATGTCATCTGATTTCTGACAGACGAACCCTTTGAAAAAAATCCAACAATTGATTCCTGCAAACGGTGATGACCTGTCAAGTGCATTTACGCATCCCCCCCTGCAGTGGCTTTCCTAGGACTAACTGACTAAGCCATGCTCAGCCAGTTCCCAAGTCATTGCAATAAAACAACAGCACCATGGCAAATGATCTAAGCTTCCATTTGCTGTTTAACAAGAAGCACAACACAATTAATCTCCGTAGAACTTAAATCTATCTTTAGTGTTTAGTCTTCTTCTTCATCTTCTTCTTCGTCTTCATTTTCATAGCATTTAGTCATTTTTAATTAGAGGCTGACAACAAAATATAAAATGCGTAGGAACATACTTCTTTACGCAAACTAGTACCAGATACCAAAGTAAAGTGGTACAATGATCACTAAATTTATCTGCCAGTAAATTTGCAGAATACACACTAGTTGAGGATATAGTCCAGAGAACGTGGACGCAAGAAAAGAGCAGAAGATGAAAGTGTAGAAGACAGTTTGAAGCAGCCAAATGAAGATATATAATGGACATCCCAAGATTATAGAAACCAGTAATCAATGAAGATCTGAAGATGGATTTCAGCTTATTCACACGTTTGAGTTGTTCTATCCATGCTAGTCACTTTGAAACTTTCAGTTTTTCCTGATACAGCTTGAAAGAGTTCAGAAGCTTCCTCCTTATGGCAGCAGCAAAAATCTTCAAGGAACAATTTTTCCAGAAGTTCCAGCATCTTTGCTAAAAGAACCTCACTAAACACCTTGGGGTAATTCTCTCCTTCAAGCTAAAAGAAATAATCTGCGGCTTTTTCGCTGAAACTGAAGGATCAAATCACATCTTTTGCACCAGAAGATCCATAACTGCTTTGATCTTCATTTCTGATTTCAAGTGGATAAGTCATTAAAGCTGCCAGCCCTTCTTCCTCAGACCAACCCCATCTCTTGTAGACCTCCATCTTGTGTTTCCAGGTTCTTGTTGCCAGTGATGCCATCAAATAAACTCCCTCAATAAATGTTCTCTTTTGAGGATTAAAACCTATTCTCTTAATTCTCTCAACAATTTTTTTTGAATCTCTTGGGACATAATATTCAACCACACCACTATCATCCCAATGTTTCGTGCCAGAATAATGTTCAAATTTATCCTAAAACCTCAGGGCATTGCTTAATTGCTAATAGAATATTCATTGGAATGAACCAAATTCTTAAGGATGTTATAAGCTGGTAGGATACATTGTTACAAACTACTATGTGGTAGTGTCAGCTATCTACAGGCCAACTTGAAAATGTCAAAGCTTGAGAATCCCATAGATGCAAACTTGGGTAAAAAGTAATTGCAGGGTTGGTTAAGAGAATTTCTCGGTATGTCCTTACAAGGTTTGAGATCTCAGCATCACTAATTTCATGATTCTTTAAAAAATGCAAGTACTGCATCCGCATCTTTGAGAATTCCAAATTTCAGATGCTTTGAGGCGAAAAGGACTCTTTCTGGAGAGAGCCCACATGACTTTATCAAGTAAGAAGCTACCATTGAGGGGTTATTTGGAGTATTCTTTAAACATGATGATGAAAATGACCAGTGGATTTCAAAAAATTGCAGTAGTGATTAATCTTGCGAGCAGAGCAGTTTCTTGCATAATTCAATGCTTTATTGCCCAAAAAACCAAACATAGCTGACAAAAAGATGTTGTATTCACCAAAGATAAAATCCAAGAAAAATTCTGACCTGAATCTCCATCCAAAATAGAACATTCGTCTGAGTTCTCAACAACCTTTGTTCATAGAAGAACTAAAACCCTGCTTCTGTGACCCTTCTTGTTGGCATAGCTGATAAGAGTGTGGTTTGTTTTATAACGAATCTCTTACCTAGTGCCTTTATAGCACTTACAGTGTTAGTATCAGGGTACTAGTCTATTCTGTTTGATTATTTACCCAATTATAGATTCTGAATCTATGTGATTTTGGACAATCAATTTTGTGTGATATTCTCGTTTGCTCTTGAATTTAGAATTTAGAATTTTAATAGTTAAAAAAAATTAAAACATAGGATCTACCAACATCAGCTCTAGCTGATAATTATTCCCTATATTTACTTCATATAATGGTTTAGAATGATTTTGCGCAGCTAGCACAAATAAATATATAGTTCACGTATTATTTTGACATTCTTGTTTACTCTTTCAAGTCAGTTTTCATTGTTCAATCAATACCTCATAAAGACTTAAATCCTAAAAGCGTCTCATACTGTCATGCAGTGTATTAGTCTTAAATTATAGCAAACAGATCCAAAAACAGAAAGCAGACAATTACTGCCATCCTCTTTTATCAACCACAGGTTCAGTATATGTACTATTAAGTGTTTTTGCATCAGAAACAGGAAAATTAGAACTTTACCAATTATGGTCACAAAGGACGGCGGAACAAGAAGAGATGCACTCTAAAAAAGATTTCATTACAGCATTCTTCGTGAGGATAAGTTTGTGCATTAACTATGGGCTTGGGTTCCATCTGCATTTAACTGATTTCTGCTGTACTGGTATTTCATTTTCATTATGCAAGATTTTTCCACTCTTTTTAATTGTATATGCATCATATCATAAGCTACTCACAAGTATTTTGGTATGCTCTTCATGCAAAAATGTAGGTCCTTCTCATGGTTCCAGAAATAAGTGATGCAGGACTAACCAAATATTGGGGCAATAATCGTCTTAACTTTCTCAACAGAGCAAATGATATCCTTTTAGAAGCTGAAAAGAGATATTTCTGCTAATATAAATATTGATGTTGATCAATGAATCAGAAATTCCTATTTTGCGTGATCATACATATATAAGAAAACTCTTTTAATAGAAGTATCTGCTTGGCACAACATAGGAGAGACAGTACAGATTCAAGACAGCAGCAAAATATCCAAGTCTTCAGTTTGCTTATTTGGCATATTAGTACAATCCCTTCTACACAAACCAGAAAGCAAAAGACTAATATATGACGATAAAAAACAGAAGCCAAGATATCTTGTTCATACACATAAGGGGTGAAATGAACTATCTAGAAGAAACTATAATGGATCATAGCAGACATCCAAAACATCTCAAAATTTGGATTAGTTGCAAAAAAGCAAATAGATGAAATTGACCACGAGTGACTAGAACACGTACAGTCAGTATGACAAGTTTAAGAATCAACCAATGACTAAAGATGATTAATCATGTTACCTCTCTTGCCCAGTCTACTTGCACGCTTTACGCTAGTCAATTTGGAATTTTCAGTTTTTCCTGATATAAGTTCAACAGCTCAGGAGCTCCCTCTTTGTGGGGTATGATAAACCTCTTAAGAAATTGATTTTCTGGGCATTCCAGCAACAGTTGCAGGCTAAAGTTCTTGTCTACCAAACCTTTTGAGAGCAAAACTTGAACAACTGAACACCTGGGAATAAGTGTCTTCCTCAAGCTGACAGAAATGAGATGTGGCCTATTTGCAAAAATTGAAGGATTGAATCCCATTTCTCGTACCAAAAAGTCCATTGCTCCTAAGATCTTACTTTCTGATGCCAACATACAACGCGGAAACTTCCTGAAAGCTACCAGCACCTCTTCCTCAGTCCAACCACATTTCTTATAGACCTCAACCTTGCGTTTCCAAGTTGAAGAAGCTGTTCTCCCTATCACATTAACTCCCTGAACAAAGCTTTGTCTTTGAGGATTAAAACCCATTTTCTTAACTCTCTCTACAATTTCCTTGAATCTGTCAGGACTACTGCCTAATACACGTGGTGCACATTTCAAACAAAACAGAATATGAGATTTGCCCACACCAATGTCTCGCAGAATCTGAATATTAGGTGCCACAGTATTCTCTATGTCAAGCTGTAGAACCTCTGGGTATTGCTTAACAGCAACCGCAACATCTTCACTGGAATGGAGCAGGTTTTTGAGGAAATTATAAACTGGGATTAGACGGTTTCTCAAGCTTCTATGAAGTATTCTCGGCGATACACATACCAACTTGGGAATGTCAAAGCTTGAGAACCCAACAGACTGCAAAAATTCCAACTTGGGCAAAATGGTCTTGTCAGGGTTGGCTGAGAGAATTTGTGGGCGGCCATAAATAAGAGTTGAGATTTGAGCATCAGTAAAATGATGCTTCTTGAAAAATGCAACTACTGAGTCTGCATTTTCTGGGGCTTTGAGGTTAACATATTTTGAGGCCGAAATGGCTCTTTCTGGAGACAGCCCACATGAGTTAATCAAGTAAGAAACTACTGTTGACCGCTTTTCTGAAGTTTTTACGATGGAAGATGATGAAAATGGCTGGTGGGTTTGAAGAAAATGCAGTTCTTGTTTATGGGCTCGTATTAAACTCGAAATGGCATCAATTGAGCAATTTCTTGCATAAGCCAATGTTCTACAATTGCATACAAAATTAAACATAGTTGAGAAAATACCAACAAGATGAAAATGATTTCAGAAGGCTCACCTCAAGAAACATATATATATCTGAGAAGTATTTCGTCAATTCCAATCCAGCAGAGAACCTTCGTTCAACAACTCAACTCATCAACCCTAAGCCAACAAGTAAAAACCCTGCCGCTGCTTTGACGTGTAATTTTGCCCAAATCCTGCAATGGGATTGGGTGGTTTGGCGGCCCTGGAGGTGGTCGGTTCGTGACACAGAATTCCAACCGGGTAGTGAGCGTTGACTCGCAGTTCTAATTCCGGTTTGGTTCGAACCATAACCCAAAAAAAAAAAAAAAAAAAAGTCATGGGGTCCGGCTTTGCTCCTATTGCATTCATTTACTTACATAATTCATTGAGTACCTTTAAATTTTTAATATTAGTTGCAGTATTCTTTATATAGAAATTGCAGGGAACGCTTTGATAGGATTTATATCATCATTTTTTTTCCTTGCGGGTTAATAATAACATGAAAACTTTATTTTGCTTCTAATTTTATTTTCTTTAGTTTCTTCTTGTATCTCATCAGGGGGCGTGTAATATTTTACATCATCGTCCAATCATAAACACATATATGTAAGCTATATGTAAGCTGTAGACTCTTAGTTAACGATAAAATACAAAAATCAAGAAACACCAGAGTAACAATTTTTTTTTTTTTTTTGGAAGGAGAGTAACAACTTATTCACATCTTGACAATAGTATTAGACTGACTCAGTTGGGTCTCCTCCTTAGATTGGGATAGTGTAGGTTATTATAGATAAATTGACGATGGACAAAAAAAAAGACAATAGTATTAGACTAGATTCGATAGATATTAGATTAGATTAGATTTATTTATATTAGATTTTTCATCCAGGAAAAAAAATCAATTCCTATTGTTTGGATTGAAGGGAATGGAAAGAAAATGATAGCAATAAAAAAGAAAGGAAAGAGAGCAAAGGAAAGTAATTTCCATCCATTCAATTTGGATTGAATATGGAAGGAAAATAAAAGAAATGTTGAAATTTTGTTTGGATTAAGGAGGAAAAGATGAAGTGTTAGTTAACTAAAAAGGATGGAAAAAAGTTTTAATTTTAAAAAAAATTAAATTTATTTATTAGATTTCGCACCCTTTCCTTTTGTTTCTATCCACTTTTGGAGGGAAATATGGATTAGCTATTTTTTTAGAGTGTTTTTCAAAAATTTTACTATCACATTGTATTTGAACAACTTTTACTGTAGATGTATTATGGTGTTTTTGGGATGTATGTTAGGGTATTTTTAGAATATAAAACTTTTTGGATAATTTTTAAAATTTTACACCACTCACAACCACTACGAACCACGACCCATTGCCACTATTGTCACCATCCCCTCCCTCCATGTCTCTTTTCTCTTCTTTCTCTCCATCTTTCTCCTTTTCTTCCCCTCTTTCCTCCTCCTCTCCCTTATCTTTCCTCTCCTGTCGGCACCCTCCCTCCTCCTTCTCCCTCTCCATAACCTGTCACGACCAGAGGGCTGTGATCAGTTTCTGACTGATTGTGACCAGATCTGAATCTGGTTGCCTTTGGTTGCAACTAGTCTGATCAGAAGTTGGTTGCAATCGGAAGTGGAGGAGAAGGGGTGAGGGTTTCTAACATCGAGGAAGGGAAGGGTGGGGAGGGAAAAGGGCTATAGGTGGGAGGAGGGAAATGGAGAAAGAGGGAGAAGGAAGGAGGGGGTGAAAGAGAGAGAAAAAAAAGAGAAAAGAGAAAAGAGAAGAGGAGCTAGAGGATGATGGCGATGGCTGGTATTGTGTGGTGGAAGAAGAAGAAGTGGTAAAATTAATTTTTTTACTTCTATTTTTTTGTATTTGTGAGTTGTTTTCATGTGGATAGGTGTTTTTGGAGTTGTTTTTATTTGTATATTACTATAATATTTTATTGAAAAATCAGTTTTTAAAATATAATCAAATCCAAGTAGAGCCATAATTCAACAAAATAACTTTCATCCCTTCCCATCCTCAAAAATCATTCCAAACCAAAAAAATTTAATCCGTTCAATTTCTTTCCTTTTTTTCTCCTTAGATTGCCACAATCCAAATGGAGAACACGCAAACACTTATTAGCTTGGCCTCATTTTCGGAAAATTTCCAATGTCTCACACATACTCGTGAGTTCCAAATGCTATGTCAACTACATCCCAAACAAACCACTTTGAAGAATAAGCTAATGCAAGGTATTTATTTTAGGTTTTATACATCATAGCATACCAACGCAAGTAATTGGCTAATTGCTCTGATTATTGTCTAAAAAAAAGTCGGAACAATGTTGTTCTGACAATATAGTGGTATAAAACTATGCCTACCGGGCTGGTAGACTGACTCAGTCCGGTAGGCAAAAGAATTTTTTTTTTTTTTAGAAAAAAAAGCTGCAGGCTGTCGGTTGACAGTAACGCGACAGCCTGCAGCTTAATTTTTTTTTTTTTTAAAATTGTAGGTAAGCCAGCAGCTAGTGGAAATTTGCCAGGCTGTCTCCAATCACTAAAATAACATTTGCTATGGATGTAAAGAGCAATGAAATCATCAAGGCAAGAAATTATGAATAATAAATTAGCATATTGGTGAATCAGGGTATTATATTCTAAAAACTTATGGCTGTCGAGCTGACTATGCCCCGGTAGCCTTTTTGGTTAAAATTTAAGTTGAAACTTAAGAAAAAGGTCCAGATAGCTATTTTTATTTTATGTTAAACCCTAAAAAAAGTTTTTAAATAAAAAAAAACCTCATTCAATTTACAAGAAGATGCATTTCCCAAATTTTTGAAAAATAATCGTTGAAATTATTATGTATAAGATTTGGTTTTATATTTTTTATATAGAAAATTGATATTTATCTAATAAAATATACAAATAAATTATTATTTGGCAGTGGGTTGTTATAAGAATAAAGGCAAAAATAAATATGATAGTGGGTAGTTGAGTATAAAAAGTAATTTTTAATGTAAACTATAATTTTATAAATATAAAATTATTGTTCAATATAAAATAAAAAGGCAAAAAATAGAAAAGAAGAAAAATTTGATAACGTGAAATGGTGAAATATATTTGTACTGTTCACCAATCTCGATTTCAAGGGGCAGCTGCCCTGAATGAAATAATGCAAGTTTTGCTTTGGCTGATCTTGTCATATGAGGATCAACTTATTTGATGTATCTTTGTTGTGTAAATTATCAAATTATTTATTTGTCACATTTTCTGCTAGTAAAAGTAACAGAGTCTACCATTTTGTGCCAAGATGATCTACTAACCAGACTCTTAATTGGTTTGAACAATCTAACTCAAGGATTTCAATATGTGTTTGGATAAAATAAATTATTGATAAAATTTTGTGTCTAATCTATGATTTGCATGTGCATTTATTGTACATGAATTCTTAAAAGAAAAGAAAAGAAAAGAACAGGAAAGGAAAGGAAAGGAGCAAGTGAACCCCATTGACCGAAAAGAGATTCCCTTGCAGCTTTTTTCAGCTAATGGAGCAGGTGAACCCCAACTATGGCCAGCAAAAGTTTTTAATTAAAAAAAATTTAAGCTGGCTGCCGGGCTTACTAAGCCCGGCAACTTGCAAGTTTTTTTTTTTTTTTAAAAGTTAAGTTGCAGGCTGTCAGCCGACAGTAGGCCTGTCAACGGGTCAGGTTCGGGCCGAAATTCAACATTCCGGACCCGAACTCGTCATGCTACGCCTGTGCCGGATCCGACCCGTCTACTCTTTCTTCCGGAACGAGAACCGAATCCGACGGGTTTCGGATCCGGATCGGGTCTACTCGGAAAAAAGAAACCTGTCATAGAATCAGGATTCTGGGGTTGATTTCTAGATGATGCCGCTGCATTTGAGGAGTAGTAGTGCAGGTGCCAGAGAAAACATTACCCGTACTTACTAGCAACAAAATAAGCGATGGATTAGTAGCCAGTACAAATAAGTAAAGCTTATTTTTTTCCCCAAAACATGAATTTTAAATATACAATAACACCATGAAACACCAAAAATACCACACGCGCATTCCCCATCCACTAGGCTTTCACCATGATTTTCAAAAATACTAGAAATAGCCACCATCTTTGACAAAGTCAAAATACTAGAATGGAGGCTTTCACCATGATTTTCAGATACTTTTAGGGAGAGAGAGCTGGGCCGCTGGAAGTGCTGGAAATATGCTTCTTTGGAGCTGCAACCGTGAGAGATAGAGAGTGTGTCCCCGGTGGGCCTCGCTAGTCTCTGCTATGGCTTCGACAATCAATGGAAATGGCGGACAATCTGGTGGAACTTGGAAGCTCAGAAATGGCTTACTTGCACAAGAAAGAGAGAGAGTGATGGATTTTGTCTTGGAAGCTTGCCCATTTCACAGTAGATTGGAGAGAGGAATTTCATTTCATGGTGGGTTGGTAGAGCACTGGAGGCGGAGCAAAAGAGAAGACAGAGTGAGAGGCATGTGTGGGTGCGGCTGGAATTGGGGTATTAGATATTAGGGTTTGGAAAATTTGGAAATAGAAGAAGTATTATTGTTTTGATATTATATATATTTTTAATTATTAATATATTTAAATGGATCCTGGTCGAATATGGGTCGGAATGCTAGATTTTGTATTCGACCCATTTTTTTGTTAGATTAAACGGTTTCGGATCCGGGTTCGGGTAACGGAATTATATCCCTACCCGTACCCGGAAAAAATTGACTGGTCCGGTCCGGGTCCGGGTCTAGACTTGGACCGTTGACAGGCCTAGCCGACAGCTTGCAATTTTTGTCCAAAATTTCTAGTAGCTGCCGAGCTCACAGTTAAAATAAAAAAAAAATTTCTCTTGCCTACCGGGCTTAGTCAGCTCGATAGGCATAGTTTTGTACTGCTGCACTGTCAGAACAACATTGTTCCGACTTTTTTTTTTTCGACAATAATCTGATCAATTAGCCCAAGCAATTCTAGAAACATTAAGGCACCATTTGGATTGAAGGAAAGACAAGGAAAGAAAAGGAGAGGACTCTAAGAAAGGAGAGTAGTAGAAAGTTGAACCCGTCATCTTGTTTGGATTACAGAAGGAAAGGATAGGAAATTATCACGCATTAGTTACGTTTTTATCTATAATTTAAAAGTCTAATTTATAAACACATTATAAGTTTTTAAGGAAATTTCAAAAATTTTGGTCTCCTTTCCCTAGGTTTCCACCCATTTGTGGATAGAAAGCAAAGATGATAAAAAATGACTAAATCTTATCCCTCCCGTTTCCTCCCAATCCTTTCCTTTCCCTCCTCAAAAGCTAACCCAAACATAAAAAATCTTATCCCTCCATTTCCTTTCTTTCCTTTTCCCTTCTATTCCCTCAAAAACAAATGATGCCTAAAGCAATAGTAGGGTGCAAACGAGTTGAATCGAGTCGAGTTTTGATCCAATCGAGTTGAGTCTCAATTTGGTTTTATGAAGTTCGAACTTGACGAGCTCTCAATGTAAAACTCAAGTTCGAGCTTAAAAAATAAAAAATAAAATTTTATTTTTAAAAATAAATAAAATAATAATTTTTTAAATAAATAATAAAATATTAAGATATATTGTAATTTTTCTATTAAAATAAATAAATAAATAAACATATATATATATAAACGAGTCGGCTCACGAGCTAACAAACTGATTATTTTTAAGCTCGAGTTTGACTTGGTTAGATTAAGTTTGACTCGAGTTCGATGTTGATCAAACTTGGATTTGAGTTGCTCGCGACCGATTTGATTCGTTGGCAACCCTAAGTAAGAGTTAATCCATTTGGATGTTGATTTAATTTGCTAACAATGGACTGAAAGTGAAACCAAACGGCCCAACCATTGCAGGAAAGAGCCAACACTAATGATAATTGTTTGGAACTATTTCAGCTATCCAAAAGCTTTCAGACGGGACCAAAGGTAGGTACAACTAGATTTGGGAAATGTTATTGCATTCCACTTTTTGTTAATCACACTTTAACTATCATTTTTACTATATAATTTTTATTTGCTAGACTATATAATAAAACAAATAGTGGGAGCGCAATTAATAAAAAGTGGACAAATAATATTTTTCTGATGTGATTGTGCGAGTAACTTTGTTACACACGTTTTTTTTTTTTTTTTTTGCACACTGATTGAATGTACAAGTATAACTTGGTCCATAAGTGTAGAAGTATAACTAGTTAAAGTTTATTAAATTATATGTAACAAACTATTAAGATTATAAATATGTATCTCTATTTTCGTGAATATACTCCATAGGTTTAGTACTTTCTTGAACTAGTATTAAATTCTAATTTTCATTGCGAATTTAACATCTTGAAATTACAACTATTAATGGCTAATTAATCATGATCATAAAGATAAAAATGCTAAATAACTTATTCAAAATATTAGTATCAAATAATCAAGTAAAACATCATAACTAATTATAGAAAGTTCATTCATAATTTCAGGCATAAATTATAGAAATATATAATGAACACAAAATCAAAACTTGTATAATAACTAAACTTGGAATCAATTACAAAAAATAAAGAGTTGGGAAGGAAGAAAAATCTTTGTCACATGAGCTCCTTCATTGCCTTTTTTGTCCTTCAACTTCATCCTTGTTTAGTTAATACACAAGAGAGGATGAACTAACTAAACTTAAATTATCCTACACTAACCTAAACTAAAGAACTAAGAAACTAATTAAGTTCTACATTTAGTAGTGTTATTCTTAAACTGCCCAAGTTCTCTTGATTCTTGCTTAGATGTGTTTCTGTAGAGAGAAAATTGGTCCAAAAAGGGCATTTTAGAGCTTCAATTCTTCAGCTAAAAGATCTGCAATTCCTTCCTCAAAAATGTGAAATTATGGAGCAAATTGTACAAGTTGAACCGCACTTTCGGATGACAATTCGGCTGTACAGTGCTGAACTAGATTGATGCTCTGTTCTTCTCTCGAAAAGCTGCCTGCCATGCATTAGTGAGCCTCCACTACGGATCCAGAGACGGATTCTTATTTGGCTCTTTTCTTTGTGTGCATTGCATTTCTTCTATTTTTACTTGGAAACTACTTTAAATCATTAAGAATCATCCAAAAATTTTCTTATTTCATTCCAATTGATGATTGAGTCATTAAAACATACGAAAATATGAAGTTTTCACTCTTAAGTTCATAGAAATGCAATTTTTCTTACTTCACCACAAAATTCAAAATCAACTAGAAATCTAGTTATTTAGTTCTTATAATGGCTAAAACATACCCAAAATCAAGTAATAAAATACATTAAAAATATGAAAAATAAATTCTTATCACTACTCACTTAAAGGAATCACATACAAGACTATTCTAGGCCAAAAAAAGAATATTAGCATTTCAATTTATTTTATCCAATAAATTTAAAAAATATTTAATGGTAAAAATAAGATATTTTAAGTTGAGCATCCAAATAATCTTATGGGGTCTTTCCTTATAAACTATGTAAAAAGGCATTTCTATCAATTCAAATATTTAAATGATCAACTTCATGGGTTGGAATAAAATAAGGGGTAAAATGAGAAGAAATAAACATTTAGGGATAAACTGCAACTTTGACCAAACCTTAAGGAGATTTTTGTCATTAACCCTTAATGGAAGGCTAATAATTTACCAACAATACCAAATTCAAATTGTAAAATTTGTACTTGAATATAACATCTCTTTTACAAAGTTGTACAAAGTGTATGGCAAATTATAAGAATTAATTTTCTATATATAGATCCATGATAATTAATCGAAATTCAAATTTAAAATTTAAATTTTATATATTTGTCATGTATCTAACTATGACATTGTATATAAAATTAACTCAAATTATAACGGGTTCAAAGAAAAGAGCTATGTCATCTACGAACGATTTCACTGACCATTGTTATTGACTTACTGCCCCTCTCCCGTTAAGCACTGCATGCGTGTGGATTGATGCTTTGGAGGCCTAAACGGCTGACGCGATCATAGAAATAATAATAGACTCAAAATTGCAGCTAATAATGCAGGGTTTGAGACTTGACAGGAGGAGAGGGAAGGGTCCTTTTACTACAAAAGGCATCGTTTCACGATGCAGACATTTAGAAATGATCGATAACTTTCAATCCATATCAACTTTCAAGTCAAAGTGGGCATCTTATAAAGTTTAAGCCCCAAACGAAAATTGCCAAGCAGACTCGGGATAAGCATTCAACGTGAAAGATTGAGATTCGCCAGGGAATCCCGCGCTTTGGCATGCATTTGTCATCCAGCAGAATTAGATTCTCGCTAGTGAGGAATCTCAAAAACAGGAAAAGCTTAGTGACTGAGATAATCAAGTAGTCCAGTAAGGTTAAGCAAAAGAGTAGCAGTAATCTCGGGAAAATAAGACTCCTGCAAGAACATTCATCAGCTTACAAAAAGTGTGATACTCAAGTAGTATAGTTGATTTCTCATGCATTTGGTTCGACTACTTCATGTTACCAAGTTCAAAGCAGGGATAGTCATCCGATATAGCAATTGTCGTGCATAACTTCACAATTTTTAGTTTGCCTGCCAAATAGATAGGTGAACCATAAATAAAACTGTACAGTTGTAATTCTATCAATTGTTTCTTTTTGGCTAATTTCTACTCTCTGATGCACCTAATATGTCATGTGTCTTCAAGTCTTCATGTTAAGGGCCGAAAAGCGTAGATCACACAGCACTGGGGAGGGTAGAATCCCCTAGCACTCGAAAGACTAAAGGTGTTGGGATTTGGGAACATCTGCAATTCATCATGAACTCCTACATGGAAGGCCTTTATTAAGTGACTACAGGAAACAGATGGGCAAATCGTGCTACGTATAAGGTGCAGTTAGTCACAAGTCTGGCGAAATCTAGGACCGTAATGGGACACCGAATAGGAAAATAATCAGTGGACTCTTGATCTCCTATATGAATTTTCTTGCACTTCGTTGCCAATTGCCATGTCTGTTTCTGTTTTATATATTTTCTAATACAGGTTATCCAGTGTTTTCCATATTGGTATGCATAGTTGGCTATTTTATTATCTTCCTTTGACGATACCAAGAATAATATAGTGTAAAATGAGAGTAACTGGTCCCTGTAGTATAGCTTTGATTAGCAGCAGGTTCTGATAAAAAAGCAGAAGTCACAATAATGTTTACTGTTTACCTCCACAAAAAATTGACGTAGCACAACCAAAATGATACTTGCCCATGATCAGCTCATGTTCAACTTGATAGTTCACTCATTCAAGTTCACGAATCCTGTTAAATGTTAAACTAGCAACCAACTGCCCCACTCCCTTCCCCATCTCTTACTTCCCCCCCTCTTGCACTAAAAAAATGTACTTCAAAAAAATCAAAGCTACTAGGATCGTTACTAAAAGTGTTGAAAATATCCATTTGAAAGTAATGCATTTGAAATTTACTATTGAGTGAAAAACTTCATGTGGAATCGTCTGCTACTTAGCTACAAGTCCCTAAAATGTGGAAATTCACGACATTGTAATATTAATTGGTACGCATGTGAGCTGATCATCGCTGCACAAGACTTTAAGCCACCTTCATTTGCACAGATCACCGCAAAAACATAAGGTCAAATCTGCAAATGAAATAGCTTCAAGCGAACAAGATCCAATTTTCAGCTTGGATGAGAAATGGAGGAAGAAACACCAAAATTATTGGCTCGTGTTCAAAAGCACACTCAATGGAGGATCAGAAAGTAGATTGATTCCCATCGATAGGTAGCATAAATCTAGAAGAAGGACACTTTTGGATTCCCTGTGTTTGATATGAAATTATTTTGGATTCAATCTACCAAAATTATTCGCTCATGTTCAAACACAGGCTTTATGACATCTTCCACCGTGACTTGCTGATATTGTACTTTTGCTCATTCAGTGGACATGAAGGAACACCAAGAATTTGTGTTGCCATCTAAATAACAACCGAAGTTTCAAGTTCAAGAATCGCCACTCAATTGATATTTAGGCAAAGGGCAAGTAGATTGTCTTCTATCTGTTAATGATTTTTATCCAAAATAAAAGTATCCCAGAGTACTTAGGCTCGCCCTTCAAACTCTAGGGTCGTCCAATGTTTTTTGATTGTTTTTAGGGATAGTTTCGGAAACCAACTTTGTGATTTCTAACAGTCTCACTGGCCTCCCTTAAGATTTCTAAAATTACTCTAACCTCCCCCAAGCTTAGTGTTTTGATAAGAGATTTAGCCTATGTCAGAAAAAGTGGTATTAAAAAGTGTTTTGAGTAGTAAGATGATCATTTTATAAAAAAGTGCTTTTCGTGAAGTTGTATTACTAAAAGAAAGGAATGTTATCCTATAACAGGATGTGAGGTAATGTTGGGCGTCTGAGTTGATATTAGTTGTTTAATTATATATTAATAGCACCTCAAATAATTAAATAGTAAATATAAATTATTGGATGATTACAAATAAAATCAGACACAAAAGAGTATAAAGTTGAAAATACAATTTCATGGTATGCCATCACATAATACAATCCTTTTATAATCATAATCACATAAAGTGTAATTTTAGTTAAAATTATATACTATCAATAGTTAGAATAATGTATACTACATTGTCTATAATATTTCAGATGAGTGCAAAGAGAATTGCCTGAGATATAGGCTAGCATATTCAATACTGGAGCATCAATTTGATAATATCAATTGGTTATACATAGTAGCATATGTTTAGGCGGTTAAACCAATGAATCACTATGAGTGTACAATTGATATTATATCCATGAAAGTAAGTTAATCTGAAAACTTTTTGTGAATAATGGTACAAAAAATTCAAAATTATGAGACTAAAATATTAATCAAATAGAATAAAGTTCGTGTATTTATATTGAGGTTCTTGCATACAACTTAGAATGAGAAATGGTTCATGAATAAATTTGATCTTCATTATATATTATAATTCAAAGAATTTAAGTAGGAGTCAAATCCTTTAAACTCAATGTCAAAAGTTGCACAAAATATGCATTTTGTAGATGAAAATTGGATACTAGTACTATATTTGTTCCTTATGCTGCTGACAATTATAAATGGTTTTTGATTGTTAAATACTTCTCTTTTTAATACATTCTCTCTTACTTATTAAAATATTTATCTTAACGAAGAATCCTCCCTTTTCATGTCAAATTTGAACTTTTTCCTTGGTAGAAAAACACTTATATTACAACTTGCTATGACGCCTGTACAATAATTTGTTCTAAATTTTCATCAATATAGAAATTTTTATTGTCATCTTTGGAAAGTTTAATTTCCTTGGATCTAGCATTTGAACATCAACTAAAGAAATGTTTCGCAATTTTGGGTAGTATTCTAGAAGATGAGGATAGAATTAGTATCACAAACAACATTATGTTCAAGTTTAATTAGTTACTCCATCTTTTTACCTTCATCTTTTAATCTAGTTTAATTAGTTACTCTCAAATTTGTTGACCTAATGTTATTTTGTCCCTAAATTCATTTGTTAACAACCTTAATGGCTCAAGGCATACAAGTAAATTCACCGTATTTTAGGTAAGTAGTGAGCCCCGCCACACTGTCAGGGGAGATCAATGTAACTTTAGAAACATCAGGGGAGTTTTCTGAAATTATCCCTTGTTTTTATATCCAAAATACATTGTAGATACATGGATCAAAGACAAAGCAATGCAAAAGTAGAACATTAAAGTATCTTGATTTCCTGACGAGTTCAATATGAATCTAATGCAGTAATCTCTGTATTTTCTTTATCATGATGAGTATCCAAAGACATTATCCAGCATTTTCTCCTATTTTGACAAAATTTTGGTTGTACAATGACCGCAAAAGCAAGCTTAATCCCTGCACGGTGGACTGACTCGGATATGGCTTGAAAAAGGACGCTTATCCCTGCACAGGGACACACGGATACTTAACTGATTTTTGCCTCAATGCTTACTTGCTTATTCCCAAGACAATAATGTTAGACGGATCCCAGAGAAATCTGGGGTCTTATTAGTTAATTCACGGCACTAAAACAGTTACAGGGGCACTGCATTCCGATGGGTAGGTGCTTTGGAGGCTTAAATGGCTCACAAGGACATGGAAATTTCCATATATTCAAAATCAGAAGTAATCATGCATGGCTTGAGACTTTACAGAAACAGGAGAGGGAAGCGTTCTTTACTACAAAGGCATCGTTCCATGGTACAGAGGTTCAGAAATGATGGATAACAGTTGATCCGCATTTTCTTTCAAGTCAAAAGGGAACGGTATCTTATCAAGTCTATGCCCTGCAGATCGAAAATTGCCAGGGAGACTCGAGATTAGCGTTAAACGTGAAAGCTTTTGATTCGACAGGGAAGATAAGGATCCTGCACTTTGGCAGAATTAGATTCTCAACCTTAAGAAATGACAAATTTATTAACTGATATTGCCAACTGAGATTAGTAATTGGCATTACTTGATTACTTCCATCATCCGAGTAAAAAGGGCAGAGAAAGACACCTCTACTAAGTACTAACTGATATTAATTCAAAGACATGAAAAGTCTTTTTGGAATTCATATACTAGCTAGACAATTAATGTTCTACTATAAATGATTTCCAAGTAGGCCTGTTAGACATGGACTACCCTCAAGTATATTTTATGGTTAAGTTTGATAGAATGGATAACAAGTACTTAATTATTGCATTTATTCTTTGTTGAGAGTAAGAGCTGGCGAGCTGCCTCTCAAGCGGCTAATCAATTCATTATTTTCCCCACGTATTAGCTCAAAATTCATCCCTTGATTCGTCCATTTCAACGTCTCTTCCTCCTCTCTCATGATAGTAGCATTATCTTTTCTTTTCTTTTTTTTCGGTTTTCCAAAAAAAAAAAAAAATGAAGAAAGAGAAGAACACAGTGCTTGATGCCTTTCCTGATGCACAATGACTTTTCAATCAAATACATATTCATAATGAGATTCCCACCATCCCACAAAGGGCATATAGGGCATTTAAGTGCAAAAAAGAGTGCCTATAAATACAAGGAGTCTGTTTTGTTATTTCATGTGCTAAACTCAGAGCTACGAAGCTTCGACAGTCGCAACCAATTACAAAATCTATTGCGAGTCTTGCTCGCGTCCTAGCTCCTTAAGGGAAAAATGGCTGCCGTCGTTGCCAACCCCCACATCAACGTTTCTGAAATCACAGCCAACAGTAATATTCTATACATATTCTTTAAAAATTCATGCATTAGATTTATAGTTCGCTTGCATTGCATATTTATATTCTTTTTAAATAAAAGAGTGGTTTTTATGCTGTCTGGATTAAAACGGGCTTTGTTCCTTGATGGAAATTAGTGAAAGCAGAGGGAGTCCAGTCCCCTGAGATAGAAGCTATAGTGAAGGCACTTTCAGACGACACGATATGGAAAACAATCGAGGGATTCAAGGGCAAGGACATGAGCACTCAGGAGAAAATGATTGTATGACTAGTTAGACCTATTTTTTCCTTCGAGTTTTGCATGTGGTTTTGACTGGTTTTGGGAATTATATTGCTAAACTACACCAAATAATTGCCCTTCAATTTATTCATAGGTTTTATATCTATTACTACTATTTATTTTGAATGCTTACAATTAAAATCGCACATGCATATCGGTTTTTAATTCATTCTTTAGGAGCAGGCAATTTGTTTTCCAATATTGATTCTGTAAATTCTTAATTTTCATACATTTGAGTACTGAAAAAGTACCACGTAAACTTTGCATTTTGCATTGACTAGTTTTGTCAAATAAAAAAAAATTACATATACAGTAGTGAAAGTGCGAAATTCTTTATTTGAATACAAAAAAGAGTGAATAAGGACGTAGAATGAATTTTGAGGCCATAACAGGACGATTAAATAACTTACAAAAAAACTTGTTTGGAATGAATTTTAAGTAGAACGAATTTTGTACATTCTTGAATTGCTTATGCAATTTATTATTATTATTATTAGATTATTATTATTATTATTTTTATATTTCTAGTTGTCTACAAAGTTAGGCGGTCTCTTGAATTGAATGATTAAGTTTCTTTCGCGAAATGTCGTTTCATATTAATTGATTAAATTTAGTTTTCCGGTTGTTTGTTTGAAAAGGAATCCAATTAATTTTATAAACTCAATCTTTTTTGTAACTAAAAAGGAAATGTTTGGCGTTTACCCTGTACAGAACAACATGGTGGCCGGTGGTCACCTACCTCGAGTCGGCGTTCCTCTTCCAACACCAGTGAACCCAACTGACCCTCACGTGATCTCGGTCGCAAAATTTGCAGTGGCAAAGTACAACGACAAGCATGGGACAAAACTGGTTTTCAACTGCGTGAATGGCGGCCTGCAG
Organism: Coffea humblotiana; assembly: GCA_023065735.1. Taxonomy (NCBI): domain Eukaryota; kingdom Viridiplantae; phylum Streptophyta; class Magnoliopsida; order Gentianales; family Rubiaceae; genus Coffea; species Coffea humblotiana. The sequence continues at coordinate 9,032,517 of CM041217.1, forward strand.
TGGAAAATTGTTATTGGCACTCTCTATATCCTTGTCCTTGCAACTCAGGATTCTAAGGGCACATATACCGATTATGCAGTGGTTTTTGAGACCTTTTTGGGTCAGAAGTACCTCTTCTGGTATAAGCATTAATCAAGCTTCACTGCCACTCTTCAGCTGAGGATGACTAATGTACTCTATTAAGTACTTTTAATTATATGGTGTCTATGGTGTGGTTTGCGTATGTGTATGGACGTTTAAAACTATGGATGTATTGCGGACAAGCATACATCTCCCCCACGGCTGTACTACTATGTTAAAAGGTGCACTTGTGCCAGCAAAAATGCACCATATTCAATAAATAAAAACAGCCATCTATGTTTGAGTTTGTATACATGTGAGTATTTTGTTCCTCTATTAATTGCATGCAGGTTACAATCTCTGTGTTTTGCACGTCGAAACGTACTATGCTCATGATTACTTTTAAAGTCTTCTAAGTAAATGTTACTTACAGTGAATCCAAACCGGAAAACAAAATGAAGGGTTGACTTATCTTCTACATCCTAGAACCGTTCTTTTTGTCATCATCCTATCATGTGCTAATTAAGCTTAAAATTGATAGATATGAGCAAATAATGGTCCGTTATCTTTAAGATGTGACAATAAAATTGATAGCTCTACGTACCATTGGATTATAAAACTTATTTCCTAATTTTTATTTGATTTTCAATGGAGTAGAGATTTTGAGAGTCCACACAAATCGTTCAAGCAATCAAGAAGAAAACAAAATGCTATGGTTAATATTAAGGAAAAGTATATGTCGGAATTCATTCACCTTTCGGTTTTTCAACTGTGAATACTGATCAATATCGACTAAGAACTCTTGAAGTCAAACGCATGCGCAACTCAATCATAGATGTTGGCGATACTAGTAATGATGGTAGTATGAGTTCAGTTGTATACACAGACAAATTGATTGTATAATAAAGAGGATAGAAGTGTAATATTGGCCCTCAACATTTAGTTCCTGTACAAAAATATCATGGAATTAAAATAAGTTATTCTATTGGTTTATTTCCTAATGCTTTTAGTTTCTTGTTTTGGTGTCCTATTTATTTAGTTTCCGTATCAGTTAGAAATCTCACATCAATTTCCAAATAAGTTTCGATTTACAATTGTATTTGTTTAGAAAGTTTTGAAGTCTATACATACTAATAGTCTAGTACATTTTTACCTGAAGAGTTGAGTTGTGTCAAGTTGTGAGATATAGCAAAAGGCTCTAGTTGAGAGTTGTGAGTTGTTGTAAACGAAAAACTATGATTTGATATTCTTATTGTTGGGTTTTGAGTTGATAAAATTATTGAGTATTTGTTTGTATGTCTCCTCCTCTTCCGACATATTATTATGTGTCGAATTGCTTCTAGTGTGTGTGTTTTTTATGCCAACAAGTGGTATCAGTTTCCTAAACTTTGATTCTGGGGCTTGTTCGTGAAACTAAAATATAAATCTATGTTGTTTACAACATTGTGCAATTTTTATCTTTGATAGTAAAAACGAATTTGAGGTTTGGAGTTGGATGATGAAGATTTTTTTTCAAGCTATCGGAATTTAGCATATTGTCCAGATAGGATTCATGGAACCATAGAAGGGATGGAATTATTAAGTAGTGTAGTTAAAAAATTAGAGAGAAATAAACAGTTGGATCACAAGGCATTCCATTATCTCACTACAAAAGTCCAGTTGCATGTAGTTAAAAAATTCATACATACAAAGATGAAAAGTGAGGCTTGAAAATTTTTGATGAAATCTTGTTGTGGTTATGGTAGAGAAGAAATTTGTGACAATAAAGAAGAAAAAGAATTGTTTTGATGAGGCAGGGAAAAAGAAGTTGCAGAAATTTTAAGTGCATATAGAGATCATTTGTTAGATCAAAGATGTGATTGAAAATTATGGCAATGAAGAAATTCTTAATTTTGTGGGTGTTGATGAATTATTTGAAAAAGAAAATCAAACATTGGAATTGGTTGAGATCAATTATGGATTGGATGATTTAGTTGAAAATTGTGATAGTGCTAAAATTGATGTCGTTTTCAATGTGAACCAAACAAAGTAAGATTGTGGTGGTGTTGAAAATTTTGTTGGTGAAATTCTTGATTTTGTGGTGTTGGGAGATTTTCTTGGTGATATAAAGGAATCAAATTATGAAGTATGCAATGAGAAGTGGGTAAATATGTTTGAATTTTTTGACAAAGGAGATTAGGCCAAGAAATTGTTTTAGAAGTATAAGTTTCGGTCACTATCATGTGAGAAGATGAAATTAAAAATGAATTGTAAGTTGGTGTTCCACATTGTTTATACAGCAATGAGTTTTTCATGGAGATTCAAGTTCGAGATGTTATTTGAGCTAATAGAGAGTTTAGTTTAAAATATACAATAATGGAATTAAATTAAGCTATTCTATTTGTTTATTTTCTAATTCTTTTAGTATTTTGTTTTGGAGTCCTGTTTATTTACTGTCCATATTATATTAGGAAATCTCAAATTAGTTTCCAAATAAGTTTCGATTTATAGTTGTGTTTGTTTAGGAAGTATTGCAGTCTATAAATGCTAATAGTCTAGTACATTGTTACTTGAAGAGTTGAGTTGAGTTAAGTTGTGAGATAGAGGGAAATGCTCTAAGTTAAAAGTTGTGAGTTGTCGTAAGCGAAAATCTATGATTTGATATTCTTATTGTTGAGTTTTGAGTTAATAAAATTATAGAGTATATGTTTGTGTGTTTATTGTCTCTGTCTTGCCGCATATTTTTATATGTGTCAGAATTGCTTCTACTGAGCGTATGCATCTTTTTTTGTGCCAACAAAATAGTTTCTAATATTTTGATCACAATAGATTTGATCCTTGAAATTTTTGATTTTATGCAAATTTTGGGCATCTCATGATAAATCACAATAATTAACCACTAAAATCAAATTGGTGTTAGACAAAAAAATTTAATTTTTTATTGGTCCCTAAATACTTTTAGAATTTCAATCAATATGGTCCCTTAGGTTTCAAATAAGCATTGTTATGGTTTTAAAATGAAATAAAATGTGAATTGAATTATATATTTATTGCAAATGTGTACCCAAATCCTTGTATAAAAACCCTAAATACTTCAAATTAGCAAAATACCACCCTTGAGTCTAAAAGAAACTATTTCTTAAATTAGTTGTATTTGAATAAGTATGCACACATAATGTACAAAATATAAATGAGGGGAAGAAGAGAAGAATTATAATTTTAATACATAACTTTTTTCTAGCTACTATTCTACATATGTATGTATGTATGCGTGCATGTATATATGTATGTATGCATATATATATATACATACATATATATATATATATATTTATATCGGGGGGAAGCTCTCGTAGAAGCTTTACCCAGCATCTCGTAATAAGAGAAGGTCCCTTAGTCTACCCGAAGGAAAGTTAAGAGATAAAGTTGGTACCGGCATGGTTGGAGGGGACAATGCTACAGTGCCTATGGTTATGGTAACGATATTAGAAAAACCTACTATTATAGGTTTCTATTATTTTTAGTGACAGATCAAATTTTTTAGCGACTTTTTAAATATTATATTAAACTAATTAATATTAATTTTAGTAAGTTTTTAATTAAAACTAGTAAGTATATGCCTAAAAGATAAGTTTTAGTCAGAAATAGAAATTTACACTTTGAGTAATTTAATTTACTTATTATTTGACAAAATTTACTTTTGTTTAAATTAAACTTACTAATACTAAAAGTAAAAAATTTCCATATTTAAGTAAAAAATCACCGATTTCTGAAACGGTTTTGCGTCTCTCCAAAGTTGGTTGCCTTCTTTTTATTTTCTCGCCTCAGGACATGATGGAATAGGAATTTTTTCCTTGCAAAATTTTTCTGTTCAGTCCACACTTTCCGTCTCTACTTCTTGATCGATCGGGCATATGCAGACCCAACAAAAAGGTTGAGAATTTTATTAAGGCTGGGTGGTGGTATCAAGCAAGAGAGCGGATAAAAAATAACAGCCAAAAGGTTAGACTATCATGTTTCATGAAAATCGCTTCATTATATTGCTTTAATTTGTTTATCTTTCATTTGATTTGATTGTCAACTTGAAAAATGTATGGGAAATGACTTAGGCCCTGTATGTGAAGCATAGTAGGGTGTCGGAATTTATGGGAAAAGCAGTTAATTCTGGAATGCATATAAGCTGTTTGGTGAAATGTCAAAAAGAAAATTGTATGATATGATTGATGCCTGTACGGGGTTAAAAGCACAAAGCAACAAGCCTTTTAACTTCCAAATCCACCGAATCCATTCAACTGAATGCTTTATTGAATTCAAATCCACCGACCCAAATAGATTAATTTATTTGTCAAATGCAACAAGCCTTTTAACTTCTAACTATGTAGTGTTTCATTAGGCATACAAAAGTTCGATCTTATGCATAATTTAAGAGGACAAGTTGACTGCACTAATTTGTTCGGTAATTTCTATTTCTTCAAGAATGAAAGAAAAATCAGATGATAAAACTATTAAATAAATCATTTAAATTCCGTGGTTTATTAATTTTAAACTTTTACATATGAAACAGGGATGCAATTTGAGATAACTTTCAGCAATCTTTGGGTATGGGTTGCGTAGGATTGCAATCTTTAGGTATGATCAGCTTGAGTATGGATTGCGTAGGAGTCCAAAGTTGCAATATTTCATATGTACTACAAAGAATTTAAGTAAAAATCTCAGAAAACACAAACACTGACATGATAGCTTCTAGCATCATGCTGAAAATGGAAGAAATGACAGTTCATGTAGGATTAATGACAAATCAGACCATGGAATATTTTGATGATTTTTAATGCAGGCTTTGATGGTTTTAGAAGGGATTGTCCCTTCTGTGCAATTTAGAAAGATTCAAGTTCCTCATCTTGCTTACTGTATTTTGGTGTTGGAAATGTAAGAACTGCAAAGAAGTCCAAAGCAATATATTGTGTACGTCAAGTGACAGAAGTGGAACTGGGAAAATGGCTTGGTAGCAGCTGTATGAGATGGATATTGGACCACTGGCACCAGTGTGGTTGAGGTTAGCAGTGAAACTTCCAGCATTTGTTTTTTAGTGTTGGAGCGCTGAGAAGAACAATCACAAGATGAATCCAGATCTTGCTGTGAGAATTGGATGGGATGATGATTACACAACCAAGGCATATAGAGTTTGTCTATGTTCTAGTAATTTTGAGAGGTTTCTGTAGAATGCAGAAGGTGTCGGCCTGATCAGGTGTAACGTGTTTTAAATTACATTTTGTAGTTCTTATGGATTGTTTAAGCTCAAAATGTAATTGATATCAACGTTGCATGTTCCTGTTAAAAAAAAAAAAGAAGTCTTCAGCCTTTCCAGTTTAAAATGGAAATGCAGAATCAAACTTCAATACCCTCTGATTTCGAGCTACTCATTTATTAATCCTGAAGGTTATCATTTACTTGGTCCTTGATTCTCCAAAAATAACTGAAAAAAAAATGTATATTTTCAGTCTTTCAGTCTTTCAGTCTCATATGTAGCGTAGGTAATGGCTTATTACTGAACTACAACTTGGGGATACACTTTTCGGCCAAATGGGGATACACTTTCGGTCTGATATACTTTCTCAGGCCTGAATTCCATAGGCCTGAATTCAGCTAGAAAAAGCAAAGATAAATTATAATTTTCCCCAACTATGAATAATTTTATTGTTCATCTTCTCTGCAAATATAAAAGATCTTACAAGCATAAAATCCCACACCATAATTTACTTACATCATTCATTTGTCGCTCATCCATAATTCACAAATTGTCAACCCAAATAAGTAGTTATTAGTAAAATATAGCTTTACCTGGCGAAGAGATGTTTTCCAGGTATCAACTAGTGAGTTTCATGGATATTGAAAATCACATCAAAGATTAAACAAAAAGAATGAAGTTCATGTTTTGTTGTTGAGTAATAAGAGACACATAAGAAAACATGAGAAAAAATGTCGTGCCCTAGTTCATCGACTTTTCCCACTCAAACTAAAACTAATGGCTAATAAAAGTCACCTTATCACTTATCTCTGGAATTCTGAACCGTTTCAAATTTTAACAAAGAATTCTATCACAACCACAACACTTTTGAATTCAAAACTACAAAAAAGCCTATCTTGTTTATCATTTTGGGTTAAAATTAGCAAAAGTCCTACTTATTTGCACCTTTATTGTAACATTATTTTTTGCTGCAATTTCCTATTTTAGTTATCCATTCGACACTAGTACGGGCTTAGATACGGATTAAGCAACTACTTTGATGAATAATATTTTTTTATTATAAAATTAATTTGAATTGAATTAACAATTTGATATTTTTTCACAAAAAAATGTAATTTTGTGGTCATTTTTCAAAAAAAATTTAAAAAAAATTCTAGGAATTGTTGTCATTGACACTTAATTGTCTAGACCAACTTTTATCAGCATAAAATTAGTGTCATTGAGAATACTTGAAGCTCTGATATCAATACTCTATTCAAATGTAAATATTCAACCTAAGTAACAAAATAAATGATAACTAAACAAATGAAATATGAGCTTAATTGATCGTGTTCAAACTACATATTCTGTTAATGGTTAGTATATATGAAATTGTATTTTCCATATGCAGAAAAATAATATGCATTTTATATCTACTAATGAATAAATTACTGATGTTTTGAACAAATCAAACCTAAACTCATGGTGTGATATGTATATAGTTGCTCACATTTATACTTATGCCATCATCCTTTCTTCCCATTTGCTCTTCACATGCAGTGCAAATTTCTTTTGATTATATTGGTAAAAAATAACATATTTTACAAATTATTCCCATTTATTTAGAAAATGTTACTAATTTCATTAGAAATTATGAAATGTAATTATGGTTTATTAATTTTTTACTAAACATAAATACTGCATATACAAAAGGAATATATATTTGATTTTGTTTTATTTTGATTAGAAAAACTTGTGGTAGTAATAACGAAATAGTGACAGGGGTGCAACTTTCAAATCAACAACCAACATACACTTAATTAAGGTAATATTTTTTAGTTGATTGCCATAAAGTAGTAAGATTTACTCATTTATAAATTGACGATCATAGTAGTTTATATTCCATTCACCTATAAAAATTATGATTATTATAAAATGACATTTTATAATAATTTACATACTATTTGCCAATTAAAAATAATTTTGATAAAAATGTGCATATAAATCCATATTGTACATGATACAAAATATATTTGAAACTCACGAAACTTAATATATGGGTAAATTTACTATAATTTTAAAAGATTATGCTACATTAGTACAACTTTAACTTTTATACTTGTGACCTAGAAAATAAATTTATTAAAACACATAACATTTATAAATGATACATACATTTATTAAAATGCTTAAAACACAAAACATTTATGAATGAAACATACAATCATGTATTATACATTTACGTTACCAACAACTACTAACTATAATATTAAGTTTCAATCATTAATAAAAAATCTTAGCACTAGTTTAAATAAACTTCCTAATACTTGTTTCATATAAGTTTCTTTAAGTAAAATAGTAAATTTATACCACAAACTAGTAAGTTTTGATGATTAACCAAATTTACTATTCTATCAACAAGATTTACTATTAATCTATAAAAATTTACTATTACTTGAACTAAACTTACTCTCCAAAAACTAAGTTTTGAATGTAGAGTAGTAATTTATTTTTTTAAAAAAGTAACTTTCATTTTTATTTCGATTTACTTTTTGAGACATAAATAGGATAACACTTATATGACCATTTTTGATTTATTTTTTATTTACTTTTAGCGGCCATTTGATTATTTGATAGGTCTATCCACCCAAATAGGATAACACTTAAAAATAAGAAAGTAAGTTTTTCATCTAAAATAGTAAGTTAACAGTAATAAATTAGTAACTTTTATACTTAAAAATGTAAATTGGAATAAATATTAAACTTACTTTTTAAATAAATAAATTACTACTTTATATCCCAAACTTACTTTTTAGAGTGTAAGTTTAATTCAAATAATAGTAAGTTTTAATACATAAATAGTAATTCTTACTGATAACATGATAAAATTGATTAATAATCAAAACTTACTGATTTATGAGACACATGTACTATTTTACTTTAAAACATATTTCAAACTAGTATGAGGGAATTTATTTGAAATAACGATAAGATGTTTTATTAATGATTAATTCTTAGTACCTTAGTTAGTAAGTACTCATAATATATCTGTATAATACATGATTATAGTTATCATTTAAAAAAATTTATGTACATATTTTAAAATACTATGAAAAATAGTTTGACTTTTCACATAATCTCGTAAAATATGTAATAAAATTTTGTCATTTTATAAGTTTTTAATCATTTTCAATTTTTGAAAAGTTTGAAAGTTTGGATAACAATAACAAAAAATCTTCCTAGTTATATATAGAATATTACTTGTTTATATATCAAAATTTTTATAAATTAACACCTATGAATATAATAAGATGATAAAGTTTTAATGAATTTACATTTGAGACACAAGAAATAATAAGAGTAAAACCCTAAACAAAATGAGAAATAATATAATAATAAAAATGATAAAATTAGTATAACAATTAATATAAGAAAATCAGTATGATCTGGATTTTTTTCCTTGGGAGATTGTTCATAAGAATAGGATTCAATAATTATAAATGAAAATCACATGCATATATAATCTATTGTATAATTTAAATTAAATTTAGTTCATGTATGAAATGGTCCTAAAATAATTAGTACACTATGATACAATGTTATTTTAACAACAAATTTTTTTTTTTGCTAAAAGTCTGAAATATCCATGACATACGTATGAGGGATATTTTACCATATTTGTATTTCACATCTAATCATGAAAGTTAATTTGAGAAAAAATATTTTTGACAATAGAATTATTTTGAATTTAGTCAACAAGTTGAAATTTTTTAAACAATAAAAGTGAAATATTTTGGGAACTTAGTTGTTTATTTTCCCATAATTAAAAATTGCTATATTTTAGCAATTGTTGCGATTGACTTTTCATTCTGTAGACTAATTTTTATCAATGCAATATTAGTTTTATTAACAATCATTGAAGTTCCATTGATCCGAGGATGGGCATTTTATTGCTATTATTTTATATGTAAATATTTAACCTAAGTAATAAAATAAATAATAGCTACTTAAAAAAAGGAAATTGGTGTACAATTGATTGTGGTGTAAAATATTAGTATACAATTAACTAGAGTTTGAAATGGAATTAAATTTATTTAGTATTTTACTGCTAACAACTTTGACCCCATTTAATGGTTAAACAAAAAATAAAAGAGATGTAGAGACTGGGATTGGTTCCTTAGTGTGAAAAAGGAAAGTTCTTCTAAACTAATGCTGCATAAAATTCTGGATGCATATGAAATTAGAAATGTGATAACTTTGCAATTCATTCTCATTCATGATGAATTTCTTCAATTCTATATAGAATCGCAATTTTTTTCATTCAGCATGAAAACATTCTTTTTTTGTCATATTGATGGCTTTTGCTTTTAAGATTATCTACATGTCGGTGGTTAGTATTATTGACAAGGTTAGAGGTCATGGAAAATGTTACTAATTTTAGGAGAAATTATGTATTGTAAAAATGGTTTAATAATTTTCTATTAAGCACAACTACTGCATACAAAAGGAAACGATATTTGATTTTATTTTGCTTTGATTAGAAGAACTTGTACTAGTAATAAAGGAAATTTCAATTCAACAATCAACATGCACATGATTACAGTAATTTTTTAGTCATTTAGACTAATATATGATAAAGTAGTCAGATTTAGTCGTTTGTGAATTCATAATTTTAATAGTTTACATAAAATTCATCTATAAAAAATTATGATTATTATAAAATGACCTTTTATAATAATTTACTTACCATTTGCCAATAAAAAAAGAGTTTGATAGAAAACATATGGATACAAATCCATAATGTAAATGATACAAAGTATGTTTGAAAGTCATAGAACTTAACATATGGGTAATTTTACTATAATTTTCAAAGATTATGCTATGTTAATACAACTTTAATTTTTATACTTGTGACCCAGAAAATAAATTTATTAAGATTTTACCATTTTATTAATTTCATAGGCATTAATATATGAAAATTGCGTACCATTTTATTATATTCATAGGTGTCCATATATGGAAATTGTGATGTATAGATAAGTGCAATTCTATATATAACTCGAAAGATTTGTTGTTACTGTCATCCAAACTTTCTAACATTTCACAAATTCAAAAATAATTCAAAATTTATAAATGACAAATTATTCTTACATATTTTATAAGGTCATATGCAAAAAAAAAAGTTTTCATAGTATATTTAAAATGCTTAAAACATATAACATTTATAAATGATACGTACAATTGTGTATCATACATTTACATTACAAGTAATTACTAACTATAATACTAAGCTTCAATTATTAATAAAAAATCTTAGCATTATTTCAAATAAACTTCCTAATACTTGTTTCATATAAGTTTCTTTAAGTAAAATAGTAAATTTATGCCACAAACTAGTAAGTTTTGATGATTAACCAAATTTACTATTCTATCAACAATATTTACTATTAATCTATAAAAACTTACTATTATTTGAACTAAACTTACTCTCCAAAAAGTAAGTTTCAGATATAGAGTAGTTATTTACTTCAAAAAAAAAGTAAGTTCCATATTTATTCAAATTTACTTTTTGAGACATAAAAGTTACTAATTTCTTGAGTTAACTTACTATTTTTAATGTAAAACTTACTAATCATATTTTTAGGTACTATTTTATTTAGATGACCAGTACAACAGGTAATCAAATGGTCGCTAAAAGTGTTTTTACCTATTATATCAGGTAAAAACAATTTCGTTACCATAACGCTCGTCACTTCAGACTTTTCCGGTTGGAGGATTCGAACTGGCAGGGGATTGTTTGGGCATAAAGAAAAGATTGGCTACTTCTAAAGCTCTCTTTCTTCTTTTATGATATTTCATTTCGGGATCGAGCTTTTGGAAGGATTGGGATAGTAACCAGCCCTATAAGCCTACCTTGTCCCCGCCAAACCAGCAAGGGGTCAGTCCGAGCTACTCTTCCTCTTAGACTCCTATATTATTCCTGTAGTGTTTTATAGAGTATACCGTCGCCAGAAGCAGTAGACTGTATACCCATTGAGCTGACATTAGACTTAGCATACAGACCCTAGTGAAGGGAAAGAATTCATCCTTCTTGCTAACATAAGGAAGAGCATATTCTAACCCGCGTAGAATGAAGACTTGTCATACCGCATACCAGTTGCATGTGGGAAGACCAGAAGCGAGGGAATGGAGTGACGCTTCAACAGAATGAATTCAGTCAGTAAGGGTAGAATACGCCCCATGCCTGTCTGCCTGCAAGGCCCAATCGAAGCGGATTGTCCCCGTGGGTTCCGGATAGCGCCTCTTCACTCACTTGTGGTTTCGCTACTCTAGGACATCAAGACCAACTCAGGCTCCAGCGCCCTGTCAATTGGAGTCCCTAAATAAACAAAGGGGAACTCCTGCCGACGAAAACCGAGGATGGACTGAACAAGTGGATAATAAATAGCTTGCTCTTTCTTTCCTGATTCATCATGTTGACCCAGAACACAACCCATAGCTTCATCAATATAGTCTTTCCACGGAATCGAGCTTGGGATGATAGACAGACAGACCACAACTTCTTAGTATGTCCATTTCCAACCAGGTCTTTCCAATAAGGGCAGGGATTCTTTTCAATTCTGTTAGAGTTCGAGGGCTAAGGGTCTCAAGAAGAGTGGAAAGTGAATGAAGGAATCTGGCTAATCCAGTGATCGAGTTGCTCCGTGACATGTGAGGCCCGGGGCATCCCAATTAGATTGCCTGGGATGACAATTTCTCATTGGTAAGCCTATCCATCTTGACTCGTTTTTATAGTTTACACACTTTTGTATTGCCACACGAGTCTTCATATCCAATATGTGATTTTGTGCTCTCCAAAAGCTGGTAAAGGAAAGGAACTCGTGTTGGCTCGGCAAGGTTAACGAGGAAAGGGGGACTGGGCTAGGAGCTTTCACTGGGGATTAAAAAAAAAGGGGGGATTGGCATGTATTCCCGCCGTAGCAAGAAAAAGCATAACGGAAGTTTACTAGGGCAAAAAAGGTTTTGAGGAGACCCCTTTAATTAGCATTACCTTATATATTTATACATATATATATATGTATATATATATGTATATACATATATATATATGTATGAATGTATGCATGCATGTATTATATTTGTGTGTATGTATGTATGTAAGTGGTCTTATATATATCTTATTAATTTGATTTTCTTTTTAAGGTAATTTGAAATCATAATTTAGTTATCGTGCATTACTCTGTTACACTTCTCATGTTAGATAAGTAGATATTTCCCACCACTAAATTGTGATAAGTAGATATTAGAGTCTACTTCTCATGTTTTCATAGTAAAAAATTCAAATTACTAAAGTATATCTGTGCTGCAATGTTCTTCCAACCAGTTCTCAATATTTTAGGTGTATTTTTCCAAACCTCCAAATAACTTGATTCTTGGGCATTGGAAAGCTAATTTAAAGAGTTACAACTTTCATGTTTTATACAAGAACTGATTCGGCGTTATTGATGGATGTTTTGGGCTTCAATATTGACCTATGCGTGATTCCTAGGAGATCCGCGAGCAGATCCATGATGAGCACCGATCATAAATTTGGATTTCACGTCGGATTTCTTCATATTCGTTTGTATTTTGAACTTGGCCCAATGACCGGTGTTGGACATTAGGCTGGTCATTGGGTCGGACATTATCAAAAAAATGTGCGAAAAAGTAATTTTTCAACTCCAATAAAATCTATTCCTACCTTGTTTAGCATACATCTTCAAGAAAATATATCTTCATGAATCCGATTAATTTAGCAACCAAGTACCCCATCCCCATCCCCATTTCTTATTTCCCACCACTCTCGCTCTCAACATAAAATATGTAATTTTAAAAAAATAAAGCAACTTGGATCGCTGACTAAAGGTGTTGAACACATCCATTTGAAAATAATGCATTTCAAAACTACCATTGATTGAAAAACTTCATGTGAAATCGTGTGCTTTGGAGGCTTAAGTGGCTGACACGAACATACGAGTAATCATGCATAGCATGAGACTTGACAGAAACAGGAGATGGAAGAGTTCTTTACTACAAAAGGCATCGTTCCATGATACAGACGTTTAGAAATGATCGATAACAGCTTGATCCATATTTTCTTTGAAGTCAAATGCAAGGTACCTTATAAAAGGAACTCAGATGCCATTCCAGTTGCTTGATGCTCATTTACCCTCCCAACAATTTCGTTGCTTTTCAACTAAATATACATTTACTTGTCATGAATATAAGAGCCCATCAAATTTATACGCACTTGTGAATTTTCACCGCATAAAGCAAGCGTGAAGGAAACGGACAAAGTGTGGATTGTAACACATAAAGCTGTGAGTTACCTATTCGCAAATAGAATGGGATTGTTTTGATTAGGTATTTGCTTTTGGAACTCGGACTATGTTCTGTATAGGCAAAACAAGAAAAGGTGGGGTTTCTCTTTTTCCGCTTTTCACACAAGTGGTAGAGTAAATACTAAATACACATGTTTAACGTATAAAACTAAGCAGAAGATTTTACTTTCGTGCCTAACATGGGCCATAATAAAAATACACGCGCTGTCCTCTTTGCTCATAGCAGCAAGGTCCCTGATACGAGTAAGAAAGAAAGGGAGAGAGATATTTTCCCAATCCCCAGTTGTTTGTCAGCCATAATCCTACGTGGCCTACAATAAGACCAGTTAAAGCAATCGATGGCCGCGACCGGATAAGAAATCGATAAGGCACAGAGCTTGACAACCCTCAGATGGATTCATCAATCAATCCAACGGACACAGATCCCCATGGGAGATAATCCCTTGCACCCCAAAATCTATTTCTCCACCAGCAATTGCATTTGCGGGCTCTATATGTTATGGAACTTATGTACTATCTAGATAATGTTCTATTAAAAATGTTTTACATTCCAATCAAACTAAATTTTGTTATTTAGGGCCAATAGTTCATTACTTTACGTTAATTTTGTTGGTAACGAACCAACAAAATTAACCGGTAGAATGGCAATATTCATATCACTTCACCGTGACCATGCAACTTTTTAAACATATTGCATGATTTCCAAGTAGGCCTGTTAGACCTGGACTACCCTTAAGTATAGTTTATGGTTAAGTTTGATTGAATGGATAACAAGTACTTAATTATTGCATTTATTCTTTGTTGAGAGTAAGAGCTGCGGCTAATTAATCCATTATTTTCCCCACGCATTATCTCAAGATTCATCCCATGTTTCGTCCCTTTCAACGTCTATTTCCTCCTCTATCATGACAGTAGCATTATCTCTTTTTTTTTAAAAAAAAAAAAGGAAAAGAAAAGAAAGAGAAGAACATGGTGCTTGATGCCTTTCCTGATGCACAATGACTTTTCAATCAAATACATATTAATCATTAGATTCCCACCATCCCACAAAGGGCATTTAAGTGCCTATAAACTCAGAGCTACGAAGCTTCGACAGTCGCAACCAATTACAAAATCTATTGCCAGTCTTGCTCGCGTGCTAGCTCCTTAAGGAAAAAATGGCCGCCGTCGGAGCCAACTACAACATCAACATTTCTGAAATCACAGCCAATAGTAATATTCTATATATATTCTTTAAAAATTCAGGCATTAGATTTATAGTTCGCTTGCATTGCATGTTTATATTCTTTTTAAATAAAAGAGTGGTTTTCATGCTGTTTGGATTAAAACGGGCTTTGTTCCTTGATGGAAATTAGTGAAAGCGGAGGGAGTCCAGTCCCCTGAGATGGAAGCTATAGTGAAGGCACTTTCAGACGACACGATATGGAAAACAATCGAGGGATTCAAGGGCAAGGACATGAGCACTCAGGAGAAAATGATTGTATGACTAGCTAGACCTATTTTTTACTTCGAGTTTTGCATGTGGTTTTGGGAATTATATTACTAAACTACACCAAATAATTGCCCCTCAATTTATTCATAGGTTTTATGCCTCTATTAGTATTTTTTTTTGAATGCTTACAATTAAATTCGCACATGCATATCAGTTTTTAATTGATTCGTTAGTAGCAGGCAATTTGTTTCCAATGCTGATTCTGCAAGTTCTTAATTTTCATACATTTGAGTACCGAAAAAGTGCCATATAAACTTTGCATTCTGCATTGACTGGTTTTAGCAAATTAAAAAAAAATTCATAAACAGTAGCTATAGTGTGAAATTCTTTATTTGAATACACAAAAGAATGAATAAGGAAGCAGAATGAATTTTGAGGCCATAATAGGACCTTACAAAAAGCTTGTATGGAAACTTTTGAAAAAGTAAAAGGAGTTGCAATTGAAAGTAGTTTGTACATTCTTAAGAGCTCATGCAATTTATTACTATTATTTTCTTAAATTGTAATGTAGTTTCATATTAATTGATTGAATTTAGTTTTCTGGCTGTTTGTTTGAAAAGAAATCCAATTAACTTTGTAATCTCAAAAACTCTTTTTTGTGTTTTTTTTTTAACTAAATAAGAAATGTTTGGGGTTTACACTTTACAGAACAACATGATGGCCAGTGGTGGTCTAGCTCAACTCGGCATTCCTCTTCCAGAGCCAGTGAACCCAGCTGACCCTCACGTGATCACGATAGCAAAATTTGCAGTGGAAAAGCAAAACGAGAATGCCGGGACAAGCCTGGTTTTCATCCAAGTGGATGGAGGCCTGCAGTGGAAAATTGTTATTGGCACTCTCTATATCCTTGTCCTTACAACTCAGGATTCTAAGGCCACATATACCGATTATGCAGTGGTTTTTGAGACCTTTTTGGGTCAGAAGTACCTCTTCTGGTATAAGCATTAATCAAGCTTCACTGCCACTCTTCAGCTGAGGTGGATGACTAATGTACTCTATTAAGTACTTTTAATTATATGGTGTCTATGGTGTGGTTTGAGTAAGTGTATGGACGTTTAAAACTATGGATGTATCGCGGACAAGCACACATGTCCCCACGGCTGTACTACTATGTTAAAAGGTGCACTTGTACCAGCAAAAATGCACCATATTCAATAAATAAAAACAGCCATCTATGTTTGAGTTTGCATACATGTGAGTATTTTGTTCCTCCATTAATTGCATGCAGGTTACAATCTCTGTGTTTTGCATGTCGACGACGTACTACGCTCACGATTACTTTTGAAGCCTAAGTAAATGTTACTTACAGTGAATCCAAACCAGAAAACAAAATGAAAGGTTGACTTATCTTCTACATCCTAGAACCATTCTTTTTGTCATCATCCTATCATGTGCTAATTAAGCTTAAAATTGATAGATATGAGCAAATAATGGTCCGTTATCTTTAAGATGTGACAATAAAATTGATAGCTCTACGTACCATTGGATTATAAAACTTATTTCCTAATTTTTATTTGATTTTCAATGGAGTAGAGATTTTGAGAGTCCACACAAATCGTTCAAGCAATCAAGAAGAAAACAAAATGCTATGGTTAATATTAAGGAAAACTATATGTCGGAATTCATTCACCTTTCGGTTTTTCAACTGTGAATACTGAATAGCGACTAAGAACTCTTGAAGTCAAACGCATGCGCAACTCATTTATAGATGTTGGCGATACTAGTAATGATGGTAGTATGAGTTCAGTTGTATACACAGACAAATTGATTGTATAATAAAGAGGATAGAAGTGTAATATTGGCCCTCAACATTTAGTTCCTGTACAAAAATATCATGGAATTAAAATAAGTTATTCTATTGGTTTATTTCCTAATGCTTTTAGTTTCTTGTTTTGGTGTCCTATTTATTTAGTTTCCGTATCAGTTAGAAATCTCACATCAATTTCCAAATAAGTTTCGATTTACAATTGTATTTGTTTAGAAAGTTTTGAAGTCTATACATACTAATAGTCTAGTACATTTTTACCTGAAGAGTTGAGTTGTGTCAAGTTGTGAGATATAGCAAAAGGCTCTAGTTGAGAGTTGTGAGTTGTTGTAAACGAAAAACTATGATTTGATATTCTTATTGTTGGGTTTTGAGTTGATAAAATTATTGAGTATTTGTTTGTATGTCTCCTCCTCTTCCGACATATTATTATGTGTCGAAATTGCTTCTAGTGTGTGTGTTTTTTATGCCAACAAGTGGTATCAGTTTCCTAAACTTTGATGCTGGGGCTTGTTCGTGAAACTAAAATATAAATCTATGTTGTTTACAACATTGTGCAATTTTTATCTTTGACAGTAAAAACGAATTTGAGGTTTGGAGTTGGATGATGAAGATTTTTTTTCAAGCTATCGGAATTTAGCATATTGTCCGGATAGGATTCATGGAACCGCAGAAGGGATGGAATTATTAAGTAGTGTAGTTAAAAAATTAGAGAGAAATAAACAGTTGGATCACAAGGCATTTCATTATCTCACTACAAAAGTCCAGTTGCATGTAGTTAAAAAAATTCATGCATACAAAGATGAAAAGTGAGGCTTGAAAATTTTTGATGAATTCTTGTTGTGGTTATGGTAGAGAAGAAATTTGTGACAATAAAGAAGAAAAAGAATTATTTTGATGAGGTAGGGAAAGAAGAAGTTGCAGAAATTTTAAGTGCATATAGAGATTAAAAATTTTGTGACTAAAAAGGAAATTTCGCAAGTGGTTGAGAAAGAAAGTGAAATCATTTGTTAGATCAAAGATGTGCTTGAAAATTATGGCAATGAAGAAATTCTTAATTTTGTGGGTGTTGATGAATTATTTGAAAAAGAAAATCAAACATTGGAATTGGTTGAGATCAATTATGGAATGCATGATTTAGTTGAAAATTGTGATCGGGCTACAATTGATGTCATTGTCAACGTGAACAAAACAAAGTAAGATTGTGGTGGTGTTGAAAATTTTGTGGGTGAAATTCTTGATTTCGTGGTGTTGGGAGATTTTCTTGGTGATATAAAGGAATCAAATTATGGAGTATGCAATGAGAAGTGGGTAAATATGTTTGAATTTTTTGACAAAGGAGATTAGGCCAAGAAATTGTTTTAGAAGTACAAGTTTCGGCCACTATCATGTGAGAAGAAGAAATTAAAAATGAACTGTTAGTTGGTGTCCCACATGGTTTATACAGCGATGAGTTTTCATGGAGATTCAAGTTCGAGATGTTATTTGAGCTAATAGAGAGTTTAGTTTAAAAGATACAATAATGGAATTAAATTAAGCTATTCTATTTGTTTATTTTCTAATTCTTTTAGTTTTTTGTTTTGGTTTCCTGTTTATTTGGTTACCAAATTAGATTAGGAAATCTCAAATTAGTTTCCAAATAAGTTTCGATTTATAATTGTGTTTGTTTAGGAAGTTTTGCAGTCTATAAATACTAATAGTCTAGTACATTGTTACTTGAAGAGTTGAGTTGAATTAAGCTTTGAGATAGAGGGAAATGCTCTAAGTCAAAAGTTGTGAGTTGTCATAAGCGAAAATCTATGATTTAATATTGTTATTGTTGAGTTTTGAGTTAATAAAATTATTGAATATATGTTTGTGTGTTTATTGTCTTTGTCTTGCAACATATTTTTATATGTGTCAGAATTGCTTCTACTGAGTGTATGCATGTTTTTTGTGCCAACAAAATAGTTTCTAATATTTTGATCACAATAAATTTGATCCTTGAAACTTTTGATTTTATGTAAATTTTGGGCATCTCATGATAAATCACAATAATTAACCACTAAAATCAAATTGGTGCTAGTCAAAAAATTTTAATTTTGCATTGGTCCCTAAATACTGTTAGAATTTCAATCAATATGGTCCCTTAGGTTTCGAATAAGCATTGTTATGGTTTTAAAATGAAATAAAATGTGAATTGAATTATATATGTATTGCAAATGTGTACCCAAATCCTTGTGTAAAACTAAAATGCTTCAAATTAGCAATATACACCCTTGAGTCTAAAAGAAACTATTTCTTAAATTAGTTGTATTTGAATAAGTATGCACACATAATATACAAAATATAAATGAGGGGAAGAAGAGAAGAATTATAATTTTAATGCATAACTTTTTATTCTAGCTACTATTCTATATATGTATGTATGTTTGCATGCATGTATATATGTATGTATTATATTTGTATATATGTATGTATTATATTTGTGTGTATGTATGTATTATATTTGTATGTATGTGTGTGTATGTAAGTGGTCTTATATATATCTTATTAATTTGATTTTCTTTTTAAGGTGGTTTGAAATCATAATTTAGTTATCGTGCATTACTCTGTTACACTTAGCAATCTTTTATCTTTGTATTAGAGTATGAGTGCTATTTTCATAGTATTTTCACAATGTTAGAGTATGAGTGCTAGCGTTGGAACTAGCCTATTCTCATTTAATTGTGTTTCTCGATTATAGATTTTGAATCAGTTTTGTTTGATATTCTCATTTACATTTGCATTTAGATTTTAAATTTTTAATAGTCGTAAAGATTAATATGCAAAATCTAAGCTTTAATTGGTTTCTGATAAAATGTAATTTGTACTAGTACATTTTTGTGTATAAGTTGCTAGCCAACCATGTTATTTGAGTTTTACTTGAATAAAAACCACTCAATTTTGTTCTTATATTATTCTAATTGAATAGAAAATGGACTAAAAACGTGGACAGGAATGAGATATTTCATTATTTTGGTAATAACTTGAATTACAAAAATCAAATTGAGATGATTCTTGCTTCATTTTGAAACTAAGAGAATGATTTACAATTCTTATCTATATTATAGTCCAGTTCTCAAGTTTTCATAGCCAAAAGTCCAAACTACTAAATTGTATTTTTGCTTTGGTGCTCTTCTAACTAGTTCTCAGTTTTTTAGATATATCTCAGCATCCAAACCTCCAAATTATATGATTCTTATGGCGTTGGAAAGGTAGTTCAAAGAGTAACAACTTTTATGTTTAATGCGAAAACTGATTCAGCCTCTTTCATTTAGTATTGGACTTCAAAAAGGTTTCACACACGGTTCCATAGAGATCAGCTCACAGATCGGTCATAACTAGGGTTGCAAACGAATCGAGCTGCTCGCGAGCGGCTCGAGTCAAGCTCGACTCGAACTCGATCAATATCGAGTTCGAGTTGAGCTCGAGCTAGCTCGAGTTCAAATCGAGCTCGAACTCGAGTTCAAGATATTAAGCTCGTTAGCTCGCGAGCCGGCTCGCGAGATCGAGTATATATATATATATATATATTATTTTAAGTATATATATTTTTTATTTTTTTAATTTTAAGTATACATATATATATTTTTATTTTACTAGTAAAATTACATATATATCCTTAATATTTTATTATTTATTAAGAAAAAATATTATATTATTTATTTTTTAAAAAATAAAATTTTTATTTTTTTATTTTTTTCGAGCTCGAGCTCGCTCGAATCAAGTCGAGCTCGAGCTCGAACTTGAAATTGTTGGCTCGTCGAGCTCGAGCTCGAGTTCGAGTTCACTAAAATTAAGTCAAGACTCGGCTCGATTAGGCCAAAACTCGATTCGGTTCGGCTCGTTTACAGCCCTAGTCATAACCGGCCCCGATTGTGCATTTGGTCTTCATGTTGGAGTTTCTCTAATCCTAATGCTAGATGCCAGACTTTGAGCAAGTATTCATTGAAAAAATGCAGGAAAACATTGATTTTTCAGTTCCAATAAAGCGTAATTCTATCTGTTTAGGATGCATCTTCATGGAACTATAAAATAGGGGTATTCTACATCGTTTTTAGGTAAAACAAAAAACACTAGGCTAAACTTTAGTTCATCCTTTTTACATATTTTTCTTGAGATATCGAGAAGAAGAGGTGAAAAAATTCAAGAAGCAACCAACATGGAAATTGAAACTGGACTGATTGAGAAGTTTTCTTTAATTTATTCTCCTATATTGTTGTTGTTTATTGAATTCTTGGTTTTAATTATGAATATGTTGAACTAATTTCATTCTACGATAGGGTTTTATGAAAAATATTGGAATATTTATTCTAGTTAATTTCTTGATTTTTGCCTTAATTTATCTACTTTGGTTTAATTACTTGTTTCTAATTGCCCACCATAGACATTCTCTTAGGATTTGTATTGAACTAAAAGGGATATACAATTATGCACTAGATAGATAAACATACTTAGTATAATCATTAGAATGGGATAGGGTTTTGTATAATATAATTATATTACCTACGATCTTAAGGATTTAATTAAATACTTATGATCTCGAAAGAGATGTGGAATTTAATTTAGATATATCCAGAGATAATCTAATATACCATTGCGTGATATAGTTTTGGCTTGTTAAGAAATTAACTAAATAATTAATTCTAATTCTGGATCTAAATCTGAATCCCTAGTTGACAAGTGACTAATTTACGTAATAATTGAATGATATTTTATATTATTTTTAGTCACTTTGGTTATATTATTGGAAGAAAATGAATCATTTTGGCTATAATTGGTGAAAAATGCTTTTAACTAATTAAATGAGGTTTTTATCACTTTTTACTTGGATTTTGTGCATTTTGACAGTTTTGATACATTTTCGTATTTCGGCTATAACTTGAGCTACAGTGATCGGATTGAGATGATTCTTGAACCAATTTGAAGATAAGAGATAGATCTACAACTTTGGTGAAGACATCAAAATCCAGTTTGAAGGTTTTCCAAGTCAAAAAGCCGAAGTACAGTAGTCAATTTCTAATGGTCGAAGCTAAAACAGGGCAATGAGCAGTAAAGGATATTTCGGTCATTTCTCAGCCCACACAGATCCAAATGAGGTGATTCTTGATGCATTGGAAAGCTAACTCAAAGGGCTACAAGTTTTATGTTTTGGTCAAGAGCTCAATCAGCTGTTATCATCAAGAAAAGTTCAGTTGAAGTTGAGGCAAAAACGGAGCAGAGCTGGAAGTTGAGCAGAAATTGCACCAAAATGTCACTGTAGCAATCCGGCCGGAATTTGGCTGGATTTATGGCCGGATTTCTGGCCGGATTGTGGTCAGAGAAGGCTGCTTTTTACGCGGAAAACTCAATTTCACCTCCACTAAGTCACATGTAATGCTAGACATGTGAGAAACATCACCAGCTGTAAGGGAAAACGTGTAGGCCTCATTCCTTGACCACCTTTCATCATTAAATAGCCAAAACCATTGCAAAACATAGGGAGATCATACGGAGGAAGCTTGGAGAGTGCAGAGATGTAGTTCTTCCATTTTTTCTGTGTGTTAGTGTAGGATAGTTTAGCTAGTTAGTTCATTCATTTCTTGTATATTGGTTAGATTAGGATGAAGATGGAGATTAAGAAGGAGAAGTTGAAGCTCATGTGACAAGGGTTATCTCTTCTTCAACTCTTTATCTTTTGTATTGGATTCTTAAGTTTAGTTAATATGCAAGTTCTGGATTTTGTGTTTAATATGTATCTTTAAAGTTTTTGCCTTGGGTGTGGTTGAACTTTCTATAATTGTTGGTGTTTATTATTTGGCTATTTGATTGCTATGATTTGAGCAAGTTATTTAGCACTTTGGCTCTTTAAATCATGATTAATCTGGTACCATTAATTGTGATTATCTAAGGTGTTATTTCTGCAATGAAAAATTGAGATTTAACATTAGTTCAAGAAGTGCTAAACATAGGGAGTACACTCACGAGAGTAGAGGTGCACCTATGTGGTTTTGGTGATTAATTTCATGTAATTTCATTGAAGAAATGAACTTGTAGCTAATTCCATAACCATGAGAATAGGTATGGATTAGTTATGAATATAATTGATTCACTACGAAAGTAGGTTTCATATGCATGAGGAAATTACACCATAATTAGCTTAGATGGTAGTATTCAATGATCCAAAAATAGCATTTGCATGAGTAGTTAGGGATACCACAACCTAAGGAGCTTTCATTTATTATTTTGCATAAGTTCAGTAGGTTTCATTTCTTATAATTCATTGATAGTCTAAATAATAGAGAAGCTTTAGTAGTGCCGGTAATTGCAATCTTCCTTGTGAGATCGACCCTTAATACCCTATACTCGCTCACGATTCGTATACTTGCGATAAATCGCGTGTGGGGTATTTAGGAGTTTATAAATGTAAAACTTGATTAGTATGAGGTTAATGTTATATGTATACTCCGCGCACGTCACTAGTCTTTTTCAATTGTTTTCTCACCTTTATTTATTTGATTTGGTTATCTATTTTCTTCTTTAATTAGTAAAAAAATAAATCTTTTGAAATTTTTTAGTTTTTGATAATAATTAAATTAGAGAAAATTAACTTGTCCATGTTGGTTCAATCCCTGGAATACTCTAGATGATTTATTACTACAATCAACTCTGTGCGTTTGCAGAAATTTGTTGATCAGTTTCAACTATTCTCAATAATATAATTACTTCCTACATTGGTTTAAAAACTATTTTGTACAGTTTTCACAAATTAATATATTTCGAAAGCAGAACTTGAACACCTGAACAACTGGGAATAAGTCTTCCTCAAGCTGACAGAAATGAGATGTGGTTTTTACTTTCTGATGCCAACGCTGGCCCAACATACAGAGCGGAATGCACTCTACATTTTCTTTGAATCTGTCAGGCTTACTGCCTGATACTCGCGGTGCACATTTCAAACAAAAGAGAATATGAGATTCGCCCACACCAATGTCTCGCAGAATCTGAATATTAGGTGCCATAGTATTTTCTACGTCAAGCTGTAGAACCTGCGAGTATTGCTTAACAGCAAGCACAACATCTTCATCGGAATGGAGTGAGTTTTTGAGGAAATTATAAGCTGGGATTAGTCGGTTTCCCAAGCTTCTATGAAGTATTTTCGGCGACGCACATGCCAACTTACGAATGTCAAAGCTTGAGAATCCAACAGATTGCAAAAATTCCAGCTTGGGCGAAAATGTCTTGTCTGAGAGAATTTGTCGACGCCCATAAACAGTGGCGGATTTACACAGGTCCAGTGACTCCTTAAATTTCTATGATACCTATAAAAATTTGATGTAATTTTAACTGTGCCCCTGGAGTTTTGTGCATCTATTGGTTTATAGGCTTTGTGTATCTATTAGTTTATAGGCTCCCACTGCCACCCTTAAATTTCTATAATACTCACAAAAATTTGATGTAATTCCAAGTATGTCCCCTGGAGTTTTATATATCTATTGGTTTATATGTTTTTAAAGTCGTCTTTGATTTCACCTGTTGTTATAACTACTGTAGAAAGGGTTTTTTCAATAATGAATATAGTGAAGAATTGGTTACAAAATAAGATGGAAGACACTTGGATGAATAGTTGTTTAGTTACTTATATTGAGAAAAATATACTTTGTGAAATTTAAAATAAAAAGGTTGTAAACCATAATTAAAATATAAAAACTTGTCATGAGCAATTGTACATGATTTAGTTTGTTTTTGAAATAAAATTATTATTACATTAATAATTTTGAGTTTGTTTTTTGATGTTTTTCATGAAATATATGTATCATTTGTACTTGTTGGTGAATATTTTTTTCCTTAAAAAACTAAAAAAAAGAAAATAAAAAATTTTAGAGTTACTTTTGCCCCCACTGAAAATTTTTTCTGGCTCTGCCACTGCCCATAAATAAGGGTAGAGATTTGAGCATCATAATGCAACAACTATTGAGACTGCATTTTCTGGGGTTTTGAAGTTAACATATTTTGAGGCCCTAATGGCTCTTTCTGGAGACAGCCCACATGATTTAATCTAGTAAAAGAAACTACCATTGACTGCTTTTCTGAAGTTCTCATTATGGAAGATGATGAAAATGGCAGGTCGGTTTGAAGAAAATGCAGTTCTTGTTTATGGGCTCTTATTAAAATTGAAATGGCGTCAATTGAGCAATTTCTTGCATACGCCAATGTTCTACAATTGCATACGAAATTAAACATATTTGAGATAATACCAACAACATGAAAATGATTTTAGAAGGTTCACCTCAAGAAACATACATGTCTGAGAAGTATTCATCAATCCCAATGCAGCACAGAACCTTCGTTCAAATTCTCAATTCATAAACCCTAAGCCAACAAGTAGAAACCCTGCTGCTGCTTTGACATGTATAACTTTCCCCAGTTCCTGCAGTAGGGGGGTGGCGGCCGTGCCTGGGTCGGTTTCGTGACAGAGAATTCCAACCTGGGTAGCGAACCTTGAGTCGCAGTTCTAATTCCAGTTTGGTTAGACCATAACCCAAACCCCCCCCCCCCCAAAAAAACACAAAAAAAAAGAAAAGTCCTGGGGCAAATGCTAATTACTATTTTTTTTCCCTATTGCATTCATTTACTTACATAATTCATTGAATACCTTCAAATTTTCAATATTAATTGTAATATTCTTTTATCGAAATTGTGAGGTACTATTTGGTAGAATTTGTATCATCTTTCTTTTCCTTGTTTGTTAAATAATCACATGAAAATTTTATTTTTCTCTAATTTTGTTTTCTTCAGCTTCTTCTTATCTAATTTTGTGGTTATGGGTGAATAAGTCCAGGTCGAACTAAATTAGACACTTGTAACCGCAGAGATAAGAAGAAACTAAAAAAAACAAAACTCGAGGAAAATAAAGTGTTCATGTGATTATTTAATAAACAAGGAAAAGAAAGTTGATACAAATTCTATAAAAAGAATATTACAACTGGGGTGGCATCGGATTATGTAGTATCGTTATTGTGTTCAAGTCAAAAAGTGTCACCTCTAACTCAATCTACTAGATTTTGAAGTCGTGTCCTACTTATTAATAGGTTGACACGATCCAACTTGCTTAACTCGTTGATAGGGCGTAAAATGTAATGCATTTATATGTATAAGTTGTTAGTTAACTATGTTATTTGAACTTTATCTTGAGTAGAAACTAGTTAATTTTGTTCTTATATGGTTCTGATAGGTGAATAGTTTAATTGGAGAGAAAACGAATAAAAAAACGTGATGCAAAGAAGTAATGGAAGAAGAAGAATTTAAGAGAAAGAGATTTGACAGAATTGACATATTTCAGTATTTTGGTGATAAGTTGAGCTACTAAAATCATATTGAGATGATTCTTGATTTATTTTAAATTTAAGAGAATTATCTACAATTCTTATGAGACATTAGAATCCACTTCTCATGTTTTCATAGTAAAAATCCAAATAATTGAAGCATATTTGCAATGCAATGTACATCTGACTAGTTCTAGTATCATATATATATATTAAAGTCGTATTCTCATTCTTATCGATTCATGTTTTCTCTTTCTTACGTGACTTAACGAGACGGCAAGTAGTTTTCTACGTGGCTTGCTTCTTTTTTGTTTGGATTTATATCAATTCTTATTTCCTATATTATATGATTGGTCCGATAAGATATATCAATTCTTAGTCCGATAAGAATTGTTAGTCCGATAAGATATATCAATCATACTAAGATATATCAATTCTTAGTCCAATAAGAATTGTTATCACTACAAGAAGTAGAAAGTAACTAATTTCAATTAATAAATCATCTTTTATTCAAAAAAAATAGTTATTTGGATGATTGTGGTTTTATTTCCTATAAGAATTCTTAATATTTTTTAATCAAATTTTCACCTCATATATATAAATTTTCATGGGTTTTGTTGTCCAGAATTTTTGTAATGAAATTGTTTTTAGCGAGCCAAAAGATTCTTTTTTTAAAAAATATGTTCATCTTCAGATGTAAGAATTTTATGGAAGTAAATGCTATTGTTGATTACGTCCCATGTTGTTCTTAAATTTTTAATAATCAATTGACTAAGATATTTCTTCATGAAATTTGTGTCTTTAGATATTATTACTGTTAGTTACTTTAGTTGAATTTTTTTTGCTATGTCTGACACTGCTATTAACTATTCATATTATAAGCATTTGGCCTATGCCTCTTGAGTGATCATGAACTCAAAGGAAAAAATTTATTTTGGTTCCTTTTGTGAAATTTATGTATGTTGGTGTTCAAGGGTCAACGCAACAAGATTTTCATGGGCATAATATATAGTCAACTAAGTCTACAAATAAAATTTATTATAAAATTAGTACCCCACTTTAATACATCAAATACCATAAATAGTGTGGCTAATTAAATCCTGTTTTGCTATCATGCAGTGATAATGGAAAATCAATAAATGCTAAGTTGCACAGACAAATAGAGGAGAATGTTCAAACAAAAGAAAAACGAAACAAGTTTCTGAAGAGTAAAATATTATTTAATACTATTTACTGCACTTTTTATTTATTTTCAAGTTTTTGAATGTTATGGTATTGTTGAATGTTATTTTTTCCATTTTTGAATTATTATTCACTGAATTAGATGTTCAAATTTATATTATAAGAATTCTTTATATTACAATGTGCACATAGTAATATACTTAAGACAAGTTATAATAGATTATACATTAAATTTGTATTTTATATTGACATTTTTATAAAATTGAATAAATAGTTTTTTTTTAAGATTCCCGTTCAACGAACGGGTACAAAACTAGTTTTAGGTATATTTCAGTGTCCCGACTCCAAATGACGTGATTTTTATGGCATTGAAAAATTAATTCAAATGGTTACAACTTTCATGTTTTGTACAAGAGCTAATTTGGCCTTATTGATGGAGTTTTTGGGCTTCAAATATGATCCACACCCAGATCCATGACCGACGCCGATCATCAATTTGTACTTTACGTCGGACTTCTTCAGATTCTTTTATATTTTGAGCTTGGCTCAATGACTGGTACCAGACATTAGGACGACACTACATATTCAGTATTTTGGTGATAAGTTGAGTTACCAAAATCGAATTGAGATGATTCTTAATTATTTTGAAGTTAAGATAATTTTCTACAATTCTTATGGACATTAGAGCCCATTTCTCGTGTTTTCATAGTAAAAAATCCAAATTACTAAAGTATATTTATGCTGCGATGTTCTTCCAACCAGTTCTCAGTATTTTAGGTGTATCTCTGCGTCTAGACCTCTAAATGACTTGATTCTTGCGGCATTGAAAAGTTAATTCAAAGGATTCACTTTCATGTTTTGTGCAAAAGTTGATTCGATCTTATTGATGGAGTTTTTGGGCTTCAAATGTGATGCAAATGTGGACGCTTGACGATTCACAAGCAGATCCATAACCAGGGCCGATCATCAATTTGGATTTCATGTTGGGCTTCTTCAGTTCTTTTGTATTTTGAGTTTGGCCCCAATGACCGGTGCTGGACATTGTCAGGATATTGGGCGACACTACATGTCTTAGTATTTTGGTGATAAGTTGAGCTATCAAAATCGGATTGAGATGATTCTTGATTTATTTAAAATTAAGAGAATTATCTACAATTCGTATGAGATATTAGAGTCTACTTCTCATGTTTTCATAGTCAAAAATTCAAATTACTAAAATATATTTGTGTTGCAATGTTCTTCCAACCAGTTCTCAATATTTTAGGTGTATCTCAATGTCCAGACCTCCAAATGACATGATTCTTGGGCATTGAAAAGCTAATTTAAATGGTTACAACTTTCATGTTTTATACAAGAACTGATTCGGCCTTATTGATGGATGTTTTGGGCTTCAAATATGATCTATGTGCGGTTCCTTGGAGATCCGCGAGCAAATCCATGGTGAGCACCGATCATAAATTTGGACTTCATGTCGGATTTCTTTAGATTCTTTTGTATTTTGAACTTGGCCCAATGATCGGTGTCAGAACATTAGGCTGGTCATTGGGTCGGACATTATCAAAAAAATGTGCGAAAACGTAATTTTTTCAACTCCAATAAAACTTATTCCTACCTTGTTTAGTATACATCTTCAAGAAACTATATCTTCATGAATCCGATTAATTTAGCAACCAAGTACCCCATCCCCTTCCCCATTTCTTATTTCCCACCACTATCGCTCCCAAAATAAAAAATGTAATTTGTAAAAAAATAAAGCAACTTGGATCGCAGACTAAAGGTGTTGAACCATATCCATTTGAAAATAATGCATTTCAAAAACTACCATTGATTGAAAAACTTCAGGTGAAATCGTGTGCTTTGGAGGCTTAAGTGGCTGACACGAACATACGAGTAATCACGCATAGCTTGAGGCTTGACAGAAACAGGAGAACGAAGAGTTCTTGAATACAAAAGGCATCGTTCCATGATACAGACGTTTAGAAATGATCGATAACAGCTTGATCCATATTTCTTTGAAGTCAAAATGTCCTGATCCGAAAATTGCCAAGGAGACTCGAGATAAGCATTAAACATGAAAAGCTTTATATTGGACATGGAAGATAAGGATCCTGCACTTTGGCAGAAATTTTTTTTTTTTAAGCTCGCTTTGGCAGAATCTAATTCTTCCGAAGTGTGGAACTTTGGCAGAATTAGATTCTCTCTAGTGAGGAACCTCAAGACATGACAAGTTTAGTAACTGATATTACAAACTGAGATTACTAATTGGCATTACTTCCATCATCCGAGTAAAAAGGGCAAGAGAATGACACCTTTGCTAGCCAACCGATATTAAGTCAAAGTCATGAAAAATGTTTATGGAACTTATGTACTATCTAGATAATGTTCTATTAAAAATGTTTTACATTCCAATCAAACTAAATTTTGTTATTAGGGCCAATAGTTCATTACTTTACGTTAATTTTGTTGGTAACGAAAATCAACCGGTAGAATGGCCATATTCATATCACTTCACCGTGACCATGCAACTTTTTAAACATATTGCATGATTTCCAAGTAGGCCTGTTAGACCTGGACTACCCTTAAGTATAGTTTATGGTTAAGTTTGACAGAATGGATAACAAGTACTTAATTATTGCATTTATTCTTTGTTGAGAGTAAGAGCTGCCTCTCGAGGGGCTAATTAATCCATTATTTTCCCCACGCATTATCTCAATATTCATCCCATGTTTCCTCCTCTATCATGATAGTAGCATTATCTCTCTTTTTTTCAAAAAAAAAAAGAAAAAGAACATGGTGCTTGATGCCTTTCCTGATGCACAATGACTTTCAATCAAATACATCTTAATCATTAGATTCCCACCATCCCACAAAGGGCATTTAGGGCATTTAAGTGCCAAAAAAGAGTGCCTATAAGTACAAGGAGTCTGTTTTGTTATTTCATGTGCTAAACTCAGAGATACCAAGTTTCGACAGTCGCAACCAATCGCAAAAATCTATTGCCAGTCTTACTCGCGTGCTAGCTCCTTGAGGAAAAAATGGCTGCTGTCGTTGCCAACTACAACATCAACATTTCAGAAATCACAACCAACAGTAATATTCTCTACATGTCTTTTAAAAATTCAGGCATTAGATTTACAGTTCGCTTGCATTGCATATTTGTAGTCTTTTTAAATAAAAGAGTGGTTTTTATGCTGTCTGGATTAAAACGGGCTTTGTTCCTTGATGGAAATTAGTGAAAGCGGAGGGAGTCCAGTCCCCTGAGATGGAAGCTATATTGAAGGCAACTGCAGACGACGCGATATGGAATACAATTGAGCGATTTAAGGGCCATGGACATGAGCAATAAGAAAAAAAATGATTGTATGCCTAGCTAGACCCCTTTTTTTCGAGTTTTGAGTGTGGTTTTTGACTGGTTTTGGGAATCACATTGCTAAATCACACCAAATAATTGCCCCCCAATTTATCCATAGATTTTATGCCTCTATTATTTTTTTTTTTGAATGCTTACAATTAAATTCGCACATGCATAACAGTTTTTAATTGATTCGTTAGCAGCAGGCAATTTCTTTTCCAATGCTGATTCTGCAAGTTCTTAATTTCATACGTTTAAGTACCGAAAAAGTGCCATATAAAATTTGCATTCTGCACTGACTGGTTTTAGCAAATTAAAAAAAAAATTTCATAAACAGTAGCTATAGTGTGAAATTCTTTATTTGAATACAAAAAAGAATGAATTTTGAGGCCATAGTAGGACGTTTAAATAACTTACGAAAAGCTTGTATGGAAACTTTTGAAAAAGTAAAAGGAGTTGCAATTGAAAGTAGTTTGTACATTCGTAAATTGCTTATGCAATTTATTACTATTATTTTCTTAAATTGTAATGTAGTTTCATATTAATTGATTGGATTTAGTTTTCTGGCTGTTTGTTTGAAAAGAAATCCAATTAACTTCGTAATCTCAAAAAACCCTTTTTGTGTTTTTTTTTTTAACTAAATCAGAAATGTTTGGGGTTTACACTTTACAGAACAACATGATGGCCAGTGGTGGTCTAGCTCAACTCGGCATTCCTCTTCCAGAGCCAGTGAACCCAGCTGACCCTCACGTGATCACGATCGCAAAATTTGCAGTGGAAAAGCAAAACGAGAATGCTGGGACAAGCCTGGTTTTCATCCAAGTGATTGGAGGCCTGCAGTGGAACCTTCTTATTGGCACTCGCTATATGCTAATCATTACAACTCAGGATTCTAAGGGCACATATTACGAAAAACAGTGGTTTTTGAGACCTGTTTGGGTCAGAAGTACCTCCTCTGGTATAAGCATTAATCAAGCATTACTGCCCGCCCTGATCAAGTGAGGATGACTAATGTACTCTATTAAGTACTTTTAATTATGTGGTGTCTATGGTGTGGTTTGATTATATGCATGCATGGATGTTTTAAACGATGGATGCACTTCTGACATGCAAGCAATAGTCCGTTATATTTAAACTGTAACAAAGGAATTGATAGATCTTCGTAGCAGTGCTGTCAATTGAACTTAATAAGTTGAACTTTAACAAGTTTAAACTCGGTTCCAATGGCGGAGCCAGAAAAAAATTTCAGTGAGAGTAAAAGCAACTCTAAAATTTTTTACCTACTCTTTTTTTAGTTTTTTAAGAAAAAAAAATATTTACCAACAAGTACAAATGATGCATATATTTCATGAAAAACATAAAAAAAACAAACTCAAAATTATTAATGTAATAATATTTTTATTTTAAAAGCAAACTAAACCATTTATAATTGCTCATGACGAGTTTTCATATTTTGATAACGGTTTACAACCTTTTCATTTTGAACTTCACGAAGTATATTTTTCTCAATACAAGTAACTAAATAATTATTCATCCAAGTGTCTTCCATTTTATTTTGTAACCGATTCTTCACTATATTCATTATTGAAAAAACCCTTTCTACGGTAGCTGTAACAACAGGTAAAATCAAAGACAACTTTAAAAGTATATAAACTAATAGATACACAAAACTTCAAAGGCACACTTGAAATTACATCAAATTTTTATAGGTATTATAGAAATTTATGGGGGGTAGTGGGGAGCCTATAAACTAATAGATGCACAAAACACTAGGGGGCACAGTTGAAAGTACATCAAATTTTTATAGGTAATATAGAAATTTAAGGGGGCAGTGGGGCCCGTGCCCCCAATGCTTGCCCATAGTGTAAATCCGCCACTGCTCGGTTCACAAGATAAATAAAATTTTTGAACTTTTGAGCTTTTGAATTTGGGTCAAAGTTGGAAGACGCAAACTCAACTTACATTTTCACGCTAGTTTTCAGCTCAAATTGGACTTAGTCCAAGCTTCTAAGTAAATACATGTTTAATTATGATATATGCTTAATAATTCTAAATTATTATACATTTATATTTAAATTATTAATATTTTATGTTATAATAGATTACATCATACTATACACAGAGTGGACCTTAATCACGTCTGACCAAAACAAAGCCGAGGTGGTGTGGCTTCAGATCCAAGTTCAACTGGGCTCGGTTAAACATAAGGGTAAACGGGCTTTTTTTTGGGTCAAGCAGGCCATATTTGAGCAACTGCAATCCTATTGGCAGCCCTACATTTATGTGCCATTGGATCATGGGAAAACTTAACTCCTTTTGACAAGAATTAGGCTGACTTTTGATTGTACCCATGGAACTTAAGTACTACTCACGCACACTTTCAACAAACGATGTGGGATGCATGAATAGGAATAGGAGGAGCCTCTACTAAGCACTAAGGAGCACTTGCTCACTCCGGTTTTTACCTCTCCAACAAGTCTTTTTTTCCTTTTGACAAGAATTTCCATAAACAACACCTAAGTTAACCTCACAAGATACAACCCAAAGGCTGACTTTTGGTTGCACCCATGGAACTTAAGTACTACTCACACACACTCTCAACAAACGATGTGGGACACAGGAATAGGAACAGGGGATGATAAAACTTATCTCCTATTATATGTTTTGCTTGATTTACAGTGGAGTAGAAAGATTAAATACAATACACAAATCGTTCAAGCAATCAAGAAGAAAAACAATCTTGTGGTCAATACTAATGGAAAATATATGTTGAACTCATTCACCATTCAGTTTTCTAGCCGTGAATAGTGATTAAAAACTCTTGAAATTTAAGTACGGGTTTTTCTTACGAGTGTTCATTGACACTCGTTAACACAACTAATATTCATTTAACCAATCATATATATGCATATACTAACAATTATTAGTCTCTCTTGCATTTGTATATTTTCCTATTTAATCTTACGTATCCTCCTTTATAATTATTTATTTTCTCTAATTAATCTTACATTTTCAAAAATATAACACCCTGACATATATTTTAAGACACTCGTTAGACAGGACCATTTAAGCACATATGCAACTCATTTATGTATGTTGGCGATACTGTTAATGAAGTTAATATGAATTTAATTACATACACGGACAAATTAATTGTATATGTGAATCTAGCAACTGTAACCAAAAAAAAGATTACCTGTTAATGATCGTGAAGTGTTGGCTATACGGAGCTATGTTATAATGAGGGTGGACAATTGCCCCCTACCCCTCAATTTTGTAAAATATCCCTATAGTTGGGTAATATTTTGCCTAAGTTTCAATAGTTGCCTCCCTTACAATAAAAGAAATGGAGGACAAATATGTAAAGCGGATTCATTGGCATTTAATGGATAAAGAATAAAAGGGGTTTACTTTCAATATGTTATAAAACTAATCAAATAAACTAATATAATATCAAGTGAAATATTGGAGAAAGTGGAGAGAAATGGAGAGTGATTTTCTTATTATATCAACTAGTACCAAAAGTCCTCCCAAAGGGTGCCAATGTACCTCTATTTATAGGTACTACAAGATTAAAGATACATTAATCCTATTAAACACCCACTACTACAAGAACATGGAGAAACTTATGAAACGGTTTCTCCACTACATGAACATCATTATGGATTGTAACTTCTATACATAATGTAGTCATAAATCATGAATTAATCCTCTTGGGAATACAAAGAGACATCCACACTTTTAGTTGTTTCATAACACTCCCCCTTGGATGTCCATTACACAAAGAATATGCCTCGTTAAAACCTTACTAGGGAAAAACCCATCGGGACAAAAACCCTAATGAAGGAAAAAGAGTACAGTATTCCTGTGTATCAATTTCTCCCCCTGATACAAATATCATTTGAGATCTTTTAATCGTCGCATACCAATACTCTTCACCAATTTCTCAAATGTTGCAGTTGGCAATGCCTTGGTAAATAAATCCGCCAAATTATTATCTGATCGGATTTGTTGCACATCAATTTCACCATTCTTTTGCAAATCATGAGTAAAAAAGAATTTTGGTGAAATGTGTTTCGTCCTATCTCCTTTAATATATCCTCCTTTCAATTGGGCTATACAAGCTGCATTATCTTCATATAATATAGTTGGAGGATTTTCTTTTTCGGAGGATAACACACAACTCTTCTGGATATAATTGGTCATTGACCTTAACCAAACACATTCTCGACTGGCTTCATGAATTGCTATTATTTCAGCATGATTCGATGAGGTAGCAGCTAATGATTGTTTTGTAGATCGCCAAGAAATAGCAGTACCTCCATATGTAAATAGATAACCAGTCTGAGATCTTGCTTTATGCGGGTCAGATAAATACCCAGCATCAGCATAACCAATCAATCCAGATTTGGATTTATTTGAATAAAATAAACCAAGATCAATTGTTCCTTGGAGATAGCGAAAAATATGTTTAATACCATTCCAATGTCGTCTTGTAGGTGAGGAACTAAATCTTGCTAATAAATTCACTGCAAATGATATATCAGGTCTTGTACAATTAGCAAGATACATCAGTGCACCAATTGCACTGAGATATGGTACTTCAGGACCAAGTATCTCTTCATTTTCCTCTCGTGGTCTAAAAGGATCCTTATTAGGATCTAATGATCTGACGACCATTGGGGTACTTAACGTATGTGCCTTATCCATATAAAATCGCTTTAATACCTTTCGGGTATAAGCAGTTTGGTGGACAAAAATTCCACCTTCCAAATGCTCAATTTGTAAACCAAGGCAGAATTTTGTCTTTCCAAAATCTTTGATCTCAAATTCTTTTTTCAAATATTCAACACTATTTTGAATCTCTTCAGGAGTTCCAATTAAATTTAGATCATCAACATATACAGCAATTATCACAAAATTTGATCCATTTTTCTTGATAAAAACACATGGACATATTGGATCATTAGTATAACCTTCTTTAGTTAAACATTCATTGAGACGGTTATACCACATACGTCCAGATTGTTTGAGCCCATACAAAGATTTTTGTAATTTAATAGAATAAATATTTTTAGAATTTGATTTACATGCTTCAGGCATGTTGAATCCTTCGGGGATTTTCATATAAATATCATTTTCAAGATTTCCATATAGATATGCAGTAACGACGTCCATTAGACGCATATCCAATTTTTTATGTACTGCAAAAATCATAAGATATCTAAATGTGATGGCATCCACTACAGGTGAATACGTTTCATCATAATCAAATCCAGGTCTTTGTGAAAATCCTTGGGCTACAAGTCTTGCTTTATACCTCACAATTTCATTTTTCTCATTTCTTTTTCTCACAAATACCCATTTATATCCTACTGGCTTTACACCTTCAGGTGTTTGGACTATAGGTCCAAAAACTTTTCTTTTAGCCAGTGAATCCAATTCAGATTGGATCGCATCTTTCCATTTTGGCCAATCATTTTTTCGTCGACATTCATCAACCGATCTAGGCTCATGATCCTCGTCCTCTTCCATAATATCAAGTGCTACATTATATGCAAAAATACTATCAATAATTATTTCTTTTCGGTTCCAACTTTTTCTTGAAGTGACAAAATTTATTGAATTTTCTATAATTTCATTTTCTTCAATAATTGGCTCTTTAGGAGCGACCTCTTCAGGAGGTTGAATTTTGTCACTAATTGTTGATTCATCTACTTCTCTTTTCTTTCGAGGATTTTTATCTTTGGAACCAAGAGGTCTCCCACGCTTCAGGCGTGTTTTAGACTCATTAGCACTTGTAATTTGTCCTTCAGGAACATCAATTTTAATCGGAGCATTTTCAGCAGGAATATGTGATTTAGTAACTCTTCTAGAGTCATTAAATGCATCCGGTAATTGATTTGCAATTTTTTGCAAATGTATGATCCTTTGAACTTCTAGTTCACATTCTTTAGTACGAGAATCAAGAAAATTCAATGATATTTTCCAAATAATTTCCTTTCTCGGTTGATTTTTATCTCCCCCTAATGTCGGAAAATGTGATTCATCAAAATGACAATCCGCAAATCTCGCAGTAAATAAATCACCTGTCAATGGTTCCATATATTTAATAATTGAAGGTGATTCATATCCGACATATATCCCCAATCTTCTTTGGGGGCCCAATTTACGACGTTGGGGCGGTGCAATTGGAACATAAACCGCACAACCAAATATTCGTAAATGAGAAATATTGGGCTCATAACCAAAAGTTAATTGTAGGGGAGAATAAGTATGATAACTTGTCGGCCTAATTCTCACAAGTGTTGCAGCATGTAAAATAGCATGTCCCCAAACAGATGAAGGAAGTTTAGACCTCATCAACAATGGTCTAGCAATTAATTGTAATCGTTTGATAAATGATTCGGCTAGACCATTTTGTGTGTGAACATAAGCTACAGGATGTTCAACAGTTATTCCAATGGACATACAATATTCGTCAAAAGCATGTGACGAATATTCACCAGCATTATCTAGACGAATTTTCTTTATTGGATAATCTGGAAATTGTGCTCGCAATTTAATTATTTGAGCAAGCAATCTCGCAAACGCCAGGTTGCGAGTAGATAATAAACATACATGTGACCATCTAGTTGATGCATCAATTAGCACCATAAAATATCGAAATGGTCCACATGGTGGATCTACAGGCCCACATATATCACCATGAATTCGTTCTAGAAATGCAGGGGATTCTGTCCCAACTTTAACTTGTGATGGTCTAATAATTAATTTTCCTTGAGAACAAGCAACACAAGAGAATTCATTGGCTCTTAATACTTTTTGATTTTTCAATGAGTGGCCATGTGAATTCTCAATTATTCGTCTCATCATTATAGATCCGGGATGTCCGAGACGATCATGCCAAACTATAAAATCATTAGGAAAAGTAGACTTCTGGTCTACTAGGTGATGAATTTCAATTGCACTAATTTGTGCATAATATAACCCAGAAGAAAAAGAAGATAATTTTTCTACTACGCATTTTTGCCCAGAAATGATACTTGTGATTAATAAAAATTCACCATTTGTCTCAGTCATTGTCTCGATATGATATCCATTTTCGCGGATATCTTTAAAACTCAATAAGTTTCTTCGAGATTTGGGAGAGAATAGTGCATTATTTACGATAATTTTAGTCCCTTCAGGGAGAAATATAGTGGCTCTTCCGGAGCCTTCAATCAATTTTGCACTACCACTAATGGTATTAACGTTTGTCTCTCCCATTTTCAAACAAGAAAAATATTTTTTATTTTTCAATATGGTGTGCGTAGTAGCACTATCAATGAGACAAATGTCATCATCACCATTATTTAATCCCAAATATTTGGCATCCATTTCTTCTTCAGGAAGAAAATTTCAAACAAAAATAAATATTAATAAAGATGCGAAAATAAATATTA
Source organism: Coffea humblotiana (assembly GCA_023065735.1). Lineage (NCBI taxonomy): Eukaryota > Viridiplantae > Streptophyta > Magnoliopsida > Gentianales > Rubiaceae > Coffea > Coffea humblotiana. Next base: position 9,070,723 of record CM041217.1, read on the forward strand.
AATAGAAAGAAAATTACATGAAAAATATAAAGCATCATAAAATATCTAAATAATCATGGGGTATTTGTTGACATCTTCAGGATGCTCAAAAAAATCAGCAACATCGAGGTGTGTCAAATCAGCATCATCAGTATCATCATAATCATTCTTTTGATCAATGAAATTTGTCTCAACACCTTTATCTTTCTTTTTCAATGATGCTTGATAGAGGTCAACAAGATGCTCAGCCGTACGACAGGTACGGGACCAATGACCTTCCATACCACATCGGTAGCATTTTTCTTCATAAATTTTCTTTTCTCCATTTTTCTGATCGTAGTTATTTTCCCTCTTCTGGGAAACATTTTGTTGTTTGCCACGGTTATAATTTTCACGGGGCACAAATCTACTACGATCACGTCCACGGCCACGGCCACGTCCACGGCCTCCTCCACGGCCTCCTCTACGGCCACGTCCACGACCTCGACCAGAATTTTGAAATTGGGTCACATTCGCTTCAGGGAATGGACTTGCACCAGTTGGTCGGGACTCATGATTTTTCAGCAATAATTCATTATTTTGTTCAGCCAAGAGAAGACATGCAATAAGTTCAGAATACTTTTTAAATCCCTTCTCTCGATATTGCTGCTGCAGGAGCATGTTAGAGACATGAAAAGTAGAAAATGTCTTTTCTAACATATTTTCATCAGTGACTTTTTCGCCACATAATGCTAATTGAGAAGTAATTCTGAACATGGCTGAATTATATTCATTGACAGATTTAAAATCTTGCAGCCGTAAGTGAAGCCAATCATATCGGGCTTTTGGAAGAACGACCAACTTCAGGTGGTCGAATCTTTCTTTCAAGTCTCGCCAAAGGACAAGAGGATCTTTAACAGTAAGATACTCTATTTTTAATCCTTCATCTAAATGATGACGAAGGAAAATCATAGCTTTGGCACGGTCTTGGTTTGAGGATTCATTTTTTTCCACAATAGTATTGCCAAGACCCATTGCCTCAAGGTGAATTTCAACATCCAACACCCATGATAAATAATTTTTTCCAGAAATATCAAGAGGTACGAACTCTTGTTTTGTAAGATTAGCCATAAGGAATTGAAATAAGTTTTGAATTAGAAATTTACCTCAAAAGAAACTTGAAGAAATTTGGGCAGAATTTCGACAAAATCTTGTGCTTCACCTTTGTTCAAGGTAGAGCTTCCGTCTTCACCTTTTGCTCAAAAGTAGAGACTCGTGCTGATAACGTGTTATAAAACTAATCAAATAAACTAATATAATATCAAGTGAAATATTGGAGAAAGTGGAGAGAAATGGAGAGTGATTTTCTTATTATATCAACTAGTTCCAAAAATTCTCCCAAAGGGTGCCAATGTACCTCTATTTATAGGTACTACAAGATTAAAGATACATTAATCCTATTAAACACCCACTACTACAAGAACATGGAGAAACTTATGAAACGGTTTCTCCACTACATGAACATCATTATGGATTGTAACTTCTATACATAATGTAGTCATAAATCATGAATTAATCCTCTTGGGAATACAAAGAGACATCCACACTTTTAGTTGTTTCATAACACAATATAACGCTAGTAAGATCAACAATAATTAAAGAAAGTAATCCGAAATCATTAACTTCCTACTTTCTAGAAGAACTAATGTGATCATGTAACTTATTTGTAGGAGAAAATCAGGGAATAATTAAGAGAACAAAAGTATTTATCAAAAGAGAGAGAGAGAGAGAGAACAAAAGTAATGTATTCTAAATTATAATATTCTGCAAGAATCAAATTACCAAAGGTAGATAGAGTTACTGTAAGTTAAACTCAAACCAAAGGCTTCTCCTCAAAAATCAACAAATTTCTGTCTATGAAACTTTTTCATGAATTACAATGTTAGTAAAAAATTATAATATATTGTGACATTGTCAATATTCTTCTTTCTTTTTTTATAGTATTTTTAGTGATATTATTTTTAGGTCTTTCATTTTTTTTAATTGATTTAAAACCGAAGCTCTACTTCAATTACTACTAATTTACTATGTTTAGTTAAGTAAAACATGCATTTTTTTTAATGTTCATGCTTGCATGAGTTAATTTACATAACAATTTATTTTTTTCAAAACATGAGTACTCATCAAAGACAGTTGTGAATATTATTTATTAATGTCGAAATAGGAGATTATTTAAAAAATTATTTATAATAACACTATAAAACTTTTGTGATGTAATGTGTGAGAATTAAAAGGTGATTAGGAATATTGATGCAAGCAAAATAATGTTTGAAAATTATTGGATATTTTAACACACATAGTTTTATTGTTGTTTTAGGTGTGGATTTAACTGCATTAAGTGTTAACATTTTTCTTTGGTTCAAAACATTTGCATTTCATCTAAATTGTACTACTTATTATTATTTTATTTAGTTTAATTAACAACAAGTGTAGAAATATTTTAGTACACAAATTTTGCCTCTCCAACCCAGGGGCCTAACTCTGCCACTGCTATAATTGCATCCCAATGAATTCATTTTAATAAGCTTGTATCTAGACTTTATATGAAGTTTATTTCTTGTTGATTGCTTATCAGAAAAGGCAAATTTGCGGAGACATAACATTGGAGGCTTAAACTTGAAATTTTCCTTTGTTGATCGATAAGAAAAGCAACTTAAAATGAAGAAAGTTTATTAGTTTGCTATTTTTTCACAGTAACTCCAGTGCACATACACTAATACAAACTGAAGTGGGAGCAATTAAATTTGTTTTCAAAGTTGTCGAAATCTATTTAGAATATGCAATGGCCGTTGAGGTTTCGACTCCGCCCCCTGGGGTTTCGACTTCCCCCCCGGGGCAGGGGGGGTGTTGTGTTATGCTTAAGGGATAGTGTGTTAACAAGGAAGACGCCAACGGACGTTAATTGTTATGTTCAATTGTGGACTGGATCTCCACAATTATTTTAAATAGGGAAAAAGCTTCTAAAGTTAACGACCCTATACTTCTTTTATTTTTTGGTAATAAAAAGTTTACGTGGATTCACCTCCGATCACCACCATAAATCAGGGCATACCTGCGTGACCATAAGTCACTTACAAAGGTTCTTTCGATTACCAACATAACTCTCACATCTATAACATGATTCGAACACATGACTTTTTGTGAGAATGTGACTCGTTCATATCAACTGAGCCAATTTTTATGCAATAGATTAGCCAAATTCGAACATACGACCATTTAATTACTTTTCAATAGTAAAGGCTCTAAAAGTTGACATTGTATAGAGTGTCTTTTAACGAATTAGACATGACCGCATCTAGATTATCTACAATGTATACAAATGGGAATCATGAATATTGGTGTAAACGCTTTTTTTTTAATCACTTTTTGAACTTTTATTTTATAGATATAAAATCGCAGGTAGAGGCATATTAAGTCGGGTTTCGTAGAATTTGGCGCTTGATTACCAAAAGGCACGTGTGGAACTTTCATTGCCACTGAAATAGTAAACTAAGCCTGCGCTTATCTTAATTAACATTAATGTTTTAATTTACTTTCACAATATCGTCCAAACCTTCATTTATCCTATTAGCATTATTTCAATTTGCATTCATTCATCTTAGATAGGACTAACCCACAGTAATTGAAACTTACAAAGAACTCGTAAGAAACTTCTGTCATTTCGACTTTCTTGATTGTTTAGAATATCATGACCCTATAATACCATTTCTGCGTTGCATCTTACACTAAGTACCTGTATTTGTTACTCCTTAAGCAAGCAGCATTTTAGTTTTTCTTTTGGGGTTAAAGAAGGGGAGGAACGAGAATTAAGAAGCAGGATGGGAGATGAGGGAAGGGAGATTTGAACCCAGAGACGTTAATTCTTAGAATCTCAACTTTAGTCATTAGACCAAATCCTCCTCGAATATTTACCTTAACTGATGAGCTACTTACCAGATATTGGAGCTCAAATTAGCCATTCAGCTAACGGTGACATTGCAGCTGTGCAAGCATGCTCCAATCATGGTTCGCCATATCGACCGATACCGATACGTATCGGCCAAGTCATAACTGGAACGGAGGGAACCGATACGATATCGATTTCCAAATCGCGGATATTACCATATCCGTGACGACTCGCTCTGACTCGGCCGATATTGGCCGATTCGAATCCGTGATGCATGATATCGGTCGATATATCCGAGTCAACTCGAAGTCGACTCGAATATTTTTTTAAATTGTGTCATTTCTGGTATTTTCTAATTTTAGTAATTTTTTCAAAATTTTATCAAACTTTCATGTGTTATAATATGCGTATTACCCGATATTCATATGCCGCGACGGATATGGAACAACCGAGACCGTGACGCGACCGCGACCCGCGACGGCGAACCATGGCTCCCATCATTTTTGATCCACCAGCCACCAAAATCATTATGTAGCTCCTGAAACAGTAACTGGACGAACAGAATCTGCAGTTACTACATGCATGAAAGCAGACGGTTGATATTTCTTTAGCACTGACAGTCGCAACTGATTCATACTTCAACACCTTCCAACATAACTCAAAGCATAGTTATATTTACAAGGCTAGACCTCACCAGTGAGGTGTAGCTTCACCTAGCTACACCGATAGAGAGAGTGTATTTTAGTCAAACACTTGTAAGCACAAACTATAGATTCTATTTAAAAGCACTATATGACAATTTTAAAAGCATAAACAAATTAAACATTCTCTTATTATGTTTCTATGGCCAAACCATCATGCACCCAATTTCTCATAATGACAAATGCCTTCTCTGCATCTTCATCTTCTTCAGGAGACTCAGGCATGTGGACAAAACCATGGCCTCTTCCCTGAAAGACTACTATTTTTTGGTGCTCGATTTCTTTCCCAATATCTTTTAAATTGTCCACTGGACATAGTGGGTCATTGTCACCTGCAATAAACAGCACTGGTACCCTTATATTAGCTGCAGCTGAGGTACTAATTCCTGTTCCATAGAATGAGACTCCAACGCCAAAGCAGCCACCCTGGTCATGTGCAAGAATATCTATCACTTGGCCACCTCCAAAACAGAATCCAATGATGCCCAGTTTCTTTGTGATTCCTGCAGCAACAAATTCATTGACCATCCAATCTGCTGAGATAAAAATGTCTTTTGCAATATGTTCCGGATTTTGTCTAGCACGCCATTCTTCAAAGAGATCCTTAGGCCTCTCTTTGGTCCATGGATCCCCGCGAAAAAGGTCTGGTACCAGAACACTGCAAAATGTTCATAAAGCAGCAGCAAAAAATCTTATCAGCAAAGGAATCTAAATGCACTCAGAACAGAACTCACCACGTCAAGCAAAACATTTCTTCAGAGATGTGTAAAAGTACATTTTTGGCAATAAAAAGCAAAAAGGCATGATTGCCAAATAGTATTGTTGATTACTTGTGTATTTGTTTTTTCTTATTTTGATTTTCTTTTTCTTTTTTCGGGTAAGTAAAAAATCGTTAATAGCCCTGGAGGTAGCAACATATAAGGCAGGTTCCAAGTTAACAACCCAAAGAAAAACACAAAGGAACACATTAGCCTAATTCCACCAATAACCTATAACAGAGTATACATATAAACAACCAGTATGTGACTAATACTGCAGAGAATTCCATGTTTTGCTCTCAGGTGTTCATGATTTCATGATTACCAGACTTTCTGAAGTGTGATTCATCTACCTATATCAACTGTTTGATACAATTATTCTTTTCCAAAACATTTTTTTGAGCAACCTGTCAGCTCTTGTATCTTAATATGTTGGGGTTCACTAGAGACAGGAGTATATTACAGAGAGTGGAAACTGGCATGGCCACTGGAACACTAGATTAAGGGGGCTTACTCAGTATGACTTGTGTCCTTGGGAAGTTTGCGTATGGCGTATGAAACTGTCATACACGTGTTGAAGGTCTGTCACTCATTGAGTTAGACTGAGGAAATGCTTACAAGTGAGATCTTGTTTTGGGTGAAGTTAAATTGAAGTAGTGTTACTGCAACTTACAGAAGGGAGTACCATGTTAACTACTACTCCATGACAAAATCTAGTTTCAGTCAAGTCACTAATTAGCAGCAATGCATAAGCTCGAAGGGGTAAATAACTCAGAAAAGCACAATATGATATGTCAACGTATGCAACGGGCACTATAAACAGCTGAAACAATTGGCCTATAGATGTAAAGGATCTGGAGCCGTCCATGAACACTTCAAGTTCACGCATCAAGTAAACCAATAATCCAATTCCAAGCACAACCAATAAACCATTGTCATTTAAACTTATTATGCATCACTAAAGTAAGAGAACAACATCCCTTTCTATGGATTATTTTTACTGAATGGCTAGATTATATGCTACAACTGTTAGTATAAGTATACATTTTGTAGCTAAAATAGTCTGTTTATATTCAGCTCAGATTGTTTATAGTAATTACCAATATTCAAGAGTGGAAAAGTATAGCCTTGAGCTTATTTTATTTAACGTTAAAAACTTGAAATTCTAGAGAAACTGAAGAAGCTTCAGTTCCTCAGATGATTATAGCTGTCTTAACCCTGATGCGAAAAAAACAAGCGGGGGTAGCTTTATAAGAAGTGCCTGCTGTCAAATGTTCTTGCAGAATCCACAGAAATGTGCTCTTGTTCAGAGAGAGGAAGTATAGTATAGTAATACAGTCTTCTCCTCAACTTCACATAAGCTTATTATTTGTGAGAGGAGTGAAAATTACCAAAAGTTCATACGACTTACTTGTAACCATTGCAAGCAACAAGGTATGCAAAATCTCTTGTGGCTGAATCTTCAAAACCAAATACGTCAGACAAGAGCAAAATGCCAGTTCCATTATTGTTCTTCACTGCCGTGCACAGATAAGCATTAATCGCATCATCTCCCTCTCCAATCGAGAGCTCCACCCCATTCACAAGTTCACATGTCTCATCTTCTGTGATATCTTCCACTTTGACTTGACTGGCACATATTCTACTGTTCTTGTTCGTTCTAGAAAACCAGAAGGACCTCGAACAATTTATACTGCTCCTCTGGACGATAACTGAAACTTCATAGTCAAAATTTGCCTCTTCATTGATCTTATGCAAAGGTCCAGCATAATCACAGAGACAGATGCCAATTACAATTGCAAACAAAAACGCTTTTGTCAATTGATACAGCAAAATGATGTTACTAGTACTCTTGTGACACCCTGGCATGACTAAGAGTTCGAGAGGAAAAAGCAAACCTAGAGATACGCATAGGTAGTTTACCAAACAAAGTGTAAAAGCGTATGAAAGTTCACTTCATCTGGAGAGGATTTGATATAAAACTATTGACAGTTTCTAGGCTCTAGTTAAATTGTGGGTAATTAAGCAAATGAGAATCGGCTTGTTATTCCATATAACCGTTCTTATTTTATAGGTACCCAAAATCAATTTTACTTATTTTTCTCATCAATTTAGTAGCCAACTGGCTCAATCTATCCTATGATAGACCAACTTTGTCGTTAGTCTCTGGCAACATTATGTGTATCTAAAGCACTGTCAGTATCCCGAATAAGGAACCAGAACAGGACAACGTCTTGAACCAAAACTGAAATGCTTCGATCTAACCTTATTAACATTACACAGACATCTGATCCAATTCCAGTTCATTCTTCCGGCTTCTCGCTAATTGGGGTTCATAATTCTGGTTCACCTGTTATATTTATACTTTTAAGTTTGCTTATAGCTTGATCATTCGCAGCTAAACAATAAATGTAGGCCACCCTTAACTTGATAGTTCTAAGAATGGTAAAGACATGGCTGCTTGAAGTTGGATAATAGAGTGCTCCAAACTCTAATAAACAGAAACTAAGTTAAAAAAAAAAACTGAAAGAAGATCAGATTTAGTTAGCTAACACATGAGGGATTGCCCTGTAGTGATCTTAGTCGTTTAGCTGGGAAATTCTCTTAAATTAAGTACTATCAAGCTCTTAGATCAGTAACTTCTCCTTCGAAGTTAAAAACAATGACCCAAAGCAGTTATAAACTGGTATTTGCAAAATCAAGGCCATTAAACTCAAAGAAACAAAAACGTACAGGAAAGTGGAGCTCATGAGATGCAAATGCTGGAACAGGCAGGCATGACTGTTTGAACAAGAAGGTGCTGCTGCAAAGAGTTGTTGGAAGAGCCCATGACAAGGGGATTGAACCCGACCACCCCATTATCTCTCTCACTTTGTAGTCTGCTGCTGACCCTGACAACAAAAAACTGGCAAACCAAGTATCCTACTCTGTGCTGTGAGTGCATGAAAATATCTCGTTTTGGAAGATATGGTCGCGGACTCCTATGGTGCAAAATTAATAGAGTTTTGGCCCCAGTCAGCAGCCGAGCTTGAGGTTGTTAACCCACAGATTATCTTCTTTTTTTTTTTTGTGGTTTCCCGGAAAATAGCTAGATATCTCAATATTGTCACTTTTTGGTGCCAGGTCTCATTACCGGGAAATGGAAACAATGAATTCCAATCTTGTCCTCTCTGCTTGAAGTTCCAGGTTTCATAACGGGAAAATGGAAACAAAGAATTTAAGATTTCAAGAGCATAAAATTATACGAACTTTAAATGTATTTTGGAAGAAAAGAGTTCAAGTCATAGTTATTAAACCCGGCCCGATCCGGCGATTCAACCGGTCAACCCGGTGAACGGGTCATTAAACCGGACCGGTTCTCTAATTAGATCGTTTGTACAAGTGATTGATTGACTTTTCAACGGATTGGCGATTTAACCGGATTAAACCGGAAATCCGGCCAGTTTTTGTGGGCAAACCGGTTTTTAGGAAAAAAAACTTTTCCAAGCCTTACTGGGAATCGAACCCAAGACCGGGTTGACAAATTTATTTGGAATCTTTTAATAAAACTTATAACCCCTATATTCTATAAATTATAAAATAGATTTCAAAAATAATATATTACATAATTTATTTTAAAGACAAATATTGTTTTTAATATTTTTTTGCACTTAAAATTTGTAAATAACTTAAATAATTACAGTAAACATATACACTTGAAGTTTGGTAGATTACTAATTAAATTTATGTTTTGTTGATTCTTATATGAATTAAATATTCTATAGCAAATTAAATTAAATGAATATTTGTTATGACATTATTCATTACAATTTATATCATATATCCTATATCAAAATTTATAAGATATAATATTTAAATATATTTAGTGACCCACTGATTCAACCACTCACCCACCGGTTGAACCAATGACCCGTTGACCCACCTCCTTCACCGGTCTCCTCTCCGGCCGAGTTTAATAACTATGATTCAAGTTCCTAACTTGGAATTCTTGAAAAATTACTGTTGAAGAGAAATTGACTGAAAACTAATTCAGTTAATCTAAAACTAATTTTTGGTTTCTGATTGAGGTAATAAATACATCTGAATACTCTGCTCTTTTTCTCAATCTCAATCCAACCGAAAACACTTGCTCTTCTTCCTGCTGCTGGCTGTTTTGATGGTTCAGGCCTATAAACCTAGGAGAAGCATATTATCATTATAAGCACAAACTGCAGATGCAAACATTACAAACTTCGTGGCAAAGTCATTGATGCCTCGAAACTCAGCTTTAACCTCAAAGTAATACTGATATCTTCCACAGCTGTACCATATATCTAGAGTATTAAGATAATTATAGCAAGCAACAATCATGCTTCATTCAAGGTTTCGAGTCTCCATACGAAGAGACCATAAACAATGGAGAATGGTTTGCTGGTTAAGACTCTTTTACCTGGGAAAACATGGACAGATTAAGCTTACAACAAAGATGTTGGACAGGCTTACACCTCAACAATTCCATCCAGCCATTTTCTCAACGCTAAGATAAACACAAAGGACTTCATATGAAGAAGTATCAAATGGTAAGACCACATAACCCACTATAAATCTGTGCTGTTCAATATCTGATAAGACAAAATTTGCCTGCAGCCAACATAAGGGTACATCCACCAAAAAGTCTAGCCCATACAGAAACAAAATCGGTCAAGTAGAGAAAAATAATAAACTCGCTCTAATTTTGGAAATGCGTTCTCTAAAAAACAAGCTCATGGGGTTTGTCTCCTGACTTGAGTGAAAACCTTGCACCCAAATAAGACTTCAAATCTGGAACTCCCTCAATAGCTTTGATCAATTGTGCATCAAGAGCTTTCTGGTCGTCTTTCTTATCCTGTGGGAGCACATTCTTCACCTAGAGTTGAAAGACAGGTTAGTTTAAAAAAATAAAAAAAAAAAAGAACTGAGAAGCTGGGAAAACAGTTGCAAAAGAGCAAAGTCAAATAGATCATTATATAAGCATAATGGTACAAGCAAACCTCTTTCTCTGCCTCAAAGAACTCGCCCTCCCCTTTCTTCTTCTTCTTCTCCACTTGCTTTGCAAAGTACTTATCGTCAAACTTGTCCAAGCTAACCCCGGAGATGTCAACCTTTGTTGAAGTTGCAATAACATAAGACTGATTGACCCTCCTCAAAGGAACACCATTAATCTTAAATGGTCCTGTAATAACAAAGCAGCAACTGACTAAATTACTATATTCTAGGGGGGAAAAAGAAGGCAACTCAAATAGCTAGCCCAGATAGTCATTCCAAGCTGAATAAAGGAAAGAAAATGTGACAGAAAGGTGCAAAAAGGACAGAAAAAACAGAGCATAAAAGAGAGTTCCACAGAGTTATTGAGATGTTTTTTGAAAGACCAGACAACGCAAGAACAAAACTGTATCCTACACCCACACAGATACAAGGAACCACACACTAGTATCTATAATAACATAAACCATGAGTCGAGTGGGAAAAGACAAAAGGAGCACTTTTTCAGGACCTAATCTTATTGCTTTTAGTTTGCAGGTAGGGAAAAATCCATCCGTACCCATTTGATTCTCTTCTTTACTTGCCTAGGTTAGGTCCATGAGAAAAATCAAGCATGCAGTAGTAAAAAGTAACACTTAGCATTCACATTCAATCAGCGAACACCTAGAGAAAATTCCAACCAGAATTTGAACAAAAATGTAGCTTAAACGTCCAAAATTTCCCTCAGAGTACTAGTACGATTTGTTATTAACATGTATTTAAGAGTTCAGTACTACTACTTTCCAACATGCATCATTTACAATCATGTTATCACAAAAATCTACCTCAACTCACGTGCAACAGAAGACAAAACAGACTCATCTACATTAATTAAGTTAAAAACCATTGTTTTATCTTCATCCTTCCGACATTTCGTCAGTAGCACCTCCATTTCTAAGCCAATCAGTAGCTGTTGGACCTAAGAAGAAATGCTACAACTGCCCAAATTTAACCATACGAATTCCATATAATGTAACCTAATACTCATCAGACACCCATCAAATTGCTTATCAAAAACCATTTGACCTTAGAAAAGGCATCAAATTAGAGATGCAATTATTTCCACAGAATCCCACAAGTTTACAACTCAATCGCTGCTTTATATCATCAGCAAGAAACTTGAAATGTTAACACAAAGGAAATTAAAAATACTTTCAAATCCTTTTTACTGCAATTCATTAAACACCACCAAGGACTCAGAACCCCACAATTTTTTTTAAATTAAGACTAAAAACCAAAAACAAAATCACCTAAAGAAATGCAAAATTTCTAAACTTACCAGTGACAAGCAGCAATCCAGAGGTAAGTTGCTTCAAGAAAACCACTCTCTTGCCCTTAAACCTCCCAGCCAATATTATCAACACTGTACCAGGGGTAATACTTGCCCTAAGCATCCAAAAATGAAACATTAATGCCCAAAAATCCAAATAAATCTAAAAAAAATAATTAAAAAGAAGCAGCTGGAAATTGAAGGTTGTTTTTAAACCTGAGCTTGGTGGGTTTTGGCTTGCGCTTGTTGGCCAGTGGCTTCTTCACGTCATCAGCTGGATAGAACTTTGCCGGCTTCTCGACGGCGGGCTTCACCTCTTCCGGGGCCTTTTTGGGGTGGGTGGGGAAAGCGCCGCCGTGCTTGGCCTTAATAGCCCATAAACCCCGCTTGTGGTACATTTTGGAACGGGAATATTTTCCGACGCCCCTGATCAGATCAGGGTTTCGGCTCACCTTCTTCTGCTTCGCCGCCATTGGTGATTAGGTGACTGTGTGTTTCCGCGTGTTTGTGTGTGAGAAGTGAGACGCAGGCACGGAGACGAAGAAGACTTAACCCTAATTGCTAAGAAATGGATTTATATCAGAGATTTGGTGATGCGTAAAACCCTAGTGGAAGTGCTATGAGATGGGCCAGATGAAGCCCATAATAGCTGAGACAAACCTGGGCTTCCTTCGGCCTATGAGAAAAATGCTACAAGAGCCCAACTGGTTCCGTATTCCACCATTGCTCCATTTGCTACAAAATAAATAATAATAACAACAATAATAATAATGATATGGAAAAAATACATGAACAGAAACAAATAGACACATGAATAAAAAATCAACTTGCGAGACCACAATGTGAATATCACTGCTTTATCCATAAATGAAATTTGGACTTTCACTTTTTGGAAGTACAGGTTGTTTTAGGGGGAATGAATGATTTATCAAATACTATTACCTAATCATCAATAACTACTAGTTGCAATTTTTTCCAAAAGTTATCTATGCAAATGATTACAGCATGCTCTAAGTGTGTTTCTTTGTAGCCAAAAAAAAAAATTTGTAGATTACCAGAAATTAAAGGAAAACAGGGGCAGTTTATGGAAATTAGTTTTTAGTAGCAACTCGGGTGGTTATGAAGGTGGAGGAACTCTTAGATTGAGGGCACTTTTGTGGTAAACACAAAAACATGTCACTAATTATATGTAGTTTTGTAGTTCTTTATCAGGATTAGTGTTAAGATCACACTCAATGTGTGTGTAATTTGAAAAATCTTAAAATGAATTATTTTTGTATAATTTTTGTTTTCTATGTAAATAATATTTATATTAATTTTCGAAAGAACTTTGGTTTATAAGGTTATAATAATTTAGTAGTTATAATATTTAAAGTAGTTATAGATAGTTATTACGATACTCAGGTACTTATGAGCAGTTATGTTGGTAAAATATGATTAGGTGGGTAGGATAATTTTTTTTTTTTTGGAAGGATATGATTGAAAGTTCCAAAAATGACAACAATTGTTTATATCAACATCCTATATTCTAACTTTATATATTGTTCATATCCTGGAGTATAATAGTGCATTTTATGGTCTTAAAGATAGTTCATTTGACTAAAAGAATGTTATATTAATATAATTGTTCTGTTTAGAACACTTAAAAATCTTGGGTTTTAATCTCCTTTCCCCTTCTAACTCCTCTCCTGTTAAAAGAAGAAGGGGAAAAAAACCTTCTATTGTCCAACGATCTATGTTGATTTGTAGTGTGTGTGTGTGTGTAAGGTGCAATGGAAGGGATGATTATTAAAAAATAATAATAATAAAAGAATAGCAATAGTATGTAGGATTTCTTTTAGTGTAGCTGTGTAAGTAACTTTTTAAAAACACTGAGTAGAAAAGTGCTAGTGTGACATAAGGTGGATTACCAGCTAGTGAATTTACCCTTGAAAAGAACAGCTGATAGCATGTAGAAATTTTCTTTTGCTTAAGCTACTAAAAAGATAACTCCCAAAAAACTGTTATGCACCATCTGTTTTGTTCCCGTGCCATAGGCTGAGAGACGATATGTCAACTTTCATCCCTCTTCATGCCATGCAACATTGAGTAGCGTACATGATCAATTGATCAGTTCCTATTTGTTGTTTGTTTGGACAAGACTACATCTTGGTTCCATATTGTTTTAGGGCTGTTTGTCCTTACTCTCTTTGAGAAATTTTTGAGTTATCAATGCATTAATACATGTAACAGCTGTATAAATACGGGACAGATAGGACAGCAGGTAATTTTGAGATAGAGGATTTGAAGCGCTCACACCACCATGAGTAATAACAGGAGATAACTACTAATTTCTAAATTTATTTAAAATAGGAAATACTTCTAATTCCTAAACTCATATAATAAGAAATTAGGAAATTCATGGGCTAGTATAAGTAACTAAATAAATAAGGAAACTAGTTATTTTCACGTAAAATAAAAGAACCAACTAGTTATTTTCACATAAAATAAAAGAAATTAGGAACCTACCCAAATGAAAAACAAAATTAAGCTAATTTCCTAACGGGTAATATTTTCCCAATCCTCAATTGAGAGCTGTCTCTGCATGCATGCATGCGAAACAGAAACAACCATAGCATGCATGCGAAACAGAAACAACCATAGCACGTAGACGTCAATCAAGAGGAACCAAAACTTGAATTGTATTCGAATTAAGTAACTAAAGGATTTCCTTTTTCGTTAAGGATAAAGCTTGAAAGTAAAATTCTATCCAGAACGTACCCAATAAACAACCTCTATAAATTGGCCTGCGGTTCACATAATTCATCCATACGTTCCTTATTAGTATTATTTTTGCATGTTCGTCATCTCTTTCTCATCTGTCATACTTTCTTGGTAGTCCACATCACATGCTATAGCCACAATGGCCGGGGGCTTTACCGGTGTTAGCAAAGGTGGTGGTGAGAGTGAATATCCCGGAAAAGTAACCAATTATGTGATCTTCACTGCTATTGCCGCCGCCATGGGCGGTTTGATCTTTGGCTATGATATTGGAATCTCTGGTAACTTTCTTGCTTTCTTTACCCTAGGCTTGTCACACTGATTTTTTAAATCTATCTTAAGCTTATGAGAAAATCTGTTATGTGATGTCGTCGAGTACAATTCTTTCAACTCTAAGATTTTTCACAAGTTGAAAGAAGTTAAAATCAGAAGTTACAAAATATCTCTACTTTTTGAATATATTCTGATACCCGGTTTGTAACCACTTCTTGTTTTTCGTTTTTGAATGTGAATAATACGTATTACTACTATTTTTTTTTTGGAAGTGAAATTAGTTTATATGATAAAAAATTGCAGGTGGGGTGACTTCAATGGTCCATTCTTGGAAAAAGTTTTCCCATCAGTTTATAGAAAGGAAGCGCTTGATCATCATTCGACAAATCAGTATTACAAATTTGACAGTGAGCTTTCGACCCTCTTCACATCTTCCCTATACTTGGCTGCTTTGGTATCATCCTTCTTTGCTTCATGGTTGAGCAAGAAGTTTGGGAGGAAACCAACCATCTTGGCTGGTGCTATTGTTTTCTTGGCTGGTGCATTCTTGAATGCTTTTGCTGTCCGCGTTATTATGCTGATTTTGGGTCGCATTCTTTTGGGCATTGGCGTTGGTTTTGCCAATCAGGTAAATTAGCAACGTATTTTAATTTTTAGGAACTCATACTATACTATGTTGAATAACTTGATCCCTATTTAGTATAGTTGTTGCCAATACCAAAAGATCACCTTCCTTCCTTTTGTGCTGCGGTTAAGGCTACCGAAATTAAAGATCTTAGGTCAAATCCCTTTTCTCCTTTCACGTATTTTAAATCTCACCCTTCTCCTAAAAAAAATCAATATAATGTTCTAGTTATATCATGACATGTTTGTTCAATTTTCTGTTAAAATATTTGAGGTTTTTTCTTTTTTCTTTTTTAACGAAGTAGAATTGTATACACATATTTTGTGGAGCTTTTACACTTTTTTAATCTTAAAACACTTTTTTATAGTAATGGTTGTACTTGAAATATTCTTTTATGCTGCCTAATTCTTTAACTGAAAACTATTGAAACTTGTTCCCTAAGTGATCTGCTGAAAAGTTTCTTTTTTACACAGTAATGTATTAAAAATGTTTATGAACTCTTATGTTCCTTGGGCATATCAAGTTTTTGTACAGTAATAATTCTCAATATGGTCCAACATGTCAAAAAAAAGACATGTTTTTTTTTCAAGAACCAAATACACCAGCATGAGTATAGGAGTAATATTTTTCTTCACGCTAATATCTATGATATTTGTCACTTGCAGTCATTGCCAATTTATTTATCAGAGATAACACCATACAAATATCGTGGAAGATTTAATGTTTGTTTCTAGTTGTTCATCACAATCGGAATATTTGCTGCCAACATTGTCAACTATTTCACTGGCAAATATTTGCCCCATAATGGATGGAGGTACAGCCTGCGGCGAGCTGCAGTTCCAGCAATTGTGATGGGAGCCTTAGCCATTTTTCTCCCTGATACTCCCGGCTCCCAAGTAGACAGGGGCAAGTTAGATGACGCCAAATTATTGCTCAAGAAAATCCGTGGAGTAGAGAACATTGATCTTGAATTCAAAGATATATTGGAGGCTTGTGCGGAATCAAAAAAGGTGAAGCACCCATGGAGAGACCTTAGGAACAAGCAATATCGGCCTCAGCTTTGCATGTCTGTCTTGATTCCGCTCTTTCAACAATTTACAGGCATCAATGTGGTGATGTTCTATGCTCCTGTGCTTTTCAAAACTCTTGGATTTGGGGGCACTGCCTCTCTAATGTCAGGCCTCATTACTGGTGGTGTTAATGTCTTGGCCACCTTCATCTCTTTCTATGGCACAGATAAATGGGGTCGAAGGCCTCTATTTCTTTGGGGAGGTCTTGTCCTGATTGCATTTCAGGTTACCATCCATATATGTACCCTCCTTGCATGTTTCTAAATTACAAGTTGATATTCTTGCTATGGCTCGCTCCCCCCCCCCCCTCACCCCCACAAAAAAAAAAGCAACAAAAAAAAATCAAGCATTTAAGCACTAGTATATACAATTCTTCTTAAACAAATTCAAGGGTGCAAACTTTAGGTTAGGAGAGAGAAGCAAATGCAATTGCATATGGTTTAGGTCAGTTTGCCCTAGAGGTGATAGACAGTATTGAATGGATTGGTGTGTTCTTTAGGAATTTACTCGAACGTTATTTATTATGTGTTGTATATCCAACCGTAATAGTGTATATACTGTTTATATATACAAAATTTACTTTAATTGGAATTGAATTTGGGTGGTCAGGACAAGTGGATCAATTGCCAAACGGTTTTGCCATAGCTATTGTAGCTTGCATATGTTGTTCGTCTCTGCTTTTGCATGTTCTTGGGTCCTCTGGGATGGCTGGTTCCAAGTGAGATTTTTCAACTCGAGATCAGGCCTGCAGCACAGAGTATCACCGTCTCAGTAAACATGCTCTTCACATTTTTGGTGGCACAGGTCTTTCTCAAGATGCTATGTACCATGCAGTATTATTTGTTCATCTTCTTTGGAGCTTGGGAGATAGTAATGACTGTATTTGTCTACTTTTTCTTGCCTGAAACCAAGGAGATACCAATTGAAGGAATGTCCCAAGTCTGGAAAAAGCACTGGTTCTGGGGAAGGTTGCTGGCCCTTTGCTGCCGTAGGGTGCTTTTTAGCGGTCTACCAGTTCATACCATTGGTTATTCTTATTTATGCCTAGTTCGAACAAGGAATTTGTTTCCAGTCTTTTTTTTTAAGAGGCACCAGTCCTCGTTTATTGTCTTTGGTAACATTAGAAGTCTGAGATTCTTTAAATGTTACTCATTTCTTGTGTTTATATTACATACATAATTTTTTTTTTCAAAAATTGTGACTATTTTGACATGAGAACGAGATCAATAAACGATTTATATCTTACGAACAAAAAAGAAAAAAAATCTACATTCTCCAAAACAATTGACTAGTAATTGATGTAACCTTTTAATATATATATATTTTTTTTGGGTTTCTAAGCTAAAGATTGATTTCACATGAAGGATCAATATTAGAAAAGTATTGGATGGTTCCGGGAGAGGAAGTTAGAAGTTTGAATTCGAGACCTCCCACTTACATTAAAAAGAAAAAAAAAAACATTAGAAAAGTATTGGCTTGTCATTTACTATAATTGCAATTCTCTCGAGAATCGTAGCGAAGGAATACCTTGAATTCCTTGTAGGACTGAATGTAGCACCGCATCTCTGAAGTCAAAAAAGGCAAATCCTTGGGACTGATTGAAGGCAATAAATTCCAATGTCCAAAGCTCAAATGGTAAATTTATTACAAATTTTGCTTCAGTTTTCTGTTAGTCCATGATAGAAACGAAGATTCCAAGAATCAGACTAAACATCTGAATTATATCCAAACGACAACTTTGCTGCTGAAGTACAAAAGGAGCAACTTGAATGCAGGATTCTCTAATACCCTCTAGCCGAGCATGGAGAACACAATAATTCAAGCAAAGTTCTGATAAACGAAAGAGCAAGGTTATCCAACAAATTTAACATTTTAGCATCCTTGTACGAAGTTCATTGAGGTTTATAAATTGCTTCTGTAGGAAGTTATGTACCACGACCTGAAAAGAAAGAGAGAAGAAGAAAGGAAAGTATCCAATTTCTGTCAAAATGATTGCTATCACCATGGAATTATTCCAGTTTTAGAAGAAACAAAAGTGGAATACAAAGTACCCCTAGCTCCTAGGATACGGATAGCATATCACAACCAAAAAAATGCTTCTCATATACGAAACAGAGTAGCCAAACCTGAATGCTAGCAAAAGAAACACGAGATTGCTGAAAACACGACTCCATTACTTTTACTAGTTTGAACATGAACGTTTACTTTCTCAGCAATGTGTAATGACCAAGCAGCATATTTTGATGCTTGTAAATTCAAATGGGAAAGATCATGCTACTGTGAAAGCATACAGATACGACTCGACTTCATAGTATTTAATTAGTTGAAACACCAAGGTTTACCCTTTCCTACAAATTTTTTGGCCTTTTGGTATGAAGCCAGGTTTTTTCAAGTCTTATTCCATGGATTCTTAGTTACAAGCAATCTAAGAAAGAAAAGTTTTTCAGCTCAAATGTGATAATCAAATTCTAGATATATTATATTAAGTATGCAGAATACTATAAGGTGAGTGTAGGCAAATTTGCACAAAGCACAACTGTGGGGTCTTTATCTCACCATGGTATAGATTTTTGCCTAACAAATCACAATGGCAAATAAATCATCAACAAATACTTCTCATTTGCTATGCTCAGATGGCAGCAAATTGTATAGCTCATTTTCTAAGGAGCTTAAACATGTCTAAAGCGGAAAAGCCAAAAACACTTGACAAGAGTTGTTCACAAAAGAATGGCAAATAAATCATCTACAAATACTTCTTATTTGCTAAACTCAGATGGCAGCAAAATGTATAGCTCATTCTCTAAGGAGCTTAAACTAAAGCAGAAAAGCCAAAAACACTTGACAAGAATTGTTCATAAAAGGATTGACGGATGCAACAAACAATCAAAATAACAAATTAACCAATGCAATCGTTATGTAACAATAATGATTTTGATGTTAATTACTTTTAATGATTCTTGCAACACATGACTGATTAACTATTCCATTAAGTCAGAGCTAATGACTGTCCAGACTTACCATGTCAAAAGCTCAAGATCTTGGATCTGCAGTTGAAGTCGCTGCATATTGTTATCCCACTTCTGTAGCAGCTACAGGATGACACGGTCCATTTCCTGCTTTTGTACAATATCCCAGGAACTGCCTTTAGCAGCAAGGTTTCAGTACCCACTAGAATGACTTGAAACCATGTCATTTCAAGCATTACGTGCCAAACCAATTTACACAATATCTAAGAATCTTGATTGTTTTTCTCAAACAATCCATAAAGTGAGAATTTAGTCACTTCCTGTTCACTGCCCCTTTAAGGATTGAAGAGCGAGTTTGGCAGCAACCACAGAAATATTGTTATTAACAAATTCCAGAGAGTTCCTTAATCTTTCCAGGGTATCTTTGCCGTCCATAGCTTTTAACTTCTCTTCCTGCAATTTTGTCAATTCTGACTGCATTGATCCTACAATTATAAACAAAATTTACAACATTGAGCTGCAAATCTTTTCACTTCATTAGCCGTATCCACACATAACAAACAAATAATGCACCTTCAGTAAGTTTTGATGGCATTGTTATACAAATAGATTAGCATTTTGCAATATGTATTATCTTGAGTTACTCCACATGAACAGAAAAGGAATTTATAAGTAAAATCTCCACTACAGAGAAAACTTAAAACCTTTCTAGCAGAGAACAGTTGCAATGTGAACAATCTGATGACAATCCTACAGTCAGTTCTACAGTAAAGGTAACTTCTTCTCTGCACGTTGATGAGTTGCTAACATTATGTTCATGAGTTTGATATCTGGCAGAGAATCTGAAGCAAGATATTTATCTGAAGTGAAAAGTCACTTGTGCACCTTTTGTATTTCTTATTCGCAACAAATTCGATATAAAGCAGTTCTTTTTATCATGCTAGTGGACACATGATCAAAATGTTGCTAAAAAACAAGACCTCAAGTCACAACCAATGATACACAGTACTAACTCAACTTATTAAGATTACAGTAATCTAGACAAAGTTATCAGAAACCGGGCAGATTTATTTACACAAGCAAAAAGTATCAATTGAAAGGTCCCAGCAGCTTTTAACTAGTGCCCATGGCCATCAACTTAACTTGTGAGTTCAAACATGTCATTATTTAAAATGCAACACTCAAAATTACCATATCAAAAGCATGAATAAATGGCATTATACCTGAAACAGGTTGATAAGCAGCAAAAGAAATGCGCTCAGCGAGGGAGGGAACAAAACTTTCATCGCAATCTAACCCTGGTGCCTTTTCAGCCCAGTTTAAAGAGTTTGCTGTCTGAGTCTGCAACAAGGCCTCCTCAGGAGCCTACGATGCAGAAGCTCAACAGAATGAGGGACTCACATCATGGCTTGAGATTCCTAATATAACTATATAACCCACATTAGCAATTTCGTCTGGATGGATGTACCTTCTACCTTCTTAATTAGGCCTCAAAATGTTAAAAGCAATAATCGTGGGGAAAAAAAATACACAATTTATCATGCACAGTAAAACAATCTTCAAACTCCTAGCTGTTCAAAGCTATGCTTGAGACTCAGGAATGTGAAACCAAGAGTAAATTTTATATCAGGAAAATTTTTGTTCTGCAGTAAAAAGCACACAACAGTTTTCATTTTAAATCCCCACACAAAATAGTAAGTGGATTCTCTTTCTATAATTGATCCCCTCTCGGTGTGAGCACATGTTAAGCGGACCTCTATGGTTTCCAGGCATCAATCATGGGACTATACCGTAAGCCTCAAAACTGGTTTAAATAGGATAAAAGACAGCAGCAGTTGATTATTGACTAGGCTCAAATTGGTCTGTTTGATCTGAAAAAGTTAAGACTGGGGCCTAGAAGACCTTTAGAGAGGTTCTTCATGGTTCAGAAATTGTGGCTGGGTTCATATGTTTTCCACACGCCATGAAGCCCTTGCCTGCCTTAGTGGAAGAATTCACAACTCATCCTTGTAAACCTCTTTTAAAGTATGGTAAATTGTATTTGACCCAAAAATTATTTAAAAGCCAGCACTCTAAATATTTGGCATCATACGAGCTATGGAGCCAATTCCAACTGAGTATAAAACTTGAAATTGCCTATCAAATTCTTGATTCATATTTGGGGACATATGCATCAGTTTTTGGACTAATTTTTGTGAGAAAATATTCAACTAAACAAGCTGTAGTCACAGGACCTGTCAATTCAGTAAACCAAATATATCTAGTCGTTATGTTAAGCTAACCATACCACCTGCCAAGATGTGCAATGTAATGCAAAAACAAATCAACAAGAGGATAAAGCAAAATTCACATGAAATAAGCTTCATGCGGCCAATCTAATTGATCTTTCATGCCATGTATGAATTGTACAGCTTAGCAAAGTACAATATATATTTCTATTCATCATATGACCTATTTCTTGTGCTTCATCCTTTCCATATCTGCTTGAGATGACCATGATTCTTTAAAAACCAGTTGAAGAAGTGGAAGCACAATTTTGTGCTAAAAAATTTGGAAACTGTTGCTTTGCAAAGCGTTTTGAGGGCTGATTCCTAGAATCAGCTTTTTCATCTCCAAACACTCAAAGCAGTAGTCACATCACAAGCAACTGAAAACGCCCCTAAAAAGCTTTTAGAGTTAAAAGAGCTGGAATCAGCTAAGCTTAAGCAACCAAAGCTTCCTTTCCATATGTAGTCAATTAGTGTTTATCCATGACCGGCTGTGAATTTATGAAAGATTAACAGTACGATATCATTAAACATTGCAATACCAGTAATTGAACTGCATAACAGATATCTGACTTTGTAGGAGATAATTTATTGCTTAGTAATGAATCAAAGTTAATAGAAAATAAAAATACTAAAAAACAACTAGGAAATCTTGTAGATAAAAATAAAAGCACATGAAAATTATTTACATCTTGCCTTGAAGATAAAGATGTACACAAGCCAAAGGTTATTTATATCTTGGGATAATATCAGAAACCTCCCCTGAGGTTTCTCTTAATATCACCTAGCACCCCTAAGGTTTTAAAAACATCACTTACCTCCCTTACTTTTGTTATTTGTGTAACAAAATTTTTAAAAAACCCTAAATTACCCTTTCACTTGCTAAATAAAAATGTTCCTAAACCACTTTGTTCACTTCAAGAAAACCATCACCTCAAAAGCAATCTCTTGCAGTACCGCTACATCACAATTCTATACCCCATAAAAATATAAATTTGAAAAATAAAAATGATATTTGAAAAGAAATACACTTGCATTAATTTAATTCTATATGCTCAAAACCGATTTCCTATAAATTTACATTTTTTGACAACATCTTCTCAATCCTTTACTCAAACCATTAAACTATACCAATCATTATAAAAATCAACCAAAAATAAGCAAATAAATCATACCCCACTTTATCACAATCACAAAATGTAAAAAATAAACAAAATTTAATTTATTATAATTTACAATAAAATATTGCATAGTCATCCAAAAACTATGAGTAAGAGAGAATGATGGAGAAAAGGGAAAAAGAAGAATGCGACTTCCGTTTCTTTTTTTTTTTAATTTTTGAGCTTCATTTATTTGATATGTTGTGAATTATGTGTCAAGTGAGGCTTAATATAGTCGTTTTACAATTACTAGGGCAGGTAAGTGATATTTCTAAAACCTCAGGGGTGCCAAGTGATATTAAGAGAAATCTCAAGGGAGGTTTCTGATATTGTCCCTTGTATCTTTTCTAAGCATCAGCAAAACCCGAACAAATAGAATTTTAGATGAATCCAAGGATATCAATCCAGAGAACTTACTTTCAGTTCTATCATTTCTTGTTTTCACTTTTAAGTCAATGAGGTAAACGACCATGCAGCAGTATCAATGCACCATCTATTCAAAGGAAAAGCCAACTACATATTAAACAATCAAATAAATAGATAGCAGAATCAAAGCACCTTCAATTTTATCTCCAAGCTATTCAAATTTTGAATAGCTTCTTTCAGTTGAAGTACTTTTGGATTTAACTCTGTGGCTTCATGGAGTATGTGATCCTTTACTGGTGCGACAGCACCACGCAAAAAAGGTTCTTCCTGCAATTTATTTCAAGTAAGATGTGCCTGGATATCAATGACAACAAATATCTACTTGTCAATGGTTTCACAATAGTTTGATAATCCAGCCAAAAAGAGGTATATATAGACAGCATGGAAACTCAAAAATGAGAAAGAAGAAAATAACACAGTTACCATGAAATAAGGCAGGAAAAGACAGGATGCAGGAAGACCAACATTTTAATTGAAGAAAAAGTTATAGTGCAAAAGAAGAAAAAATCAAGCATCTTACTCCGATATGCTGTGACAATTTAGATGAATAAGATTGTATTGGTGCTGCCAGCCATGCAAAAATGGATCAAGGCTCTAGACAAATAATAAGATGATGAAACCAGTACAAGGGCTCTAAATCAGGGTCCTAAGGTACAATAATTTGGACAAAACAGAAAAAGAAAAGTATGTCATTCTCTTATATACTCAATTTAAAGCCATTCTTAAATCTTAGGGGTAACAAAGGACACAATAGAGCTCTGTAAAGCCAGAAGCCATAATTGAATCCGTTTTATATGAGACAACATGAGGCTAGACTTGTAGGTTTTACAAACCAAAGCAAGGTGAAATGATTTACTCAGTATATGACAACCAGACAACTAAAATATGAAACAAATTACAAGGATCAGTAACTAGTGAAACTACACAAGCTCACAATCAACAGTAAAAAGCTCCACATATCATCACTACCTGTGCAAATTTTACAATCTTGACACGACCTATGCCCCTTATGAACACTAAAGCACCAACATCCAGCTGCTCAACCTGCATGGAATGGAAAAAATTTGTTAGAATGCACATTAATGAACTTACTTTTCTATGTCAAATAGAGATGGAGGCTTACTTTCTCAATGGAGACCAAGCAACCATACCGAGCTGCAAATGATGCTTCTCTCAGTGTCTCATTAACAGCAATGGGATCCAACACGAAATGCACAAACAAGCTTTTGTTCTGAAACAAGGACTGCATACAAGTTAGCAAGAATTTGGTCAACAAATTCTGGTATTATGTTGATTACATCAGCAACCTTAGTGACCATGAAAACTCGGGTCGATTGAGCAGGACAGAAGATATTGGAAAGAAGATTGCACGATTCAGCGCATACAGGGGAGCAAGAAAGCAGCCTCAATTACTGATGACATCAATGCTCTCAAAACTGAAACTTGCCAATTTATCAAACCAAAACTATTTCTAAAAGTTACAATTATCAACGCTGCAAGCAAAAAACAGAAGCTCCATGACTTTCTCATGATGCAAGTAGAAAATAAATCCTCACAAAATCCTTATCCAACACACCACTGATGACATAGCCTTAATCCAGAAAAGAAAAGAAAAAAGAAAAAAAAAACTAGAGAGATGAAATGTGATTACCTCCTCCAGTACAGCTAGATATCTAGCTTCATGCAAATGAAGCTTCTTAGCCTCAGATGGAACAAGTACCTGTATAATAATTACCCCAAAACAAACCTATTAAAAGCTCTAATTTCAATAAAAAATCAAGACAGCTCGATCTTTCCTTCTAATCTCATGTAGCAAATTAAAATCACTCAAGTAAAACCAAAATTTCACAGAAAAATTAAATCAAACAAAAAAGAAATTGAAACTCATAAAACACTCTGTAATTTGAGGAAAAAGAAGCAGCATTAGTACTTGAAAAAAAAAGGCAAAATAAATGGATAGGTAAATTACTTGGTCCTTGGGAAAGGGAAGAAGCGGGAGTTCCAGCTCCGGCAACGAGTATGAAGAAGAGGAAAAAGAAGCAAGAGCTATGAAGCGACACCGTTTGTAGTTCTCCTTTTTACTGAAGCCGAAGTAAGAAGAAGAAGAAGAAGAAGAAGAGTAGCGATGGCGGATTATGTGAGGTTGCCGTAAAAAGGTAAGGGCGGTGGTGCTAAGATTCATAGCTTTGCTTCTAACTGTACTTCTGCTATTTGATGTTTTGATTTTGAGTTTTCATTTCCCAGAACCGTTATCCGTTTCCTTTTTTTTTTTCTGGGTGATTCTTAAGCAGACACATTAGTACTGTATATATACATTTGGAAAAGTGACTTTTTTTATCGTTTACATTTTGTAAAAATATTATTTTCATTGCTTAACTTTAAAATGAAGCAAATTCATTCTTGACATTTAAAAATCGAAACCATTACATCCATAAACCCAATTTTTAATCTAAATCAAATCATCCAGTAATCTAATAATAAATTTGGGGATAGAATTGAGAGATCACTCAATCAATTCTATCACATTTATATAACATATTGAACTAAAAAAGAAAAAATATTAAAAAATTCTAATATTAAAGGGCGTTCTTTGTCTTGGAATGATAGGGGCTTTTTTGGGGTAAATCGTTTCATGCATTGTTAGTGTATACACTTGCAAGTTTAGATGTATAATATACATACAAAGTTTGGTGTTTAAATTTAAATTGAAATGATGTGAAGGTATCTAGATCCGTTAGTGTATATAATAATAATGTGGAAAAAATTAATCCTTTTTTATGTTATAATTTTTTCTTTTTTCTTTTTGGATTGATTAAATTTTACGTAAATATCAAGTTGAGTTAACTAAGTGATTTATCAATTATACTCTTGAAATTTGTAATCGAGTTATTGGGTGATTGGATTTAGATTAAAAGTTGACTTCAAGGATATAGTAGCTTCAGTTTTTAAATGTTAATGACGAATTTGTTTCATTTTAAAAGTCAAGGACAAAAAGAATAATTTTGTGACAGATAAGGGAATGAAATTGGTCATTTTTCCTATACTCTTTTAGTACTTGCAATAGTCTTTAGGGATAAGTTTAGAAACGTTCCTTGAGGTTTCTAACAATTTCACTACTCTCTCTTAAGATTTTAACTCTCCTGAGATTTTAAAAAATTTCACTTGCCTCCCTTGTTAGTTATTTAGGACACAATGCTTACATCACTAATGGCTAAATGAATTTATTACCCTTATCATTTAGAATAATTACACATATATGTGAAGAAAAAGAGTTAAAATTTTGCTAACTACATTAACCATAATTTGGATTGTAAAAAGTTAATTAATTTGTCATCTAAACATAGAGTCAATATTAGGTGCATCTTTTTCAATTTTTATATATGCTTGATAAATAAAAGAAATTAGACGTAATGCAATTGATAAATAAAAGGATTTAGACATGAGAAAACCATTGAATAGTTTACAAACTAAATTAACCATAATTTGAAATTTAAAAAAATATCTAATTTGGCATCTAAAAGGGGATCCAATACTAGGTATCCTTTTTCCAATTTATGCACTTGATAAATAAAAGGAATAAAGAAATAAAAACATTTCAGTTGAGTTAAATTTTCTTATAATTGTGGTGATACCAAGAATCTTAAGGTATGGAAAAAATGTTTTGTTAAATTTTGGACGTTGTTAATTTTTTTGATATGGATAATGGACATTTTTTAGTAACCATATATAGTAACGGCCTCATAAGTAAATTAACAAGCTAGATCAAATATTTAATCTAATAATATAATAGTTGAAGGGGCACTTTTGGCACATATGAATCTTTTCACATCTTAAATTATTTTTTATTGTTCCTTGATTTGAATTGGACTAAATTGTTATAAGAAAATTGGTTTAAGGGGAAGTTAGTGATACTTTTAGAACCTCAAGGCAAGGAAATGAAACAGTCAGAAACCTCAGGGGAGGTTTCTAAAATTATCCCTAGTCTTTATTTCTCTCTTTCTTTCACGTACGAGTTAAAGAAAAGAAATCCATCATGGCTTCCGAACCTCGTAAAGGTCAGCGGTATAGATGTTTTCGATTATTTTAATTTTCTAAAGTTCTTAATTTCTGCTAAAACAGGAATACATAGATCAAGTGTTGTTAAAATTTTGATGATTATGATGCAGTTGTGGTTCATCTTCGAGCTACTGGGGACGCCCCGATTCTCAAACAGGCCAAATTCAAGGTTTTCTCACACTTAACTGTGTTAGTATTTAAATCTATTTTAAATTGGAGTTTTGAAAACCCTTTTTTGATCTTTCATGTATTTTTTCATGGTTATTGCGTACTTTACTCATTGCTTCTTACGTCGGGGAAGATTATTTAGTCAAAGTTGGAATTTTTGAAAAAATCGTTGTTTCTTGATCTCTGCTTTGTTGGGAGGGACTGAGGATTTGGCTTATAATTATACCGTAGTTTCAGATCAGTTTATGGCGTTGAAATTTTGTACTTTTGATTCTACTTTATATGGTGTTTTGACTTGAAGGCTAAATTCTTGAGTTAGATTTTATTTTAATGGTGATCAATCTGTATAATTCAGTGTAGTTGATGAAATTGGCTGTTTTTCTGGGGCTAAAAGAGGTGCCGTTTGTTAAATAGCGTACAAGGTCTTTGGCTGAGATATTATTCATGAAATTTGCAGAGTTTTCTCTCCTCTTGCCTCCCCCCCACCTTTTTGGTTAAATCTAAGAGCTCTCTGTCTTAATTTTATCCAATCTTTGTTTGCTCTGTTTCTTTTGGTTATTGCTGCTGTAAATTTTTCCGTGAAGTTGGTGATTGAGGAAGGCATACTGTGTAGAATTTGTATAATTTTAGTGTATGCCTTGGAAAATAGTATTTTTTGCCTTTATGGTGGCACAAGTCTATAAGTTTAGATTATGGCAGATTGTTTAGAATAAGGTTATGGAAGACAAGGTTGTAGAATTTTGGTTGTTTCATTCTCTTGTAATTTTCATAGGATCAATATAGAAAAAAGGGTATCTGTTATGTAATAAATATCTATTTGCTTATGCTATTGTGGTACTTTTGGAGTTTGAAATACTCATGAGCATTGTCATATGGCTTCAATGGTGTATATTGGAAAAGCATTTAGTGAATATTTTGCTTCTCATTCATATGATAAAACCTAAAGTAGTTCATTTCATATGCAGATTGATGGGTCAGACAAATTTGTCAAAGTAATTGATTTTTTGCGCCGCCAGCTTCACAGAGACACATTGGTAATTGGTTCTTTCTTTGAGCTGTTTTTAGACATGTGCATTTGGTAAGACAGGGTCCATGTTGAGTGACTATCATGTTTTGTTTCCCTAGTTTGTTTATGTCAACAGTGCCTTTTCACCTAATCCGGAGGAGTTGATAACTGACCTGTATAACGTAAGTTGCTTCAACTCTGTTGTAATGTTATATGATCCCTTTGGAACTATTTATCTCTGTTTAATCTTAACCGAAATGCTTGCAAGGATAAACCTTCTATGAGTTGAGGTAATTTCTCACCGTCATACCCTGTTGGAGTGAGTTGTATTCATTTCCATCAATATTTTGTGCCCAAATATGTGTTTTCTGGGCTCTTTTAGTTTTAGGCTTCTGCAAGTTCTTTATGTGGGTTTTGGATGAGCATTTGAGGATATCAAGGAGATGCCATATGAAAACACAAGAATCTTCTTCTTGACGGTATTGTTGACTAAGGTGTTTATGAGTGCAGTGGTGTTCAAACCAATTTTACGGTCATTTTATCAAACTGAAGACACGGGCTCAATAACCTCTTCTTCTGTTTGAATGTACATATGCTGTTGTTTTTAATGTTAAGTTTGTTGCTTGAATTGTGATTTTGCAGAATTTCGGTATTGATGGTAAACTGGTGGTGAATTATGCTTGCTCTATGGCATGGGGTTACCATCATCTATTAATTGACGTTGTATTGGCTATACCCAATTGAAAGGTATGCGATTCCTGAATTTTATGAGGTAGATTTCTTATACTTAGTGCCCTACCTCTATTTTCCTTAGTACCCTTGGTGGATTCGCTCATTAAGTGCATATGATGCATAGACGCTTTTGCTTTAACAATTTTTAAAAGCAAACAAGATGTTCATCTTGTTGAAGTCTCCTTAAATGATTATCTTAGCTTGTTAGTTTACTAATATTTCACAAGATTTGAAAGGAATGCAAAATGAGATTCACCGAAAGTTTTGGGTTGTATTTTGCAGAGTTGTATACCTGTGATTCTCCGACTTGAAGCAGGAGTAATTTTGGACACTGTTGTCACTTGTGGAGTGGTTTGAACTGGTACTCACAAGAGTAAAACAATTTCAGCTCCTAATTGATTCTTAGCACGTTATGTCATGTCAACAGCAAGCAGAATACATCTTCATGCTTCAACCTGATTTTTCAATGATCAAGGCAGCTTCTTATTGATGTGATTGGTTAGATCAGCTACATTACTAGCTGATTGATTATTCTTTGGTGTAAATTATGCTATATGACCTGATCTTTATGTTTTGGAAATTCTGTCCAATGTCTAATGCACCAATGTTGACCTGTACCATTAGTTGATAAGTTGATCCGCTTCATATCACAAGTATCTGCTGCAAGAAATCCACAAGGGACCGTGAAGGAATGACAGGTATAACAGTATACAAAAGAATATATGAGCCGTCCTGCTTGACCATAAAAGAACGCTCAGAAACTTCAAGAGCCAAATATGGTTTTGCATCTCCAGATGGCTCTTCTGAACTGTAGTCTGATTCTAGACATGGATGGCAAAAATCCTCCAGACAGCGCATGCCTCAACAAAAGCCATTAATATTATCTTTTACATTTTCCTCTCTACTACATTCCACTTGGTATTAGATTTACATTACGGAATGCACTGGAGTTCAAAAATAAAATTTGCCATAAATCATTTTTTTCCAATTTTTCCTAGCAAAGTGGAATTAAAGAAGCGGCAAGGGTAGAGCTGCATACTAGTCTAGCCGATCAGCAGCAACAGCTTGACCTGATCAAGTTGAGTTCGAATTTGAACTCGAGCCTAAAAATATTATTTTTAATAGTGAAATTACATATATATATATATAATATTTTATTATTTGTCAAAAAAATTATTATTTTATTCATTTTTTTAAAAATAAAATAATTAATTTTTAATTTTTTTAATTTTTTTAATCTCTGACTCGAACTTGACTCGACTCGAATTTGAGGTCGATCTCAAATTTTAGTTTTACATTAAGAGCTCGTCGAATTCAATTTTGGTAATATTTAGTCAAGATCTAACTCGATTAGATCAACGTTCGATTTAATTCGACTCGTTTCTCGATTAGGTCAAAATTCAATTTGATTTGACTTGTTTGCAGTCCTTGACGAGGGGAAGGGAAGGAAAGAGAAGGGAAAGAACTCTGTCGAAAGCTCTGTTTCCTAACAAGGGCTCCCATGTCCCTATTCTTTGATGACCCAAAAGACCTTATTATATGCCAAACACGAATGCCTCCGGGAGTCATGAGCTATGTTTTCAGACTCGGACCGGGTATCGATTCGATTGAGCTCAGAGGTCAATGGGTTCGATCGGGGTTGAACCGGATAATGTCATAAATAAAAAAATTTAAAAATTAAAATATTATATGTAAAAAACCTAAGAGTTTGTTAATATTAATAAAGGTATATTCATATATATTTGATGTTTCAAATATATTTAATAAGAAAATACAAAGAAATTAGAACAATCAAGTAGCAATTTATAATATTTAATGAACATTAATAAGTTTAGAATTAAAATTATAGACTTAATTGAAAAATAACACCAAACTTTAAGACAACATTTATAAAGTATGAAATATTTGAGGTATATTAATAATTTTTAACAATTTAGGGGTCAAAACATAATATTAAAAATACTTTGGCCTTTCAAAAAAAAAAGAACTTTGACAACCGGTTCTTCTCGGTTCTTCATTTTTTTCAGTCAAACCTGATTGTTTACCTGATTTGATGAATTTTTATTTTTCCAATTTTTAGGGATAATTCGAACCGGATAATTGACCGGTCAGACAGACTGGTCCGGTCCGAGTTTAAAAACATAGGTCATGAGTGCTTGGTCTTGCAGCCCTTTCTCCTCTCTTTGGCATGCACCCCACAATAGAAGGCGAACATTTAAGCTAACGATGATTCTACCGTGCCAGGAAGACTCTGGCTTTCCAGGACCATGCCATCCCTTGGTATGCTAATGAAGGAAACGTGCCTGCCCTGTTCCCTGCCTATGAAGATTCACCGCGGTCAATTTTCCATATACCGGACTAACTTGACCCTTTGCAAGATGATACGCTAACTTTGACTAGAAAAAGACGCCAGATATCCACATTCTACATTTCCACATTTCAGTGTATGGACGTTTGATCAGTAATCAAAGAAGACAGCAAATTAAGGGAAGTTTGTCCGTGACTAGTATGACTTGCCAGCCTCTCACATCTTTATCAATCAACATAAAAGATCAACTTGTTTCCTGGGTCAGAATAAATGATAGGGTGTTAATTATTAGTAATTTTATTAATAATTTCCCTCTTTGTCATTGCCAAATATTGTTTTAATTGTTAACATATACTTATATTTGGTATTTGACTCCAATTACAGGAAGTGGAGCAAACAAGTGCTAAAAAGGAGACTTTCTTGAGAAAAATACTCCACACGTGGAAAGCTTCTAAAATATCTACAAACCGGGCTCCATGTTGTGTTACAAATAGATTTCCTTTCTTTTTTGCTGATTAGTAGTTGACTTGTACTAGGAGTTTTACTAGCATTGGGAAACGGAAAACAAGGAACAATTGGTGGTTGCCTTATTCTTTTCTCTTCTTATTTGGTTAGGAGACTAGTCACGTAGGTATTTATTCATGGGAGGCTAATGAGCCGCATGTCTTGTTCCTGCTTTGATAGTATCACGTTGGGAATTTTCTCAACAATGAAGAACTAGATTCTTATTTTCTAGTCAAGAGTTAATTTGAAGACGCGGTTCCAAATATCTGTGAGATCGAATTATTTTACTTATTTCTTTTATTCATTGGTATTCGTACGTTTTCTGGTTTAATTGTTTATGATTATTTTGTTATTTGAATGTCAAGGGTCCGATATTCGAATTAATCTAATAATCTACTGTCATATTAATTGATTGAATCCGTAATTGTTCTATTGATTAATACCAGTGACGACTAGCGTGATTGGTTTCATGTTAGGGAAACGTATGATCTAATTTAAACAAAACCCTCGTAACGTGTTTGTTAGTTAGGGTTGGGCTTTTCTAATTCTTAATGCAATCGAGGAATTAAATCCTACGGTCGTACCTAGGGTTATTTCTTGGTTAGAGAAATAGTTAACGGTCGTACATTGACTATCGAAAAAGTAAGGAAAGGTTGGTTATTTATCGCGTGTATGACAACTATAACCAATCTAGTAATGAGTAATTGAATTATCTCTGCATCGATGATCAGTTGAATGGACCGTGTCTGAAAAGTTGCACCTTTGACTAGAGTCGTATTGGTTATTGATTATTTTTTGTTTATTTCTATTAGTTGTTTTATTAGTTAGTTAATTAGTTATTTTATATTTTCCAAAAATCCCCCATGCTCTGAACTCTAGAGGAAACGAATTATCCCCAATCCCTGCGGATTCGACCCTACTCACCGCTATATACAAAATTTGTATTTTTCTTCAGTAGGTAATTATTATTGCACAGGCTCGACACCCTGTCAATTTTTGGCGCCGTTGCCGGGGACTGGTGCCAGATTAATTTGTTTCTTTTGAGTTCATCTTGTTTTTATTTTTTTATTTATTTTCTCTTATTTTTTTATCTGGTTTATGGCTGCTAACATTCCGTATTTTGATGATAGACTGGACTTTATTCCTGAATGGGGTTATGAGACTCATGTTTTTTCTAATGATCAAGTGGCTGTTGCAAATTATGGAAGTTATTTTGCCTCAAATCATGCAACTGATATATACCCTGCATTTCAAGATGGCCTAAGTGCTCCAATCGGTGCTTTTGGAGATTTTTCACCTCAATATCAAATGTGGTATAACCCTTATTCAAACGGGTATGATCAAGGATGGTGGGATGATTCCAATTTTAATTATGCAACCAGGCCAATGGATTTTCAACAGCAAGAATTTCAACAGCCATCACCCATGTCAGGTATATCTTGTGAAGATATGAGTGAATTACTAGCTGCTAATATATATCGAACTTGGCAGGAGACACAAGCGATGGCGGATCAAGTGCAACTATTGATATCCGGGATGGCAGATCAAATACATCTATTGACATTCAAGATAACGCGATTAGCTTCTCACCTTGAAGAATTGCCCTCACAAACCAATATCAACCTTGAAGAAGATGAGAGTGCAATTATCCGGCCAAATGACATGGAACTGCAAGAGTTTCAAGGAAACGGATCTAAAGATGCAGTTGAAAAGGAAGCTGAAGTGCAAGAAATGAGGCCCCAGTATCAACTCGACCAAGTGAATGAATCCAGTGAACAATCTCCAAATACGGTGATATCTTCTCCATTCTTTAATCAATATTCTCCTGACTCTTATTCTTCAATTCCTGTTAATGAGATTGACTTTATTATACCAGAAAATTTTGAATTTCATGACAGGAATAAATTAAGAGTGGCGATGGCAAGATATCTTGGACCAATAAATGCACGTGAGGGAGGAGTAGATGGAGAATGCAAATTATCGTTGACTTGTTTGGCGCCATTTACTAGTCCATGGAAGCCCGTAGCTCATGTGTCCAAAAATTACTCTATTTACGAGGGCTATCAGGATTATATAGAGGATGAAACACTGAAACGAGCTACAAGATTTTACCCTCCCTGAACAAACATGACAATGTCTAGCCCAAAGACGTTAAAGAAAGGCGCTTTTTGGGAGGCAACCCAAATATTGGTTTTGTTTGTTTTTTGTTGTTCAATTCTTTAAATTTGTCGTTTCTCACTTGGGTACTATTCGATCTTGATATTTTCCTTCACTGTGATCAGGACAGGTAATCTTGGCGTGCCCACGCGAAGAGGGCACGCGTTAAGTTGCAAAAAATGACTCTCAAGGTCAGTGGACGTTTTATAATCTTGGCGTGCCCACGTGGTGTTTGACGACCCAAAATCTAAAAAAAAAAAAAAAAAAAAAATTGAAAAAAAATATTTTCCTTTTAAACCTTCAGTTTTGTTTTTTTTCAAGAATTCAAATTTTGAAATTTTAATTCGGAAAAAAAATGAAAAAATTTTGAAAAATAAATGCCAAAAAACTATTTTATTTTATTTTCTTTTTCTCTTTTCTTTTTCCTTCTTTTTTTTTCCTTTCTTTCTTTCTTCCTTCTTCCCCGCTACCTGGCTTCTTCTTTTTCCTTCTTTTCTTCTTCCGCCGCCGCTCGCTCCTTCCATCGCCGCCACCTCCAAGCTCGATCTCACTCCAGCGCCTCTCTCCTTGCTTGGTTCTCCACCACCACAGCCCCTCACCTCGCTCAGCTCTCTCTCTCCGTCTCGATCTCCCTCTCTGCCGCGCTAGCCGCCATGGTCGCGGCCACCCGCGAGCCACCACCAACGACCAGCGCAAGCCGCTGTCTTCGCGCGTCCCCAGCTCTTCAACCCTTGCTCAACCCGCGCGCGTCTTCTTCTCCACCTGCAAGCTGCAGCCGACGCCTTTCCTCCTTCCCCGCGCCACCGTAACGGCACCACCTGTCCAATTTCGACAGGTGGAGGTATTGGAATTTCTCCCTCCACTAGTAGTTTTTCTGGATCCTTCTTTACTGGATTTTGCGCCTTAATTTTCTCTATCTCGTTGGGTTCAATTGTTGCTCTGTTTGGAGCTTAGTTGTTGGTGTCGGTTACATTGTTGAGCATTAATTGGGTTTCGGCTGATTGCGGTTTCTATTGTATCTGGAGGGATAATATTTGACGGCACTTCTGCCAGTTCATTTGTTTGAGAATTGTTGGGGGTGATTTGGGAGCTACTTGTCAAACGATTCCATTGTTAATTTCTGCTATTCTTTGGTACTGATTAGTGTGTTCGGCTTTATCAAGTGCTTTGGGTTGCATTTGGATTTAATTCTTCGTTGTACGTGCACCAGTGGTACTGGTTGTGGTGGTTGGCCTAAATTTCTTCATCTTATATGATTGACTGCCTAATTGACTACTGGATTTTGGTGATTCGATTGTGTCTCGAATTCTAAACTGTGGTAGCTGGAATTGCCAATTTCTTGGGTCAGTTGCTCATTTTAGTACATTGAATTGGGTACTTGACTGTCCAATTGGAGACAATAGTACGATTTTGGGTCGAATTGTTTCAGTTTTGCTACATTTGGTGTCTCATTATGGGTCCTTCTCTGCGTTTGTTTGTTGAATAGGGGTTTATTGGGACTACTAGTGCTTGTTGTTTGCTATTGCTGTCTTGTTGAGACATTTTTATAGCTCTTGGGTGCCTGCATTGTGCTTTTTATTGTTTGGAGTTGCCTGCTAATTACCATGGTGAGCCCCAGATCCTCTTCTAGGTCTAGGACCTTCCAACCTCCACCCCGCTCATCGCCGCCGCTGTCGCTTGGACCAAGACGTACGCCGGAGCTCTCCTTCCCTCTGCAATCCTTCACTGCTGCACACTACAGTAGCACCATTTTCACTCCACCGTTCCCACCTATTTCAAAGCCGCCCGAGACCTTCCACCATGTATTCAGGGAAGTTCCGTTGCCCTTCTTCTTGCTTTTATTGTTTATTTGTTACATTGAGGGCAATGTACCGTTTAGGTGTGGGGGAGTTCGACTGGTGTCTCTTTAATTTTCTGCTTTTGGTACTGTTTATCTTAGTGATCAACAATTGCCTGGCAAACTCATTCTTCTATTGCTAGATGTGTTTTATTCTATAAGTTTAGTTTCGGTGGCAAGTGAAAGCATATTGTCTTGGTGAATATCATGAGTTTAATGACTTTGTGCGAATTATGGTTAACTTGTTTAGGCAATATAAATATTTTGCTAGTAACTGTTGTATGGATTGGTCCCCTGTTGACCTTAGTTCTCCATGTTTAGGAGATGACGTGGGCCATGATCTTTAATTGTCTG
The DNA here is from genome assembly GCA_023065735.1 of Coffea humblotiana. Lineage (NCBI taxonomy): Eukaryota > Viridiplantae > Streptophyta > Magnoliopsida > Gentianales > Rubiaceae > Coffea > Coffea humblotiana. The sequence continues at coordinate 9,107,065 of CM041217.1, forward strand.
GTATTTTGGTACTTTGTTTGTGAATAACATATGGCTATACTCCGCTAGTGTCGTCACCCAATAACCGGGAGTCTTCACCACAAGTGTCGACTCTCGCGTCAAAAAGTGGCGATATCTACGAGTAGGTGGTCCTGAAGCGATGAAAAGTTGAGTAACCGGGCTCTTTCATCTAAAAATGTCAGAGTTCACGTCAAAAGACTTGAATGGCTTGGGACTAAGCATTTATTCGTTCAAAAAAAAAACAAAAGCAAAAACAAAACAAAAAAGAAAAAAGGAAAAAAAAAGGGACGAAAAAGAAAAAGAACAGATGTGAAGAATATGTAAGCTTATGATCATGTTGGCCTGCCGATCCTTGGTTCTTAATGTCGAGATTTTGGTTGTCAGATGGACCAATTGCTGACTGTTGCTAGTTTAATATTTTGATTTCCTAGATGAGTTAGCCATGAATTGGACAAGTCTCTGATTTTAGCAATTAACCGAGAAGAATATGTCTTGACACTTAGCCACTGAACCTTGATTTTGGAGTAAGCACAGCTTGGCAATAGATGACGTGAGAGCTGGCCATTGTTGAGTCCAGTTGTTCTCATACTTGAGGGCAAGCATGATTTAGGTGTGGGGGGAATTGATAGGGTGTTAATTATTAGTAATTTTATTAATAATTTCCCTCTTTGTCATTGCCAAATATTGTTTTAATTGTTAACATATACTTATATTTGGTATTTGACTCTAATTACAGGAAGTGGAGCAAACAAGTGCTAAAAAGGAGACTTTCTTGAGAAAAATACTCCACACGTGGAAAGCTTCTAAAATATCTACAAACCGGGCTCCATGTTGTGTTACAAATAGATTTCCTTTCTTTTTGCTGATTAGTAGTTGACTTGTACTAGGAGTTTTACTAGCATTGGGAAACGGAAAACAAGGAACAATTGGTGGTTGCCTTATTCTTTTCTCTTCTTATTTGGTTAGGAGATTAGTCACGTAGGTATTTATTCATGGGAGGCTAATGAGCCGCATGTCTTGTTCCTGCTTTGATAGTATCACGTTGGGAATTTTCTCAACAATGAAGAACTAGATTCTTATTTTCTAGTCAAGGGTTAATTTGAAGACGCGGTTCCAAATATCTGTGAGATCGAATTATTTTACTTATTTCTTTTATTCATTGGTATTCGTACGTTTTCTGGTTTAATTGCTTATGATTATTTTGTTATTTGAATGTCAAGGGCCCGATATTCGAATTAATCTAATAATCTACTGTCATATTAATTGATTGAATCCGTAATTGTTCTATTGATTAATACCAGTGACGACTAGCGTGATTGGTTTCATGTTAGGGAAACGTATGATCTAATTTAAACAAACCCTCGTAACGTGTTTGTTAGTTAGGGTTGGGCTTTTCTAATTCTTAATGCAATCGAGGAATTAAATCCTACGGTCGTATCTAGGGTTATTTCTTGGTTAGAGAAATAGTTAACGGTCGTACCTTGACTATCGAAAAAGTAAGGAAAGGTTGGTTGTTTATCGCGTGTATGACAACTATAACCAATCTAGTAATGAGTAATTGAATTATCTCTGCATCGATGATCAGTTGAATGGACCGTGTCTGAAAAGTTGCACCTTTGACTAGAGTCGTATTGGTTATTGATTATTTTTTGTTTATTTCTATTAGTTGTTTTATTAGTTAGTTAATTAGTTATTTTATATTTTCCAAAAATCCCCCATACTCTGAACTCTAGAGGAAACGAATTATCCCCAATCCCTGCGGATTCGACCCTACTCACCGCTATATACAAAATTTGTATTTTTCTTCAGTAGATAATTATTATTGCACATGCTCGACACCCTGTCAATAAATATGCATATTGTTCAAAAATAGCGATCTCTAGACATTAGTTAAGATCGTCAAAATTGACTCACGAAGTGCTTAATGATCCCTCATTTCGGTTTTTTTTATTTTAATTTTTTCGGCGTGGAAATTAACATAATAAATGATCTCTATCTTGGAAAAAAAAAGGGATTTTTTCTTTTGAGCCTAGGGTAAAATTCCTGATGTGGATATCACATTATTGCATGTCTTTACAATTCATGAAGAAAGTTAAAAAGGAAAGCTGGCGAGTGTACATTTGAGATTATCACTGTAGTTGAATAAAATGTCGATTCGAACTGCAATGAGAATAGCTTGACAGTTCTATATATTGTTATTGTGTCTATGTATCACACTAACTTCGTCCTGGTTTTAACCATACTTTATTACCATAAGTGAAAGTCGTTTGGATTACACTTTTTTGGGAATTTTTAAAAAAAAAATCATACTATGACATGTTTTTGAAATATAATGTATGTGAAATAAAATGGTGATTGAAAATTCTATTAGAAAAAATCCTTAAAATTTTTAGACGAAAACCTTAATCCAAAACAAGGATTCTTCTAAGACTGGACCCCATATTGGTAATGATTAATACAAAAATTAACAAAATATGCAAAAATGTTTTTGACAATTAGTTTAATCCTATTTAAGTATAACCATTTTGTGGCATTTTAGTTCATTATGCTCTAAACTCTCTTTATAAAAGTACCACTTCCAAAAAATAATAATCTGTTTTAAGAATTAGACCAAAAGCAGTTTAGGTAAAATAAGCATAAGTCACAAATAAAACTTAGAACTAGTCCAAGGCCGCAAGTGATTTGATGATTAGCTTGTTGAATGGTTCAAAGTATCACTTAGAGGAAATGAATTATGAAACCTCAAAGGAATTGGGCAGGGACTATTGTCTTGAGAAAAAGAGGACTTTTACAGTTGAATCATTACAAATTTATTACTCATTATCACAAATACAAATACAGCTGAATCATCCCAAAAACTGTCACATGTCAAATTTTAGGATTAATCTTATATACCCTATCAGTGTATACACAATCACCATTAGATATATGACACATGTGCAAAATTTAAATTTGAAATTCAAAATTTGTTCATGTGTCATCCATCCAACTGTGATAGTATATAAACTGACAGCATATAAAATTTATTCTAAAAACTGTCACTTGTTAAATTTTAGGGTAAAGTGCACCTGAAGCAACTAAACTTTTCGAAATTTTTATTCCGCCCCTTAAATTATTTTTCATACCAAATAGTCTGTTGAACTTCTAAAAGTGTTTCGTCCAAACTATTTGTTAGATATATGGAGTCATGCCACATGAAAGGCATGCCCATTTTAGAAGGTATTATTTTTGGTATGTCGCACAAAACCATCAACCCCAAATCTATCAAGTAGCTCATCTCCCACCAACAAAGATTAGTAGCAAGTTTTTGCTCCCACAAAAAATGTTAGAAGATTGAAAGATGCCAAGAAGACTGCTAGTAGATGTTTAGCATTGTCGAAGTGGTTTGACTTGCACACCGAAAACTTTCGAGACACCTTGAGTCTCAGAAGAAGGTATGCTATTTTTGGCTTTGATGAGGTTAGAGGATAGGGAAAGCCAATTTACATGGTTGGAGAATTAAGTATTTATCTACAATTGTTGAATTCTTTAGCAATCCTGTTGAGAAATTCCATCCAAGTTCTTTGTTTGTTTCATTTTGAAGATCTTTAGCTGTGAATCGATTAGGGATTTCTGTGGATTTATGTGACAATTGGGTGAATATATGGATTTGGGGGGGTTTTTTTTATTATTATTAACAAATGGGCTAAGTAATCAATTCAGGGCTGAGGAGTTTTGCGCAAAATGTTCAAAATTTTTCTTCAGGATAGGTGTTCATCTCAGGGACTCATTCTACAGATTTAACAGAATAGTCTAAGTGAAGCACTTTTTAGAGTTTAATGGACTATTATTAGTGTTACTCTAGGAGAATTTAATACTTACTTTACCCATATTTCTAATGATTGCAGCCTTCTGCTTGAATACATAGAAAAAGGGCTTTTTTTTTTCTAATTTTATTTTGAAAAAATGATATCCTGGTTGTTCCGTTGAAGGGAGAACCTAGAAACACTAGGCTTCGTAGCATTGACTGGCTGCTGTTTTTGTCATCTTTTGGGTCTGCGTCAATCATATAGACTTGCATTAAGAAAAAGGAAAATATTAATCACACTTTCACTTTCACTTTTATTAATCGCACTCTCACCATTTATTTACTATATAGTCTAATAAATCAAAATCATATGATAAAAATGACAGTAAAAATATGATTAATAAAAAGGAAACTGCAATTAATATTTCTTCAAAAAAAAAAAAAGATTTAGTGTTCAAGGATATATGTAAGTACAGGAGATAATTTGTGTTTCAGATCACATGATTTTTTTAATTTACTATATAGTCTAATAAATCAAAATCATATGATAAAAATGACAATAAAAATATGATTAATAAAAAGGAAACTGCAATCAATATTTCTTCAAAAAAAAAAAAAAGATTTAGTGTTCAAGGATACATGTAAGTACAGGAGATAATTTGTGTTTCAGATCACATGATTTTTTTTTTTTTAAATTTTAGCGTACGTCCCCAAAGAAACACTTTTTATTTAGATGAGTTAATTGCATTTTCTACTTAATATCCGAAATTAACTAGTACTTTGGTCCTAAACTATCAATTGCAGTATTATGCTAATTTCTCAGGTGAAAAGACAATATACAGCCTTGCTAATTTGTGTCTTCAGTGAAATTATATTAATATAAAAACAAAAGGCAAAATTTGCAATTAAATGTGTAGACACCAAATTTTTAATTTATTTTTGTTTTTATTTTTTAATATTTTGTTAAAATATTTATTTGCCTATTAGTTATTTATCTTCATATATACTAATGTGAATTTTTCTTATTTTGAAAAAAAAAAAGAAAGAAAAATTCTAACAATTTTTATCAACCCCACACGCACCTTAATCATTTTTTTTTTCAACAAATGGCTCCAGTTAAAGTGGTGTATTTTGCTTATTTGTCTTATACTTCAGCAAGACCAACCAAATTATATTAATATCCATTTACTTTGCTAGGAACAAAAGGTTTTCGTTACTACAGTATAGCAATTGATAGCTCTGGGGAAAATGCTAGTAAAGAACAGTACAAGATCGCAAAATATTGCAATTGAGTCTCTTAATAATTAACAGCTCAGATTAAACTAGCACAAATTCGCATCCCAAAATTCAGAAAATATAGAATACCAATTACTTAAATGCATAAAATTCAGGCACCGCGGCGTTGGAGTCGAACAGGGAGACCATTGACAGGAGTAGGGGATGCAAGGTTTATGATCTTCTCATCAGGAATTAACTTCTCCATCTTGAATCTTGTCACCACATTATACATGAACACTAGGATCTCCAGCCGTGCATACTCTTTTCCAGGACACATCTTTGGTCCTCCTCCAAAGGGAATGAAAGTGAATGGTGCTGGTCCACTTCCTTCAAATCTTGAAGGATCAAATACGTCTGGGTTCACAAAGTATTCGGGATTTTGATGTGTTGAATACACACTCCAAAATGTCTGAGAAAAGATTTCAAGTGAAGAAAGAGTATTAGTAGAGTTAACATCACTGCTAATGAAAGAATCTGTATAAAGATTTGTTTGTGATTAGTGAAGTTCGTATTAATAAGTAAATAAATATGTATCAAAAATTCTCTCAAAGATTACAATAATGAAATCTATAATTTGATTTTCGAGTCCTCTCTTCTCCTCCTTCCTTTCTGTTTCAAGTTTCACAATCTCTTTCACACCAAAATAACAATCTTTTTTTTTTTTTTGGTTCAATCAATGTAATCATATCGTACCTTCCATCCTTTTGGAATGGTGAAACCAGCATAGTCAAAATCTGATTTTGCCTCTCTAAAGGATCCTTGAGCTGGCGGAGTTAGCCTTAATGATTCACGTCCTACATTCCATGAGTAGGTCATCTTCTGGATATCCTCCCAACTCAAGAGGTCCTCTGGACCTTTGGACTCTGCAATCTCCATGATTTCTGTAACAAGCACAAATTCGCTTCGTTTGAGTCTATTAGTTGTCTATATTTTAGTCTATACTGTCGGCCAAGGGTGAAGAAATCATTCCACGTCAATGTGCAAAATGACAAATTTCTTGTTTTCTTCTTTTTAAAGGAAAGCTTTCGCGAGGAAGTCAATATCAAAGAATGTTAGTCATCACTTAACAGAGAATATTAGTCACGAACTACCACAGTCAAACGAAAAACATTAAACAAGGGCTGCTTAACTAGCTATAGACGTAAAAACCTTGGTACTGCAAGATTAATTTACCTTGGTAAACCTTCTCATAGATGTGTGGAAGCTCCGAGAGATATTTCAGCACAAAGGTGACGGCGCAGCTTGTTGTGTCAAAGCTGGCAACCAAAAGACCAACGATGTTATTGCAGATCTCCATTTCGTTCATTAACTTGCCACCTTCATCCTTGACAAGAATCATGCGAGATAACAGGTCGCTTCCTGCAGAGGACTCGTCTTCCATTAACTCTTTCTTCCTATTTGTAACGATCTTCAGCAGCTCTTCACGTACTTTGTTCCCTCCTTTAATAGCACCGTTGTAAGCTGTTCCGGGAAAGTCAAGTGGGATGGAGAATAACCCGTTCATCACGCGGGCAAATGGATCAGACAATCTCTTAACGTGCTCAGGATCTTCAATGTTCAAGAACAATCTGCATGCCAGTGCAAAAGTGTACTTCTTGGCTAGATGGTAAACCTTGACTTCTTCGAAAGGAGTCCATTCGGCATCCAGATGTTTACGGGGCCATGGCGTCCATGACCGGGATGTACTTCTTTAGAGCTTCAGGTTTGAGGATTTCATGCAAAAAGCTGTGCTGAAGGGCGCCTACTTCTTTCAATGGTGCGTCCACATAAGAGGGGAAGAGCAAAGCTTTCCTCATTGATCGTGGCAACCATGAAGTAACAGCCTTGTCTTCGTTGGAGAAAAGAATTTGTTCCCTGCAGGGCCGCAGAATACGGCAACTTTCTCCCCCATGAAGAAGGTTTTGAAAACTTGGGACGAGTATTTGCTCATTCTCTCCTCGATAAATTTCCGAGGGCCTCCGCTGGCAAAGTCTACATTTTCCCCAAGAACTGGCCATCCTAGATTCCCTGGAGGCAGTTTGCTTTTGTTGAACTTTGGTTTTCTTGTCAACAAGTAAACAGAGAGGACCAACAGGGCTAAAATGATGTAAAGGGAATAGAGCAAAAAATCCTCCATTTTTGTTCTCAAGACTTGCTAAGAAAGATGGAGGAGTTTACGACTAGAGTAAGTAAGTAGACCTCTACTAGCCAAAAGTTCGATGATTTGTGAGTTAAAACACTGGTAAGGAGTTTATATATAGAGGGCAGAGTTACTTAATTGGGCGACTCAGTCTAACTTTTCTTTGGTAAGACTTTCAAATGAAGAAGATGCCAAATGAGGGAAAGAGAAGAAGAAGTCATCCTTAAACGCTGTTTGATTGAATTAATGGGGAATGGACTGTAATAAAGGATTTTGTTGCTTGTAGAGGGAAAAATCTTGGGTATCATTAGATTTCGGGCTTTTAAGGCTAATCAAGACAATGAATGAATCTTACGTTTACATTTAGATTTGATCAACCTCTATCACAAATTCTGATTTAGGAAAAAAGATTTTTATATTCATGTGAATTCCATATGAAGGAAACTATTATGGGTTTTTCTTCCATTACATATACCACTAAGAATGAGCTAAAATTTCTTATCGCAAATATTTTTTCTGATGGCAATTAGATCAGAGTGTACTATGTCATTTGCACTAAAACATTTAATTAACACTAGTTTGCTTGGCTCTCGCGCGACGCGCGAGCTAGGGGTGCTCGGATTCAATTTTTTGGATAATATTTACATATATTTATACTGATTCATGAAGGATATTTACATGTGGTCTTCATTAAGTCGTATTGGAAGGCTATCAAAAGTTACAAGGCTCATTTGGCCTCAAAAAAGGGATGTCATAAGGTAGTATATTTATAGGGCTCCCCTAATCAGCAAGGAAAGAACAAAAACTCCGCCGCACCGCCACCGCACCGCTAAGTGTTTAAATCGGAGCCTGAACCCTGTGATAATACAGTAGGTGTCTGAATGACTTGGATGGAACCAAAAGACCCTACTGTCAAGTCTACTTCTGCTGACTAATTACTTCATCAAGAGTAAAAGCGAGATCCAAGGGTACAATAGTCATAAAAAATTCACCAAGAAGTTGCAGCCACAAATGTGTGCAACGGTAGCAACCCATGAACATTAAAATATGTGTGAAATGACGAAAGAATCCACACAGTAAAGGTGTTAATGAGGGAACAAAATCACTGTTTGTCCAACCCATTCACACACTTATATTGTTAGGATACGATGTAAACAAACTTTAAAATGGTGGGAGTTTTTTATTTTTATTTTTTGTATTAGATCTAAGAGTTTTTTTTCAAATCTGTACATCAAATCTAACATTTTTTCAATCATTTAATTAGATTTCAACATCGACTTTGAATTTGAACTAGTTGGATAATAAATATGATAGTATTGATATAGGTAAATATTCATCAAGATGTTCATAATTTATCTGATCTGTTAGAATTTTACCTGTTAGAATTTTACCTTGTAACCTTTGTTATTTTCTAAATTAGTTAAATTTAATGATTTTTTTTTCAAATTAATTGTATCTATAGTATGTTTGAGTATTTTCTCCCACTAAGATAAATTTCATAAAATAAAATCTTATATTTCATAATAAGAAAATGTAAGTAAACTCTGAACCGGACGCAAAGAAAATGTCTTCCAGATTCATGGGGGCCCTCCGCCACTTTCAGGCCCGTCTACCAAAATGGAATTCCTTCCATCCACCACTTTCTTCCTTTAACGATTTTGGGAGCATCATTCACGCAAGGCCCTTGAAACTTTTGTCTTCGAACGATTTACAAATCAAATGGTGGAATTCATCGCTGCTTTGTCTATTTATTTGTTTATTGAACAAGTGACAGCCCTCCACTGTTTAAAAAAAATAAAGAAAAGAAAGCTGCATTAATTGTAAACTTCTGAATTGTCTCGAGTATATTTTTCATTCTACAAATTCATCCATCCTATAGGAAATGAGACAGGGACGGTCATCAGAAATGACTGTCCCTAAACGGTTCATAGCCATGATTGCCTATATATATATATATATATATAAATTTTGTATATATTGATAGTGTATATATTTTCACTCTTAGATGTATGTCACTTAATTTTAATTTAAATTTGAATATCATTCTTTGTATATGTAGCATGTATTCAATGATAAACTCTAAATATACTAGTGTGCAAGGCACACACTAATTAGTGTGCGAGTCACATGCTATTGTATGTGCAGTTAATAAGAAAATTATTTGTGAAATTTTTTTATTATATTTATTGAAATCATTTTGAGTTCATTAGATTGTGGCTTTGACAAGTAATTTATTATGGGTGTTGTGATGAGTAGAAAATGGTTTTCAGCAATTGGTAGCAGTTATCGTCCAAATTAATTGTGGATTTACAAAAGATGTAGCGGTAGTTATCATCTTAATGGTGATTGTGAAAGATTGTCTGATCTTATCATGAAGAGGCAATTTTGGTAAAACAAAATATGACAACAAAAGTTTACACCAAACCAAACCCTCGATCCTATTTTATTATACAGTAGTAGAGAATGGTGATTGTGCAAAATTGTTTGATCTTATCATGAAGGAGTAAATTTGGTAAAACAAAATATGACAATAAAAGTTCACACCAAACTAAACCCTTGCTCTTGCTTTGTTATAATAGAGATGTATGTGTATACGTGTATATATATATATAAACTTCATATCACTGCATATACATTGAGTGTGTTTGGATATAAGATTATTTGAAATAATTACTGTAACACTTTTTTTGTGACGTGATGTATGTGAGATAAAAAATTGATTAGAAAGATAAAAAATTGATTGAAAAACGTATTTATGATACAAGCAAAATAATATTTAAAGAAATGGCTATCCAAACACACCCAATTATTTTTAACATCATGTGTGAGACTTACAAAAATTTGTTCTATATTTTCTTTCTTCTCAAAGTGAGTTACAACTTGAAGAAAAATTGAGTATACATCCTCTGGGATTGGATAAAACCGGCACAAACCATTGACCCAAATTCGATCATATAAAGTACTACCTTGTAATTTTTTTTTTTGTCGCAACGGTAGAATTTCTATAATCTAATCTAGGGGGAGGGGGAGAGGGACTTGATGTGAATAGAGACTCCATCGAAGATGGTCCTGAAAGAGCGGACCTACGCTTACGGCGGTGTATTCTTACATCCATTATATACTAAAAATATTAAAATATTTTACTCTTACATAAACCTTAAGACTCCTTTTTCTTTTCTTAATGTGGATGCCTACTCTTTATAAATTACGATGTACTTGTCGGTTTAGTCTAGTTAAATAAAGAGAGAAAAATACTAAAATAATAAGTCTTTGATTACAAATTAGAATTAAAAAAAAAAACACACTGGCTGATTGAAATTGCTATAAGCCTGTAAGTTATATTGTCTTCGTCAGAACGTCACTATTATCCGAACTTCCAATTTTTTTTTATTTCCCATTGTACTAAAATATTTTTTGATAAAAGCTTACGAGTCGTAATGTATGTATTAGTTCATGAAAACATGTAGAAATACTTCATAATCAATAACGAGCGAAGTGGTGTACATAATGGAACGGCAATCTAGATTGCGACCTACAAGTTTTCGATGGGTATCTTACTCATTCTGATTAAAAGAAGCTGCTTGGTTCAAATTGTACGATCACGTGACTATCGGTATAACAGGAGGATGGTCAATGATAATGGATTTTAATAAAAACCAATAATGTGTTTGTTAACGTAGAATGAATTTTACAATTTATTAATTTTCTTTTTTCCTTTCTTTTTTTTTTTTCCATCCGTTGAAACCAGTACAAATGGTGGCATTTTGTTTTCTTATTTTATATTTAAGAAGAATAAGATGGGTATTTTTACCTTTAGGGAGAGTAAAATGAGTGATAAAGATGATTTCCTAACAATAAGTGGTTAATCAGAAAATTCATGGAAAAGTCCTATCATTCCCACTGATTTATTCCCATTGGCCCTAAGCAAATATCATGTACAGGTATAATTAAATTGGAAACTCAAAGTAGGAGTTGAAACCATTTAACAAACACCCCCTAAGAAGTAACTTTCAAGTGAACAAAATAATTATGGAGTGGCGCACTAACTAACAAGCAAAATTATAGGAAAGAAATTGCTTTTCCTCCTTTTCATTTTTTTTTATAAAATATCATAATTCATTAAAATCTGCACTAATAGCAGAAATTACATCATTAAACATACATAGATATCAAAAAACAGATCTGAAGAAATGATACTACCGATCTGAAGAACAATAAAATTACATTATAAAGTTTCAAATTTAAAAAATGAGATAAAATAATTGTGATTTCACGAACATCTGTGCATGCTTCTAATCGCCGGATCTGCTGATTAACTACTTCAAGTTCCGATATTATGGTGAGATCTGCTAAATAAATTCAAGAAATTTCAGATCTGATAATCAAAATTTAAAAAAACTCAGATCTCATAAAAGAAAAGTAAAAAAATTATCAAAAACTCTTACGAGGAATCCCTAGAAGAGAATAAAACTCTCACTAAAAAATTTATAAGAAAGAACTCTCACTAGACAAACCTAAGGAGAGAAAAAACTCTCACTAGAAAATTTCAGAAGAGATTTTATTCACCAAAATGAAAAGAAACTATAGAGAGGGTTCCTCCCATGAGAGAGTTGAAGAGAGTTTTAGTTAGAGAGTTTTTCTAAAAAGAAGGAAGAGAGAAGAAAGATAGCTATTTTTCCTCCTTTTTCGTCTGGCTCTATGTACATTTGTAAACTAGATCTTCATCGTTGAGGAGGTTCGATCATGATAAGAGGTTGACATTTAAAATAAATAATATATATATATATATATATATATATATAGTGTACACACATATGCATATCATTGTAAGAGACTGGACTAAGTGACGATTTAAGATTAAAAGTTATAAGAATTGCATGAGGCTCCGTTTTTCCATTTTGATCCCTTGTCTTCGAGATCATGGCCCATTAGGTCCCTAATGTGACATTACCTATGAATTTAGTCCCTCGTATATGCAAAATATAGGACCTTCAAAGAAAATTGAAAAACTTAACAAGATTTGTTACGATATGTGTACCATTAAATGATCTTTTTGGTCCTTTATCTTTATCTTTAGGGTTCTGTCTAATTTGATTCCTTATATATTACCGTCTATTAATTTAAATCATCATCTTTATAAAAAAAAATCACTGTAGGACTTTTAATGAGAAATTAAACAACCCTATAGAGCCAATCCTGAACACAGCATGCGTATCATTAAAACCAAAAAGGGCAGAGGGAAAAAAAACTCACAAGACCAGTCACATAAATTTTGTTGATTTCCTCTCCCAACGTACCCAAATCCTAATTAGAGTCCTTAAGTTATAAATTGCTGGTAAATTTACGAATTAAGGGATCTGGTTACGGATCTTGAAAAATCAGAAAGGAAAATAGACGGAATTGCGAGTTAGAGACTTGTATATTCTTCGAGTTAAGGGATCTGGTAATTCTTTTTTTTTGAATTACCAGATCTATTAGGGTTCTCTAGTTTCTAACCATATTGGACACAACCCCTAAAACAAGGGACTAATACAATTTATTTTTTCATTTTTATTCTGTGTAACCGTTTTCTTTATGATTTTCTATTTTTTTTTTTTTGCTAAAGATCCTACATCTACATTGACTTTGATAAAGATGAGGAATCAATCTCACAATTGAATACATAAGGAATCAAAACAGTCAAAACTCCAAAGATAAGGAATTAAAATGAATATTTTTCCAGAAGAGGGATCGGTTGCCTGACACAAAAAGAGAGAGTATAAGTAAAGAATCTCGACACCTCTCACTTACACTAAAAAACAAAGTAATAAAAAAATGGAAATTTTTTCAATAAAGTTAACTACGTTGTGCATGCACTTCTTTGATTAAGTCAAGTTCGGAATTGGAGAGAAAGCTATGAGGAAGTCAAGTCAATTGGAGATGAGACAAATAAATGGTTGTTACTAGTGCGACTATCATAGCGGAAAAAATTGACATTTTTTTTCAACAATTGCAAATATGCTTGTTTCACAAATTCCTCACTAGCACCTCAAGGCGGCAATATAGATTTTTTCAATTATAATACCAATGCTCTCAATTTACTAGAGCACGACTTAACACACATCTTTCCAATTCAAGTATACACAATCACATTTACTATTCTTGTTACACTGTTCCAAATTGAAATGTAACCCAAAATTATTCCAAATACCACTGGATTCCTAGATTACCATTTAAAGTTAAAGTTGCTTTTAATTCGTAAACTATCCCACAATATCACTAAACTCTAAAGTAGGCGATTTAAATCTTGAAATTTATATTGTGCCCTAAATTTGCTAGATCACTTGATTTCCACTTTGATTTAATTTGATAGACGTATTGCTCCTAGATCCACGTCCACATGCAAAGTTTGAAAGAAAATGCCAGTTCACGAGTACATGGGAATATGACATGCTCTATCAATGATTCAATTCAGCTAAAAAGCAAATGTATATTTACTACTTTTGAGCAATGAGACTATCTTGGGACAATAGAAAACATTGTGGTCTAAATTAGGAAAAAGAATAATTTGAGATGCAAAGACTCCGATAGATGATATTTTACGGATTAAAAATGGTGTAAACTCTTACTCCAACGATGGCTTTCACATGAAGTATGTTTTCTAATAGGAGTTTCGAGTGATCAAGCAAAACAGCATATTTAGTTACGAAACTATATCCAAGCTACATGCTTGGCAGATACACGAGGTAATTCTTGGAGCATTAAAAAAAAAATTCTGCATAAAGATGTTTTTTGTCTTTAAACACAAGCTTGCTTAACTAGAATTTTGTACCAATATGGGGGTGGAAAAATCAGCGCAAATTATGGTCACTTTTGGACAAATGCAAGAGCAGACAAATTTGCTAGACTGGGATTTTCCACAAAGGCGCATCATGCTTGACGAAATCCGCAACATGTGCTGCCTCTTGACGATTCAATGCTTACAAGTTTGGATGGACATATTGATGTGAAATTAAGGATTCGATTCTTTTAAAATGAGTGGGAATGTCAATGGGTCGGACTAATCTAAACTCAACCATTTGACTCAAAAAATTTCACTCAACCTAAGGTTTAATTGGATCGGATTAAGGGTGTAATCGAATCAAATCGAGGTCGAGTAGCGCATTATTCAAACTCGACTTGAATTAAAAAAAACCTGGATTCAAACTTGAATTCAAGTTCGTCGAGCTTTGAAAATTAAACTTGAGCTCTAATTCGATTTTATTTTGCATTACTCGAACTCGAACTCGACCTCATGCTTATCGAGCCCAATCAAGCTTAATCGAGTTTAAGAAATATAAATTTATATTTTAAATAATTTTAAATAAGGGATAAAATAGACATTTCATACTAATAAATAAACAAATTAATATGTGTGTGTGTGTGAAGTTTGATTAAACTCGACGATCTTTTGAACTTCACATATTAAACTCAAACTCGACTCGTCAAGTAACTCGAGTTACTTGAACTCAAGCTCGAACTCGATTAATGTAAATTCAAGCTCGAGTTTTGATCGAGCAAGTTCGCGAACTATTTGATTAAATTCAACTCATTTACATCCCTAGATCTGGCAAAGATTGAGTCTAAATATTACGTCTGAACTAATTGTGAACCGATCTTGGACCATAGTAATATTAGACCTGATTAAAGCCTATCCCATATATGAGTGTGATTACTTATGTAAAAAATATATAATTTACAATTATATATATATTACAACATAAAACGTTAATAATTTATATATATTTGTATTAATTCATAATTATAAAATATATATTATATATAATTATATATTTAATTCTGAATTTGGACCAAACCCAATTTGAATTCAAAACTCATATAATGGTATGAACTGAGTTTGACCCTTTTAATATGAGCTCGAAACTGAAAGCTTGAAACTCAAAAATCGATATATTTTATGAGTTGAGTTTGGACTTGCTAAATCTTGGCTAAAAAGACCAATTGACACACCTAAAAACGAGCGCTGAATTGAGTCTTCAAATCAGTGGCTGTTTGAAATGAAGGGCAATTTCAGCCTAATGAATTAAGGTTAACCTGTTTCATTCGTTGATAAAGTTGATGCACGTCACAGTTCACATTACAAGTATCTACTGCAAGAAACCTACAAGGGACCACGAAGCAGTGACAAGTAAAAAGAATATATGAGCAGTCCCCCTGCTTGTCCATAAAGATCACTTGAGAAACATCAAGAGCTAAATATGCTTTGTATGTCCAGATGACACTTCTGAAAAATAGTCTGATTCTTGACATGAAAGGCAAGCATCCTCCTCCAGCCAGGATGCTCGAGAAAAGCAATGAGTATCGTATTTCACCTTTTCTTACCTAAATTCACGTGGTATTACAGTTGCCTAACAGAATGCACTGGAGTTCAAGACAAAATTTGCCGTAGTTCATGGAAAACAATAAACCATGTAAAATAACCATAGGGGCTAGGCAAAGATGCTTAGGCCAAGAGCGATGTAGAATTAAGCAAGTTCAGGTTAAGTATGGTGATATTTGGCACCATATGAAATTTCACAAACTGATCTCTTGAGAAATCAATTGTCAAGAATACTATCATGTAGCCTATCTTTCATGGGAAGTTCCCTAAAGAAGGGAGGGTACTTCGTTCCAAGGTGGTCAACAATCCCATAAGTTCTACACCAATCTACAATCCATGGTGGACCTCTAGTTTTTACTTTAGTCAAATTTCCATGTACTGGACTAACTTGATCCTTTGCAATAAAGCACGAACTTTGACTAGAAAATGAGACCAGGTCTCCACATTACTGCATATCAATTTTTGCTATCAGTATCCAAAGAAGGCCACAAATCAAAGGAACTATCTCCACGACTAGCATCATTTCCAGCCTTGCTTCACATCTCTATCAATCAACACAAACCATCGACTTATTTTCTGGCCTCAGAGTAAGTGTGAACATTGTCTATCAAAAGCAGCAATCTCTAGACATTACATTAGTTGAGGCTGTCAAAATTGACTCAAAAATGTTTAATGAACTGCCATATCATTTTCTATATGGAATTTAACGTAGTATGATCTCTAACTAGGCAACGAAATTTTTTCTCGTTTTATGGTGCCTGGGCTAAACTTCTTAATGTAGCTCATTATTGCAGGTTTTTCAAACTTCGTGGTTGGCATTAAAGGAACTCTGGCAACATGTTTCTTCAGATAAACGGTATTGAACAGTTTGAAGCTACCTTTGTTGACTATATGTTTTTAGGAGTTTACTTTTGTGATTATCAATGTAGTTGAAAAAATATGGATGTGAGATGAGTACTATAGGCCCCTCGGGGTCAGCTCGGCTGGATGCTGGGATTGTCTCATTAGGTTCTGGCACCGCGTGATCAGAGTTCGACTCCTTCTACCGTCTTGTGTATCTTGGAGAGCGGGTGCACAAGCGCAGAGAGATTAGTCCGAAAGGGATATTCCCTGTGTTGACAAAAAAAAATATTAGTACTGTAACACTTTTTGTGATATAATGCATGTAAGATAAAAAATTATTGAAAATATAAAAATATGGTTAGAAAATATATTTATAATGGAAGCAAAATAATATTTGAAAAAATTGTATCCAAATAATTTTTGCATTATAAACACAATTTTCAACATGATACCAAGATTTGAAAAAAAAAATTCAAATAATATTTTACTTGCATCATAAATACAAATTTTAACTATTTTTTTATAATTTTAATTACTTTTTTATTTCACATACACCACATTACAAATAGTGCTATAGTGTTAGGCTAAATAATTTTTACAATAATCTCCTACCCAAACACACCCAAATCATTGGTTCCAATCTTATGTATTCTCATCCTGAGAATAGCTCTATAATGTGCCTATCTATCCATTAGCTTCTTTCAGGTTTTAGCCAAATTTACTGCTCTAAGCTTATCCTTGTTAGACCTAACTCATATTCGCTATGGGTCAAACAAAAACCTAACCAAGAAAAGCTAAAATCTTTTAAATAATCTAAACCCAATGAGTTTTGGTTCATTACGCTCTAAAATCCCTTTATCAAGTACCATTTCCACTTCCTCAAGCCAAAAAATAAAAAAAACCATTTCCATTTCCACCAATAATGGAGTATCATCTTTTAACAACTAGACTAAACCAATTTAAGTTTAGCTAAGATAAGGTTTTGCTCCCAGCATGTCAGTTTATTACTTTTACTTTTAAACCTTTCCAAAAAGTACCATTTCAAAGAAAAAGTAAGAATAACACACACACACAATATATATACATACATACATACATATAGATATATATATATATATATATGTATATTGTAAGCTAACACACATATAGATCTTGTAGTGCAAAAGGGGCTCATTTACATGATACTAAAATTAGTATTCCTTGCGGACTACATTGAAAAGTCTTGGAGGCTATAGGGATGTAAACGAACCTAATTAATCGAGCATTCTAGTGTTCAAACTTGTTTGATTATTTTAATGAGTTTATAATTTTATTCAATTTTGCCTTGTTTATTTGCCAAATCAAGTTTGAATGAGTTTTTTTATTGTACTTGAATGTTATCGAATATAAAACGTTGTTCAAATTTGGCTTTGATTAGTTCGCGAACCAAGTTCCAAAGAGTTTTATCAAGGCCAACTCAATTCGAGTATCGAGTAGTTTTGTGCAATTCATTGCAGTTATTGTATATGTTTAAATTTTTAATATACATTCTATTATAATGTTGAATTAAGTATATGCTAAATCTTTTATTTATGTACAATATTTTGTTACGAATACATTAATAATGCAATTGAACACCCAATAACAAGTACAATAATCGGACTGAATTGTACAGAATCACAATGGCACCGGCCTCATTCCTCAAGTACCAGCAGGGTAAATCTATTTTGTCCTGTAGAAAGAGACAGGCTTATGCTTTTTTAGCTTATTTGCCAATAACATCTTTTCAGCAGTACTATTAGAGTATCATAAATTAGTTCCCATAATTGAGTAAATATATTAAATTAATAATATGATTATATGAATTAGCGGTATTCCTAATAACTAAAGGAGTATTTAACACTTTCTTATCTACCAAATTAATATTGAATTTCCCTTTTTTTTCCCATATTGTCCTAACCATTTTTAATTTAAGCAGATAAAAGTTCAAAGAGCAGAAGGGATCAGCATATAAGAAAAGTTTAGAAAAGAAGAAACCCATAAGGAGGGACTCGTGTCTATTTTCTATATACAAGAAGTCTAATATAATTAAGAAGGGTAAGAAGCCATGTTTGTTAGTTATACGATAACATTTCATGTCAGCATTAAACGTATACAATTATTGAAACGTTGAAGTCATACTCATCATCATAAGATTGCTTGATAAAACTCCTACCTCGAAAATTTAATAATGTATAGCCTAAGTCCCAAATAAATCTTAGAACTAGTCCAAAGCTCCTAAGTCCTTTGAAGACTGTTGAATGATTCAAAGCATCACTAGGGAATGTAGCTGCAAGGGAAATGGGGCAAGGAATACTGGTTTGGGGAAAAAAAGAGAACTATTATAGCTGAAGTGTTACAAGTAGAAACAAAAAGTTGAATTTTTTTGGGTTAATACTTGCCGGCCGGCCAAATTTGAGATTGTCTCAATCTTTGGATTAATACTCTCCCGCCCTATCAAATTTTGTACATGTTACATCTACTCCTATTAGGGCAATTCGCCTCTTGTAATATTCAAAATTAGTATTTATCCCCTAAACTCTCAATTGCTATGTTATAGTACCTCAAACTTTTGGGATCTAGGTAGAATTTGGTTGGCCTTATAGAAGTATAAGGACAATAAGTGCCCTCGCACTAAAGGACCACACCCCTTTCAGAAGAGACCTCTGACTACAAATTCATTTTCCTTCTCCACGTTTAACATTATCTCTATACAAAGAAAACCAGTAAACACATTAGAATTTAGGCAGTTTATGTTAAGAAAACCAGTCAATACATTAGTACCTCATAAGACCTCATAAGAACAAGGGTATTTAAAGTCTTTTTGCTTACGGAATATTGGCCAAGTTGAATTGGTCTTCAGATTATTGCACTAGTTCTAGAGAACTTTGGAATTTGAGGTCTTATAAAAATTGCACTTCATAGTTTGAGAATAAAGAACTAATATTATCAAACACCAGACGAGGCAAAATGCAATAAACCCTATAGTTATGCTATAGAAAAGAGAGAAAGGAGCACGGGAAACTGTCTTTTGGACTATGCAGAAGCAGTCAAAATGGCAATGGCGAAAGCAAGAGCTCAACACTGGTCAATTGTAAGGATTGGAATCACGGATCAACAGTTGCTAAGACAACTACTGTCAGGAAGATCCAAGGATATCAGATTATTTGCACAAGTGGAGGACATAAATAGCCTCAGATCAATGTTTAGGCAATGCTCATCTTATCTGCTCCAAGATGAACACAGAGGTAGAAGTAGACAGATTAGTTCATATGCTACATGCATTCCGCTAGACGAGGAACGATTGTTTCCTTAGTGTCTTTGTACACTATGTATAGTGTGTTTGGTTCTTTACCCATACTTTTGTAAATTTACTATGGTTTATCAATATAATCTCCTAACGTTTCCGGGAAAAAAAAAACAATAAACCCTATAGTTATGCGTGTCCCTTGTATAATAGTTTAACGTAATAGTAATTGTTTTCTATGTTGAAAACTTGTCCTCCTCACAACCAACTTTTAATAAATTCTGATAGTTGGGAAATGCGGTCTTTACAGGGTATCATTTATAAGTATTCTAATGTATGTCAATAATAAATGGTTGACCAGACCCCAAGGAAGACAGAAACAGCAGCCATAAACAACAATAAACTTATTAAAGGTCATGTCATCCAATAATAAAATTATAATACTATAAAAAAAAACACTATGAACTGCTGAGTCAAGCTTGTTCAAGTTTGGAGTGTAGAATTAATTTGGACATGGTAGATAACGTGGACTGGATATGTATATATTTTCCCAATACTTTCTGATAAATTTTACAAGGGTTTAGCCACAGTAAATCACCTTGTTATTTAAGTACATTCTCACTTTGCCATTGTAGGGCTTTTGACTCATTTTATCCTCTCTCAAGTGCTCTCACTCCCGGTCAAATACATGGGGTGTCTATTTGTTTTAGGCGCGTGCAAAAAAATTGAAAAACCAAAAGTTCAATAAAACCTTATCGATTGAAACTGAAAAGGAAGTAATCCAGTATGAAATTGACTCGATCCGGATTTACTTGAAAAAATTGGACTCAATCTTTAGCTATGGAGTTGTGCCTGACTTTTATACTGGCATGAGACTTTGTCAAGTTTTGTACTATAGATACATCTACACAATGGAATGTGATTAAGCATTGACCGAATGGATTGACGGGTTTAGAGCAAAAAGTCTTTTGTTATCATTAAATTACCCTTGTACATTAATTAAGTGGTATACTACCACCTTAATCGGTCTGTCAAACTAGTACCCATTCATTAAAATATAGTTCAAATATTAATATTTTGAAAATATAGAAGTAAAGAGTGAAAGCTTATAAATGTAAGGCAAGATAAAAATTAATAGTAGACACGTTCACATGATAAGTTAAATATAATTTAAGTGTCTTAGTAAATGTTCATTGAATACCCGTTAGAAAAAATTCTCTATTAAAATTTAATATTATAGATGAAATTGTACTTAAGTAGGCAGTTCACAAGGGAAAAAGGGCTAAGATGAGTTGGATGGTGCGAGAATGAGAGTATAAATGAAAGATCTCGTGTTTGAGACCTTCCACTTATATATTAAAAAAAATTGGGTCATTGCATTTTTTAGTACTGTTCACTGCTTCAAATCTACTACCCCTTCTCAATTCTTGAATCCCATCTTTCCCTTGATTGAATTTTTTTTTTTTAAATAGTTGGTTCACTTAGGAAAAAAAAAGGGGGTTGTTGGCTCCCTTTCAATAACCTCCGATTCTCAATTGAGACTGCTATCAGCACCAAGAAATACTGAACCAACAGATTTCCATCGCATTGGACTAAATGTCTTGGCAGTTGGCACCCCTCGAATCCTCATTTCACATGCATTTCTTCGTTCAAATTTGGCAGCATTGCAGAGTCAAAGTGCAGCGCATGCTGCCAATTTGTCAGGACACAAGAATAGGGATCTTGCATCTAGCCATTACTCACCATAACTAATTTTCCGCCCCTCCTTATCGGTGGAAAAATTATTACTACTTTAGTCCCATTATACTTGTTATGATTAACTTTGTATCCAGTTTTAAAAAAAGTTGATGTTTGATCAACTAATAAATATATCTTTCCATGATTATCTCTCAGTTTAAATTCACAAGTTAGTTGCTTTGAATTTTACAAAGGTTTGTTGTCATTTTCCATATTAGATTATGACAAATAAATTGGCACAAACTTAAATAGAAATCAAAAGTAATAAAATGAGATGAAGAGAATACTAATACACAAATATATGTTAACTATAAAAATATAATTGTGCAAGAAAATATAAGCGTGTCGTTTGTATTATTATTATTATTGTCTGTCTAACAGGTGACAATGGACACTTGTTAATACGTACTTCAGGTGTTAAATTCTTAGAAATATAAAATTAATTAAGAAAAGTATATAAATGTAAAGGAGATTAGTAATTTTTAGCAATGTGTATATATAAATGATGTGTTGGATGGAATTTAGGCATATTAACAAGTGCCCAACAGGCAACTATTAGAACAACCCTTATTATTATTATTATTATTATTATTAGTAGCAGCAAAAGTTACCTATTATGGTGGGGAATTTGGCAGATCCCTACCAGTTTAGTGGTAATTTTAAATGAAAAAACAAGAGAGGGATTTTTGGCATGTACATCGTCAAATATGTGAATAGTGAGTGCATTCTCTCAAGCCTAACTAGCCTTCTAAGTCTGTATATGGTTTCTTACCTACTAATCTTTTGCTTTGTTTGATCACTCTAAACTCCTTTAAAAGATAACATACCTTCTATGAAATTAAGCTGTAGTTAAAGTAAAAGTTTACACCACTTTTGACCCTTAAAATATCACCTATGAGACTCTGTATATGCACCTAATCATGGGTACGTTTGCACCTTACATTAATGTTATTTAAGGATTAAGTTGCCCACCATATTTGGAACTTTGACTTCCTCGCAGCTTTCTCTCCAGTTTCGAGCTTGACTTCCCCGAAGAAGTGCATGCACAACGTAGTTAAACTAATGTCGACAGCATAACTGTAATGTTACAATCACAAAAATAATCAATCAATAATGCGGCTAATTCGTCCATTCTCCATCACCATCGAACCCTACCCAAGAATGAAGATTTTCATCGGGAAAAAAATGCAGTTTCTTTCCAAATACCTTTTGGTTGTTAATCGTGAGTATTTTCAGTTCACAACATTGCCAATCCAAATTAGTTTCAATCACTCGACGGCTACTTCTTAAAGAATCATGACTTATTATCGTATTTATTAAGAGTAACTGATCCTTTCATCCATATTGAGAAAAGATAAAGAACCTTATTTAAGATGTAATCAAGCTGCATTATATAGGACCAGGCATTTTGTCGATGTAAAAATATAATTCGAAAATTTAGAAGTTTACTTACATGTATGCATGCAGGTTAAGAAAATTGATGTGTTAGGTATCCAAACAAATAAATTAAGCTGTGATGTATTGCGTCATTTGAGTTGTAATTGAATTGATCAAAGAAATTTGGTGGTATTGAAGTTGTTTTCAACGGTCTTGCATGACTTGTAGTCTCCGGTCCTCAAAGCCATCATTCCTCAACGAAACAAAATTTTTTTTTTTGGTCGGGTTGGGGGGGGGGGGGGGGGTGTGTTTGGAATTCCATTCAGGTCCCCAGGAATCTGAGAAGACTTATTCTTAGGGTCAGAGGTTTTTGGTGCCGTCAGTTCTGCAGCCCAGCAATATGTTAATGGGATAATACAAGATTGTATTACTAATTCATGGGATTTCCTATTACTAATCCTTGTCATCCTTCGTTTGATTGGTTTCCATACCTCGAAATAGTTTCCTGATTAACCCAAATAACCCATCTTCATAGGATGAAATAATCTCATGATCCATGGAGGATGTAGTTTTTTTTTTTTTTTGTCTTTGCGTTACATAAGGATGAGACAAGATATATTTGTGATTTTTTGAGCTAAGATTATTAAGTATATAATTAGACATTTTATAAGATATCTCACCAACAGTCCAACACTATACCAAACTAAAAACAATCCTATTATTAGTACACTAGACTCTAATTGCTACACAAATTTTAGCTCCTTTTCCAGAGTCTATATCAGTTTCTTTCATATATATATAAGGCATTCACAGGATATTAAAATTGATTGGATAATCTTAATTAGTATGAAACTAGCATTTACTTCCATGTTGGTCTAGTTAATTATTATACAAACCTTGAAAGCCTGCAATCAAATGACCCCAACATTTTTTCCCTCTAGAAAGCATCAAATATTTAATTATGTCCAATTCCTCGATTATTAAATGCTCCATTCCTCAATGATTTATTGAAAGGTGCGTCGTTAAGATTGACTTCTTCTTTTCATTTTCCCTCTTTTGACTTCTTCATTATTTGAAATTCTTGCCAAAGAAATTTTAGAATGTCATACAAGCAACAAACAAATCTCTATATAAACCCCTGACCAGTGGTTTAACTCCAAATCATCCAACTTCACTGTAGAAGCGGTCTACTTACTCTAGTCGTAAACTCCTCCATCTTTCTTAGCAAGTCTTGAGAACAAAAATGGAGGATTTTTTGCGCTATTCCCTTACACCATTTTAGCCCTGTTGGTTCCTCTCTATCTTTACTTGTTGACAAGAAAACCAAAGTTCAACAAAATCAAACTGCCTCCAGGGAATCTAGGATGGCTAGTTCTTGGGGAAAATGTAGACTTTGCCACCGGAGGCCCTCGGAAATTTATCGAGGAGAGGATGAGCAAATACTCGTCCCAAGTTTTCAAAACCTCCTTCATGGGGGAGAAAGTTGCCGTATTCTGTGGCCCTGCTGGGAACAAATTCTTGTTCTCCAACGAAGACAAGGCTGTTACTTCATGGTTGCGCGATCAATGAGGAAAGCTTTGCTCTTCCCCTCTTATGTGGACGCACCATTGAAAGAAGTAGGCGCCCTTCAGCACAGCTTTTTGCATGAAATCCTCAAACCTGAAGCTCTAAAGAAGTACATCCCGGTCATGGACCGCCATGGCCCGTAAACATCTGGATGCCGAATGGGCTCGTTTCCAAGAAGTCAAGGTTTACCATCTAGCCAAGAAGTACACTTTTGCACTGGCATGCAGATTGTTCTTGAACATTTGAAGATCCTGAGCACGGTTAAGAGATTGTCTGATCCATTTGCCGGCGTGGAATGAACGGGTTATTCTCCCATCCCACTTGACTTTCCCGGAACAGCTTACAACGGTGCTATTAAAGGAGGGAACAAAGTACGTGAAGAGCTGCTGAAAATCGTTACAAATAGGAAGAAAGAGCTAATGGAAGACGAGTCCTCTGCAGGAAGAGACCTGTTTATCTCGCATGATTCTTGTCAAGGATGAAGATGGCAAGTTAATGAACGAAATGGAGATCTGAATAACATCGTTGGTCTTTTCGTTGCCAGCTTTGACACAACAAGTTGCGCCGTCACCTTTGTGCTGAAAAATCTCTTGGAGCTTCCACACATCTATGAGAAGGTTTACCAAGGTAAATTAATCGTGTAGTACCGAGGTTTTTTCATCTTCGGCTCTCAACTCAAGTGCATTTTCTTATTCATTATACTCATCAACTTGACATTTTTGCAAGTCATAAAATGCATGTCAATTTTGAAACGTCAAGGCAGAATTTTTACTTTTCTATTTCTTTCTAATCAATCAGCCCTTGTTTAAAGTTTTTCGTTTGACTGTGGTAGTTCGTGACTAATATTCTCTGTTAAGTGATGACTAACATTTTTTGATAGTGACTTCCTCGCGAAAGTTTTCCTTTAAAAAGAAGAAAACAAAGTGAAGTGGAATGATTTCTTCACTCTTGGCCGACAGTATAGACTGAAAAATAAATAGATAACTAATAGTTCATTGAACCTGTTGTCGGCAATATATATATATATGGGTCGACAGCTAACTCAAACAAAGTGAATTTGTGCTTGTTACAGAAATCATGGAGATTGCAAAATCCAAAGGTCCAGACGACATCTTGAGATGGGAGGATATCCAGAAGATGACCTACTCTTGGAATGTAGGACGTGAATCATTAAGGCTAACTCCGCCAGCTCAAGGATCCTTTAGAGAGGCAAAAACAGATTTGACTATGCTGGTTTCACCATTCCAAAAGGATGGAAGGTACGATTTGATTACATTGATTGAACCAAAAAAAAAAAAAAAGATTGTTATTTTGGTGTGAAAGAGATTGTGAAACTTAAAACAGAAAGGAAGGAGGAGAAGTGTGAAAGAGATTGTGAAACTTAAAACAGAAAGGAAGGAGGTGAAGGGAGGACTCGAAAATCAAATCATAGATTTCATTTAATCTTTGAGAGAATTTTGATACACATTTATTTACTTATTAATACTAACTTTACTAATCAATTTTCTTCTCCTGAAAATCTTTTTCAGACATTTTGGGAGTGTGTCTTCGACACATCGAAATCCCAAACACTTTGCAAATCCAGACGTATTTGATCCTTCAAGATTTGAAGGAAGTGGACCAGCACCATTCACTTTCATTCCCTTTGGAGGAGGACCTAAGATGTGTCCTGGAAAAGAATATGCACGGCTGGAGATCCTAGTGTTCATGTATAATGTGGTGACAAGATTCAAGATGCACAAGTTAATTCCTGATGAGAAGATCATAAACCTTGCATCTCCTACTCCTGTCAATGGTCTCCCTGTTCTACTCCAACGCCGCAATGCCTGAATTTTTTATTTCCCTTAACCACAATTTCATGCATTTGAATTTTGATAGTGTGAAATTGTACTACTATTGGGGATTTTTCTTGCTTTTTAGTCTTTACTCAGTTGACAGACACTATAGGGGAAACGTTTTTGACCAATTGCCATTTTGGACTGCACGAAATAATGTCCAAGCCATGTACAAGTGTACAACCCGAAAACACGAATTCTATATCCCTTGTCAAGAATGTGTAAAAGATGGCTTTGTTCCTCCAGATGCTTTAGAGCTTTATACAAAGTTAGTCTGGGCTGTTGATTATTAAACTTTTTCCCTAAACTATCAATTGCTATATATACCATAGTATCTCAAACTTTTCACAAACTGAAACCAGCTGGATGTAGGGGTGCAGAGGAATCAAGTAGCTGAATTGAGCTCGCAAGTAGCTTGGTTAACTACTCAAGTAGCTTGAATTGAGCTCGCAAGTAGCTTGGTTAACTACTCAACTCGAGCTCAGTCAAATTCGAGCTCAAGTCAAGTCCGAGCTACTCGCTAGAGCAAATGAGTCTATCTCAAGTAGTTAGTAGGAGGAATTGTGAGTTCGACGAGTAGCTCGAGCTCAGTAGCATTTATGTTATATATATATATATATATATATATATTTCAGTTATTAATTTACTCTTTTAGGATTGTTAGCTACAATATTTACGAGTTTAACCAGTTATGTTGTAATAATAATGAAGCTGAATAAGTAAATTTGGCTTGAGCCAATATGATGAAATGATGAAAAGTGAAAACAAAAAAACACAAACTCCTTCGTTCCTCTTCAGTCTTCAATCTCTCACTCTCAACTCTCATGACTCACAAATCAGCTGTGACATCTGGAGCTTTAAGCACTTCAGCTAATCTTCCTTCTTCATTCTCCTAAACTTGAAGACTGCGAGCTCGAGAGTAGGTTGCAGCGGTTGACCTTTGAGCAAGGGTTTGAAATCAAATCAAAACCCTCCAATTTCAGCAGCTACATTTGACAAATTGAGGTATTTATGTGCGTTTGTGTAGTAAATATTTGAATTATGAGGTTAAATTTGATAAATTTGATATTAATTTTTAATCCGGAACCCTAACAAAAAAATTGGGGGCTGCAATTCAATAGATTCCATTTGCATATCCCATTCCCTCTCCATTGCTGCACTGGAACTTTGAAGAAATGGAAGGCAGCTCAATTCCTTAAACAAGCGATTCGGTAGTTGGTGCTATAACTTCGAGAATTGGTAAGTTTCTTGACATTGGCTCTAAACATGCTTGTGGGTTTTTTCTTTTGATGTGAAAGTGCACTGATTTCAGAAATTTGCCTATACATCTGAATTGCAATATTAAGTGTTAACAGCTAGTATAATTAGATGTTGTCCTATTTATGTACCTGTTGGGTCGTGGTTGTACAACTAAGACAAGTTGCACATGGTTTTTGTGATAATTAATAGAAAACAGAGTTGCTATTATAGGGAAAGGATAGGTTTAGTTTGTGTTTGTTATAGTCGACCTGTGTTGTAATTATAGGAAGAAAGGCTCAAGCTCTGAGCTTGGGTTCCTAATTTTGGTGGAGCTTTTGATCAGCAATCAGCTAGAGAAACCTATTGAAAAAAGATATTTTGAGCATGGAAATTAGTATTAAAAGCCCGTACATAGGCTGCTATCATGATGAAAATAGAAGTTAACTTGCAATTTCCTTAGCTTTTAGTACTTCCTAAACTGGGAAGATACTATCTAAAAATAAAGCATTTAAAACATGTTTAGTTTATAAAACCTAAGTCTTACTTAATAATTTTCCCACAGGCATTTTATTTCGGGCATTCATAATTAGATTATGGGATTCATAAGCTGAATTTTTTTAAGGCATGTCTATTACTCCTTCCAAGGTTTCTTCAATGCCATGTGTGTTGGGACAGATTCATCCATACCAGTCATGATTGACAGCCCAGTATTGGTAAGCCGTGACACCTATGATCCTACTCCTGTGGATGGCGAAACACAACAAGGGGGAACTGAAGACTCCAATAGGCAGCAAGGAGATGCAGCTAAAGATAATAGTAAATTTCGAGTACCTAAAAGGAATAAAACATCTGAGACATGGGACGACTTCGACGATTTGGAAGAAAATGGCATATATTATGCCATTATGTAGCTAGAAACTAAATTGGGGCAAAACTAAACAAACCAACAGCATATGGAGGCATTGAGAAAACTGTTCCGTTAGAAAAACCAAGCTTAAAAAGGCCAAGTAGCAAATAAAAATAAATTTTCAGTAGACGGATGAGCGTTTTCTAGCTATACAAACATTGCACGTGGGCAAATTCGATATGGAAGTAATGAGAGATGCTGCTGCACATTGGATCTTGATGCACGAGCACCCTTTCACAATTTTGGAGGAAGAAGGTTTCAACCTAATGGATGAAACGTGGGTGGCTAGAGTTAGCAGAAGATCTCACGCATGACAGTTATAAAAGATTGTACATAGGTGTATGAAATAGAAAAAAAGGAGTTGAAAACTTGCCAAGGCATGTACAGAAAGTGAACTTTGACAACCGATAAGTGGAAATCAAAGAATAAAAAAATTGAATACATGGTAGTTACCAAGCATTGGATTGATGGAAATTAGAAGCTTCAGAAGAGGGTGTTAAATTTTGTTCATATTCGACAACCTCGTTAAGAAGTGAGATTTTGAATGCAGTTTTCAAGTATGCAAAGAAGTGGGGAATTGAGAGAAAAATTCACATTATTCCGTTGACAATGCCTCGAACCAATGATTTGGCCGTGAAATTGTTGAAAGATAATTTCGGCAGATGCAAGAAGCTATTGGGTGGAGGAAAGCTATTTCATGTTCGTTGTTACGCCCATGTCTTGAACCTTATGGTTCAAGATGGCCTGAAAGAGATAGTAGATATTTGTAAAAATATCCGAGATAGTGTGGATTTTGTGAACAAGTCTGATGGTAGGGTATTGCTATTTGCAGAAATTGCTCAGCACCTACAAATTCCTAGGAAAAAATTACTCCATGATTGTAGGACAAGGTGAAATTTAACACATGAAATGTTGAGTTGTGCTGTAAAATATAAGGAGGTTTTTCCTCATTTCCAAGTTCAAGAGCACCTTTATGAGATTTGTCCATCTTCGGAAAATTGGGAGAAAGTTGAGAAAGTATGCACCATTTTAGATAAATTCGACATAGCTACGCACATAATTTTCGGGGATTGAGTATCCCAACTAGCAACCTATTCCTCCCTAAAGTTCTAAAGGTAAAGAAAACTCTTCGATGCACAAGTGGATAATAAAGATGAATTTCATCCGAGGTATGATTACAAGAATGAAATTCAAGTTTGACAAATACTAGAAGAGCGCAATTTATTGATATCCATTGCAGTTATCTTGGATCTAAGACAGAAAATGCAAGCAATAGAGTTCGCATTCCCTAAGATGTATTCTGCATATGAATCTCAAGAGAATACTCACCAAACGTTCGAAAAACCATCTTTGAGTTTTATGATGAGTACGTTGTTATGGCTACTAGTGGAAGTGTGGGGATAGATTGTTCATTAAATGTTGCATCCGAGATAGTGTGTCTACCTCGAGCAAGTGCTGACTATTGGGATGATTTGGATGAGTATTGTGGTGAACTCAAGTCCAATGAGCCCCACAAGAGCGAGTTGGTGGATTACCTAGACAAGCCTTGCTAGCCTACTGGGCAAAATCCAAAGGATCTCAACTATATAGATTGGTGGAAAATCAACTGGTCAACATACTCGGTACTTCTAAGTTAGCGGCTAATGTATTGGCCATTCCTATCACTACCATCATATCTAAGGCCACCTTTAGTGTTAAAACTAGGGTGATTGATTTCTACTGCGCTTCACTTGCTCCGAGACAGTCCAGATGTTAATGTGTGCAAGCAATTGGTGTAGAAATTTACACGGAGTCAAAAAGAAATTGAAAGTAAATTATATCTATATAAATTTGTTATTGCTAAGATAAATTAGGTTTATTTGCATTTCCACCACCTAAATGCAGCCACAGAAAGGTCTCAAAGAATATGAGCTTCCCAATGTTTAAAGTTGCATAAGGAGCAAATAAGTTGCTGGAAATCAGGTCCATCTTTTTTTGTGAATTCTAATTTTCTTGTTCTTAATCTGTTTTAAGTTGCGTTTCAAATTTTAACTTTTAAATTGTACATAAGTTGGTTGATTTGTCATTTGTGTTTGGCCAGGTGTTGTAGACTGTACATCAAAATTTGAAGATGCATAAGGAGCAAACAAGCTATTGGTTTTACCAGATTATAAACAGGAGTTTCTAAATGCTCATTAGACTCAAGAAAATTTCCTTGAATTTTTCCTTTCAATTGGCTGCACTCTTGTTTCTATTTTTGTGAAATTCTAATGAGGTTGAGAATAGGTTGTTACTCGTGCATATTGCTGAAAATGTTAATGTGGATCATGGCCACTTAGTTTCTGCATGCGTGTGGTTTTTCTTTTTCTTTTTCTTTTTTTTGGAATCTGTTTGCCCTTTTGTTTCTCTTTTGCTGAATTTCTGAATTTAGAAACTAGAAATCTTGAATGTTGATCATGGCCATACTTGGTTTCTGGTTATTGGTTGGAATCTGTTGAGAAGGCCTAAAAATTGGTTATCACTGTATCGCATGCATTTGTTTCTGGTTATTGATCATGGCCATGATGTACTTGTCCTTCAAAGTTCAAAGAGCAATGGCACGCTTCTAAGTCTTGTCCATTTGCTTTGGCTCCAAGACTTTAATTGGCTTCTAAGTCTTGTTTCTTTGCATTGCAATTCATCTTGCCTCAATTGATTTTAATGTACTTTAATTCAAATATTTAGTGCAACTTAGTTTACTGTTTAGTACAAATTAGTAGTGCTGCATTTCAGATACAAAGTCTAGATTCTTTAGATTATTAGGAATTGTACAGGAAAGAGGCGAACTAACAAGTGACAGCAAGATTGTTTTGTCAAGTACTCGAGCTCTAGTACTCAACTCGATATTGAGCTCAAATGGCATATCAAACTCGATCGAGACGAGTTCGAGTCTGCTTTGATTATCATCGAGTTGATCTCAATCTTTATTTCTGTGTTGAGTTCGAGCTCGAGTACGTCACTACTCGAGTTAGACTCGACTCGATTTCACCCCTAAGTGGATGTTAAGGTAAAGTTAGTTGGCCTTACAGAAGTATAATGACAAATTAAGCTAATTGCATCACTTTCACAAGAGCCGCCATCCATCTAATTGTCAATTTATTTTCTCTGTTCAAATTACTATCATTTCTCAGTCAACACACAAAAAACAAAATCATATTCACGGAGAGAAAACACATCAATACTTAATTAACATAAAATCATATTCATGTTGAAGGGTGAAATTTGGGATTTGGGTGCTTCATATGAGCAAAGGTGTTTATTGTCTCTTAACCTAAAAGATCAGCCATGTTGGATGGATCATCAGGTTATTGCAATAGTTAGGGAGAAATCTATCTGAGTCACTATAATACTTCAATGGAAGAAATGTAGTTTTTGATTCCGAATATTTGGCACATGTATAATTTTAATCCCTAAAATATCAACAAAAAACAAATCGGGCCCCAATGATTGGCACCTATGCAATTTTAGTCTCTAGAATTTTGGTCAAAGAAAAAACTAGTCCCTGATATTTCTAATTTCAAGCAAATCTAAGACAATCACAAATTTTCTCAATTACTGATGGAATCTAGTCACATTTATTCACGTGTTTATTAAATTAAATTATTTAAAATAAAATAAAACAATGATTAACTTTAAAACAATGAGAATAATTCACGTGATGCCATGTGAATAACTATTGAACCAGAAAACAAGAAAAAGATTTTGTTAAAATTAATACGAAAATACTGAGGGTTAGGAATTTGTACTTGGGATCATTGAGGATAGAGAGTAAAAATTAGTTACGGATCCATGAACTAGGTGCTTGGATTGGTTTCTACTTTGTAGTGTAACAATTTTCTTTATTTACCGGTTAATTAATTACTCACATGTGAGTTATTAGTCATTAACTTTATTTTTAAGTAAGCCACTAGTTTCATTCTTTATTTTAATTTCAATTTAATGGGCACATGATTGTACATGACTAAATTCCCTCAGTAATTAAGAAAAAAAATTTAATTGTCCTAAATTTGCTTTAACTTTGATAAATTGAGAACCATATTTGTTTTTTGCCAAAATTTTAGAGACTAAAACTGTACAGGTGCAAAACATTGGAAATCAAATTTGTTTTTACAAAAACTTTAAGAATTAAAATTGCACGTGTTCTAAACGTCAGAGACTGAAATTCCAATTTTTTTCCTATTTCAATTGACAATTTAGGAACAAAGTACTGATTTGGTATAGTACAGGGGACAGATTGCAATTAACCCATTTGAACAAAAAGTGTTTCTTGGGGCACATCCGATAAAATAAGAAGAAAATGTGACTTGAAATACGAAAAATCTCCTTCATGCTCCCATTATAGTACGCTGTTCGACGTCGTATTGTGTCATATGGGGATTAATAGTCCTTTTGTCTTTTAGCCTACGTCAATATGGGCGGCCCAGGCCACAATTATAGCAGCCAAGCCCAACACAACAACAAGGCACAAGCAATTTATTTTATTTTTAATAAAATCAAGTATACAATGCAGTCATTCATGCTGTTGATTTTTAATTTGCAAAAGTACTTAAAATAATAAATGTGTATATATATTATATTTGAAAAAAAAAAGTATTTATATAAGGATTGGGGAAGTAGAGTGTGATTTGGTGTGATTGGATACGTACAGTGATTGTATTTCTTTTAAAATTAGCTTATAATTACAGATCAAGTTTTATTTAGATATTAATTCAATGTAAAAACTAAAATTTATACATACATAAAATTATATTATGATATACTTATTAAATTATGTCGTATAAATGCACAAAATATCAATAGCACCTACCGCTGGTCTGTGTAAGTAAACTATTGCTCCCAAATCTCAAGACAGGAGTATATCAATACAAATCCAATATATATAACCATGTTGGGAGTATATCAATCACTTCTGTGATTTTTCAAAACCTCCCACAAATGTCAATTTTTTTTTTTCAACCATCATAGTCAATTTCGTTGCATTTCTGAGCTTCAATTAGATGAAGACAGATGTACTAATTACTAGAAGAACAAGGACTACTTAGTCCATTCTTTTGCCATCACCTGTCCTTTTTTTGTATTTGTTCTTTTTCTTTTCCCTAACGTCAAAATCTTATCAAGATCAAAGCTCCTTAAAAATTCAGTTTAGAATTGTACATGGAGGTAGAAAGGAAGGGGAGGAAAAGCAGTTTCTTCGTGTTTAAAGCAAGATGTTTTTTTAAAAAAAAAAAACTTAAAAAAATCAAAAGGAGAGCTAGAAAATCTTGAAATCTCAATTCTAAG
Organism: Coffea humblotiana; assembly: GCA_023065735.1. NCBI lineage: Eukaryota > Viridiplantae > Streptophyta > Magnoliopsida > Gentianales > Rubiaceae > Coffea > Coffea humblotiana. The sequence continues at coordinate 9,140,675 of CM041217.1, forward strand.
CAGCAGAAATATACATGCATGGTTATTTCTAGTTATTGATTTCGCCCACTCCACAATTATTTTCGTGCACTCAACAGTTACTTCTTATTGGTTAATCAAAACGACTTAGATACGCATGGCATGGCAAAGATGGTATTGCTACCATTATTTTGTAAATTCTTCACCAAATCTTTTAAATTTGTACTAAAATATTTTATGGAGGCGGGGAGATCAAATCAAGAATGAAATTGACATGAAATAATCCAATCTGTCGTGAAACAACTTCGCACTAGTTAAAATTTTCCGATAACTTCATGGCCTAATAGATGTCAAATTTTCCAATGTCCATTAAACTACTCGTATGATGGAAAATCTTAATTTGGAGTTGTTCTCTTTATTATTTTGACAAAAATGCCTTCCAACATTTCAAGTTGACAAAAGAACCATATGATAAACTGCCCTACAAAGATAAGGGTTACAAAGATAAAATTGTATCAAAATAAAAAAAAATAAATTACAAGATAAATTCTATCAAACTAGAATTCAAATTACAAATCAAATTATTTAATGCAACAACTTATCAAATAAGATGTTTAAAATTGAAATTTAAAAATTAACTAATCTTCAATAGACCATAAGTGCATATTTTAAGAGTTCAAGGAACAAACCGCTACATTTAATAGTTGGAAGGTTAAAAGTATAAGAGCATGAAAGTTTGAAGGCCATTTAGCATTTTTTTTTCTCTAGAACTTTTAATAGGGGATCTGGAATATTAGTATGAACCTAAGTTCATTTCCATTGACTTGATTAATTTTTTTCTTAACCTTAAAAACCTGGAGTGCTACGAGTCTATGACCTCAAGATTTTCTGCCCTAGAAGCAGCAAACTATTTAATTACAGCCCGTTCCCCAATTCATACTCCTACTAGAATGACTTCTTTTCTTTCCTTCTATTGACTTCTTCATTGTTCCTTTTTTTGTTTTTTACCGACTTCTTCCTTGTTAGAAGTTCTTACAATAGAAACGCAAGACTAAGTCTCACAAGCCACATAAACTCTCTATATATATAATCTCCTCACTGATCAGCACTTCAAAGCATCCAACTTCTAGCTAGTAGTATACTTACTCTTGATCTCCTCCATCTTTCTTAGCAAATCTTGAGAAAAAATGGAGGACCTTTTGCTCTATTCCCTGTACACAATTTTAGCCCTACTGGTTCCTTTCTATCTTTTCTTGTTAATAAAAAATCCACAGTTTAGCAAAGCCAAACTTCCTCCAGGGAATCTAGGATGGCCAGTTCTAGGGGAAAATGTAGATTTTGCCACCGGAGGCCCTCGGAAATTTATCGAGGAGAGAATAAGCAAATACTCGTCCCAAGTTTTCAAAACCTCCTTCATGGGGGAGAAAGTTGCCGTATTCTGCGGCCCCGCAGGGAACAAATTCTTGTTCTCCAACGAAGACAAGGCTGTTACTTCATGGTTGCCGCGATCAATGAGGAAGGCCTTGCTTTTCCCCTCTTATGTGGACGTTCCCATGAAAGAAGTAGGTGCCCTTCAGCACAGCTTTTTGCATGAAATCCTCAAACCTGAAGCTCTAAAGAGTTACATCCCGGTCATGGACGCCATGGCCCGTAAACATCTGGATGCCGAATGGGCTCCTTTCGAAGAAGTCAAGGTTTACCATCTAGCCAAGAAGTATACGTTTGCTCTTGCATGCAGATTGTTCTTGAACATTGAAGATCATGAGCACGTTAAGAGATTGTCTGATCCATTTGCCCGCGTGATGAACGGGTTATTCTCCATCCCACTTGACTTTCCCGGAACAGCTTACAACGGTGCTATTAAAGGAGGGAACAAAGTACGTGAAGAGCTGCTGAAAATCGTTACAAATAGGAAGAAAGAGCTAATGGAAGACGAGTCCTCTGCAGGAAGAGACCTGTTGTCACGCATGATTCTTGTCAAGGATGAAGATGGCAAGTTAATGAACGAAATGGAGATCTGCAATAACATCGTTGGTCTTTTGGTTGCTAGCTTTGACACAACAAGTTGTGCCGCCACCTTCGTCTTGAAATATCTCTCGGAGCTTCCACACATCTATGATAAGGTTTACCAAGGTAATTAATCATAAAGCACCAAGGTTGATGCTTTGATTTGATCTAGGGCCTTGTGTTTTTTCCATATGCGCTTTCTTATCAAGTTCCCATTTTATTTTTCTCAGGAAATGCATGTCATGCTTGAAATGTCAAACTATAATCTTTACTCTCATTTCACTCTAATCTCGTGTTTTTTTGGTGAAGGAATTGAAATGTCTTGTACCATTCAAGTTTTCTGAACTCAAAGAGTAAAGTTACAAAGATATAAGGAGTACCATTTTCCAAATATTATTCTTAAAGAGTTTAACTGCCCAAAACATCTTTCGTGCCCCTATGATGTATCAAATTAATTGTGCTAGAGAATCATCTCTCCACAACTGTTATACCTAATCCGCACCCCTTTGTTAATCTTTGACCTTTGATTATGCTAAAGTTGAGACTAATATTCTAATGTTCAGTGATGGCTAATATTCTTTTCATAGCGACTTTTTTCCGAAAGTTTTTCTTGAAAGAAACTATTCAGTGCTTCTTTTCTTTAGAGAGAGGAAAAGCAAAAAAAAAAAAAAATTCATCATTCAATACGACACTATATAATTATTAATACTCTGCATATTGAAGTGGATGATCTCTTAGGTCAACCAACTCAAACAAAGTGAATTTGTGCTTGTTACAGAAATCATGGAGATTGCAGAGTCCAAAGGTCCAGACGACCTCTTGAGTTGGGAGGATATCCAGAAGATGACCTACTCTTGGAATGTAGGACGTGAATCATTAAGGCTAGCCCCGCCCGCTCAAGGTGCCTTTAGAGAGGCAAAATCAGATTTTGACTATGCTGGTTTCACCATTCCAAAAGGATGGAAGGTATATAGTATGAACACATCACAAACAAATCTTTATACAGATTCTTTCATTAGCAGTGATGTTAACTCTACTAATACTTTTTCTTCACTTGAAATCTTTTCTCAGACATTTTGGAGTGTATATTCAACACATCAAAATCCCGAATACTTTGTGAATCCAGACGTATTTGATCCTTCAAGATTTGAAGGAAGCGGACCAGCACCATTCACATTCATCCCCTTTGGTGGAGGACCTAGGATGTGTCCTGGAAAAGAATATGCAAGGCTGGAGATCCTAGTGTTCATGTATAATGTGGTGACCAAATTCAAGATGGAGAAGCTAATTCCTGATGAGAAGATAATAAATCTTGCATCCCCTACTCCTGTGGATGGTCTCCCTGTTCGACTCCAACGCCACAATGTTTAAATATTATTTAGTTAAGTAATTAGTGTTTTAAGTTTTACATTTATACTCCAATAATTGATCCTAAAATCAATCTATATTTGCATGACTTAGGGTCTTATGTTACCCATTCTCATGTTACACTATATTACATAACTTTTCAAAATAGCAAGTGTTCCGTCACGAGAGATTCTTAGCTATTATTACATGGGGCACGCGTCAATTGAATAAATAATATAATAAGAGTGTAACGTCGAAAATTGTAACCAAAATCCTTCCCCTGTTTGCAATTATTGTACCATATACACGTGTAACAGTTGGTGTATTAATCATATACTAGATCCTTTTCCAACTAAACCTTGGTTCATTTGTTTTGTGTCATTTAGTTTTCACAGTATCTGGTTATGGTATCAAACCAAATTCTCTTTTGAAGCCGCAGCTCAAATCTGCAAATATTTGCATTTTAGCTTCTTATATTATCATTGTGTGGTACATTTATTTGATCAATTGAAATTTAATGAAGTTTGGTTAGCTACTTTAGGAAAAAAAAAATACTGCCTTGATTCATATAGGTATCTAAAGTCCTTTCAGTAGAAAAACGAAAGGAAAATTTTGCTAGTCTTCAAATTAGTTTAGCACGATGCCACAAATTAATAGCATACGATACTACAGTACAGCACTCTTGATGATTTGGGTGGCACAATGCAAATGAATAATACTCAAGGAGGAGACAAAACCCTCCAAACAAGGCCAGCACAATAGTACACCACTACTACTCTAATGGGAACCAAAGAAATCCTCTCAACAGCTAAGAAATATAGCCAAATCTAAAGTTCCATTCCTCAGAGAGTTCCAAAGTTTCTCTCCATCTGGTAGCCAAATACTGCAATTATGACGGCAAAATCCTGCAAGTGCTTCAACACATGTTAGATGGATTATCCATGATATCAGTATCTAGTATGGCTAGAGTCTTTGTATCTCTTCATCTAACTAAGTTTGATGTCTCTGTAAACCAATGTTTTAAAAACCGGACCGTTAATTGAATCGGTGAAATGAAAGGGTCGAGGTTCAACCGGTCGGACCGGTTCAACCGGGGTTCAATGAATTTTTTTAAAAATAATTTATATAAATATATATATGTACAAAATAAGACATGTAATGGAATAATTTAATACTTTATATGATGAAAAGTTTACTATTTTTTAATAACTTGGATTTTTAAAAATAAATTTTTTAAATTATAAGTTAAAACAAATAAATTTCATCTCAATTTCAATTATATCTAAATCCAACTTAAAAATATCACAATATTTTGAAATTATACAAAATTCACGTCTATGAGAATTTAGATATTGTGAACTTAAATTTTAATTTACGTTTTGGAATTTACAGATTGCAATTTAAAAAAGAAAATTTGGAGTTTGAAGGAAGTCAAGAGAATTGAAAATAGAAATGTAAACTTGATAAGAAACAAAAAATGAGATAAATGTGAGTGGTTGTGGCATTAAATAATTTGGGTTAAAGAAAAATAATTCTTTTTTTAACTTTTTTCAATTTAATGGACAAAAACAAAATTAAAAATGGAAGAAAACATCAATAAATTAAAAATAAAGAGGTTTGATTAAAAAGGGAGTGATAAAAGAAAAGAGGAGAGAAAGAGAGAGAGAGAGAGTTTTTGATTGAAAAGAAAGAGCCATGAGAGAATGAGATTTTGTAAGAAAAATGGAAAAAAGAAATATGAGTATTTGTTTTATATAAATAAGTTATCAAAAAAATTAATAAGATATGATAGTACAATGGTTAATACATTGGTCTTCTATTACAAAGGTCTTGGGTTCGAATTTTGATAGCTGCATTTTGCAAAAAGTAAAAAAAAAAAAAAGGGGAAAAGTTGAAAACCGGAAATCGCCGGTTCAATCCGATTCGGCGGTTTTCGCGGTTCTACCGGTTTTTGACCGGTTTTCTGGCAAAGTCAACTTTGCCATAGAACCGGACCGGTGCCATGGCCGGTTCGCGGTTCAACCGGTCGAACCGGCCGGTCCGGTCCGATTTTCAAAACATTGCTATAAACACATCAACATTTTTTTGGTTCAAAGGGAGACTCCAAACCTTACAGACAGAACTTGAGAAAGTCAATACTTTTTATCATATGACTATTGTCCCAAACAGAAAGTTGGGTTCAGAGATTGTAGCACAACAATTAGGTACTAATGCAAGACAGATATGATGTACTTATTAGTATAAATAAAATTTTGTAGCAGATTATCTCCAAAAAAATTTAAATAAAAAAAAAACCCACATACGATCCTCCACAATCTGGTTGGTAAGGCAAGTGCATAAGCTGAACTATTCTTGGCAAAGAAAATAGCAGCAATGTCTGCAATAAATATGACCAGCCATACATCATTTTTAGGCAAATTTCCTCATCTAGAGTTTGCATCTTCCTTGTACGCAATAAACACCTCACAAGGATACCACGCTTACATGTGTAAACGCATCTGCATTGTTCAAAGCAGACATAATGACACAAAGAAAGCATGCGTGTAATGCGTGTACGTATGACAAATTCTGCTAATTACTGTCCTGACACTTGGTTGTGATCGCTACTCTCCTGCTAATGCGAATTGGTTATCATTGTGTTCCCTAATGGAATTTCCCTCTCCCAACTGCTAACTTGCTTAATTTCCTGCCACAAGGTTGGGAAAATTGCACTTGATGGGCACAGCACCAATTTTCCATTTTGGCGGGTTGACCACTACCATCATATACTTATTGGGCACACAATATATTCTTCAAAGAATTCTCTCAAGTCTAAACTGTGATGGCAACAAATGCATGGTATATTGCGGCTCAAGAATTGATGCACTTAACAATTCAAGAAACTTTTGTCGTCGCCACCAACTCGTGTCATTATAGTGACAATTTGTCTTTTCCATTCACATTTTAGGATAAATTATTTTTTAGCTCCCGTAATTTAATGTTTTATCACATAACCCCCACTATTGTTTAAAAACTTATATATAACCCCTTCATGATTTGAATTAATGTATCACCGTTAGTTTTTCTTCTTCTTGCAGTATTAGTTCTTGGCCAGGATTCGTAGAAATGTTGAGTTTTTTTTTTTTTTTATGAAACCGTGCTTCGGACTATTTTTTTGCTTCGTCTCTGTTGCAACCAACTGATTACATGTACTTGTTCAACTCTGCACCAGTCTGTGTGATACTTAGCAGAATACAGTAGTTGTTAACATATATTTCTGAAATCAGTATTTAGCCAACATGTGCATTGACAGAGCCCTGGAAAGGTCAACATGATTCACCCTATCTGTCATTACCACAATTATGCCGCACCAAATTTGAAGCAACTAAGGTGAGGAAGTTTATCTTCGATGTACAAACCAAGTCCAAAAGGGATAACCTCATTCAGATGGTGGACAAGTTAAATGAGTACAAATGTCCAACCCACCAGGCTTGTCCCCCTGCTTTACCTTCTCCATTAAAACACCCGTAAAGAATCTAGGTTTCAGGCCGATCATGACAGAAACAGATATATCGTGGGCAAGTATCCAAATTAGTAGCTATATGAAGCTACTACTCAAGGCAACCTCAGCCAAACGGAAGCTTTGCCATGCCAAAAAAGAAGAATGAGATACTTGGAAGGCTAAAATATGTTTCGAGAACACCCTTGTTTGGTACCTTAAAAAGCCCATTGAATAGAAGTAAATAGCCTCAATACATAGCATGCCAAGGCAAAAGTAATTATTAGCTTTTCCCTTTTCTTCCCTATTAGCCTGGTATTCAAGTTGCAGAACAGAGTGCACTGGAGTTCACAAGAAAATTTTCCATACACCATGCTGAAAAATCAACCATGTAAAACAATCACGCAAGAGGCAAAGCCGCTCAAGGCAAAATGATGTCCAATTAGGAAAATGTTTACTAATTTGGAAATTTTGGAAGCCAAAGATCTCAGGCTATGCTTCAGCGCTCCGCATCCTGAAATAGATGGCAAATGTAAATTAGTCTGTTATGTAAATCTAAAGCACACAAAAGCGTATATCATCACAATTTTAGAAATACTAAATAAACCAAGGGGTAGAGAAGCCACAGAGCACAACGTGAGGCAACACAAGAACAATTAGACACAAACACAAATCAAAACGGTTCTCTTCCAGAACTGTAGTACATTCTAATGTAGCAAAGCACCAGAGAGAAAGGAACATAAAAGAACTTGCAGAGCACATTTATCTCATAAGTGTCATACAGGAAGAGATATCTCTATTTAAAGAAAAATGATTCACTATGGCAAACAAAAAAAAACACATAAGTAGGGGAGAATGGGGGAACCATTAAGTGAGAAATAAAGAAGGATATCCATACATGAAAATAGAATAGCCTTTCATCTTTACTCAAACAAGCAAAGAAATCTGTGATCATTTAGTTACAAAGTACTCCAGAAAACTTCCAATTATAAGAGTGTCTGGATCAGGTATTCACATATATGTACATAAAGAGGTACTCATGAGGATGAACCCAAGACTCTGAACATCACATGTACTCATGTGACGTGTTTTTCACATCACCACATATTTACCATTTGTAAACTATAGTTACAGATCATTGCACGGTATCAAAAACGGGAGACATTATTATATACAGGTCCAAAATCGTGTACAACATCTGAAGCATTTTCAAAATGAGCTCAATATAACAAATATTGCATTATCTATATTTCTGAAGGTCAAATCGGTTTGCAGTAAATCTTCATTTCGGAAGCAGTATATTCCTTCATCTCCTGAATTTATCCAGGCAACTATATCCTTTTGACTTGCTGAATCTTCACAGCCTTTCATCTTATTTCTCACCCCATTAGAGTACCAAGTCTCCTAATAGAAATTGTAGACTCTACTTTCCTGAGATAATAATTAATTCCTTAACAAGGAAAGTTATCTGACCATTTGCTTTACAGAATCCTCAAATTTTGTTCAATATTGTAAATAAAAGGACCCTTAACTAAGACACAATAATAGGGAGAAGCAAGAAACACAGCATCTGTTTCCAAGCAAATTATGAAGAATCATGTGCAAGCTGCAAGAGAATAAACAGACTGATTTATTCTTGAAGTGAACTCATCAACTCATGATTGTTGATAGGAGCTCAATCCACTAACCTTGTGCAACTCAGCAACCTTATCAAGTAGCTCAAGCAGCCAGTTTTTTTACTTCACTTTGCTCATTTTGAGCACCAAAAAAAAAGCATTACTGGCAACAACTGTCAATGTCAACCATTTAGCAGCCACTGATTTGATCTGATAAGTCACTTTACTTGTGAACTAGCAGCTAGGTTTTGCAATGGTATGTTACACCATCATAGGGCTTAATTCTTGTAATGCTTTGGCTCTTGGAGTCTCCAGAATTTTAGAAATCTAACCAGTGATGTCCAAACATATAGCAACATAAAAATGGTGACACTAGTTGGTTATTGAGTACGAGTAATTTGAAATGCTTACAATATTTAATTCGACATGACGTGATAAAATAGAAACGTAGTACAGGAAAAGCTCAAAAAAAAGCCACACATATGCTTCCACATTAGCTGTACATGGAATAGTGAAACATTCAGGAATCATACAAATTAGATAAGTGCTCCAGGAAATTAAACTAGACCATTACATACTAGCTATCACATGGTGCCTGAGCCAAAAATGAACCATAGTTTAATTCAATAGATTATCATCAGAACACACAACGGGAGAATAACAGGCATCAAATTCTTACTCCAAGCCCAAGAGCTCAAGATCATATAAGTTACAAAATAAGGCACGTGAATGCAGTATCTCTGAATGTGAATGTATAATGTCACCATGAAGCACTCAATCATGGCACAAAAAGGGTTCAAGTCTATGCCATCCAGGAAAGAACTATGAAAGGCTTAAATAATTAAAGGACAGCATTCAAAATTTTCTTCTTCAGACCCAAATATACACCCATAATAAACAACCCTCTACTCTTCGTTTGGTAGCACATCCAAGCTAACTCTTTAGGGAAAAAACTTACTTGGTTTTTAAGTAAAAGTTCTAAATTAACCAGCAGTTTGTCCGACTACCTGAGAATAAAAACTAAATTATGTTCTAAGTTGGCACAGATTTCAGACTCAAACTCAGTTGTAACTTTAATAAAGAAAGCAAATAAAAAATGGGCTCAAGAGCAATAAGCCTATCCACCTTTATATGCCTCAGAAGAAAAGTAGAATCATGGCTAAAGCAATAAATATGCACAGTAACGACTAATTGACATGCAAAAGAAAAAGAATACGGTAACGACTATTTAAGAATTTCTTTCTCGACTAGCTTAGATCACTAAACCATAATGAGAATCTGGTTTAAAAATCTAGTATTCTTATTGAGGTTTCTCATCCCTAAAAATTAGTTTTTAACAAGAAGCAATTACCGGTCTATTTTTTGGTGAAGTAATGGAATATAGTATGTTTCAGTGCAAAATCATGATCACTGAACTCAAAAAATGCAATTGATGCCGATAAAAGGAAAACTCTCGGATAGTAGATCTCTTTAGCTTTCACATTTGGGGTTATATCTTGCTATACCAATGAAAAGCTACCATGTGTTCCATAAGTAGATATCCTTAAGTTTATCAAAGGAGAGGGATCAAAACCACCAGTGAAGTATTGGTATGCTTTAGGTGCAACATTATTTACCATCTAAATTTTAGCTCAAAAGCCTTCCCTATACTGTGGTTTTCATGAAAATTGAATGGAGTTCAAAAGATGCAAGAACACTAATCAGTATAAACCAATTTCTCAATTATTATATCCCCATTTAATTTGTGCTGACAGGTAAACCTTCTTATTAAGTTAAATTAAATAGATTATGATGTGAGTCACTGAGTTGTACCTTTGACAAAGATGCCTTAGAAATTTTAGGGGTCAATTTTGCTGGAGATCGCCCAAATATGTAAGAGCACTCTGTGAAAGCAGTTCCGATACCAATGCCAGTAGCCAATCCTACAGAAGTCCATCTTGTAACAGGACTCCCTGGCACCAATAATTCATCAAGAAGTAAAAATAATATATAAGTGAACAAAAAGATTTACTATAAATCAACAAATCAATGTAATTATTTTCCTATAAAAAAGAGAATCTCCGCAATATGGACTTTATAACTTCTGTCAACATATTACATAAACAAGTAAAGAGAAGTATTTCATTATAAATTGACCAGTACCAAAAGTAGCAGGATTGGCATAAAAAAAAAAATTTTAAAAAAAAAAACAACAGGTGTAGTCACTGCAAATAAACTAAAAAGTCCTATTTGTCTCTTCCCTGCTGAAATTAAGAAGAAATACTACCTAAGCTACTCAAATGATGATGCCGACAACCACTTCAACAAAGTAAACACTTACTACCGCAAAATGGACAATGCACCAATTAGAATGAAGAACTATAGATGCTAAAAAAGACCTAGAATAAGTAAAGCTTCTCACAGCTAATACCAACAATTTTCAGAATGATGTGATATTTATGTCATATCTTCATTCAGTGTTGCAGAAAACAGAAATTAGCATTTCAAAGGTTTCTCACATGCTGCATCATATCCTCTATACTTCTACAAAAACCATTTGCTTTTAGTGGTCCCCTTCATTTATAATGGCCAGAAGATAAGACAACCCCGGTTCTACTAATTCCCAGACTTGAAGTGGAAATCGTGTAATTTAACAAAAGAATTAACATCATAATGACAGAAGTTGTCTCATAGTCCAATTGGTAGGAAGAAACACGTCATTTACAACTTATGACCAAAATACCACCTTAAAGCTGTTCTCAAGAAAACTAAAAACTTTTAATGCCATTGCAACCCATCTCAGAAACCAGTGGCAGGCCCAGAATCTGTGGTTAGCCAGGGGCTATATGTATAGATAATTATCATTTTACAAGTGTAACTTCAGAATTATGGCTAGCATGTTTTTTCTTTCTGTCCTTTAAATTATCCAATCTTGATGTCTAATCGCATCTCAAAGTAAAAAAATGAATAATCAAATTTCAACAACTTCTTTTTTTATCATTAACATTATTTTAACATAACAACAGTAAAGTTAAGTGTATTAAACATAATAACAATGGTATCTATTCATTAGTAAATACAAATGTGCATGGATATATTTATTAATATAAATACTCAGTCTTTTCATCCTTAACGTCCTAAGGGGAAAAACACAACTTGACCATTCTCCAGTGCCAAAACGTGAGTGACAATTATATCTTAGAATGCAAAAAGGAAGTGCACAAATAGAATTTCTAATTAAATGTGAAACTTAGTTGTATACGTTTATGGGGAGAACTTTTGAGAATATACAATTTTATTAGCTGCAAATATAAATATAAAAAGATCACATGCATGCAGAACCAAGTACGTAAATTTGAAATTAGACAGATCAAAAATGAAAATTTAAACCACATAAGTAATCGAAAGGTGTGCCCAGTTCTAGCTTTAAACAAATTTTTCTGACATAATAGATAAAGTCTAACAAGTTAATATGTAATGCTAAAGCAGTTAATAACAAAATGAATTTTATAGATCAATTAACTAAATAGCAAAGGTCAAAGACATTGAAAGAGGAGTATCAGTTCAAATTTTACATAAAGCAAAAGCCAGGAGAGGGGGCAATGAAATTTTGTCAAAATCTTGGTTGGGGCGGCCAGCTGCTAGAGGAAGGGGGGTAAGAGAAAGAATTGAATGAAAATTTTCAAAATTTCCTAGTGACTAAAAGAAACAATCCCAAAACTTGGGGGGACAGCTATCCCCCTAGCCCCCCCCCCCCCAATTTGCTCCACCTTTATCAGAAACATAGCCATGTGGACTCTAAATCAGTGCATGGTGCAAAACCTTGTCATAAAAGGAAGAAAAGGAATGCATGATTACATGTCACATATCTGTATCTATAGTTTTTTCACTAAGTGTTTTACATCCTCATTCAAAGGTCTTAAATGTGCTACTATCTCCCCTACACATTTTACTTGCTGTGGTAAGCTTATAATACTTTCCCAAAAGACAAACTCAGTATATCTCATGCGCCACTTATTACACCAACATCTCTTAGAATACCTAAACTGATAAAACTGCACATCTTTCATTGCCTCAATTGCTGTAAAGGAAAATGCTTCTACACTCATAAAATCTCCACCTTAAGATATCTAAATTCTTGAGTAAACTGCAACATTCTTCCACCATAGAACAACAGTATCTGGATACTGCACTTCAATCTCCTTCCAATAATAACATAAATACCTAACCACTCATTAACTTATTACATGAAAATACGCGATACAAAACCTACCCTCCATCCAAATCCCAATAACTAAATAGCACTCCAAATATCCCATTCCATTAGTATCCATCAGAATATTGAATCGTAACTTAAAATCATGCAGCAACAAAATCAAAACACCTTCATCATTATATTGTACAGATTCTCTTACCATCCATCATTTTTTCCCATTTATAACTCATAAAAGAAAAGCCCTTAAATCATCATTACGCAAAAATACCAACTCCAAAAAAAAGAGAGAAAATCCCAAAAATACTATTGCAACTGGTCCCAGATTACCAAAACAAAACTAGAAAGAACCAATCAAAGCCCTCCAACGCATTATAGATTTATCCTCATAATTCCATCCACGAAGCCCAGAACCGCAATTATTTCTAAAACACAGGAAATTTAAACATTAAATGACAATTTTAAATGAAAAAAGGAGGAGTGTTTAAGAGGGATTACGAAATAGGAAAAGCCCAGCAAAAGCGCCAACAGCTGTAGAATAGAAAATCCGGCGAATGCTCAAGTCCATACACACATCCCACTTGGCATTTACGTCATCGTAGGGAGGTAGTGGTGGTGGCGGTGGTGGGATTTCAGCTGCTGCTGCTGCTGCGGCAGGTGATGCAACTGGTGCTTCTCCTTTCTCTTCCGCCATTTCTTTTCCGTGAAGAAAATATCACAATCTATATGAAAATAGAAAGCTTAGAGGGAATATTAACCTTTTTTGTCCTATATTTCCTTTGATTTCTTCTTCTTATTCGTTTTCCTCTTCTTACTGGGTTCGCATATAACCCGCGAGGGTTTCGATTCTGTCTGTTCTCGTATGCTTTAGGGTAAAAAAAAAAAACTTTGTAAATTTAATATACAGAAAAGCCCTCGTGATTTCAAAACTATAACATGACATCTTATATTTTAACGAAATTGTAAAAGTGACGGAATCCATTAAATTTAACAGAAATAACTTATTAGAATCTTGAAAAAAAAATTATGCCTAATTTTTAACAAATATACATGTTTTACCCCTTAGTCATCAATTATCTCTGTTTAGAGAATAAAACAAATGATTTTATTGAGCTGTCTTTTGCTTAATTATATCAGGACATTTTTGTCATTTTGTTCATTTCCATTAAGTTTAACGAATTCCATCACCTTTATAATTTAGTTCAAAGCATGAGATGTCGTATTGTGCGTTTTGAAATCACGGGAGACTTTTCTGTGTATTATATTTACCATAGGGTTTTTTTATTTTTTACCCTATGCTTTAATTTGTGGAATTTTCCCGAATTCCTGGAATTTTTTTCTTTTTTTCTCTTTTTTTTTGAGGGAAAATTTTTGTTAATGGGATGACTCTTTTCGGCCTCTGTTGAGTTAAGATTGGGTAGGTAGATCTGTTCATTTTGTGGATTTCCATGGATGAAGCCCGGCTCAGTAGAAACGGCATAGCCTATTTAGTTTTGATTTAGAAATTCTTATAGCAGGTGCAGCCCATTCCTAATACATGTACTCTCCTTTTTTGGATTAATTACATTTACCCCCCTTGAGGTTTGCCTAAAATACAAAATTAACTTTGAGTTTTGACCGAATTACAGTCTCCCCATTGGAATAGACAAATGTTTGCCCATGTAGCCCCTACCGTCAAGAATGCCATTATTGAATTCCAAAATTTTAATGGGCCAAATTTCTTCCATTAACGCTATCAAAACCCTCCTTCCTTCGCCCCATCGCCCTACTCCATCAAAACCTTGTCACCATTACGACAAAAATTTGGGTAAACCTGATCTTATAAATTATGTGATTCAAATTTTGCCACACCATCGATTCTTAACTTAGTGAGATGTTGTAGAAAAATTTAGATCATAGAATTTATATGGATCGGGTTTATCTAAGTGTTTGCCCCTGTCACTAGTCACTAGTATCACTCTCACCTTTTTCTACGTAATTATGCCAATAGATCCCTTTTTTTTTCCCTATATATAATATCATAATTTGCAAAAGCTAGCCCTCTAAGCACCATTTCAATCACCATTTCAAAGGTCAAATAGAAAAAATCAAACTCACGCAATAATAGATGAAACAACCAAACTTCAAATTAAATAGGTGTATCATATTACTAAGCACCAATATAAGACGGGACGAAATTCTTTTTTCTAAACCTCTTGTGTTTGCCAAATTTTTTTGAAGGAAAATTTGCATTATCTCCCACTTTATTGTCACAAGTCTTTGCATTGTCTCCCACATTGGTTCTTTGGTTAAAGATTCTTGCGATCCCTTGTTGTCTAGCCTTCGGTCCTTCTCATGGGCATTACTTTGCCGATTGGTTTCAATCCCAATTTGGTTCATCTCGATTTCATTCTTGTTTTTTTTCAAGAAAAGTAAAAAGAAATTCTAGTTCTTTGGGCCATGTTCTAGGAATAATCGTACTTTTAAGAACAGTCACTCAAATAAGAGTTTATCTTGGAAGTTTTTCTTGAATTAGGCTTGACGCATTTCTAGAATGCGTTTAGGTAGAATTTTTGAAGGACAAAAACAAATGGAAAAATAGGGCCAAATTCTAGGAATAATGACATTTTTAAAAACAATCATCGAAATTGAGCTGTTCTTTGAAGTCTTCTTGAACTAGGCTTGTCACATTTCTAGAATGGGGTGAATTTTTATCAAAAAGAACATTTATTCACAGAACTTGGCCAGTTCTTTGCGTTCATTGACACATCCCCAATCCATTGCAGGAATTTTTGTTCAAAGGGTTTTGATTTAAAGATTGGATTTGGGATCCCTTTGAAAGGGTAGTTGTTAGTTGGTGTAATTTGGTATATGTGAAGATGTTGGTATAAGTTATAACTGGTGTAAGTAATGACTATGTTAATGACGCTAAGATGTTTGGGTAAGTGGTGGATTTGGATCTCGAGGTGGTTCAAGGTAAAGTGGTGAAGAAAAGGAGTAGGGTGATAAGTTGCAAAGAGCCAAAAACTGAAGATCGGAATGGATTTGGGTAAACATAGTTCACCTGGTTGATTTTATAAGGATAGAAGGTAACGGTGGAATGGATAAAGTTATAACTGCCGCAAGAACTTCTCTTGGCCAAAAGCTTTGATTACATTCTAGTTAGCGTTCTTTATCCTATAATCTCTTTTTTTTTTCTCGAATTTGAGGTCGACATCAGAGTTCGAGTTTTATATCGAGAGATTGTTGAACTTGAATTCGAGTTCAAATTTAATAAAATTGAGTCGAGACTCGACTCGACTAAGTCAAAATTCGATTTGACTCAACTCGTTTGGCAACCCTACTTATGTTATCATTAAGTTAGGGGTATTGATAATTTGGCCAAATCTAGGAGTTCAACTTGTAATTTAGTCAAACCTCAAAAGAATTAAATATAATTAAGATTAATCTTGTATAAACTATCATCATTAGATACATAATAATTAATTTAAATTTAAATTTGAAATTTAAATTTTATATATGTGTCAATACTCCAATAATAATGATATATACACTATCGATATAATATAAGATTAACTCATATAATTATCCCTCACTTTTTCGGTTATCGTGCATCTACTCTAGCATCTGCTCCTAAGTAAAAAAAATAGCTCAAGTGGTGAAGACTACCTAACGAAGATGACCGGTGCTCTTGAAATTGTTTCCACGCGAGAATAAAGCTTTGGCTTTGCCACCATTTAATTCTAACTTGGCAGCAAACAAGGGAGAATTTTTTTTTTTTTTGACCGACGATAGATTTTCTATTTTACTCATATTCTTACTATTACTCTATAATAAGGGGGAGAGGGTGAGTTCAAATGAACTAAGAGAATAATTCTAATTTGGCAACAAGACAAGGAAGAAACGAATGTGAGTGCAAAATTGGTACGACTTTAAGAAAATCCTAAAAAAATTAGAGCCTTAGGACTCTTTCTGATAGCCAATTATTCTAAAGGTAAGTTAGTTAGACATGGGAGAATAAACCTCCTTAAACAAGAATAAACAAGTAACAACACAATTTTGATCATTTCGGAAAAAATAAAGCAGGATGTATTGAAAGAATTGGAACATTTTTACTAAAGCACAAAGCCGATGTAGTGAGAAGCAAAATTCCAAACAACAAAATGAGGGCAGTAGTGCTCCACATGATGTCAATAATATTGAAAGAATGTTAAGTACCAGAGTTATGGTGGCAGACTTCATCAAGCTTATTTGTTTAGTTTAATGACTTTAAATTATGCTTAAATTTGATTTTGATTTGAGTCAAGTTTGAAGTTTTACCTAATATAAAATAGTATTTATGTTTGGTTTGAGTCTTTAAACCAAATCCGAACAAGTTTTTATTAAGTTGGAAATTGTTTGAAACATCAAGTAAATTAGATCCTTTTTTTAAACAAGAATTTCGAAGAATAAAATGACATTTAAACCCTCCAAATAGTAGCATAAGAAATTCACACACATAAATATATATATATATAATATTGGTAAACAAAGATGGTTAACAACCTACTTCGGTGGAAATTGTGTACCCGTTTCGTCATACTTACCTGCCCCGAATCAAGGACCAAAAGTACGAATAAAATACCCACCTTGAAGCTCAACCCGTGTTATAAACAAACGTCAGACAATCAACCCACCTGAGTTACGGGCTTGTTTGGCAAGCGAGTTTTTTTGCCATATTTTTTTTATAAGTTTTTTAATAACTTTAACTATAGTAATTTAAAAAAAAATTCAATATTTTTTAAAATACACGCCTCAAAATAATCAAAAACATACCGAAAAAAATTCCTTCATTTCTTTCTTCGTCTTTTTCCCACCACCTCTATCACTGTCCATCGCTTGTCGACACCTATGTTTTCAGAACCGGACCGGGGTATCGACTCGGTCAAGTTCAGGAGTCAGGGGTCAATGGGTTCAACCGGGTTCGATAGGGGTTGAACCGGATGACGTCATAAATAAAAATTATTTAAAAATTAAAATATTATATGTAAAATACCTAATAACATGTTAATATTAATAAAGGTATATTCATATATATTTGATGTTTCAAATATATTTAACAAGAAAATACAAAGAAATTAGAACAATCAAGTAGCAATTTATATTATTTAATAAGTATTAACAAGTTTAGAATTAAATTATGGACTTAATTAAAAAATAACACCAAACTTTAAGAAAACATTGATAAAGTATGAAATATTTGAGGTATATTAATAATTTTTAACAATCTAGGGGTCAAAATATAATATTGAAAAAGTTTGAGTTTTTTTAAAAAAAAATGCTATTTGAACCGGAAATCCGGTTTTTTCCCGGTCAAACCCGGGTCTTGACCGGATTTGACCGGGTTTTTACTTTCCCGGTTTTTTGGTATAACTCGGACCGGACACATGGCCGGTTCTCGGTTCGACCGGTTGAACCGGCCGGTCCGGTCCGAGTTTTAAAACACAGGTCGACACCTGCATCAACACCCTTTTTTTCCTTTTTTTTTCTCTCTTCTTTTCCTTTCTT
This sequence comes from Coffea humblotiana, assembly GCA_023065735.1. Classification (NCBI taxonomy): domain Eukaryota; kingdom Viridiplantae; phylum Streptophyta; class Magnoliopsida; order Gentianales; family Rubiaceae; genus Coffea; species Coffea humblotiana. The sequence continues at coordinate 9,158,799 of CM041217.1, forward strand.
TTTCCCTCTCCTCTCTCCCGTCATCCTTCTCTCCCTTCATGTGACTTCCCTCCCCTTCCCCATCCCCTTTAGTCGCAATGACCAATTGTACGACCAAATTTGGTCGCGCGACCAGAGGTGGGGGTGGGGGAAGGGAGAAAGGAGAGGGAGAGAGAGAGGAGAGGAAGGGATGGAGGAGGAGGAAGGAAGAAAGAGAGGGAAGAGGAGGAAAATGGAGAGAGAAGAAGGAAAAAGGGAGGGAGGAGAAGAGAGGGAAAAAAAAGGTGGGTGAGGTGGTGGCAGTCGACGGCAATAGCGTCTAGTGGCTGGCAGTCAATGTTTTGAAAACCGGACCGATCAGTTCGATTGATTGAACCGCGAACCCGCCATGTCTCCGGTCCGATTTAACTAAAAATCCAAAGAATTAATTGAACCAGTCAAGAACCGATTGAACCCGGTAAAAACCGGAAGGTTCAACTGATTTTTATTAAGTATTTATTTTTTAAAATAAATATTTTAGTTTTATTCAAAATTTTAATACTAAAATGAATAAAAAATTATTAAACTTTTGAACCGGAGTCGAATCGGTTGAACCGATCGAACCTTGAACCGAAAGGTTTTTTCGGTTCACTCTCCGATCCAGATTTAAAAACATTGTTGGCAGTGAGAAGTGAGGGAGGAAGAAAAAGAGAGGGAAAAGGAAAAAAAAAAGAAAGGAAAAAAAAAGAGAAAAGAAAAAAAATTTCTCCAAATCCTTAATATTATAAAAGTTTCCTACAACTTCTATAATAAATTACAGTTGAAGAAAAATTGTTAGAATCATAATAGTGAAGCTGGAACTTAGAAGTGGCACAAGTGGTGAAATCAGAAAGTGACTCTTAATAGTTTCATTTGCAAGGAAACTTTTTGGTTAGTAACATAAGGCTAAACAATATACATATTTCGCTTCAGAAAGAAGAATAAAACTGAGGCAAGTTTACATGTTTCTCCATGCCACCTGGCTACTCTACACCAGTGATAATCACCATTTCCCTAGATCCATCTCAATCCCCACCGTTATACCAAGTTCTGTTACATATTTGATCTAAACAAAGATATGAATGAGTCTAACCAGGTCAAAATAATTCTAGCTTTTTGTTTAACTTGTTTATTGGTTAAATTGAGTACAAGCGAGTTTAGTTTTACGGATCCAAACTTGAGTTTAGTCCGTGTGAGTTAAATTTTATCGAGCCAAATTGAAAACTTTAATAAAGACCATAAGATATTCATGTCTAAAAGTCGTTAGTGGATGATTTACAAAAATTTCTGGCAAGTGATCTATGATTTCAAAAACGTGTTCTGATGTATAATAGTGATTGGAGTTGAATTAATCTAAACTTTCGGGGAGAAAGATGAATTGAATGATATAGAAAAAAGGAGTATAAGTGAGAGATTATGAGTTTGAGATTTCTCACTTACACTAAAAAAAAAATATCTAAGAAGTCAAATTCTAATAATCCCTTATCAAATTGATACTTCATACGACTAGAGAGAAAAAAAACTCATTTCTAGAAAAGTTTTCTAAAATATTCTCATGACTTATTTTTAATTATTTTATACCTCACATACATCATATCTTTAAAAAAAAAAAAAACTCTAACTCAAAAAAATTGATATGAATCGAAAAGATTACTCTGATGTCAAAAAAAAACTATATCATAAGAAAAAGATTTAATGTGACATTTAAAACGTGAACTTTGTCAGTACCAATATCTTTGTTAAATTTTGATATCTATCACTTTGGATTCTTCCACCGAAAAAAAGAAAGAAAAAAAATCCAAATAGGAGTAGTGTAGAACTTTGGATTCTAGTATGACTCAACATTCACTGCACCACTCTGCTCCCAGCTCTTGCTCTCGTGTCAACACCTAACCTCCACACTTTAACCTGAAGCCCTGAGACCTTGTGCATCGTATTGTTCTCCCGCACACAGTCCCGCACTGCAAATACACCACCGCAACAGTTACAAGCCTCCAAAAACAAACAAACAAACAAATCTCACTACTTCTTTTTCCTCTTTGCCATATTCTACATTTGATTCCATCTATCCCTTTCTAGTATGAACTGAAAACTACAGCCTATCTCCATCCTCATCCCTTCCACCCGCCCTACTAGCAATAAAAAGCCAAACCCAAAAAGAAAGGAAAAAAAAAAGCAGCTTTACAGTTTACTCCACCCATTAGTCTACTCACTAGCGAAAAATCTATGGCTGAGCAAACCCCAGAGCCCACCAGGGCTGAGCAAGAAGCACCAGCACCGGCATCAGCATCAGGAGTGGTGGAAGAAGTAGCAGAGCCAGCACTTGCATCAGCTGATGTTGAAGTCCCGGCACCCGACACCAGCTGCTGCTGGCGGCGGCGGCGGTTACGGTGGTGGAGAAAGTGGTGCCATCATCCCTTGCTCAACCGGCAGCACCGCTGGCTGAGGAGAAAGCTTCTGTTAGTTCGACAATGAAAGAAGTTTCGACGTCTAACCATTAGCGGAAGCTTTAGCAGAGCCTCAGGAGTCTGGTTTTCCGCAGCCGGTGCCGCCGCCGCCGGGGCAAGCTGAGGTAGTTATAGAAGCTGAAAATTCGAAGACAGATGAAGCGAAAAAGGGTGGTCCGTTTTTCCTGGGTTTCTTTCAAAGAAGAGAGTAATATTGTCGCAGATCTCACTGATTTCCAGAGGAAAGCGCTTGAAGAGCTCAAATCTTTCGTTCAAGAAGCACTCAATAACAAAACTTTCACCACCCCATTTTCGCAAAAAGCTCAAGAAGCTCCATCTCAGTCCTCAGAAGCGAAAACCCAAGTGGCGGAAGAAGCTGGAAAGTCGTCAGAAATCACCAGCTTGCCACAGGAAGTATCCATTTGGGGCGTGCCGTTGATGGAGGATGACAGGACTGATGTGATTCTGTTGAAATTCTTGCGTGCGCGAGATTTCGATGTTAGGAAGGCGTTTGTGATGTTGAAAAACACGATTATTTGGAGAAACAACTACAATGTTGATGGCCTTATTGATGAAGATCTCGGGGATGATCTCGAGAAAGTTGTTTTTATGCACGGCCATGATAAGGACGGGCACCCTGTTTGCTATAACGTATATGGGGAGTTTCAGAATAAGGAGTTGTATAACAAGACATTTGCTGATGAGGAGAAGAGGAGGAGGTTTTTGAGATGGAGGATACAGTTCTTGGAGAGGAGTATTAGGAAGTTGGACTTTAGGCCTGGCGGGATTAATACGATATTTCAGGTTAGCGACCTTAAGAATTCACCTGGACCTGGGAAACGCGAACTTAGGATTGCCACAAGGCAAGCTTTGCTCTTGCTTCAGGACAACTATCCAGAATTTGTGGCAAAGCAGGTATCTTGTAATTTTGGTAATCTGTTATTGAACTAGAGGGCTATTTCTATATTATGGATGGACTTGTTTTTCCTTTGGTCAAGAGGATAACTTTTTGAGCTTGTGTTTATCTGATGGTTAGCGTGATAAGATAGATATTGTAGGAGGATATCTTGAGGTTCACATTAGGGAAGCTATAGGGAAGATGAACTTAAGGACCTAATAATTTGCATTATAATCCTGTTACTACTAGAAATGGTCCTCATCATCTTCACTGAACATGCTAAAAGAGCCACTTCCTGAGGTTCAAAATAGGGAAGCAATAGGAAGATGAACTGAAGGACCTAATAATTTGCATTATAATCCTGTTACTACTAGAAATGGTTCTCATTATCTTCACTGGACATGCTAAAAGGGTCACTTCTTGCGCCGTTTTTGGTGTAATTACATGTTAATTGCAGATATTCTCCATATTCATGCATTGGGAAATTATTAGATATATCCATTTGTATGTTCTGCACTATGCTTAGTGCCAGTTACCATGCTTCTTTCAGAGAATTTCTTGTATACATTTCTTAGTACGCCTCAAGCATCTTAGTTTGGCAATTAATTGTTAATAATCAAAATGATGTGCTCTTGATAGTCAAGATTCTGTAGTTGCAGACAATAGCATGAATTCTATTTTCATAGATATCTTGCATACAAGTGATGAAGCCTGAGAAAATGGTGTGATTGTTCAACAGAGCAGGACAAGAATGCTTTCTGGTTTATGGTTTTGAAGGAATTAGATAAACCTGGTTTAAGATGCTGACCTATTCTCCTAGTCCTCCGGGATGTATGAAGTATTTGTAAAAGATTTGCAGTGAATAGATATGAGAGAAGTTTGTAGTGTGATGCCTTGTTCATTTTCTTTATGCATGCAATCAGTTTTGACTACTTGAAATGTGATTGTGGCTGTAGCTAGCTCTGTTCCTTCTATTTTTCCTCTTATCCCTATAACGTCTTATGACTAAACAGTGAAAAAGACCAAGAGAAGCAAATTAGTCAGTGTTCTTATCTGATCCTGTACCTGTTGTTGAACTATTTTCTGATGTTTTAAAACTGGTGGCTTGGTTTGATATATAACACTTGGTCTTTTGGGGCTTTTGAAGGTATTCATCAATGTTCCTTGGTGGCATCTGGCATTTTACACTATGATTAGTCCATTCTTGACTCAAAGGACCAAAAGCAAGTTTGTTTTTGCTGGCCCTGCAAGGACTGCCGAAACCCTTTTCAAGTATGTATTAGTTTTTTCTTTACTAAAACTGTTGTTACTGCATGACTTCAACATGGATCAGTCATGCATTGTATTATTCCTCTTACAGGTATATCTCTCCTGAACAAGTTCCAATTCAATATGGAGGGCTGAGCGTAGATTACTGTGAGTGCAACCCAGAATTCACCGTTGATGACCCTGCCCCAGAGATCACTATAAAACCAGCAACCAAGCAAACTGTGGAAATTGTTGTGAACGAGGTACAGCTCTAATGGTTGTCATTCTATACCAATTTATGCTTTGTAAATGATGCCATGTGCATGCTGCTAGGATAAATTACATGGACACCCTTGTGATTCACATAAATGCTAAGACTAACCCTTCTCAGCTTCTGCTTTTGAAATTACATTGCCATTTGCTGTGAGCTCTTTCTGGCATGTTAAGCGTTGCTTTCAGGTATTGTATTGCAATTACTTTCCTGGCTACGACCACAGTACAAGCGTTTTCTGGTTGACACGTAGATGAAATTTATATATTTAGTATTTAAATTTTTTCCCATTGGGTAGAAGGGAGCTGGGAGACTTCCAAACTTGATATTAATTTATTGAGTAGTTACTGTAGTTTATGAATAACAGAGGATGTTTGTATAACTATGACAAATTTTAAAAGGAGGAGCTTGTATTTTCTGCAAGTTGTGGACGAATATGCCCTTTGATGATACAGTGCAGCATTTCTTATTTCTAACTGGGTTTGGTCAAATTTTGCAGAAATGCTTCCTTGTCTGGGAGTTACGGGTTGTTGGGTGGGAAGTGAATTACAGCGCTGAATATGTGCCTAACACGGAAGGTGCCTATACTGTGATTATACAGAAGGCAAGGAGAATGTCTCCAGCTGACGAGCCTGTGGTTTCTGGCAGCTTCAAGATTGTTGAGTTGGGGAAAATACTGCTTACCATAGACAACCCAACAACAAAAAAGAAGAAGTTTCTTTACAGGTTCAAGGTTGTACCATACAGTGTTTGACAAGATGAAACCAGCAGCAGCTGGTTCCACCAGGCTTCAGCATACAGGGCGAGCATTTTGCACGTTAATTTCGTTTTGGCTACCAAATTTAGGGGGTTGATCTGGCTTGGAAATTGTGGCATTCCTCTTATGATCGAAATCTTAAGACTGACAAGTTATGCGTGTAGAGTTTGTTTATAGACGGATTTTTTCAGTTGTTTGACGTTTTCATATAGACTTTACGCATGCCTATATGTTAAGCATCCTTTCCTGATTTGCCTAGATACTGTCCATAGTGGACTCATGCAAGTATCTTCATTCTCCTTTTATGATGGAATTGGAAGGATTAAGAATATGCGGGCTAAGGACAGTATTTTGGTGGCAGCAGGTACAGATATGAAAAGGGATGAGTTTGTAAAACTTGTGCTTTACATTTGGTTGTTCTTCTATTGTATAATTGCTGTTGTTGGATGTCTTTGCTGCTGCATTTTCGCATATATATACAGTTTATTCGTTTACAGCATTCCTCTTTAGCTATTACACTTTGGTTTACCGGTTACATGTTGTACTTGCTCTTGGAGAAAACTACGAGAAGTTTTCGTAGCTTTCTGGGTAGTTCGTGGATCCGTTTGAGTGCTTGTTTTCAATAAAAATAGAAGCAGCCATAATCATGTTGATGTGTGCAGTGAAATGGTGCCATTTTCAGATATTTAGCTACTCTTATCCTGCAAAAGATGGTGATAAACGATCTTACGTGGAGAAGAATCAAGAATAGTGTTTGGTCATCCTGTTTTGGTGCGGTAGATGTAGCATAAAATTCTTGGAAGCGGGGCAGTCCCTGAGCAGTTAACGGCCAAGATTGAGCAAAAAGAAAATGTAAAGTTTACATCACTGCTTGTATTTGCAAAAAGAAAATGTAAAGTTTACATCACTGCTTGTATTTCGTTTTTAACGTTATACGTAAGATTTGCAAAAATTTGTTCTATAATTACTTTTTATTGAAAGTAAGTTATATTGTGAAAAAAGTGAGTTATATCTGATGGAATTGAACAAAAATCGATATAAACGATTGACCTGATAATTGTCTCTGCTCCAAATTCAAAATTTGTTGAAGTAGTTCTTCTTGTAATTTGTACTTCCGTTATAGCAATTACTGCACCATAACTTGATTCTTTTTGAGAATCAAGATCCCTACTAGTAGCAAAAAATTCTGTCACCGGAGATCTAGGTATGGGGGTTGCCTCACAATTTTAGCAAGCCAACCTCGTTCGATTTATAGGCTTTTTCTCAAGATAACTAACCAATTAGGGAGAAAGAAAGGTATTACAACCCAAAAGAAGAGATGAATGTGATTTTCTCCTATTAGAAGTGGATAGAGATCATTTTTTCGGGTAGCATTTTCTTTTAGTAGGCAAACCTATTTAGAAGCCAATATTCATCACCACATAGAGTTTTTAGTTTATTTTATTTTGAAACAACCATGTAGAGTTTATATGTTGGGAAAATATCTTAAAGCTGTGTTTATCACCATTTTTCAGAATTTTAATAAACCTCCACTAGTTATATGTTTCCGCAGTCAGCTACCAAAATAAATGATTGTTAAATTAAAAATACATCTATTAGTATAATCCACCGCTAATCTACTTGCGACATTTCTAAGACAGACACTTTTCTGGTACTTTCAATCTTAAAAAAGGTGCATCCTTATACTATATAAGATTGAGTTTTGGTCAAAAAATAGATTGAATTTCAACCGCATAGGTGGGGGCTTTCTAGGAATGTGAAATGTTATGTATTAGTTTAAAAGTTTTAGGTACAAGTTAAGGAAGCATGTATTTAGGTATGTTTACTGAAATGACTCCATTTTAATACATTTAAAGTTGTCATTGATGAGCCATCTGGGTATTGATGGAATGTGTAATTAGTGTGCAACCGTTTTTGTATTTTGTACAACCCATATATGCTTGTATGTTGGTGTAATTACCGGAATATCTCTTAGTTACCAATAATTCTCCTTTGCAGCCGCAGATAACCTTTTGAAATGTTGCTTTGTTTGAAACGTTTGAATGACAATCAGATTTAGGAAATGAGCCAACGATTTCTCTATCAATGGTAGGAACCCATTTTTCTATCATTTATAATCTGCATTTATGAACCACAAACGTTGGTCAGTTTATCCCCTTTCAGTTTCAGGAGTTAAGTTTTCCCTTTTTGCCTTTGTCTACAATGATTTGCCTTATCGCTCTCTCTTCCATCCAAGCTCAACTCTGAAATTACCTATTATTTCGTCATTAATTACACCCAATTCAATTGCCGAACCGTTGGTATGTTAATGCCTAAACGGTTGATTATCAGTTTCTTCCTGTTCGCATTCTAGGATTGGGATAATTCTACCTGGTTTCATACTAATCAACTTGGAATGCTCTTCAGTCCCAGCTACTCATGGTGGTTCAGCATGAGGTTAGATTTCACCCCCCCCCAAATTTTTCAGTTCCTCCCTTAATTTTGTCGATGTGTTCTTAATACCTACAATTAGCAACTCTTATCGCGTTGCCTAGCTGCAAGATAGCATTTTTCGCGTTGCCTAACCCCAATTGGTCTGAGTTAGTTATAATCTTATAGGTTTGGAGCAACAGCAAGAAAGAGCTCTCGGTGGGGATTCTAGAATAAGGTTAGCTTTCTGTATTGCTCTGCCTTTCTGCATTATCAACGACCTTCAATTTGACACAGTTTTATTGTAACGCTGTGTGAATTGATTGATTATATCGTTTATCTTTTCATACTAAGTTTTATTTCTTATCACAATGTACTATTGTTTGTTCAACAAAAATCCTCCTTCCCTACAGGCACCAAACACCCGCGCGATGCGCGGACACTCCCCCTAATTCTATAGTATAATAGCATGAATATACAATCAAATCACATATTTATATTAATAATTTACAGTACACATCCCATTAAATTTAAAGCTTTAAATTGTCAAATGAGATCAACAACCAATTTTTTGTCTTCTTGCATTTTTATTATACGTGCAATGGTCATGATACGCAGCATCATCGTTATCATCGTTTTGTCTTCTTGCATTTTTATTATATGTGTAAGGGCCATGATACACATCATCGTTTTGGGTGTAACAAAGGGTATTACGCCCTCTATTATGCCCTGTTGTGGATGCCCTTTTAAGTGGAGCTTCTTTGATCATTCTAGAGGTCCTGTGTACACGCTTCTTGGATGTACCATATCCTCTCTTATGTACAGACGAATCAAGACATTTTAATCTTGGATGCATTATTGTTTAATGCTGTTTGCATAAGGTCTAAATAATAAATTTGGATATCTGAGTTTCTTAGGTTCCTTTTCCAGGTCAAGAAATCATGATTACTACTATTATACTGGTGCTGGTTTGGTTCTTCTTCCACCGTTGTTTCATTGACTGGAGATGTGTGGTTGTTGAGCTTTCTTTGCTATTGGCGTGGGGTTGTAATAATTCATGGTCTTCATTTCCATCCATGTGATCACTGGTAGAGACAGGTTGGTGCTTGATGTGCTTTAGCCTTTATTAGTTCGGTGATTTCTTGTTATCAAAGCTTAAAACAATCATTATTAACTTAAACTTTTCTTTGCTTTTTATTTTTATATAGCGAACTTGAATGAGGTCACATTACATCAAACTAGAGAATCTTTACATAGTGAAATTCATATCAAAATGAAGTCTCGTGATCTCACTCCATAACATAAGACAATTGTTTCACATAACTTAATAAGCACCTAATCAAGGTTTAATCTAACTACTCCTAAAAATATAGTAAGAACCTTCTTATTTGACTTTGATTTATTCATTTATACAAGTCCAAATCATGAAAGACCTTTTTAATTATGTGTTTTTACTCTTATAATTTGGTTTTACATATTTGGCTCATTTGTTTTTATAACTTTGTTAAATGGGTGTCGAATAGACATTTTTTTTTAAATTTTTTTTTAAGTGAAAAGTTTTAAATTCAAACTTTTTTATTTATAATCCCTTCCACTTTACTATGTAACCCAACCTTCTGCAGCGTCGAATAGACATTAGTTAAAGTTCAAACATGCCAAAATTGGCAAAAACTGCTGTGATTATTTTATCAATTTTTATTTTTTTTAAAAAAAAATTAGTTGTTGGCATGTGATTTGATTCCAATAGTAATTGGAAAAAAATCAGTCATTAGAACTAAATGTGTTTAAAAATTTAAACATTTAAAATTACATTTGCTTTCATCCAAACTTAAAGAACTAAACACATTCATACCCTAAATATTTGGGATCAAAACTGCAATTCTTTTTTTTTTTTTAACATAGGTGGCTATGCTGTGATTTTACAAAAGTGAAGCTGAATGTCTTTAACTGATGAACTTGTGGTTCCTTGCAGCTTCAAGATTGTTGAGCTAGGGAAAATATCATGTACCATAGACAACCAAATGACAAAAAAGAAGCACTTTAAAGGTTCAAGGGTATACTAGAGAGTTTTACATCATAATCTCACAAGTTGAGTTGTTATTCAATTCAAATAAATTATGTAATTTTTATCATATTTAATATAATCTAGCATAATATTAATGTAAATTTTGAGTTGTGTTGAAATTGTATGAATTTACACCCACTATTATTAGATTTACACATCCGATTTGAATTGAATTTAGTGATAATTTCATAAACCTCTCTTGAGGTTTCTAGTAATTTCAGATAGCTCCCCTCACATTTTCAAAATTACACATACCTCCTCTAGAACATAGGTTTTGGGTTTCACCTTAATGATGTAAGACCAAAAAAGTATATGAATGCCCAAAATTGCCCTCATATATATTTCCTTAATATGAATAATCATTAAAAATTTATAAAAGTCAAGAATACACTTGTATACTACCAAAATTATGAGTTTTATTGCTTAACAATATCTTGATATTTTCCATCTCCAAGGTTTCTACATCCATCCAAACTTTTAAACTCTTATCTCTTCTTCTTTTTCCGAACAAACTCTTTGTCTTAGACGCCAAAATTTATCATCATAATTTTTACCTTCATAATCTTTACCTCTCTATAGGTTTCTTCCATACATTGCCTACCAAATTTGTTAGTCATAAAATTCACAATCCTTGCCTTTTCTTCCCCACTCAAACGTCCATGCCCTCAGTCGCCAAAATTCTTCTAACCTTTACTCTCAACATTTTGGATTGGTCATCCTAAATCAACTCACATTTTTTTTCTCTGAATTAACACAATTTTATTAAGAACAAATTTGATGTCTATTAAGAGGAACCAGGCAAAACATCAACAAAGTGCAAGTTTAGGGTAATAGTTTAAGTACAGTCTATCAAATTATACTTTCCCGTAATCCAGTAGCTTTTTTGTGCTCAATGATATGAACAATTGGGTTATTGGCAGTGATGATTTTCTTCCGTCATCATAAACAACAGTAGCATATTTGAATAATAAAAGGTTACGATTTAATGGCTATGGTTGAAATAGTTTGGCCACAATATATGACTTTGGTCAAGAAGAATTTGTTTTCCTTTTTTCTGTTAACTTTTTCTTTTTTTTATCAATGGCTTGTCTTTTGAAAAATTATGAAGGTTATTATAGTCATTGTCTATCATTAAAGGAGGTAAGCGTAATATTAAAAACCTCAAGGGAGCTCAGTGAAATTGTCAGGAATTATCCATTGCATTTATGGCGCTCCAAATCGACAGATTGTCTGACAACATGAAACCATCAGCAGTGGCAGTCAGCTCTGTCTAGATGTGCAGCGTACGGGACAAGTGTAACGCGCATTAACGTCGGTTTGACTACCAAATTGAGGGAGAGTTGATAAGGCTTGGAGTTGAGACCCCAATCTGGTAGCATATATTTGCGGGCATGAGGGTATCTAGCTGTAGAGTGTCAGAGAATCCAATGAGACTCTGAACACAATTTTTTTTTTTTTTTTTTAATTTTTGAAACTAAACACAACATTTTAAAGATTTTTAGTAAGCCAACATCGCTGAGAAAACGAATCAATTAGGAGGATCTTCACATGAAGAATTGATTATATTTTACTAATAATTAGCAGGATGTTTACATAAAGAAGTGACTGTCCTTTATTTTGACAGATTATATAATAGGATCTCCTTTGATGTCATTCTTGGAAATTTACAAACCTTGTAGGAATTGTGGGTCTCAGGTAACCACTTCGTCTTCTTTTGCCCTTTTTGTTAGTGAGGACAAGGACAAAAAAAAAGGGTATCAAAAACTGAAGGAAGAGATAAATGTTACTTTCACTAATTAGGATTGAAAAATTGAATTAAAATCACTTTTTTGTTGTCGAAAGGAATAAGGGAATCCGCTCTTTACATATTATAGTAAAAATTGGGAAAGTTAAAATCTTCTAATGTACATGTGCGTGTATATATATATATATATATATATCCATGTATCCATCTATATCTACATGTTTATATCTATATTAGACCAAGTGTGGAGTTTAAATTCATTCACTAGTTTGTCAATTTTCTTTGCCATAATACCTTGACTATAGATTTTAAAAATATTGTTATGCTTCCAAATTTCCAAACATGAATGTCGTGTCTGATATTATATTATTGAAGCTATTCCATAACACAAACTTTAGCTTTTACTTTAAAACATCTAATTAGACATGTCCAATGGGTTGAATCTTATCTAAATTTAATCCAAACCCAATAAATCAATATACTTAGGTAGGGTTTGAATTTAATTTATCAAATTTAAAGCCTATTCAGACCCAAACCCTGTAAGAAAGTCCACATGTATGGGAAGAGTTTGGTTTTCTATTAATTAGCTCCAAATCCAGATCCGACCCATGTATTATATATATATATATGTGTGTGTGTGTGTGTATATACAATCTATCTATGTCATAGTAAATTGCTCCAAACGTTTTAAAAAAAAAAGAGAAAAGTAAAAGCAAGTAAATGAAAGATCGAATGTAGAGGCAGATGAAACTTTAAAAATAAATAGTTTTAGTTGAATATAGTACTTTCTTTGAATTCATATATTGAATTAACATCTTGAATATTAATTTTATTATTTAAAAATAAAATAAGATGATATTTATGTTATTTTTGAACTCTATATATTTTCAAAATATTTTTACTTTAATTTTTTACTGTATCACTGTATGTTTAGAAAATTATCCACGGCTATCTGGATACTCAAACTCATGAGGGTTTAGGTGTAGCCTTACTTTTCAAACCTATTAAGGGTTTGGTTTGAATTTTTATCTAACTAAATTAATGAATTTAGATTTGAATCAAAAGATTTAATTCAAATTCCTATCTATTGACATACCTACATCCATTTGAATCCGCATATTTTAATTCATTTATGTCATATGTATAAGCTCAAGTGTGCATATATGAGAGAGTATGTACACATGTAAGTGATTATAAGGTTTTATTATAATGCGTCTAATTTTCAATATTTTCCTACCAAAATAATTTAATATAGAATCCTAATGGCCATTAACGATACTTAATCACAAATTCCAACATTATAGCAACTTTATATGAATATGAATTTTCTTATTCCCCGTTTTTCAAGATTTTTCATATAAGGAGAGTTATTTTTTTCCTTTTTTTTTGGTGTAAACAGAGGGATTCAATTTAGACGAAATCAGTTAAATTTCCACCTTGTGTCTTGAACCTTGAGTTCAATAACCCACTTTGCACCTCCCAGAGTAACACTAAACCAAGTTACTTTAAAAAAAAAAATTAAAAGAAAGTGTTTGGTCCAAATGCATGTGGAGAAAAAAGTGAAAAGACCATTTTATCCTAATTGAGTGGTAAAAATTACAAAATTTCCACACAATAAAAGAAGTGCAAGTCACATGAGCAAAAAAAAAGAGAGAGAGAGAAGAGAAAAAAGAAGAGAGAGATAGAGAGAAACAAATAGGATAGAAACATCTAAATTTTAGTCGTGCCTACTCTTCAACCTACAATCAACCATTAATCAACATGATTGATTGAATCTATTGAGGAGATGAATTTAGAGAAAAGGAGAAAGTTCCAATATGTAAGAAGCGAAGAAAATGAAATAAAGGTAATGCACGTGATCAGCCTTAAGTATATGAAATTTTCGTGAACTTGAATGTGACTCTGGATCTTCTTGTCCTCATCAAAAGGTATTTTTTGTTTTGCTGAAGTACAAAAATAGACTTGAAATTTGGCCATTTCATAATGGTGTAAATATAGAGGGGGCAAAGTGCCTATTTTCTGGGTTGATGGGGAAAAATTGAACCAACCAACAGGAGTCAGGGGGCAAAGTGAATATAACCAAAACAAAAATTGAAAAAAAAAAATCATTCTCCAATAGTCCCCTTAATTAATTAGTAGAAGATCTGAGATGCTAAAACCCCGCTAAAACCTTCCAACGCCGATAGCCGCCACGCCACAGTAAGATGCATTTCCTCCTCCGTCGCCTTCCACATTCCGACCACCACCACTATCAGTTGCAGCTTCGATGCCTCTACGACGCGGCGGCTTCGGTGAAATGCGTCCGTGACAGGGGACTCGACCACGCAGTCGAGAGAGAAAGAAACCTTAAGCCAGTGCTGAACCTAAAAAATCTCATAAAATCAGAGCCTTCAAAGTCTCTCCCGCTGTCGCTTATATCTCAATCCAGAGATTCTCTTAAAATTCCAATTCGTCCCATCGAATTCATCCGAAAATTCCCTTCAATTTTTGAAGAATTTCTTCCCTGGTGGCATTGGCATTCAACCACACGTCAAGCTGACCCCGGAAGTGCTGAATTACCGACAAGGCAAGAAGAAATTATCTACCAAAAGTGTAAACTACAGGCAAGATGTTGCTGACCGTCTTTTTAAAGCTTTTGATGATTCGTAGAATTAACAGCATTCCACTAAGTATCATTGATGGGCTGAGGTGGGAACTGGGTTTGGCCTCAAGATTATGTGAAAACTGTTGTTCCGGAATTTCCAGATTATTTTAGAGTGAGACATGATGCAAATGGAGGGTTTTTGGAGTTAGTTTGTTGGAGCAATGAGCTTGCGGTTTCAAGCCTTGGAAAAGGGGAAGGAGCCAATTGAGTTTACTTTCAAGTATTCCAATGGTTTTGAGATGGATAAGAAATATAAAAAGTGGGTGGATGAGTGGCGAAAGTTGCCATACATCTCACCTTATGAAAATGCCCTGCCATCTTGCGCCAAAAAGTGATGACTCCGATAAGTGGGCAGTCGCAGTTTACATGAGATTCTTAATCTTTTTCTTGGAAGTAAAGGAGAGAGGGAGAGTGGTACTTCAGCTTAGGCGAGTTGGTTGGGGCTCAGGTCGAGGTTTAAGAGGGCATTGTTACAACATCTGGGGATATTCTACGTGTCAAGTAAGATTGGAACTCATTCGGTGGTTTTGAAGGAGGCTTATAAAAGGGGCATGTTGATTAAGAAGGTTCCTTTGATGGACATGAGGTACAAGTATGTTCAAATTGATGGAACTTGGTGAAGGAGGATAAAAGATCGAAGAGTGTAGAGCAAAAGAAGAGTTCGTGATCTGAAGGGAGATCAAGGGGAAGAAGCATTGGAAGACGATGAAGTGGTGCGGAAGAAGATGAGGAAATGCATGATTTGTCTGATTGAGGAAGAGTGATTTGTGAATATGAAGAAAGAATGAATTCAAAAAATAGGGGAAATTATCAGGGGAAAAGATATAAAGAGAAGGAGTCTCCAAGAACTGTGTTGGGAAGATCACCTGGAAGAAACTCGTCCCAAAATGCAGGCAAAAGTAAGACTAAATTTCATCTAAGAACAGAGATTCAAGATTGTAAAGTGCTTGTGGTGGATCACTGCAGAGATTTAATGTTCAAGAAGAAAGAATAAGTCTGTTCAAGGGAAAGGGCTTTCTACGTAGGGGGGTTCAATGATGGACGGAATCAACCAGAAAAGTAGGTTTCTTTTTGCTTCATAAAGACTTTATGATTTTCATAAAGCTATAATATATTCCTTTCTGCTGTAACATTATGTAACAGAGTCTTTACCTATTAATTTATTTCTCTGATGAATCCATGAACTAGTTACGTTTCAGCTTTTTTGTGTTCAGTTTGTTGCAAGGTTTTCCTAAGCCAAAAAATTGTGGCAGTAATATTTGGATCTTTTTATTTGTGTCTGAGATATGCTTCTAGGCATAAAATTCCCTTCTCCATTATCTCCTGTTTTATCACGTAGGCCTTTACGGTAGCCACTCAAATTATGGTGCAATGCTCTTGCTTCACAGTATTTTGAATTATTTAATTACCTTTCAAGAGAATATGCATTCTTATGGCTTAGGTGTTCAAGAAAATCTTGAAATTCTCAAATGAGCATATGCATGTCCTAACATTCAATGCCTGGTTCAAGATGCCTTATTATTGAAGATGATAATTTGTTTCCTCAAGCATTAAGTATAGTACCGCAGGACCATGAATACGAGTTCTCTTCCTCAAGTAGTAAATATAGTAAACAATGTTCTTACAGCATTGTATTTCATCTTTTATTCCAAATCCACCTCAACTTTAATTCCGCCAAACTATATTGCTTATCTGGTTCAGAAACTTATGGTTTCTTCATGTCTCCTTCCTCCACTCGTCGCCTGTCTTCTATTGCTCTAGCTGCTCTTCAATTTTGACAGTCTAAACTAGTTGCTCTTCTGCTTATCAGCTAAGGCACTTCAGCTTTGAAAAAGGTAAAGGAATGGATCTCTTTTGGCCTGCGCTAAATCCAAAGTTTGGATTCTCCGTGCAAGCGGAAAACCTTTTCCTTTGTATTCCTGTTTAATTGTTTTATGCTCTAGCTACCGTTGATTCTTTAGCTTTTCTAGACAGGCCTGTATAGTCTAGGAAATCTTTTGCTAATGGCAATTTGTATTCTCAAAAACGGGTTTCTTCCTCACCCTGCATGGTTAGCACAAGTGTTGTGAATGTTCAAGAAATATGAGGTTTGATTCTGAATTATTTCACGTTAGTTTGTAATCAGAAATGTAGTTTTCAGATTTCCCATACCTATCATGCGTGGTCCATCTAATATAGAATGACCATTACAGACCTGTTTGATGATACTTTTCCAGTATAAACAGGATGATAGTGTGGGGCTTGGGTTGGGAAGCCCGATGTGCGCTCTTTTTGCTGACTCTTAGATCATTGTGATTTGATTTTTTTTGTCATCTCAACTACTTTGTTAGATCAAGTACTTCAATATGTGTGTTTATGTATATTAGGATGGAGATGGGACATGTATAGTTTTACTTCTTCTTTTCCCCTTAGCCTGCTATTGCTTTCACTATTTTGACTCGAGAAGTGGGAATCTGAAACTAGTCTAGAGAGTAATCACGCCCTTAATTGGTTCTTTCTGGTTGCTGTTTTTTTTTTAACTTTTTCTTTTGTGCTTGTAGTTCTGTTTCTCCTTAATCCTTTTCTTCTTTTTCTTTTTGGGGTAGGTATCTCCTTTAACTTTCTTACGTTATAACTATTTTACTGGTATAGGATATGTTGGTTATATATTCGACATACTATTTAGTGTTTATTTCTGTTCAAGAGGTGATGCTCCTTTGCGTGAATATCCATTGCTCTTTTATCTAAATGTTCTCTCTCTCTGGGGATGGAACTGGGGTTTTGAGGTAATTTCCTGAATTTGCTACTTGAATTCATGAGTAGTTAACTCTGAGAGAATGTATAATACCAACTTGTACTTTCTATTCTGATAATCCTCTTCTTATTAAAGAAATGATGAGCTGGGATCTGTCCTTTATCAAACTTTTAGGTACCTTTTAAGATTGGTAATCATAGTACTGCTTAAAGGATGCACTAATTTTCCATTAATATAGAAAAATAGTTTTGAGCAGCTGCATGAAGTGAAAATTCCAGAAAGTGGAAGATTTGATATGCTGTACGTTCCTGCCATGATTAAAATACTTTAGTAGTACTGCACCTACCACTTAACCGAGCATGAAAGATACCGATCTCCATCCATAGTTTAGAGATTTGATATGCTGTATGTTGTGGATCTCCAGAAGTGGAGTGTGCCTCCAGAATTTTGCATCTGCTCATCTCAGGGGAGGTGATGCCCATATGGAATGAAATCAAGAAGAGCATTAGGAATATAATGACATTCTTAGTCTTTTGTAATTAGGTCGAGTACATGAGCTGCTGTTTGGTACTATAAATAAAACGGAAATGTGGGCCTTAATAATCACAATGAGGCATCACTACTCACCCTTGCTTAAAAGTTCAAACTTCTTAAAATAAGCTTAGTCACTTTGAGTCTGTAACCAAGTCTGTAATGCCAAGATTTCTAAGAAGCCCATGGTGGTTATCATCATCTTAAGGTAACATGAACATGCAAAAGTATGCCCATGTATGGTTACTAATTGCCCAGGTGCACAGAATTAAGAGCATGAATATAATAATATAATGGCGTTCCTAACCTTAACCGTGGCTGTTGAATTTTTAGATTTCTTCGTGGATCAGGAACATAGTTTGTTCTTGGTTAGTGTTTGCCACGATGAATCATGAGTTTGTTTGTCTTTTCTAGTCTTTCTCATGAATCAGGGGTTGTGGGAAAATAAGAACATCAGAGAGTTCACTCGGTAAAAAATCTCTGCTTTCCTATCTATGGTGAAGCCATCTATTACCTACAAGCTTTTCAATACATCATATTACTATTTTATGGTAATGGATAGCCAAATGTTCAGTTGCATCCCCTTTCTTGTGCGCGGGTTTAGCACTATCCTCATTGGGATTTTTAAGTTTGAAAGATAAATAGGATACAAGCGGGGGACATTTGCCAACTTCTTCATCGTTTCGTCATCCTTTGTAAGGCTGATGTGTGCTGCCGCATGACTTCTTTTATTTTATTTATCTTTCGGTCTTTTCCACCTTGTTTCTTTCACTTCTTCTCGCTTGGTCTCCCATGACCTGTGATTTTTTATTTATATTTTGTTTTCAAAATCTCACTTCTATTCTCCATATCCTAAATATTTCTATGCTTTGTTTCTCTTATAACACCGTTCTCTTCTTCCCTCCCCTGAATAAAGAGAAGAGAAGCTACAAGAACGCAAAGTAAGAAGGAGTGAAATTCAGAGGAGAATTACCGTGCTCTTTCAGATTACTACCATCAGGTCTCTCTTTATATCTGTTTTTGCTTTTTTCACAAGATTTGCGCTGCTCAACATGAATTTTCTTATTAATTCTTTTCTTCTGAATTGTATTTTTCCATGCTTTCTCTCAAAACAGGAATGGCCATGGAAGAACAATCATCAAGAACTGTAACATCATCAAGAAACTGTTCTGTGCAGGCTTCTCTTTCTCTTATCTCATCATCGGGTTTTCTTTTATAGTGGTCTCCAATTGTGTTTTGGTTATTTTTTTCGTTATTTCTTATCTTAGATTTAACCCTTTTGGTTTCCCTTATTTCGTCCTGCATATAATGTTTAGCATGTATTCAGGGGGTTTTGGTAATCTTGATATGATATTAATGATGCAGGTAGCTTAGTCCAAACTTTAGGAAAGGTGGATTGTCATCAGGAGAGGAACTGCTTGAATATTAGGTATAGGGAATGCTCTTCAGAAGCTTTTGTAGTTATTGATGGTCAATCAGAATCATACTGCAGAAGGCTTGAGAAACCTCTTATGTGACCTGCAGAAGCAAATTACTGATGTGAAAACCTTCTATTGACTGAACCAGTACTTATGTTTTTAGTAGGTAGTATCAGCAACAATGCTTTGTGTGGTTGTAGGTTACAAAGGATGGCAAATGAAACTGGGTTTGGACTTAAGGTGATTAGATTATCTTCCTGGAGAATAAATATCTACATGTTGACTATTAATGTGTACCCAAAACTATGTGTTTCTCTATGAATATGAGTAATTATAATTCTGGAGTGCAACTTTACTGTGGTTGATGTGTGCTGTTTCATACAAAGCATCCTTCGAGGTTCAGTACACACTATTGTTGAACAATCAGTTTTTTCTATTTTATGTAAACTGAAATCAGCAGATTGTTTCTTGCCATGTTATGACTTCAATCTTTTGCTATATTTAGGGTTTTTTGTAGTATAAATCTAGGTAATTTTAAGTTAAATCCCCTCAAAGACCTTTGCTATACTCGCTAGGCCCCCATAAAATGCTGGGTTAATCCCTAATGCTCTGCCGTTCTTTTATAACTTGGATGGGGATATGATGGACCAAGAAAGAAAGCCATGAAGGTATTTATCTTCCCCTATCTCTTGCTATAGGTTAATTCTGGCTCATGCAAAACATGATAGCTTGAGAAGAATAGCTGTTACTTCTGCAACCATGGTCTTTCGGAACATTTTAAAATCTGTCGTTCTGTTGGTTTATCAATCTGATTCAGGCAATGATGCATAAAGACAAAGAAGTTTGTCTGTGACTCGTTTATGCATGTGCCTGATGTTGTGTAGTATTTGCCTCTGAGATATCAGAAACTGCAAGCCCCTTATGAAGACAAGGTGAAATGTTGCAGCAAGCTTCACATTTCTGGATAAACTTCAAGACCAAATTATAGGTATTGAGCTTTGTGCCACCATATCTGGATATTAAGCCTGCATATGCTTGTTACTCAAGGAGAATTGTTGCAATGAACTTGGTTTCCTACCCTACACTTGGCATTTAACTGTACGAATAAAATTGTGACTCCATAACATCAATTACTCATATGGCTGATATCATGCCACAACTGTTGACTTTAGTAACCTAAGTGGTCGCAAGGTTCATGAATTGGTTGGGGAAGCGATCCACCCAGAAATCTTCGAAATATGAATCACTACACTAATTTTTGCATCAGGTCCCGAAAATGCAAGTTTGATCACATCGACCATTGCAAATAACTGAAATATAATCTTGGATGTTGCAAGATGTTTAGAAGTTCTTTGAGCTTTGAATTGGTTTGTGTACTTAAAAAAAACTGCAATGAGGTTCATCATAATTAATGAACCCCACCTTCATCTCCAACAGAAAATATGTCAGTGGGCCTCTTGATTTTTGAATCTGATACCATCTGCCAATGGGTTTTGGGGCAAGTACAGTTAGATTTAGATGCGGGACGTATGATTATTGTATCTTTTTTATGATTTGATATACATTTATGTGACTTTGTTGTATTTCATTATTTGGTGTACACTTAGGGTGCATTTGATGAAATTGAAGTCTGAAATCTGAAATCTAAAGTCTGAACATATTAAGATCTGAACCCACTAAATTTAAATATTAAATTGGATTATCAAACGAAGCCTTAATATAACTTTTGTTGTATGCCAAGAAATACAATAAAATTACGTAAATGTATATCAAATTACGAAAGAAGTACAATAGCAGTATGAACGCACCTAAACCTATCCATACCGGCCCCATCCCCCTTCCAATGTGAGCCAAAAAGGTTGGGAATTACGTAGTAATAATGAATGAAACTAGAAGGTGGTGCTGGTTGAGCTATAAGTGTGATGGCCCTAACTTTTCGTGTGGCTTAAATCCCTATGCAGTACTCAGCCCACGAGCGCATGCCCCAACAATGTTTGTAATCCATGTTACACCACTAATGTTCACCAGTAGTTTGTAACCATATCCATCTTTTCATATTTGATTTTTGTTCCTTCTCCTAAAAAAAAAAAAAATTAGACCCCCATTTGGATTGTTATTTTTAGAATTTTTTTTAAAAAAAATGTACTGTAACAATTTGATATATATATGTTAAAAGATAATTAAAAAATATGTTAACGGAAAAAGTAAAATTTTTTCAGTTTGATCCCCGAATAAGCAAATATATAATAACTAGGAAAGAAATATGTACTCTTGTATTTTCAGTTTTAGAACTTTTCAAACTGGATAAATCAAGATTTAGTTCCTTTGACCCTTTCGACAAACAAATGACTGAGGATGGAACCTTTAATTTCGAGGAAGTTCCTCGAATTCTTTATAACTATAGTGTAGACTAATTAACAGCCTTGTTAGGTGTGGAGTGCCTTAAAATACATAGTAAAATGGTCTTTTTGGACACTCAAGATACTTATAAAGAAGGATTTAAAAAGTTTAGTGAACTTAAATAACATATATTATATGAGTAATACGCTCATTTACACGAAATGGGAGAACGTTTGGATAGAGTGCTATTTGAAATAGTATAAAATAATTATTATTATATTTTTTACGATATGATGTATGTGACATAAGAAAATATTTGAAAGATTAAAAAAATAGGATTGAAAAACTCATTTGTAATGCAAGCACAAATATTTATTTCAGATAATGACTTATCCATTAATGTTTTTATACAACTATATGACTATACCATATAGATACTTGTTCTCAAATCGACCATATGACTCCCAATTTGTCAAAAAGAACAGAATATTTGAAAGAACAATCTAGGCAGGGACCATTTTCAATTCCTTTCATTGCTCAATTCTCAAGCTGAAGACAAATTCTAACATCCCTACTTGAACAATACGTGGTGTTTTCTTAGCTGCCTGCCCAAATGTCCTAAACTCGTACTGTCCCAAGCCTCTCAATTAATGAGCTCACCTGCATGTCCCCAATTATATATATATATATATATATATGGGGATTAATTTTTCGTACACTGACAGTTATATATATATATATATATATATATATATAGATCATCATTTCCAATTATCTTTTTCAAGCATTCTTTTTACATCAAAAATACCAATAAATAAAAGTCTTTGTTGCCATTTTGTCATTTCTTCTTGTCTTGTATATAATGGCCTCTTTTATCATTTTTGCCTCTTTATTATTTTTTTTCCTTTTTCTTTCTCCCATTGGCATGTTCCCTCTTGCAATCTCTTAATTTGTATGTCACATAAGTGAATTATTGGCCAGCATTTCTTCAATTTGTCAACCAAAAAATGCCTGTTCAAATTCTATGTCTGTGCATTATTAATTGAGTTGAGTATGACATGTCATGATTTATTAGTTAATTAAATGTTCCTTCTCTATATCAACTTATTGCATGCCAACCATAAACCACAAATTTGTACAAAATCAGCCAATCTTCTTGCGAGTAATGTTCATCAAAGTCACATGTCATGACTAGCAAGTTGATCACATTTCCTTTCTCCCTTTTTTTATTCAAACAAATGACATAAGGTAAAGAAATAGGTTGAAGAAATACCAATTAAACTAACTAATACGGTTAATTAAGACTTTGGTGCTTGATGGAATGAATATGACAATTTATGTAGCTTGTTATTCCAAGAGTGCTTGTGTTTTTTTCTCATCATGACTAATTTTCTTGACAAGTTCATCATACAAAGCAAAGTGCACCAAGGGCAAAGTTTTTTAGATGCACAAGGGTTGAAAAAAAAACTTGCGTGAAAGACTGAAAGTACAAATTGAAACTTTGTCCTAAAAGACTAAAAATCCATTTTGGAACTTGTCAAGCAGCATACATGATGAGGTAATGAACTAGATTAGATTAAATTACACAATACATAATAGTACTGAAACTGATTTAATCTTGGACATCATTTGGATGAGTACATTAGAAGAATTCAAGTTTAAGTAAAATTTTTTTCGTTTGGATTGCCATTTTCTAGATTCTTTGTAGAAAAAGTATATTATAACGATTTAACGTATACGAAATAAAAAACTGTTTGACTAAAATGGTCACAGAAAACGTAGCCCCGTTTGGATTGCATTTTCCGTCATTTTCCATGAAAAAAATACTTGTAGCGATTTGATGTATGTGAGGGGAAAAGGTAATAGGGAAATGTGATCACGGAAAACGACGTAATTTTTCGGCGAAAAATAGCAATCCAAACAAGGCCTATTTGTAGGCGAAAAATTTCAATTGAACAGATATTTTCTAGAAGGAAGATAGAAGCTTGGGTGCAAGTAAAGATGATCAATCAATTATGATGTTACACTTGTTACAACGAAACTTCAAATACAGACTGAGCACCACACACCAAAAACTCTTTGACTTTCATTTCATACGTCATTCAATTAATGCTGCGACGGATATCTTAGGACAAAATTCTTTTACTTTTCCTCGGGAATTGACCATAATCTTCTCAAAGCAAAGATTTTATCCTCAAGTAAGAACAAAAACCTTTTCTTTTTTCCCCCTAGGCCTTGGCAATTGTCATGGGATTTGGGATACATTTTTTGTTGCTGACATTTTCTCTCTCTTTTGGCTTTTTTTTTTACGAATTTTTGTCGATTTTATCTCTCTTTTAGCATTCTAACCGTTACACTTAACCCAAGAAAAAGAAACAAAAGAAAAGAAAAAAGAAGGCAAGTGTAACACTAAGGACCTATATAGGGTGGCAAGTGAAATTCTCAAAAACCCCATATAAGATTTGTGGAATTATCCCTAAAAATTGACAGGCAAAAGCATGGAGCCAGAAATTTGACTTGAGGTGTTCTTGAATCAGAGGATATGGTGCTCGTTGGCAATTTGGTGGGCCTTCAAGTTCAATATGATTATTATCTTTTTCTTTTTCTTTAATTATTTTTCCTCACTACCCTTTCCTTCTCCGTGGAATTATCATCAGGAAAGATGCAAATTGAATCCCTTCTTTCTTTAAAGCAGCTGATGATTATCACTCCAATATTTCACAAACAGAACCCAAGTATTAAAAAAAAAAGGATAGCAGTTAAATAACAAAAGCAGAACAGGCTAATTGTCTGTAGGAACATTTCTTGGAAGCATTATTGTAGTAAACTTGCCCATTCTGAAAATAGAAAGTTGTTTGCCTGATATGTTGGTTTCTTCTTCCTTCAAAATTTTTATCCTGATGTGCATAGGACAAAAATCTTTGTGAAGGGATTTTTGGTGTAGGAAGAGGAATGACTGATAACTTGTGGGGCGTGTCCAAAGAAATTATTGCAAGGAACCTGTAAAACAGCAGACATCTTGGCATAATCAGTGGGAAGAAGATTGAACATTGAACAAGATTCTTGGGATTATATTAAGAGGGATAAGGGGTTGTCTCCTGGCATTATTGGTGAGTGGGGACTCATCTAAACATAAATATTCTTTCAACTCCTTTTGATTATAGCAGTACTACTTGCAAGTTTGTAACTTGAGCTGTTTTATCCAAAGGATGAAGATGATGATTAGAGCAAGGAACAAAAATGAATTGAAAATTCTTAGTAGTATATTGCTTTTTTACAAAGTTGGTGGAGAGAATGATTAGGGACCCAACTTTAGTACAAAATTGGCCTAAAACATGAGATGTACCATAATAAACAAGCGAAGGCAATTTTCTGAAAGACAGCTAAGAATCTAATAAGTTTACTACAATGTTCAAAAAGACACAACTTGACATTAACAGAAGATCAGTTGCTTTCTCTTTTTTCACAAAGTGCTTTCACATCCTTTGCCCTACTCAAGCTTTTACCACTGTTCTTAACTTATTGCTCTTTAAACATGTTTTGTTTAGTCTTTTTGGCAGAAAGAGAACTGACAGATATTTTCCCTCACACTCTTTTCTTTGAAAGTGACATTTGAAACCCAAAAAGAGTTTTCTTTTCTTCTTCCAATTGTTTGTCCATTCTGCCTTTCTCATGTGTATCCTTTTTTCCGGACTACCAACTTTTTAGAATTGGAAGAACAAATTGTTATTGTTTTTGGTTTTGTTCCTTCTCTAGTCTAATCACATTTCAATTTTGTTTTAAGTGATTCTTCATTTGGCACTGGACTACTTGAAAGAATAAAGAGACACTAGTACTATCATTTTGACCAAAAGAATAAAAGAGTGCGCTTGGAAAAGAGGATTACTTGGAAACGATTTTTTGGCGTAGAATTTTAAGGTGATATTAAAAAGATAGTTTAAAAAAATAAAGAAAAATATTTGAAAAAACGTGTTTGGTGATACGTTTAACAAAGTCATGCTTAGGAAAAAAACTCTTCAGCTCACGTAATTCACTTGAAAAATTGAATAAAAACCTTTTATGTGAAAATATAAGTAATGTAAACTAAAAATTATCACTAATGACCACAAGAAATTGAACCACAAGACAAACATATAGTGAATAACTCAAGAAAACATAGAGTATTAACCAACGCACACTCCATCAAAGACCATTTAACACTATCCGCTTTCAGACACCAACGGTTCCAAACGGTCTGCAAAGTATTCCTAGAAGTGGATGAAAAGAAGAAAAAAAACACAAGACATCAAAAACCTTCTCTGAACCAAACTGACACAAATACTACTAAACCAAGTGGATGGGCAACGTACGTGGGAGTGGTCACCATGTTTGAAATACAATACAAAAGCAGGCCGTGCACTTGATTGAATTTTTTTTTTTTTTTTTTTTTACATGCAATGGAAGTGACATTAATTCAGATGCCAATTGGATCATTCACAACACCGCATACAGGACTAGAGGTCTTTTCGTTTTCCACAACGTAAGCCGCATAGAAAAACACCAAAATCCAAAGAATGAGTATGAAATTTAAAAGCAAAAGGACAAATGTTGTTAGTACTAAAGAAATGTCTAACAGGCACCAAAATTGGCAGTAGCATTTAACATCCATGGGAAGAAAAAGCCAGAGACGAAGCAAAAATGTACACATTGTAGTTTACAGGAAGAAAGTATTGACAAAAATATTCATAAATAACAGCTGTCCGCATTGCACACTTTCAATCCCCCTTTCAGTATTGTATCTTTCCTAACGCCTCTCCCCCAATTGTCTCGCAAGATATTTAGAACAATCCAACCACAAAGTTTAAAAAGAACCCAGAAAGAAAAATCCAACAAATATGAATAATACAAAATCCCAGAACTTTTGAACTCATTATCCAATGCTACTATCAACCAAGAAAAGAAAAATGATTGTATGGATGAACTAAAAAAAGAACCCTCCTTGATCCCCACTTATTATGCATTGCAATCTCCTTGTGAATTTGGTCCAAACACCTCAAGAATTGCAATGATATTCCTCCACTCTGACTTGATCTTGGACCTGTAGAGAAGCTTCTTCTTCCTGGAAGTTTGATTATCAAATGTAAGCACAATCTTGCCTGGTTCCCCAATTTTATAGCTTCCACTGATCACTGGTTCATCTGTTGGTCCAGACTTTCTTGACTTTTGTACAATCACAGTGTAACCACCCTCAGCACTCCGGTACAAATTCAGCTCCATGTGTTACTTCCCCATCCTACTACTTCTTACCTCCCACACAAGAGTGCTGCCAGCCTGCGTATTCCAACAATCCCAAGAAATCATTAGTTAAAAATCATTGCTTTATCATATCTACAATTAACCGAAATGTTATAGACGACAAGCACTAATTATTACCTCAGTAGCTGGGAATTCAACAGTTTGCTTAGATGATGGCTTGATAATTTCCTCTGTTGCAGCTTCAGCAATAGTAAATTCTTGTTCGGCCCCCCTGCTAAGACCACCATAACTGTACAGGTACTGTTCAGGTGCTATGTACCTGATATTTCACCAATTCCAAAAAAAGTAGATGTTACATTGATATCAGGCATGTATTCAGAATTGGGAAAATTAATTAACCAAACAGAGAGAGACGGGCAAAGATTCCTGCTTACTTGAATAGGGTCTCAGCAGTTTTGGAAGGACCGGCAAATACAAACTTGTCTTGGTCCTTGTGGTCAAGAATGGACTGATCATCCTATTGTAGGCCACGTACCACCATGGAACATTGATGAACACCTACACAGAGATCACCAACATCATCCCACATGCGAATCAATTCCAAATTTAACAACCAACACTTGATTCATTAATATTAATAAATCAAAATTATCAAACTCAATAACCAGTCACAAGACAGAATCTTAGTATCTGAAGAACAAAAGTCAAAATGGATATGAACCTGTTTTGCAACAAATTCAGGATAATTGTCCTGCAACAATTGGAGGGCTTGATTGGTGGCCTGTCTCAACTCCTTCTTGAAGAGGAAGAGTCCGGGGAGTTCTTGAGATCATTGACTTGAACGATTGTGTTGATCCCATCAGATGGAAGTCCAGCCTTCCTGATACTCTTCTCCAAGAACTGAATTCGCCACCTCAGGAACTTAGAACGCTTGTCAGCATCAGCAAAAGCGTTCTGATACAATTCCTTATCCTGAAATTCACCAAAAGCGTTGTACAAATAGGGTGTCCTTCTTTATCCACTCCATGCATGTAAACAACCTTTTCCAGTCCACTCCAACACCTTCTTCCTCCAACAGTCCCCTCAATTCCAAATTCTTTTCGCCAGGCCACAACGCTTTTGAGCATGGCAAAAGCATGCCTTGACCTTGAAGTCTCTTGCCCTGAGGAACTTGAGAAGGATCACATCACTTCTCTCATCGGCCAAAAGAGGAATTCCCCATATGGATACTTCCTCCGGGCCCTTTGGTTCCTGCCGCGACTTCCTCTTTTGGTTCCTCCTTTGGCTGCTCCTCCACCTGAGCAGCTGCCTCAGGAGCGGGGCGGCAGGCCGGGGGTGGTTTCTTCAACTATGGTTTCCTTGATTTCTTCAGCCTCAGCCTTTTCCTCCACCTTCCGCAGCCACAACAGGGGCAGGCTGTGGCTCTGCTGGTGGTGGTGTAATGACTTCCTTCTTTTCTTCAACAACCGGCTCGGCCTCAGGCTTTGGTGGTTCCTCCGCTACAGGTGGAGGGACTTGAGCAGCAGGCGCCTCGGCCTCAGCTTCCTTCTTCTCTTCAGTTTTCGTTTCTTCAACCTTCCTTCTTCTCCACCTCTTCAGTCGGTTTTACCTCCTCGGTGGCAGCCGCCGACGCCGCGGCTTCCGCCTCCGGTTCTGGCTTCTTCTCCTCCTCCGGTGCTGGCTTCTTCTCCTCCTCCTTAGCCGGAGCAGCAGGAGGCGGCGGAGGCGGGGCAGTGAATTCATGCTTGTCAAGCGCCTCCCGAATCAACTTTTTGAACTCATCAATAGCCTTCTTCTGCGGGTCAGGTAATTCTTCAACAACGTTGGTTTCTTCCTTAAATGAAGCAGATTCAGCAATCTTCTCCCTCAGCCTTCTCAGCCTCAGCCTCGAGGGTCTCCACAGCAGCCTCTTCCGCCGGCTCTCCATTGCCGCCTCCGACTTCGGAACCGGTTCAGGCTCCGGTGTGGGCTACCGTTGATTCCTTCTCAACAACAGCCTGAACATCGGATACCACCACCTCCGCTGGTGCCTCTGCTGCTGTAGTCTTTGTTTCCTCCGCCATGCCTAACAAGTTTCTTCAGTAAAAGAAAAAAGAACACAATAAAAACCCAAGTTTCTTCAGTAAGAGAATTTTCTGGAAAGCAAGGAAGTTGAGAGGGGAGAGGGGAGAGGGGAGAGGGGAGAGGGGAGGGGTTGATGGGCCTTGAATTTGGGAAGGATTTGAGGGGTTCTCAAGTTATGGGAAATGGGGAGGAGGCTAAATATGAGAAACGGGGAGGGGACTAGGGGAGGGGGTTTAGAAGGGGAAACTAGTGTGTGAGTGTGTGAGAGAGAAAATGGAAAGGAAACAGACTGTCAAGAGGGGAAACGTCTGTCTTGACGGGAGAGAGGGAGGGGCCGAAGGGGAATTGCCAGCTCGTTACCACTCTTGCCGTGGGGTCCACACCACTCATACCACCACTCTTTCCACTCTCTTAACCGTTGATATAGCGATGATTCATTCGTTCGTTCAGCTTACAAGTCTAAACTACAACTACGAAGAAGTAGGCAGCGGTTTTGTGTATAATTGTGGGTAAATTACACCAATAGTCCCTAGAGCTTTTAAATTAGGGGCAAAAAAAAAGTTGAGCAGCCATTAAACTATTACCCTACGTCTACTTCGACCATCAAACTATTTTTTTGATTTAAAATGGTCACTGAAAAAATACTTTAGTGGCTAAAAGTGTACAAGCGAACTAATTTAGTAGCCATAGGAGTTTTTTAGATTTGGATTGAGAAGTTCAATAGATATATTTGCCCTTAAATTTTTGACATGTGATTTGCACACTTTTGGTCTGTTTTAAAAATTAAGAACAAAATCCGATGAAATGATCATGGAAATATTAATTAGTTAGTTGAGTAGTTGAATTGAGACGAAATAATTTGATAGTCAAAAGTAGAATTACGAAATAATTTAATAGTCATCAGATTTTTTGCGCTTTAAATTATATGCATAGACAAAAATTGTTTGGAATTTTTCAAAAACAATATTACAGTATTTTTATTATGTAGTGAGATAAAAAAAAAGTTGTTGGAAGGATAAAAAATTGATTATTAAAAAGTTATATAATGCAAGCAAAAGTTTTTCTTTTCTAGATAATAGCATATCCAAACAATTGATGAAAATCTTTTTTGCTTTGTGGTTTTCTAAACAAAGCATTTTGATCCCAAGTTGTATTTCGGTTTATTTCTACCTCAAAAGGACATGGACGCATGCAAGAGAAAGATTTCAACCGATAAAAATGGAAAAATGTGAGTTTTTTGGTTCCTTCTTGCCCTTGAGGTGCTGGATGTGGTGCGCGATATGTTTGAAATTGGTTATGGAGTTCGTGATTCAAATACAGTGTTATGAAAATATATGTAGGACAGAAGTATCTCATTTCAAATGTTGTTGGCTAAAATTGCAGAAGATGAAAATGTTAGGGACTATTATGAGAACTTTACATAATTGCGGTTTATATGTGTGTACTGTATACGATAGAAAATAATTAATTATTTTTTTGTCAAAAATAATTAATTAATAATTGTGTAGAATCTTGTGAATTCTATGATATATGTCTGTCTCGACATCCGTAAATGGATCTTTCGAATTTATCAAACTTATGCTTGCTATTTTTGGCTTGTAACGCCTAATTTGAATCTTTTTCAGTTTGAGGACGGCGGTTAGAAAAGAGTTTTTCTTTTTTGTTGGGCGTATACCTCAATGAAGCTAAAATATTTTGTGCGCAAAAGAATAAAACTTATAATCTGACTATCCAAGAAACGTTAGACGAATGTCATCTCCATATTTTGGTTAATTGTACGTCTTAAAATCATTAGACTAACGTCTTCTCGACTTGATAAGAAAAAAAAAATTAGCAGTTTATCGCTCTGAATCAATAATATACGTTCATTTTTCAGCCGAAAATGAATATTCTATTAAGTAGAAAACAAATCCAAACTGTCGCGAAGCTTGATTCGAAGTTTTGCTTTCACATTTAGTAAGATTTTAAAATTTAATTTCTAACTCAACTCGATCCTAAATTTAATAGGTTGGAGCTCGATGTAAAAGTGCAAGTTTATTTTATTTTGAATTTTTTTAGAAATAATACATAGATAAAGTGTTAGTATATCAAATGAAAATTAAAAAAAAAATTCTTTTGAGCCTTATTGAGCCAAATGTTTATGAGCTCAAATTTTGGGTCGACAATCTAATCCAATCTTAATATTTGTTTGAGCTCTGTTCAAGCTCATCATAGTCTGATTCAAGTCAAGCCCAAAAATAATTGAAATAAATGGTTGCTTTATTTACAGCCCTAGAGACAAGAAAATGAAAATGTGAACTTCTGCTGTAATAACTCCATAAAATAATATTAGCTCATGAATTGGATATTGAAACCTAAAAAATGATATTTCCAATTAACCGAGTGGTGTATTAGCTAAAATGCAAATCAAGCAGGGGAGACAAACAATTTTAGTAGTTATTCTTAGGTAATTGCAGTCACATATTGCTTCGACTAATGGAATCTACAAAGTAAAAACAAGTAATTCATTGTTTAGCTTTCATAAGTAAGGTAGTTCTAGCAGAATCCCTCGAACTATTATTATGCAAATTTCTCTTTTTGTATGGATCCCTTTAACAGAAGAATGAGAACCAAAATATTGAACGTTAGGCTGTTAAGGTACCTATAAGCAATAAATGGAAGAACCAATTTAGAATGATGATGTGCCGCTTTAATCTTCACTTAACCACCAATTAGGTAACAAATGCTGGCAAAGAATAGCTAATATAAACAAAGACAATTTGGAAGAACTTGTTGACATATACATAGTCTACTAGAGGCTTAAGTATACTCTTGGGCGATGACACTAGTGAAGTTCCATCTTGTGAGGTTCATATTTATCAAAGAAAATTACAGAAGTGATCAGAATTCCAAGAGATGTATATTTACTAAAGATGCCAAATATTTTAAAAGGCGCTAATTAACAAAGAATTTAGAGAAGTTGGTAGTTTTCTGCTGTTTGTTATGCTTTTTATTTTGTTCGGATTGCAATTTTTCAAAGAAATTTTTTTACATTTTCGTGATTATGTTTTCAAATCATTTTTTTAATTTCACATACATCAAATCGCTATAATACATTTTTCTACAGAAACTCCAAAAAATTGCAATCCAAATGGCAGCGTTTTGACGTAAAGGAGGGAATATTATGGTTAGAAAATTCACTTTCCATGTTAACTGAAGAATTATTTACATACAGAGATTTGACAATAAACTAGGGAATATCATGAAAAGAAATATTACTTTTCAGACATTTTTATAAGCTTTTACGTCATTTGTCATTATCAACATATGAAAAATTTAATTTGGAAGGTTCATAATGTATATCAAGGATCTTCTAGAGAAGAATATACTTTTCAATTGATTACTAGATAAGATTTGGTGAAAACCCCATTAGTTTACTTAAAGAATAAATACCGTCAACTTTCAAAACAATGGGCAAAAGTTTGTGGTCCGATGCTCTAATTTTCTAAACCTCATGGGTCAACCCCTCAATCAAGCACGTTGAAGAAAAATTTTTACCTCGAGTTGCGCTAAATTCTTTGAAGCTTAAAGCTCTATTTCTCAATTTTGAAATTCCAAAATAAGAAGTGCGTTTTTTTCTTGAAATCTAGGCTTAAGACATTTGATAAAGTTTATGAAAAAAACATATTATGGTTTTTTTTAAATTTTTTAGCAGGTGAAAGATAGGATTTAAAAATCGAAGATATTTCAATAAGTTTATGAAAAAAGCACATACTATTTTTTAATTCTTTTTTTTTTTGACAGAAAAAGAAGTGAGATTTAAACAGCGACAGAGGAAAAAAAAAGAATTTAAATTGAGGACCTTTAATTTCAGATGTCTCAGCACTAATTAAGACCTCCTGGCCATATATGGTTATTTTAGCTGTGAAGACAACATTTTATTTGTGTACTAAAATTTTTTGGCCAGAATTGATGTGGGTGTTGTTTTTGATTAACTTTTTATGCACTGAATGCATAGTAATTTTTTTACAATAACAATTTTAGATGTATATTACATATATGTATGATTTGAATTTTAAATTTGAATTTATATTACACAGTATGATCTAAACTTGCTAGTGAAAAAAAACTGACAATAATGTATAAAAAAGTAAAGTTATCCTTTTTTTTTTTAATATTACCCACTTTTGGGTTGAGAAAATCTGTGAGCGAATTTAGAGATCAGCCTATTGTGGTATATGCTTGTGACACACCTTTCAGCATGCCAAAATGTAATCTGACAGAAAACGGTTGGTGCAATGTACTTTGGAACATGTGGGCGTCAAACATTAGATTAGAGGGAGCAAAAAGAAAGCAAGAAGAAACGGAACGAGTCGGACATTCTTGGTACCCTGACACGTTGTGTCCGGAGATGCATATCCTTTACAAACAGGCTGTCAATTGAGCCAACGTTGCTTCAAAGAATTAACAACTAAAAATGCCGGCTTATTAGACCATTGTGTCAACTTAATTATTAAACAACTCTTTAATCAACAAAATTGTTTGCTTCATTAGTGTAGATTTTAATGAAATTATGATATTTTATTAAAAGAATTAACAAAATTTCTTTGCATAAAATCCGAAAAAAAAAGAAAGAAAGAAGGAAAAGTTTTCCTTTTACTCAAAAGAAGAGAAAAAAGAAAATAGTTTTAATTCTTAAGAAAATGGTTAACCACTAAATTAACGTTACATCGAAGAAAAAATTGCACTAGGTGACATATGATATCTACGTGGCTAAATATTTTGTTCTTCTCAAGTAGCTTAAATTTTTTTTTATTTATAGAAATTAGAAGTCTCTATTAAGAAATTATTGTATATCTACCAAAATAAAGAAAGGAAATAGAGAAAATATGTCTATTACATATTACTACATCCCATTGACTAATTTCCTCATATCTTTGTATTAATTACCATCACATAATCACCACACACATTTGGCTTTTTCTGAATTGTTTTAATTTAAAAATCAATCAGAATCCAAAAGCACCAATTACTGCTTTTGCTGTTTTAGCTTTTTCTTTTTAAAAAAAATTAAGAAAAGCTGTAAGCATATTTGAAAAGCAATTTAAAAACATAAAAAATGTACTAATTTTTTAGAATCAAAAACTAAAATTAATTACCCGAAATCATTTGAAAACAGACCCAATATCTACAACTTTTTTTTTTTTTGGGAAAGACACCATATCAAATATATATATATATATATATATGCATGTATATGTAACGGTTATGAACTGTGAGGTTGAGGACACGTCCGTGGGTGTGGTGTGGTGGACCATTAGCCCTCCGTCTTTCATGCCTCTAAAGGAATGGAAAGCTATTGACTGCTTCTTCTTTGCTGTCTTCAAATCTTTTGCAGATTAAATATAACTACAAAATCTAAAAACCTGTCTTTATTTTTTTTTTGAATTTTGTATCAGAGTGGAGAATATGTACAACCAACAAGAGTTTACATGAAGGGGTCCAGCTTGTCTGGATCCGTTGTGAACATGTTTTCCTGTTTTCGTTTTTGTTCCTTTTTTTTTTTTTTTTGCTTTTCATTCATGAAAAGTTATTATTTTTTTAAAAAAAAAAAATAAGTTCTTGAATGAAAAAAGACGAAACTGTTTGATGATTCATATACAAAAGTATGGTTAAAAGCTGTGTCATGATAAGTGATTAGGAAAGACATGAAAAAGCATTATTGTGTTGGGTGAACACCATTTTGTTTCTTTCTTTTGCATTTTTAACAAGAATATCGAAGGGGCAAAGTTTGTGGGGCAAAAAAAAAAGAAAAGAGAAACAATAAGGTGATGAAGTAAAAGCAAAGAATAACGTAAGGGTTTCAGTAAATTATAAGTAATTACTGCTTTTTTTTTGTGTGTATACGATTCGAATTCTAAGGATATCTCATAGTCCAAAATCTTCGGAGAGAAAAATATGCACTTATTCTTTTGGGTTAATTGGGATATGCACCCCTCAATTTTCATCATTTTATAGTTTTGCGCTCTAAATTATCAGTTGTAGCGATTTAGTACCTTATATGATCAATTTGTGGCACATTGTTCAAGTTATTTGAATTGAATGAATTTTTTGTAATTATTATTTTAGTAGAAACAATTTAGCACTCATAATTTGCATTAGTTAGCAGTTGTTCTCTTATCCATTTAGGAGTACTAAAGTTTATTCAATAAAAAAATACTTATCAAATTTATCATTTTTGATCGGTTTTTTAAGAGTGTGCTAGAAATTGATTGTATAAAGCACTCCAATACTATAATTGATAATTTAGAATACAAGCTACTAATCACTGATACTTTAGGGATGCAAATTACAACCATGTAGTTAAATTTCAGTCCAAGATAAAAACATTCATCGAATTTGAGGCCGGCTCGAACTCAGCAAAATTGAGTTGAGACTCGATTCAACTCGTTTGCAGTCCTAAATTTACTACTGATCCTTTGAATGATGTTATAAAATGGAAATTTAACCGACAGGTATAAGACATAACTAAATGCGCGTCGATTCATCTTATTTGATTGTCAAAAGGGAAATTCATGGGAATTAAGAGAATGATGAACTTCAATTACCACGATACTACCAAAGCTGTTTGTTTCATTTCAAGGTTCAAGTTAATCAAGCTGCAAGTATTTTATATTTTTCAAAATATTTTTAGAATTTTATAGTGTAATCTTTATCTTTTGTTTCGATTTGTAGTATCTATTCTTTAAATTTTTTATATCTGTGTATGTTTGATGATTTTAATTTCTGCCACTAATCTAGATTTTATTGAAAATATGATGTTTTATACCCAAAAAAAAAAAAAAATCGAGCCTACCTGATTTGATGTTACTTAGCCACTTAAGCCATGGGGACATCAAGATCAAGGCATCAATTACATGAAAACAGATAGAGATTAATTTTGGGTCTGCCTTCAATTTCTAATTGAGGTAGCCCCCTATCTGACATTTGTGTTGGAACCACTCAGTTTTTCACATGTGTCATACATCAAGCATCAGTCAGTTGAAATTCTTGGTCTTTCTAATTTCATCAGGATCTACCATTTGTACCCCCAATTCATTTTCTAATTTCTTATGTTCTTCAACTTCTCTTAAATAAATGGTTTTTCTAATCAAATTAAGACAAGATACAAGCTCGATAAAAAGTATGTATTAAAGCTAGTAATTAGTGCTCCATTTTGCCCTGCCAAAAAGGAAAAAAACTAATTGTTCTCAGTTTCCTTTCACATTTTTTTTAAAAAAAATAAATCACTATTCAATGGAAGTTAATTCTAACTTTATATATTCAAAATCAGAAATTGCAAGACAAAAATTAAAAGTTTTAGTCATTTAATATCTTTTAATTTGCAGGCTATTTGTCTAATTATATGTTCATATCTTATGATTCTAGATAAATAATGTCCTTACACATTAAAAGTTTCCTTGTAAAATTTGCCAGTTTGGATTACTATTTTTAAGAGTGTTTATAGAAAAATATACTATAACAAATTAATGTATGTAAAATAAAAAATAATTAAAAAAATTTATTTACAAAAAACATAAAAAATTTTCTACAGAAAATCACGGTCCAACCTAGCCCACTAAAAGTTTCCTAATATATGTTGTCGTACACGGGTCATGCTTTCTGATGCTTAATTCGTGGCAGTTTTTGGCTCTTGTATGGATTATAAAACACGAAAAAAAGACGGCGTGTTCACTCTGATATGACATGTTTGTACAAAACAAAATCTGAAACCCTGTTGATGAATAACTGGATAGAATTTTTTTTGTACCATAGAATAGTTTTTTTTGTTAATCGGCACCCGTCTGTCATACCCCTACTCCTACTTTTATTCTAATCTATCTAAGAGAAAGGATGCAATTGGGCTATGAAAAAATTGATGAGAACTAATCATCATTAGATTAGATGAGTGTACTACGCATCCGTATAAATTGAAGACACTCAAGTGACAGTTACATATAATGGTAAGTAGCAGGAGGCAAGGTTTCAAATTAGACCTCCCACCCCACCAAGGCCCAAGCGTTAAAGGCTACCATGGTTACCAACGGTACAAACAGGTGTTAGTTTTGTACCATAGTACAGTTGATATAGTCAACTTCGATAAAAAGGACAACCTGATTTCTTTGTATCGGTTGTCCTAAGCATCAAAATTCAGGCTGAATTGAAAAGACACACGTTGGAAGGCCAACTGCCGGTGCTTGTTTGTTGTGGCAAAGACAATCGACACGCTTGGTTTGGAGAATCCACTTCAAAATTGATGAATTAATTTTCATGCATGGCTACAGTCTTGGATAGAGAAGTGGAATAGGATACATCTCATTCATCTCATCTTGAGAGACAAATTTTTTGTTTTAATCATGCATACAAGAGACAAATGCATGGAAAAATTGGAAGATCATAATTTACTGGTTGAGAAAATACAATTAGTTTTGGTAATATGTGGCCAGCCAATTCTTTTAATGAATCGCAACCGCCGGCAATATAGTTGGATTATCAATATTTCAAGTACTATACTGCTTTGAAATGGATTAAACCATTAAATTTAATATACGTCATGTATTCAATAGTAAAAGTGTATACACCATCAGGTATAAAAGATTAATTTTTTAGAGTAAATCTTATATAGACTGACATGGTAAATCATACTAAGATACTTTACACTTTATCATTCATTACTAAGATATTTTAGGGATGAATAAATCTTATATATATATATATATTTATATATATATATAGACACACACACACACTTTATCATTCATTACTAAGATATTTTACTGGATTATGTGAGTTTGAATTCACCGAGAATCAGATCATTCGGAGATGTTTGGATAATACTTGGATCATGGAAAATTCTAAGATATGTAATCAAAGTCCAATTTTCACCTACCACAACATGCAACCAACACGGCTCTTGGAAAAATTTCATAAAGACTGCAGCTGCAATATACCTAAGTTTTCCTTAATCTGAGGACGAATCATTTCATGATTGGCTAACAGTCAATTGGATGATATCTGCCAAGTACCAAGAAGACATGTCCAAACTACAAATCCAAAACAAGGTCGAACTAGACAAAAATACAGTGCTGCAAAAGCATGGTTTTGCCATTTTCATAATGTTGGAAGGCAGTGTGAAGTATCAAATGAAAAGTGAAAAAAGCAGTGGTTTCTGTGGCATATTTCTATGGATGACATATAGAACACCTCAGACAAAGAAGGGTCTTTATTTTTAGGTAGGGTGAAGGACCAAAATAGTCCATCACCTTTTCAAAAAAATGCTTTTGTGGTCCCTGATCAGACATAAAATAATATAAAATAGTCCCTTACATATCACAATCACAAATGTCCCAATTTGATCCCAAACCCTATTTCTGATACAAATTTTTTTTAACCAAAAAAATGCACATCAAAATATTGATAACATTTTCCTTAGAAAAACCTTCTTACCACCACTTCTGGAGGAGGAAGAAAGGTGGGAGGGCCTTTTGAGGAAAACTGTTCGTTCCGTTTGGATTAGCTGTTTTTGGGGTGTTTTTGAAATATTGTACTGTAGTAGTGTACATGAAAAACTTTTATTATAGATATTTTTGAAATATTTGATATATTGTATGGATGAAGTATTTTTTGAGTTATTTTTATTTGTGTATTACTGTAACAGTGTATTTGAAAATTTTGTTTTTTAAAAATAGGGCAATCCAAACGGGCTTTGCTCCTATTTTTCTCCTGAAAGTTTGAGCATATGACGTGTATTTTTTGGCTAGAAATTTGGTCGGAATTATGTCATGGGCTTAAATTGATACGTGAGGAACTATTTGGCACCATTTTATATGTGAGGGAGCAATATATATATATATGTGCGTGTGAGAGAGAGGAACCATTTTGGTCATTTTCCCTTTTGGGTATTCTAACTCGATCCACTTGTAACTACAAAGAAGCTATTTTAGGGGTAAGAATTTTGATATTGTAAAGTTGATCCTATTGACAAATTTGCCTCTAACTTGTTTTCTTGTAAAACCAGTATTATACCATAGACCTACAACATATACATTAGGCTAATCAAGAGAGTTTATACACGAAGAGAATAGACACCAATTCAAGCCAAACATGCAATCCATGCACGTATGTGCATGTACAGAGTTGCCTAGATAATGAATTGAAACACTTCCCACTTTTTGTTGGATTTCTTGCATGAGAGGTATACTACAATATTTTACGTCCCACTAATATTTGACGATTATCCTACTCTTATAGCAGCATTGTTGAGGCAGTCTGGTAATTAATTTCTTAACTTGACAAACTATATATATATATACTCCTCATGACAACATCCCATTGCCCCACAAATGAACAATTCCTAAGTCGGATTTCCTTCAACTCAACGGCAAGAATCAAACAATACCGTCCGTGGTACAAATGAAAGTGACCATCAACGGACTTTCTGTGGACAAGTTTCCCAATATTATGTCAAAAGGAATAAAGCTAGTGCACGTACAAAATATTAAGCCATCCAGGACTTAGATGCTTCTCAATTTTGTCTTTGTGCCATGTAGTGTTTTTTTTTTTTAGTTCAGATTACAAGCTTCAACTTATAGAGCATATGTAGAATAATGACCACTGCGGAGTGCGGACCCGGGATGGACCTTTGGCAACTAGGGAATACCATGAAAATAATCCCTGACATGGACAGGATAGTTTGTAGATTGGAAAATATATCTTTGACGTGGTGATAATAAAGAAAGGCTTAAATTTAGAAATTAGAAAGTTAAAATTCATGAATTATGCCAGTACCGGCGTGTCCTGGGTTTACGAGGGATTAGATTGTTTGTAACATTTTTAGTGTTACATTTTCTGTCATACCATTTATTAAAATGATACGTGTTCCTTCATTTCATATGCATCAATTGATTGATGATTAATGGAGAATACGCATATCGATGAGTCGATTTTATCTAAATCTAATCGAGATACAATATATTTTGGTAGGATTTAGATTTAACTTCTCAAATCCAAATCCTACCAAGACCTGGACCCTGTAAGAAAGTCATGAGTTTGGATAGGGTCTAATTTTCTATAATTCATATCCGAATCCAAATCCAAATCAAATCTTAATCCTACCAAGACCTGGATCCTGTAAGAAAGTCATGGGTTTGGATACGGTCTAATTTTCTATAATTCATATCCGAATCCAAATCCAAATCAAATCCTACCTAAATCCATATCTGTGTTGTGTGTGTGTGTGTGTCTATATAAATATAAAAGTCAAAGTAAATGCAAATAAATGAAAGTGATGCAGATGAAATTTTGAAACTAAGTAGGAGTAGTTAATAATAGTTTTTTTTAATTCATAATATTGCATTCAACTTCTTGAACGTTAATTTTATTGTTCGAAAACAAAAATTGAATGATATTTATGTTATTTTTTTAACTCTATGTATTTTTAAAATATTTTTACTTTATTTTTTATTGTATATTTAAAACTATACCAACGGATAACTGTTGAATATTCAAGCCCACGAGGGTGCGGGTCTCAGTTTACTTTTTCATACTCATAAGAGTTCGGGTCTAATCGTGGATCTGACTAAATCTAATAGTAAATAATTATCTTTGTTGATGGTCATTGAACCAGCTCTTCTGTGGATTTTTCTACTGTGA
Organism: Coffea humblotiana; assembly: GCA_023065735.1. Classification (NCBI taxonomy): domain Eukaryota; kingdom Viridiplantae; phylum Streptophyta; class Magnoliopsida; order Gentianales; family Rubiaceae; genus Coffea; species Coffea humblotiana. The sequence goes on from CM041217.1 coordinate 9,199,271, forward strand.
AATCATTCTGGCGCAAAACTTTACATTTATATTTCCTTAAATAGTCCAAAAAACCAAACAATGCTTTAAGAAAAAAAACAAATACATACCAGTCGATTTCTTAAGGCATAGAGCTGGAAATGGCGATGATTAAGCAACAGTTGCTCAAAAGGTCTATGGTCCAGCTGCCAGTTGTAATACTCGAATCATTAGATGCCACCAACAACACCAATTGTCATTCTCCCAAAAATGCACGTTACCTTAAGTACTTATCAATTGATTGACATGTTTATACAACTTCTTAGCATCTACACGTTCTTTCAAGAAAATGGACTTTTTTTCTAAATTATCTACACGTTGGATAATAGCTAAGTCCACATATCCATATGGAATAATTGTGGTTTCGATGAATATTTATTCAATACATAAAGGGAGAGCAATGTCGTGTTGTGAAAGCACGCAGTGTCACCTCTTAAAATTCTTGATCTACCCTTCATTATAAGTGCAAATTAGTCCCAATATATTCTAGAAAAAAAACCCTCCACAATCAACAAATAGTTATCTTTTTGAGATCAAAGTACAACTCCTCGACATTAACTCCCTCATATCTCCACTTTTTTCTCCATGATTTTTTAAAGAATTAATCTCATATACGTTGACAATGTATATATTTTTACCATTGGATGCATAACACATATTCAAATTTGAATTTGAAACCAAAATTTTGTACATGTATCGCGTATCAAACCGTGATAGTGTGTACATTGTTATGTATATAAGATTTACTCTTTTAAATACAAAAACTTTCTCTAAATTAATAACTAGAATTTTAAGATAAATATGTATATGTCTATCACGATATGCAATATGAAAAAAATAATAATACGTTTTCTTGAAATTATAAGCACAAATCTATGATGTGCCAAAAGCACTAGTACACGTAAAAGATTGAACTCGAACGGAAGAACGCTTAGAAAAACATACCACGGCTTCAAGTACTATGCATATGATCCAAGAAACAATTTCTACATATGGCCGTATTACAAACTTGATCCTTCTTATTTTTATGTCAATTTTCACTAGACGTTGTTTTCAATGCTAATAGTAGGAGTTAAAGCGGAATATTGTCAAGCCATAATCAATAGACAGGCAAATGGGTCTACAATGTTTGGATTGAAAATTATTTGGAAAAATTCTTTAGATTAATACCATTACATGTGTGTTTGGATAGCAATATATTCCCAAACGTTATGTTGCTTGTATCACAATTATATTTTTCAATCAACTTTTTATTTTTCTAACAACATTTTTATATTGTATATATCACATTACAAAAAGTGTTATAGTAATTATTACAAATAATATTTCAGATAATCTCCGCTCAAAACAAACTCATTAATGTGATGCATATAAAATAAGAAGATAATTCATAAAATAAAATAATGATTGACAAAATGTGTTTATGATGCAACCAACAATTTTTTCGGGTTAATATCAGTTCATTTGAAAAGGGTTATTTGGAAATAAAAGAAAGGATAGGATAAAAAAAATACGAAGGCCCAAAGTCATCACACAAACCCGGTTATGTCTTTAGACTGAGGCTCGAAGGGAACGGAAACTATTGGATATGGGCTATGAAGTAAAACGATAGCCCATTGTAAATTTGGATTTTGACACCTATTGGGGAATAAAGCCCTGTTTGGCACTTGAGTGTTTTGCCAAGTTTGTCTGCTACAAGTTTTTTAAAAACCTTAGTTACAATAACCTAAAAAAAACTTTTCAAAGGTTTTAAACTATACACTTCAAAATATTCAAAAATTACACACTTCAAAAAGTTTTTAAAAAACTTCTACAGTAAACTACAGTAAAATTTTAGATAAACACCCAAAAAACTCACTTGCCAAACGAGGCTTTAGGTGTGTACCTATAAAAAAATAATTCTAAATTCTAACATTTTTAAACGATAGACATAAATATGAGAATTTTAAAATAAAAAAGGTGAGTTACTGATTAGATTATTTTTGTGGCTTCAGTCGTACATCATTTAATATAGGATTTTTCTAAGTTTAGATTCCTCTTTGAGTTCTGAATTTGACTAACCAAAAACCAATTGAAATGCACCACAACAACATTAGAAAGTACTGATTTGGTCTTTTCAGACAAATAGACAATCATTCTTCAGATCACATGGCTTTTGGCATCAATTGTTTGGATACAATATTATTTTTTCAAATAATATTTTGTTTACATCATAAATACATTTTTTAGCTTACTTTTTTATATTTTCAATCACCTTTTTATTTCACATACATCACATCACGACAGATGCTACAGTAATTATTCCAAATAATATTTCAAATAATACTCTATACAAACAAACCTGGATATCCGTTAATAGAGATTGGTAGTCATCATGCTGTTTTTGTATATTCTGCTAATGATTGGACTAAAGTGGGACAAAGTCTAAACCTTTAGAAAGCAAAATGTCCCGAACTTTAGTTTGAAAGGGATCAAAGTGAGAATTGAGGTATAATACAAAGGTGCAAAATGAAATTAACCCAATTGCTAAAGATGCAAAATTTGCATAATCAAATTGTCTGATTAATTTAACAACCTATTTAAAAAACCTTTTTAGATAATATAAATTTTGGATTAAAGATTTTCTGAATATAAATCATTATTGCCACGATGTAAGATTTTTATTAAATAGTTATGAAGCTTTTCTCCATGGGCAAAAGTTAAAAGTATTTTTCTTTGCGAAGGTTTAAAAGGTCTTACAGTTAACATATCTTATAAGACAAAGAATTTGGCAAGCTGATCCGGGCAATACAATTTTGAGCATTTTTGATAATAAATCTAAACTTAATCTAATCACATAAAATAGTCAGTTCAAGTAGGTATAAGATTTTTCAAAAATTATTTTACTCATATCATAAATACGTTTTCCAATAATCTTTTTATATTTTAATTATTTTTTATGTCACATACATCACATCACAACAGATAATTATTATAGTAATTATTTCAAATGACATTTCAAATAATACTCTATCCAAGCGCATTCATTGTGATTACAATGCTGGATCATGTTGTACCCTAGTGATCCACTACATTTGACCCGTTAAAGTACACTCTCAAAATCCAGGATTGAACCATCCTAGACAAACAATTTTCAGGCCAACTATGAATTCTTTGGGTAATAATTAAATAGAGCCCGTAAAATTTGAGACCTACAAGAGCTAAAAAATACACACAAAATCCCACTATGTTGCTATACAATTCTAAAATAACCCCAGACGTGGCTAGGTTCCAATTCCTCCTTCATCCTTCTCAGATTCTTCCGTGAGGCAGCTATATAACAAGTAACTTTGGGAAGAGTATTAACAATTGCCTAAGCAGAGCAATGTCCAGTGCTGCATCTACAAGAAATCCTTGATCTCCAAAGCTCATCCATAGTTGCAAATAATGCCAACCTTTTTGATTTGGTTAACAGATGTATTTGTTGAAGATTGATCACTATACCATTGAACCTCTGCATGTAGACAAACTTCTGTATATACAAACTTTAATTCACCGCATACTGCTGCCAAGTTTATAGGATTAGTCTTCTATACACCGACAACGTATACACTTTCACCATTAGATGCATAATATATAATCTGAATTTGAATTTAAAATTCAAATTTTACATATGCATCATGCATCTAACCGTGATAGTGTATGCGCTATCAGTGTATATAAGATTAACTCAAGTTTATATCAATGTGGTTGCTTGCTTTCCATCCTCACTGACTGCTAGCAGAAATTGGACAGTTGAAGAATAAGAGATGAGGTTTCTGCTGCAGCTCTTTAAATGACACATTTAAGACCAAATACTAGATAATCCCCAATGCAGCAGTCTATCCTTTGGGCATAATCTTTGTTTTACATATCCAAGTGAACTCCTACAAGTCACCAATGGATCTATCAGCTAAACGTGCTTGAGAACAGTTCTGGTCATCTCTTTGCTCTACATATTTGTATAATTTTGATAGATACACAAAGAAGATTAAACCCACAGTACCTATTCCAGCAAGCAGCCAGTAGAAGTAATCGATATGTGCATGATTTAAGTTATCTAAGAACCAACTTTCTCTATCCCCTTGACTTGTAGCTTTGTCAATGATTGAGACTAGAAAACTGCTCAAGAAATTCCCTATGCCGATGGCACCATAATAAAATGATAGGCCTACGCTTCTTAACTCAGTAGGAACCTGATCATAGAAAAACTCTTGCATTCCTACCTGATTGAAAACATCTGTGATTCCAAATAATATGTATTGAGGCACCAACCACCAGAAGCTCATAGGAAGTGTTGCATTGGGAATATCTACCAAACCATAATCTTGAGCAGTTTTGAGTCTTCTCATTTCTACTAGAGCTGCAACAACCATGTTGATGACTGAAATGGCCATCCCTGCTCCTATTCTTTGCAGCGTTGTTATGCCGGTGGGATTTCCAGTAATCCTTCTTGCAATTGGGATGAAAATTCGGTCATAGATGGGAATGCACAACACTATAGTAATGGGGATGAAAGTCTTGAGCGTGGCAGCTGGAATGTTAAAACTTGGACCAATTGATTTGTCCAATGTGGTTGCTTGCTGGAGAAACAATGTGGAGGATTGTGCATAGGCAATCGTATACGTTAAACAAGTGATCCATACAGGAAGCAGCCTGAGAACGTTCCTTGGCTCTTTTGCTTTGGTGGATATTACACTAATATCTATTGAATAATCATCTGCTGCAGGCAATGCATCCTTGAGTAACCTGTTTGAAAAGTGCAGCACTAGAATATAAGACTAAAAATTGCAGAGATTAGTAAAGCTTGTTCTTTGCAGCGTTACCGTGTTAATATAGACACTAAACTTGTAACAACATTCATTCATAGAACATGAAGTTTAGCTAGTGGATTTGTTATCTGGACTGAATAGATTAATTAGGTAGCATCATAAAACCCACTGACTGACTTTGAGGGATTTTTTTTTTGTTCTTGGTCTAGTTATATCCATACCTGTTATTTTCTTTATCACCTATCTTAGCAGGAAAGATGTAAGTTCTTCTTCCGAGTAGAAACACAATAAGCCCAAGAATCATAGCAAGACAAGGAATTCCAAAACCAATTGTCCAATTTATGTTGTCTTGAATGTAGTGCAAGATCAAGTGTGATGTTGTAGAACCCATGCATAGGCAACAGAGCCACCAATTGAAAAATGAGCTCTTGGCTCTGCTCTGTCCTGGATATCTTCCGTCAAATTGATCAGCTCCAAAAGCTTGAATGCAAGGTTTGTATCCTTGAGCCAAAGCAACCAAATAAAGTGAAACAAAAAAGAAAACTTTGATTCCTGTATCCGTGCCTGATTTCTTGGTCATGTCTTGGTACCTTGGGCTATTATTAGTGTAGGAATAATTGTCGCAGACAGGCTCAAAAAACCGAGTCCCTGCAAAATGTTCAACCAATTTCACCTCAGACGATAACAGGTGCTTGAAATTCTGAAATTTGAAACAGAAAGTTGTAAACTAACGAAAGATGTAGAGAATGGAAGAAACTATGATTGATCGGTAGCGGCCAACGAAAGAATCAGCCAAGTATGCTCCTAAAACTGGCACAAGTGATGCTACACCGGTCCATGTATTGACATTTGCAGCAGCTGTTGCCAATGATTCTCCAATTGGCCCGGTAAGATAGCTTATGAGATTGGATTCTAGTCCAAAATACACAAACCTCTCCAGAGACCCTCCAACTGTAGATTAAATTCAGCCAACTCAATCAAATTCCTATTCTTATGAAGTTCAGCTGATGATCAGGTTGAATTCTGCATACTCTTTATTTTGCTTCTTACTAGTTGTTACTAGTTCTTAGAGAAATGGACAAAAGAAAACATTCTTAAGAAAACTTTCAGCAATATATATGTTTACCAACCTAGCATGAAAGATGCTGATCTCCATCCACCTGGGCTGCCATTGTCATCACCATCACCATGGTCTGCTTCATTTTTGCCCTCCAGGAATGGAATCTGGGATTCCATGATTCTGCTTCCACCCATCACAGCAGAGATAAGTAGATGGCATTTCTTTTTCCTTTTGGTGGGGAAGTAAACGTTAACGGCATCTTTTTGTCCTTCATGATTGGGTCTAGTGGATGAGGAACCATTCAAGACAAAAGTTGATAGGGAAATGGGCCCTTAATCATTATTATGATGCATCAATACTTGCACTTTGATGAAAATCGAGCTTCTTAAACTTGTTTTAATGTGCGTTTGTATTCAATCCCTGACCAAGGTTCTGTTTTTCTATTAAATTGATGGGTAAATAATTCCAACTGTCACTTATTTTCTCAATTCTCATCAAGATTCCATCTGTAGAACCAAAAAAGACATCTTGGCTACCTGAATTGTCTCCCTTTAGAGCTGGTGGTAGGTAGGATGGAACCAGATATTTTAATTTGAAGAGGTGAAAAACATGTATATATAAACTTCTGAAATAATATATTTTTTTTAAAAATAATTTTGGGGGCAGATAGTATAAAATTTCATAAGAAGTACTTTTCAAAATTTCTAAAATTTTAAGAAGAAAAATTGTAAATATCTAAAACTTGGGGGCGGGGCTCTTCCTGTCCCTCTAGCAGATTGGATCAATTGGATATCTGATCTAATTCCATTATTCATTTTTAATTTTTATTTTATAGGTCTTAAAAACTAGAATGAGACCATAAGAGTATAGGCATACCCCAAAAATTATGTAAATGATTTGTTATACTAATAATATGGATATTACTATTCCAATTGAATTTTAAAACAAGTAAAATTGAATACTTCGTTTATGATTTTTATGGCAATATTTGCAAACTTAATCCCTCACACAAAAAAGCTAGCATAGGAAGAAAATTTAGACATAAGCAATGATAATAAAGTGATAGAGCTAGCATAGATTAATGAGTATTAACGTTAAAATTTTATTGTTTAAAATAAAAAAAATAATAATTAAGAGAATTGGATTCGATATCCAATTCTGATAAACCTCGTTGTATTATGTAGATGTTCTGTTCAGATCTCCAAATCATTTTGAATTCCCCTAACAGGTGAAGTAAGAGGAAGGGAGATTGAAGAAAGTGGATAAAATGTTGAAATTATGGTCATGCAACTTCTTCCAATTGTATGATCCCCCATTTTGGGAAGCAAGTAATTCTTGCACAACCATAAGGTTATATAGTAGGATTAAGTTTTCAAAGACTGTGATTTTACTCTAAAGAGACTAGATGCATAACATGGTATTTTTATTCAACATTCATCAAAATCCATTTATGTTAAAAAGTTTTAAACTAAAAGAATTAATCAATGTGTTTATTGGAAGTTGTCAAGAACAGATAGAAACGAGATGTTGGAATTGACTTTGCTGCCATCATTCGTTCGACCTCGATCTTTCTTCAATCTCCAACTCCTTCGATTCTAGATGAAGAGCCAGCCAGCTTTGCCTCTCAAAATTTGAGGCTTCAGATGGACAAAGTTACGAGAATATCATAGCAAAATTGGCTGCTTTTCCTTTTTTGATAGAAAAGATCATTTCATTTAATAAATCTATACTAATGGCAGAAATACATCAAATTAAATATGCAGATATGAGAAACTAGATCTCCAAAATCTCAATTTTCATAGAAAAGATTAAAAATTGAAACAAACGCTCACAAGGAAAAACTCTAGGAGAGAATGAAACTCTCACTAAGCCTTAGAAGAGAATAAAACTCTCATTAGAACAATTTATGAGAGAAAAAACTCTAACTAAAAGATTCTGAGAGAGAAAAATCTCTCATCAGAAAACTCCAAAAGAGAATTTATTCCTATAAGAGAAACTAAAAAATAGAGGGAGGGTTTCCTCCCATGGGAAAAGACCTAGCAAAATTGGCTACTTTGAGCATTTCTTTTTTGCAGAATTATTTGTGAAAATAAAAAATGATGGAAGTAAAATGGGACCAACCACAAAAAAAAAGACATATTAAAAATCCAATGTGCGCATACTTTTCAAAATTACTGAAAAATTAGTTGAATACAGCACTGGTAGATAAAAACTGAAGCAGGTTCATTCTACTTATTTGGTCTCTCCAGTTATAAGTTTAGCCAATTGCTAGTTTAAGCTTTCTTCTCACATTCTTCAAAACTTTTGTTGATTTAGCAAAAAAGACAGTAAATACTACAAATGCTCAAAAGACCCCTAATATTTAAGCTCTTCACTTTTATGTATCCGCCTATTTTTTTTTTTTTTTGAAATCCTATTCTATGACAAGTTACGAGGAGGGGTCTTGGGAAAGGGAACGGTGGGGAAGGTGGGACGCCTCTTGCTGCTGTTGTTTTTTGGCGGAAATGATGTTGACAGGGTTCAAACCTTGACTAAACCCTAGAAAGGAACTTAAGTTTCACTTGGTGGCCATGGACCAAACTCAGTGGTTATGTATCCGCCTAATTAAACTCTTCTTAGTTGTGGGTTAAAATAAAGTCACTTAGATATGCACTTCTTATTAACATTAAAACCTTTGCTACTAAAGGCACCTAATATTTTCAACAGAAGAAAATCCCAGTAGGGCTGCAAGATTCAATTTAAATGAATGTTCTACGCCCAATCACCTGGTGCTCCTTAGGTAGGTAGAATTAAATTAAGCCCCCAGACAAAACATAATACTACTCTCCTGTCATTGACCAGGCCAAGTTAAAGTGAAATGGTTATGTTCATCAGTTAGGAAGTTTGTATTTTTTTTTTAAAAACGATTTTCCACTTAAATCAGGTTTATACTTTCCTGCCTTCCTTCTGAATCAGGTGTCTGGAACAGGAAACATAGTAAAAGTTACTTAACAAAAAGATGTTAAGTTGGCCGTCTGAAGGCCAGTTTGGAATCACTGTGTGCTAGGAGAGATTGATCCCTAACTACATTGATTGCAAGAAAGTTTATTACAGTTCTGAATTGAATTTCTTTAATTGTTTCCCCTCTATATAACTAAAAAGAAGTCCTTGTATGCTAACAATGAACAGATTTTCCATTTCACTGCACATTAATACTGTAGAAAAACGCGAAATTTATACTTGAGCGCTTCTTTTTGGTTATACGATGATCAAATGGTTGAATATTGCCCCATAACAGATCATGCTGTACCGCAGTGGTAACCTTGATAACAGCATTTCACGGTTGCCTAAATAGAGCAGTGTCCAGAACTCCAAATTTACAATCATTTCTTGTTTTCCAAAGCTCAACCGCATTTGGGGATATAGCCAACCTTCTAACTTGACAATTATATTGGGTTGAACAATGATGACCATACCATTGAATCTCCTAGTGCCAAGCAGACGATCCTCTGTGCTGCAGCAGAAATCGATTGAAGAATAAGGACTGCAAAGATTGTGCTGCAGCTCCAGAGTAAACACATTGAGGACCGGTATTAGACATAATCCTCAATGCAGCAATCTATCTATCCTTTCTGCATAGTCTACTTTAATACATCTACCATTATTGAATTGAACTCATAAGAGTCACCGATTGGCCTACCCACTAAACCTGCTTGAAAAAACTTCTCGCCATCATTTTGCCCCACATAGCTGTAAATTTTTGCTAGACAGACAAAGACAATTAAACTCATTGCACCTATTCCAGCAAGTAGCCGGTAGAAGTAATCAAGATGTGCATGGTTCAGGTTATCTGTGAACCAACTTTCTCTTCCTCTTTGTCTTGTAGCTTTGTCAATCATTGAGACTAGAAAACTGCTCAAGAAGTTCCCTATGCACAAGGCACCATAATAATATGATAGGCCTACACGTCTAGTTTCATCAGGGAACTGATCATAGCAAAACTCTTGCATGCCTACCTGATTGAATACATCCGCAAGTCCAAATAGTATGCATTGAGGTACCAACCACCAGAAGCTCATAGGAAGTGTTGCATTGGGAATATCTACAAAAACCATAACCTTGAGCAGTTTTGAGTCTTTTCATTTCGACTAGAGCTCCAACAACCATGTTAATAACCAGTACGCCCATTCCAGCTCCTATTCTTTGCAGCATCGTTATACCAGTGGGGTATTTTGTAATCTTTTTGGCAATTGGGACGAAAATTTGGTCATAAATTGGAATACAGAACATTGGTGAGGGGGATGAAAGTACTAAGTGTGGCAGCTGGACGAAAAATTTTGCCCTATTGATTTGTCCAAGGTTGTTGCTTGCTTGAGAAATAATGTAGTGGCTTGAGCATACGCAATTGTATATGCTAAACAAGTGATCCACATAGGTAGCAGGCTTAGAACACTCTTTTGCTCTTTTGCCTTGCTAGGGAGTGCCATAATATCGGTTGAACAGTCATCTGCCCCAGGCTATACATCCTTCAGCAACCTGTTCAACAAGCATCAGCAAATTTGACCAGAAATTGTAGGAATTAGCAACCGATAATTTTTTTGTCAGTAAGGCACTATTACAGACATTCAAATTACAGCGCATCCTTAAAATTGTGATATGTAATGCAAATTTCTTGATTTTAAAACTTCACGGCTTTCCTATGTAATCATTTATTGAATGACATAATTAAATGTGAAATAGTAAAGGAAAAGAATAGAAGATTCTTGAAAAGGTTGGCTACAAAGCGCTCAATTTCTGTTCACAAAAGAAATTGGACCTATTCCATTTTCTTTTCTTAAAGGGTAAAACAGTGAGTTACCTTCTCCGCTAACTGGATAAGTGATTCAGGAAGATTTATTTAAGGACTCCATAATTTATTGTATGGTAAGAAAATCCACTGATATTAATGGATTCTCTTTCTGGTCTGGTAATATTCCTTACCTATAATCTTGAGATCTTTGTTGAGTTTTCGACAACTAATGTTCTTGACACTCTTCTTGACTGCTTGACGCTTGTGCTTTATTGCTCAAAGCATCACCCCCTTTAGCATTGCCCCACTGGATCCTCCCATAAGGGATCTCTTCATCACCTTTTTTTAACATAAAAAAAGTAAGTTCTATTTCCAAGCAAGAATTAGCCCAAGAATCATAGCAAGACTTTGAATCCCAAAACCAATTGCCCAATTTATATTGTCTAGAACATAGTGCAAGATCAAATGTGTTGCTATAGTACCAATGCATAGGCCACAGAGCCACCAATTAAAAAATGAGCTCTTGGCTTTGCTCTTTTCCTGATGTTTCCAATCAAATTGATCAACTCTGAAAGCTTGAACACAAGGTTTATATCCTTGAGCCAATGCAATCAAGTAAAGTGAGACAAAAAAACAAAACTTGGTTTCATGTATCCAGTCCTGATTTCTTGGTTATGGCTTGACAGCTTGAGTTGCTGAGAAATGTTGGACTAATTGATGCAGACAGGCTCAAGAAACCAAGTCCCTGCAACATTCAGCATTCTATGACCCTAGAGCTCGAAGTATGTACAATTCCAAAGAGATGGAGACTTGCTATTTTCACCCCCTTATTTGTATTTGGCTCTCCGTTTGAGGTTTTGATCCTCTGACTTAAATTAAAGTACCCATATACTTCATTGCATTCACAACCACTCCCTTCTAGTCCCACTGTAATTCGGGTAACAAAAATGCAGATAGTTTTATCTTTTTGTATGAGTAGAAAAGTACACATGAGTTACATTAATAAACAAGGAAATGCCAATAATAATTAATAAAGTAAAATTGTAAACTGACCAAGATAAATAAAATGGAAGCAATGATAATTGATCGATAGCGGCCAAGGTATAAATCAGCCAAATATGCTTCTAAAACTGGTACATGTGAAACTACACCAATCCATGTATTGACATATGCAGCAGCTGTTGCCAGGGATTCTCCAAGTGGTCCGGTAAGATAGCTAATCAGATTAGATTCTACTCCATGATAGGCAAACCTCTCCAGAGATCCTCCTGCTGCAGATTAATAAAGCCAACTCAATCAAATCACAATACAATCTTAGGAAGTTCTGAAGATGATCAGGTTGAATTCTGCATAAACTTTATTTTGCTTCTTAATAATAACTAGTTCTTAGAACATTGGACGAAAAGAGGGTAACGCTTGAAGAACTTTAGCAATCATTGGGAAAATACTTCAGTAGTACTTATATGATTACAAACCTAGCATGAAAGATGCTGATCTCCATCCACCTCGACTGCCCTTGTAATAGACATGAACCTGGACTGCTCTGTCGGTCTCCAGAAATGGAGATTGAGGCTCAAAAAGTCTGCTTCCGCTCTCACAGTGGAGATGATGCCCATACCAAATGAAATCTAGCAGAACATTAGGAATATAATGCCATCTTAGTCTTGTATTATTTGGTGAGGTAGATGAGCAGCATATTTGTGATAATAATTAATTCAGAATGGGCGTAACTACTCAACCTTGCATAAAACTTCAACCTTCTTAAACTCATTTTAATTACTATGACTCAGTGTACAACGCTAAAGATTTATAGGGAAAGGCATCGGTGGTTACTTTAGTCACCATCTTAAAAAAAAAAAGTTGTATATCCTTGACCAGGGACTTTTTAGGTTTGGCTTAATTTCCTCGTGGACCAGGAGTTTAGTTTCTTCTCGGCGTTAATGTTTTCCACATGAATCAGGAGTTTGTTTTGCCGTTTCTAGACTTCCTCGTGAATCAGGGGATGTAGGAAAGGGAAACATAAGAGAGTTCACTCAATAAAAGATTCTCTACAAGGTTATTTTTATATCTATGGTGAAGCTGAATGGTTATTACCTAATAGCTTTTCAGTCCATCAAATTACAATCTCATGGTGAAGCTGTGCTTTTGTTCCTATGCACAGTCTCCATTTCCTCTCCCTTCAGGTAAACTTGGTCTGAGGGGCGTTCATTGCTAAGCTTCTTGAAACTAAGCCTGCAGAAATATTAACCATTTCTTGGAGTTGGCCGCCACCCATTCTTCTTTGGAAGCTAAAAACGAATGGAGCATTTAAAGGTAATAATCTGTGATATCGTTCTGGCGGAGGTGCAATAAGAGACTCAACAGGTGGCATATTAGTATGGTTTGAAGACTCGGCCGAGACCGAGACAACTCGGCAGAGTCGTCACCGCCGCGAAGAAACGATACTGAAATACGTGACTCTCCAAGACGTCACTGTGAAGAGTTGAAACGACCGAGTCACACCGAATCATCCCGAATCAACTCGAATTTTTATTATTTTTACTAATTTTTTAATTATTTTTGTTTATCATATTTTTTACAATTTTTAGAATATTAAATATTTCAAAAATTCGCATCTCACCGAGACCGTGACCGATATGCCGAGACCGATGTGGAACGGTCCACGCCGTGACCGCGACCGCGACTTTGAACCATGCATATTACTAGTTAAAAAAAAGAAAAAGAAAAAGAAAGCATTGCTCATAGGAGCAATGGGATTTTTAATTGATATTGATTACTGTGATTAAGTTTCATCAACAGCTAAATACAGAAGAAAGTTTTTCAATCTTGTGAAAGATTTCGCATTTGGAATGCCCTCCAAAACTATCATTAAAATTTGTAGTACAATTTCGATTTTACGTCCATGTCACGACTGCAGCAGAAACACGTTAGTCATAGAATAACTGCTGTAAGGATTATGGTGCAGCTCTAGAAGAGGCACATTCAGGACTGGTACTAGATAATCACCAGTGCAGCAGTATTATCTTTTGTGCATAATCTAACTTTAGACAGCAACCATACAAGCCAGTAATGTCCTACGAGTCACCAGTAGACCTACCTGCCAAACCTGTTTGGGAACACTTGCCGCTATCATTTTGCTCGACACAGCTGTAAAATCTTGATAGATAGAAAAAAATGATTAAACCCACAGCACCTATTCCAGCAAGTAGCCAATAGAAGTAATCAATATGTGCATGATTTAAGTTGTCTGAGAACCAACTCCCTCTACCCCATTGACTTGTAGCTTTGTCAATCATTGAGACCAGAAAACTACTCAAGAAGTTACCTATTCCCAAGGCGCCAAAGTAAAATGATAGGCCTACACTTCTTAATTCAATAGGAACCTGATCATAGAAAAAACTCCTGCATCCCTACCTGAATGAACACATCTGCAAATCCAAAGAGTATGTATTGAGGAACCAACCACCAGAAGCTCATAGGAAGTGTTGCATTGGGAATATCTACTAAACCATAATCTTGAGCAGTTTTGAGTCTTTTCATTTCGACTAGAGCTGCAACAACCAATGTAATAACTGATATGCCCATCCCAGCTCCTATTCTTTGCAGCATTGTTATACCAGTGGGGTATTTTGTAATCGCTCTGGCAACTGGGACGAAAATTTTGTCATATATTGGAATGCAGAACATTACGGTGAGGGGGATGAAAGTCTTAAGTGTGGCAGCTGGAATATTAAAATTTGTCCCTATTGATCTGTCCAAGGTTGTTGCTTGCTTGAGAAATATTGTCGAGGCTTGAGCATATGCAATTGTATATGTTAAACAAGTGATCCATACAGGTAGCAGCGTTAGAACATTCTTTTGCTCTTTCCTTTTGCAAGAGAGTGCAATGTTATCAGTTGAATAATCATCTGCTGCAGGCAATATATCCTTCAGAAGCCTGTTCAACAAGCATCAGCAAATTTGACCAGCAATGGTAGGAATTACCAACCGAAGTTTTGTGTGTGTGTGTCAGTAAGGCACTATAACAGACACTAAAGTCTGTAAAAGTATACTTAAAATCATTATTATGTATGAAAAATTCATAGCAATGAATTTGCATTTTAGAACTTTACCTACTTCTCCATGTAATCATTTACTGAATGACATAATCGAATATAAATTAATAAAGAAAAAAAGAGAAGACTATTGAAGAGGTCTTGTAAACAATGCAGAACTGTTTTCTGCTCACAAAAAAGGAAAATAAAGGACCTATTTCATTTTGCTTTTTTAAAGGGTAAAACAGTGAGCTACCTTCCCTGGATACTAGACAAGTTAATTAGGAAGATTTATTTAAGGACTCATAGCTTATTGTATGGTCAGAAAATCCACTGATTTTGATGGATTTTTCTCTGGTCTGGTAATGTTTCCTTACCTGTAGCCTTGAGATCTTTGTGGAGTTTTCAACAACAAATATTCTTTGCACTGTCCTTGACTGCTTGATGCTAGTGGTCCATTGTGCAAGGCATCATCGACTTCTTCTCTGCCCCAGTTTATCCTCCCATGATGGCTCTCTTCATCACCTCTTTTAACAGCAAAAAAATAAGTTCTATTTCCAAGTAGAAACAGAATCAGCCCGAGAACCATAGCAAGACATGGAATCCCGAAACCAATTGCCCAATTTATGTTATCCTGAATATAGTGCAAGATCAAATGTGCTGCTATAGAACCAATGCATATGCCACAAATCCACCAATTGAAAAATGAGCTCTTGGCTTTGCCCTTTTCCTGATCTTTTTCAATGAATTGATCAGCTCCAAAAGCTTGAACACAAGGTTTATATCCTTGAGCCAATGCTATCAAGTAAAGTGATACAAAAAACAAAACTTGGTTTTCAGTATCCGGCCCTGATTTCTTGTTCATGCCTTGATAGGTTGTGCTGCTGGTAGATGTTGGAATAATTATTGCAGACAGGCTCAAAAGACCGATTCCCTGCAAAATTTTCAGCCTTATCGCCAAAGAGAGTAATAGGTGGACTTCTTGTCAATATGAATTAAACAAGAATATTAGTATCCTCATTGCACTCACAACCCTCACAATCTCATTTTTTCTAAATCAAATTGTAATTTAAATGGCAACTGAATGATAGTGCCATTAACAAACATAAGAGTGCCAATAACAATTCCTAAAAAGAAAAAAATTGTAAACTAACCAAGATGTAGAGAAGGGAAGCAATGATGATTGATCTATAGCGACCAAGGAAAGAGTCAGCCAAATATGCTCCTAAAACTGGTACAAGTGAAACTACACCAATCCATATATTGACATTTGCAGCAGCTGTTGCCACGGATTCTCCAATTGGTCCAGTAAGATAGCTAATGAGGTTGGATTCTACTCCATAATATGCAAATCTCTCCAGGGATCCTCCAGCTGTAGATTGATTCAGTCAACTCAATCAATCCAGTTTCAAAAAACTTCTACTGGTGATCAGCTTCAGTTCTGAATATGCTTTATTTTGCTTCTTAATCATCACTAGTTCTTAGAATATTGGACTAAAGAAAAAAAAATGCTTAAAAAGCTTTAGCCTTCAATGATAAAATACTTACCTAGCATGAAAGATGCCGATCTCCATCCACCTGGGCTGCCCTTGTGGTCAACATAACCATGGATTGCTTCATTTTCAGTCTCCAGAAGTGGAGTTTGGGGAACCAGAACTCTGCTTCCGCTCATGACAGACGAAATCAAGAAGTAAATGGGAGAGTGATGCGATCTCTGTCATTTATTATTCAGTCAAGTTAGTGGACAAGGCATCGTTATAATGGAACTGGAGCCTCAATAATTACAATTGTATTTCACTGTTAATGCATGCTAAAAAGTTCAACCTTCTTTAAACTTATTTTAATCGGTATTCTTGGATTATATATTCCATCCATGTCCCAGTAGGCTTATTTTATTAATGCAGATTTTCACACTTTGTTAGGCCTTAATTGTGGATTCAGAAATCAGAACGGTTGGTTTCTTCTATCACTCTGCCCTGATTTTCAACGGCTTACATCAATTGTTGTAAACAAGTTGAAATTATTGATAATTTTTCAGAAGAAAACCATAAACTGCTCACTCAATTAACTAGCAAGAACCCACAAACTCAACTCTACCGACCAAAACATCATTAGAAGGCTTAGGTACTGCCAGATTGCAGAGAACAGTTCATGATCCAGATCAGGCCAATTCGAAGTCGCCGGATCTTCGCCTATCATTTTTGAGAGCAAAACATTTTTTAAATTTGAATTGCACCGGATATGGGATATGAACTGTACTCTGCAAGCAGCAATTGCCAAAGCCAGCAAGGAAGCAACTAGCTTTAGGTGGGGGAGTTGGAAATGAAGGTCGAAGGAGGGTTTTTCCCGATAGTGGATATGGGTATGGATTTAGTTACGAGCTGGTGGTGGACATGGCAGTGACGGTGCTGCGCGCTGAGGCGGGAGTGCGTTACCATTTTCTAAATGGCTTTTTTTGAAGGACCGTTTTCTAAAGGGTTGATAACACTTTGTGGCTTCAACAAAAGTTGGGTATAATAACACTTTGCTCCTCTCAATGAAAACAATAGACACTCTACGCATTTGAAAATATTTTATTTGATATTTGTAGCAAGTATTTCATTCGAAAATTCAAAAAAAATAGACAGCTTAAATATGTTGACAATTCTACCCTCTGTTGTTGACTAATAACATACTGTTATACTGTTAATAAATAATGGTAATTTATAAAGACATTTATTGAGAATCAAATTAGCACTAGAGGTTTTCTTTAGAAACAGCACTCATTTAGGGGTATTCGAACTTCCAAAAAATTGAAAAACTGGCTATTCCAATCTAGATTAGATATCGAATATTCGATTACTAAATTCTTGGTTACCTGCTCAATTATCGAGTTTTATGTATTAATATATTATATATATATTATACTAATATATATCATAGACTATTCTATTACATAATTGGTGTTATGACTTACGATTCTATAGAATCAATTTGACTAAAGATAAACTTACAAATTAAGGGTAGAATTGTCAACATGTTTAAATAGTATATTTTTCTGCTTTTTTCAAATTGAGTACTTGAAGCAAACACCGAACATAATATTTTTAAATGGGTAAAGTGTCTATTGTTTTAATTGAGAGGGCAAAGTATTGTTATACCCACTTTCGGGGGTGAAGTGTTATTAATGCTTTTCTAAATCTTATTATATCCATAGAAGAAAGGCAAAATACCTAGTGGCTCTCAAATGGTTATGAAATTAAACTTTTAACCCTCTAACTATTAACTGCACAATTTTAACCCTTCGTCTGATTTGAACGCATACTCTTAGTCCTTCTTTCCACTTGAGTTGTGTCCAAAATAGCAATTCTCCAGAGGCACGAGGAGATAGATAAGGGGCTTTTTCATCTGCACATGATATGTGCTAGGTTAAAATCATTTTACTACCAAATAATAAACTAATTCGCACAAACAACCCTCGACAAAAAATTTTGGTTGCAGTTGGTTGAAGGATCAAGATACCTCGAGTGAAACTAATGTTCGTTGATCCATGATGGATTGGATAATCAGAAGAGGGGATCATTTCTTTGACCGATCTATGGTGTATGGTATGTCCTTACAAAACTCTCAAAAATATCTCTATTTAATCATTTTGTAGATCTGTATGCCAAGGTGGGAACAACTTATGAAATGATGTTTATTGTGGGTGTAATGAATGTTGGGTCCGAGTGTTCTGAAAAGTGGTTGGTAGTGATTTTAATCTTGGGATTTTGTAGTAAACAATGACAAGTAATGTGGTTGTGACCTCTTCAAGTGAATAGACCATAGAGTAGGGTTTAAGATATTATATTGATTTGTATATTATTAGTTGTTGATTAAAGTAGACATTTTGTAGTAGAAACAAGGGTTAATCTCACTTTATCCCCTTTAAGTATGGGTCATTTCTCAATTTACCCCTCAACGTTTATTTTTTCACAGTTTACCCCCTCCGTCAATCCAACTAAGCAATTGCACCGTTAAAAACTTCAAAATGCCGAAATTTTCATTGGAAGAGAGCCATTTGTTTTGGCTGACTAAAATGTCCCTCAATGAGTTATAAAAAGGGATGTCTGATGCTTTTTAACCTATTTTTTCTCTTTCATGCTTCCATCTAGTTGTAGTCTATTTTTTCGCTTTTATTTCAACAGATCCAATAGCTCTTAAAATTTTTCTTTATCAACCAAAAGTATCATAAAAATGTCACAAAGTGCTTCAAATAACATTGAAAGATCGCCCGAAAAAAATGGGTGGATATGGTAAAGAGGCGCCATTGTGCACCTCTTGGACACTTGAAAATCCGGAAAGAAGATTTTACTGTAGCTCAAATTACAATGTAAGAATCTTTCATTAATAATATATTATTATCATCTTTAATTTTGCTCTATACATGAATAAGTCAAAAAGAGTTTTAGACAGTTATATTTTCTTTTTATTTAGAACCGGCATGCATATGGGCACTTTTCATGGGTAGATAGAGGAGAGAGAAAAGATGGAGGGAAAAAGTGGTGGATAGAGGAGAGAGAAAAGATGACCCACAATTAAAAAAGGTTCTATATCTTTTATCTTCCGAATTTTTTTTTGTCCCATGTGCCAGATGGAGGGAAATTTCCCTCCTCCATTATTCCAGGGTAATTTTGGAAACTTTTCTTTATCCCTTTCATAAACCTAGAGATATGGATATTTTGAGTTGTTCATTATTTTCTTAAGGGTATTACTGTCTTTTCATTATTCTGTTTATCTCCATTAGGGTTGACCGTTAGTCTTTGGTGTAAACTATGAAAAAACAAACGTTGAGAGATAAATTGAGAAATAGCTCATACGTAAAGGGGATAAAGTGCTATTAACCCTAGAAACAAATTAGAATCTAGTACAAATATAGGGTTTTTAAATTGGATTATTGATTGATTAATTAATTGATAATGGTTTGTATAAATTTTTAAAATTTATTTTTAAATTAATTGTGGCATCTGCCTTTGAGTGGTTTACCATACGAATGCATCATGCAAGTAGAATTAGTTGGGAACAATATATCAATTATGTTAATGGAGAAGCAGATAATGTGGATATCTGTAATTATATCAATGGAGAAGCAGATTATGTATGAGCAAAGGCTCAAATTTCTTTTACAATTGTGCATCCAGTACAGTAGTCTGGATTCACCCAATCTGCATCCTGATAATTGCCCAAGGCTTGAGCACCGAGTAGCCAAGATCATTCTTATCTATTTCATTTAAACAAAAAGAAGCACATTTGAAACAGTGTACTCAGTTCTTGTGTGTCTTGAATTAGATCTGCCATCCAAATATCCTTGTGCCTCTTTCCATTGATCTAGTCCAGGAAGTGTTTGTTTGAGACTTCTACTTTTATATACCTCCACCTCTGTTCAGCAGCCTTCGCTAGTGCAAATTTGATAGCTTCAACTTGTTGCTGTGAGTGGTTTCTGATCACACCTTTTTGGTTATACGATGATCAAAATGGTTGAATCTTGCCCCGTAACAGATCATGCTGTGCATTGTATAGGAATTATTTGCACAAAAATTATTTGCTTGCATTACAAACATATTTTTTCAACACGACTTCTTATATTGTCAATTACTTTTTTATCTTACATACATCATATCGCAAAAAGTATTATGATAATTATTCTAAATAATATTTCAAATAATGTCCTATCCAAACACGCTCGTTGATTGATAACAGCATCTCACTGTTGCCTAAGTAGAGCTGTGTTCAGAGCTCCAAATTTACAATCATTTCTTGTTCTCTAAAGCTAAACTGAATTTGGGAATAATGCCAACCTTCTGACGTGCTTACAATTGTATTGGTAGAACAATGATCACTATACCATTCAATCACCCTGTGCTAAGCGGAAAACCCTCTGTACACGAGGCACGGACTTTGAACTTCACGGTGTACTGCAGCAGAAATTGGACAGTTGGAGAATAAGTACTGCAAGGATTGTGCTGCAGCTCCAGATTATACGCATCCGGGGCTGGTAGTAGACATAATCTTCAATGCAGCAATCTATCCCCTGTGCATACTCTACTTTCTTACATCTAGCTGAGAACTTGAACTCCTAAGAGTTACCAACTCGCCTACCCGCTAAACCTGCTTGATAACACTTCTCGCCATCATTTTGCTCCACATAGCTGTAAGATTTTGATAGATGTACAAAGACAATTAAACCCACTGCACCTATTCCAGCAAGCATCCAGTAGAAGTAATCAACATGTGCATGATTCAGGTTATCTGACAACCAACTTTCTCTACCACTTTGACTTGTAGCTTTGTCAATCATTGAGACCAGAAAACTGCTCAAGAAGTTCCCTATGCCCACGGCACCATAATACAATGAGAGGCCTACACTTCTAATATCATCAGGGACCTGATCATAGAAAAACTCTTGCATGCCCACCTGATTGAACACATTTGCAAGCCCGAATAGTATGTATTGAGGAACCAACCACCAGAAGCTCATAGGAAGTGTTGCATTGGGAATATCTACTAAACCATAATCTTGAGCAGTTTTGAGTCTTTTCATTTCGCCTAGAGCTGCAACAACCATGTTAATAACCGATATGCCCATCCCAGCTCCTATTCTTTGCAGCATCGTTATACCAGTGGGGTATTTTGTAATCTTTTTGGCAATTGGGACGAAAATTTGGTCATAAATTGGAATGCAGAACATTATAGTGAGGGGGATGACAGTATTAAGTGTGGCAGCTGGAATATTAAGTTTTGGCCCTATTGATTTGTCCAAGGTTGTTGCTTGCTTAAGAAATAATGTAGAGGCTTGAGAACTCGCAATTGTATATGTTAAACAAGTGATCCATATAGGTAGCAGCCTTAGAACATTCTTTTGCTCTTGCTCTTTTGTCTTGCTAGGGAGTGCCATAATATCAGTTGAATGGTCATCTGCTCCAGGCAATACATCCTTCAGACACCTGTTCAACAAGCATCGGCAAATTTGACCAGAAATTGTAGGAATTAGCAACCGATAGTTTTGTTGTCAGTAAGGCAGTATTACAGATACTAAAATTGTAACGTATCCTTAAAATTGTGATATGTAATGCAAATTTCTTACCAAGGAATTTGCTTTTTAGACCTTTAACTACTTGACATAATTGAATGTAAAATAATAAAGCGAAAAAACAGAAGATTCTTGAAGAGGTTAGCTACAAAATGCAAAATTTCTGTTCGCAAAAGAAATTGGACCAATTTCATTTTCCTTTCTTAAAGGGTAAAACAGTGAGTTGCCTTCTCTGGTAACTGGATAAATTGTTCAGGAAGATTTATTTGAGGACTCCATAGTTTATTGTATGGTCAGAAAATTTCTTTTTGGTCTGGTAATATTTCCTTACCTATAATCTTGAGATCTTTGTTGAGTTTTCGACAACAAATATTCTTGGCACTCTTCTTGACTGCTTGATGCCTGTGCTCTATTGCTCAAAGCATCACCCCCTTTGGCGATGTCCCACTTGATCCTTCCATAAGGGCTCTCTTCATCACCTCTTTTAACATAAAAAAAGTAAGTTCTATGTCCAAGTAAAAGAGAATTAGCCCGAGAATCATAACGAGACATGGAATCCCAAAACCAAGTGCCCAACTAATATTGTCTTGAATATAGTGCAAGATCAAATGTGCTGCTATAGAACCAATGCATAGGCCACAGAGCCACCAATTAAAAAATGAGCTCTTGGCTTTGCTTTTTTCCTGATGTTTTCCGTTGAATTGATCAGCTCCGAAAGCTTGAACACAAGGTTTGTATCCTTGAGCCAATGCAATCACGTAAAGTGAGACAAAAAACAAAACTTGGTTTCCTGTATCCAGGCCTGATTTCTTGGTTATGGCTTGATAGCTTGAGCTGCTGAGAAAGTCAGACTAATTGATGCAGACAGGCTCAAAAAACCAAGTCCCTGCAACATTTTCAGCACTACATCACCATAGAGAGTAATAAGAGCTTGAAGTGTGTACAATTCCAAAAAGATGGAGACTTGTTATTTTCACCCCCTTATTTGTATTTGGCCCTCCATTTGAGGTTCTGATCCTCTGACTTGAATTAAAGTACCCATATACTTCATTGCATTCACATCACAACCACTCCCATCTAGTCAAATTTTACTTCAAGTGACAAAAATGTAGATATCTTTATCTTTTGGTTTGAGTAGAAAGTGCACAAAAGTTACATTAACAAACAAGGAAATGCCAATAACAATTTATAAAAGTAAAATTCTGAACTGACCAAGATATAGAGAATGGAAGCAATGATAATTGATAGATAGCAGCCAAGGAAAGAATCAGCCAAATATGCTCCTAAAACTGGTACAAGTGAAACTACACCAATCATGTATTGACATTTGCAGCTGCTGTTGCCACGGATTCTCCAAGTGGTCCAGTAAGATAGTTAATCAGATTAGATTCTACTCCATAATAGGCAAACCTCTCCAGAGATCCTCCAGCTGTAGATTACAGCCAATCCAGTCAAATCATAATGATCAGGTTGAATTCCGCATAAACTTTGTTTTGCTTCTAAATCATTACTAGTTCTTAGAAAATTGGACAAAAAGAAGGTAATGCTTAAAGAACTTTAGCAATCATTGGAAAATACCTTAGTAGGACTATGTATTTACTTTTTATATGTTTACTAACCCAGCATGAAAGATGCTGATCTCCATCCACCTGGACTGCCCTTGTAATAGACATGAACCTGGACCGCCTCATTGTCAGTCTCTAGAAGCGGAGATTGGGGCTCAAGAATTCTGCTTCTGCTCATCCTCCACTGATGCTCATATCAATGAAACCTAGCAGAACATCAGTAGTCTTCTGGTATTTGTTCAAGTAGATGAGGAGCCATATGGGATAATAAATAATTCAAAATAGGCTTCACTAATTACTGATCTTGGTTAAAGTTTCAAGCTTCTTCAACTCATTTTAATTCGGGTTAAATGCAAAAAACCCCATAGACTATATATCTTGTTGCAGTTTACCCCCCACCCCCCCCCCCCCCCAAACTATTTTTACACGTGCTTTGCCTGCCCCCTTTTATGATATAGTTGGACAAATCTACCCCTTTTATCTTAAGAATTGTTATTTTTCTGTATTCCCTATCATTTTCTTTTTAGATTCTTCTTCTTTATTTTCTTTAAGCACTGTTTAAATCAGTATACTAGATTAATCAAAACTTGTTTATTTCTTAATTTCTCATGTCAACATTTTATAAAAGAATTCTATGGTATAGAAGACTTTTTTTTTTTCCAAATGTTGAAGTCAATAACATTTAAGAAATTGAACTATTCAAATATATAAGAACAAAATAGAGATATTGATTAATCAATTATGAATAGTATTAATAACAAATAAAAAGTGAATTACTATTGTTGTTTATTCTTATCTTTTTATTTCACTTCAAATAACAATTGTTAACTTTTCTTTCTTACGTGATATATAATAAGTAACTTTTGTTATAAATAGTTGAGTAATTGTAAACTCTAATTGGTTTATAGGTACTTAAATTGTTGAATTACTGGATTTATACATTTTACAATATAAGCTACATATCCTTTGTAATAACAAAGAGTTAATGATGAATTATTAAGAACGAATTTATCAAATAAACGAATTAAAAAAGCAGTTCAAAAGATATTAAAAATTCTGATGTAAGTCTTTTAGCATTGGAGAGAAACATTGGCTAGTTCCAAGAGAGAAGGGGGGAAAAAAGAAGAAAATAAAAGGAAAAAGAAATGGGAGAAAAAGGAAAAAAAAAGAATAGAGAAAAAAGAAAAAATTTAAGATAATAAGGGTAGTGTTGTCTAAACATATAATTCAAGGGAGCAAAATGCCTAGTATTATAGTTTAGGGGGTAAACTACAACTAGATATATAGTTCGTGGGAGTTTTTTGTATTTAACCCTTTTAATTACTATGACCATGTCTGCAATGCTAAAGATTTCGATGGAAAGGGGTTGGTGGTTAGTCAGCATCTCAAGGTAGCAAGAAAATGTATCAAAGCATGCTTACCTAAATATGATACTACTTGCCCAGGAAGGTTGAATTAAGACCATAGTATAATGATGTATTGCTGTCCTATTCTTGACCAGGGCCTTTTGAATACTTAGTTTAATTACCTAGTAGATCAAGAATTTAGTTTCTTTTTGGTGTTAATGATTTCCACATGAATCAGGAGTTTGTTTTTATCTTTTCTTGGCTTCCTCGTGAATCAGGGGATGTAGAAAATGGAAACATTAGAGAGATCACTCAATAAAAAATCTATACAAGGTTGTTTTCGTGTTTATGGTGAAACCATATATTACCTAATAACTTTTCAGTACATCAAATTGCAATCTTATGGTAATGGACAGGAAAACGTGCATTGCATCGATTGCTTTCGCGACAAATTTGAACTATACCAAAGGGAATGTATAAGTTTTACCTCCTAAGGAGGGAAGTTCTGCATTTAGTGCTCAAAAAAAGCTGTGCTTTTGTTCCTATGCAGAGTCTCCGTTTCCTTTCTTTAAGGTAAAATTGTTTAGAGAGGCGTTCATTGCTAAAGTTTCTTGATACTAAGCCTGAAAAATATTTAGCCATTTCTTGGAGTTCTCCCCCATCCATTCTTCTCTGCAAGTTAGAACCCAATGGAGCATTCAAAGGTAATCCAGGATATCTTTCCCGGGGAGTTGCAATAAGAGAATCGACAGGTGGTTTATTCAGACTTCAGAGCCTTTACTAGTCATTAATAGTAAAATGTGGAATCGGAGCAGGTGCGCTTAAGTTAGGTGCAAACCTGGACAGGTGGAGTTGGAAATTTGACGCAATTGTCCGGTTATTATATTTTTTTTAAGGGTAAAATACCAAAAATTCCCTATAATTTGTTAAATGTTCAATATAACTCTTTCTAATTTGAAAACCTACACTATAGTTCCTTCTAATTTCGACTAAATTAAAAATTAGGCCAAAAGCATTAAATCTAATGGCTGTGTGAGAAATGTCAATATGGTCTCGACTATACATGAAATGCTTGTCGTTCAATTTTCAATTTTGTCGAAAGTGTTAGGAGTTATAGTATAGTTTTTTAAACCAGTGGAAGTTAAATTGGATATTCAGCAAACTACATGGAGTTCATTTATACTGCGACTGTATTGACATTTCACATACAACATTGGATTGGATGCTTTCCGTCTAATATTCAATTTAGTTAAAACTATAGAGAGCTATAGTATAGGTTTTTCAAATCAGAGAAAGTTAAATTGAATATTTAGCAAATCGCGGAGTTTTTTTTTTGTATTTTACCCTCTTTTTTACATAATATGGTATACTGGAATGTAACTTTATTGTATACACCTCAATGGATTGTTGCCGATGAAATACAACAACCGTACCTAACTGCTATGGTTATGTTAGGTGTTGTTACCTACAATTGCTGTATTATGAGCATAGGAATTTTTCATTGGTTTTTGATGATTGTGATTAAGTTTCATTAATAGCTAAATATAACTCTTGCTGAAGAAAGTCTTTCAATCTTGTGAGGTTTGTAGTATAATTTTTCATTGATTTTGGGGTACCCTCCAAAATTATCATTAAGGTTTGTAGAATAATTTCGATTCACGTCCATGTCACGAATCTATATGTTAAACACTAAGGAGCATTAATCATTAGGTGGAGGAGGAGGAATCTAAACTTGTACCTGTTTATCTTGAAATCAAGTGTGCCACTTTTTTTTTCTTTTGTAAAATGTCAATATATCATTAATATGAAAATAGGTCTGCATACTTGTACACTTAAAGGGTACATAACCTAGTAACTTTCCGTGCCTTCTTCCAACCAAGAGGGGAAACCATATTCACACGAAAAGTTGTACATAACCTGGATTTGTTTTGTAGTTGCAGAAAATGCCAACCTTCTGATTTTGTCAACAAATTTGTTGGTTGAACAATGATCGGTATATCATTGAATTCCCTCATGTATGAACCATGTAGAACCCCAAGACATAGACTTTGGACTTCACCACATTCTGCAGCAGAAACATGTTAGTCGAAGAATAAGTGCTGTAAGGATGCTGGTGCAGCTCTAGAAGAGGCACATTCAGGACTGATACTAGAAAATCGCCAGTGCAGAAGGTTATCCGTTGTGCATAATCTACCTTTAGACAGCTACCACACAAGCTAGTGATCTCCTACGGGTTACCAGTCAACGTACCTGCTAAACCTGTTTGAGAACACTTGCCACTATCATTTTGCTCGACACAGCTGTAAAATCTTGATAGATAGACAAAAATGATTAAACCCACAGCACCTATTCCAGCAAGTAGCCAATAGAAATAATCAATATGTGCATGATTTAAGTTGTCTGAGAACCAACTCTCTCTACCCCATTGACTTGTAGCTTTGTCAATCATTGAGACCAGACAACTACTCAAGAAGTTCCCTATTCCCAAGGCGCCATAGTAAAATGACAGGCCTACACTTCTTAATTCAATGGGGACCTGATCATAGAAAAACTCCTGCATCCCAACCTGATTGAACACATCTGCAAGTCCAAATAATATGTATTGAGGCACCAACCACCAGAAGCTCATGGGAAGTGTTGCATTGGGTATATCTACCAAATGATAATCTTGAGCAGTTTTGAGTCTTTTGATTTCGGTTAGAGCTGCAATAACCATGTTAATAACCGATATGCCCATCCCTGCTCCTATTCTTTGCAGCATTGTTATACCTGTGGGGTTTTTTGTGATTGTTCTGGCAACTGGGACAAAAATTCGGTCACAGATTGGAATGCACAACATTATGGTAAGGGGAACAAAAGTCCTAAGCGTGGCAGCTGGAATATTAAAACTCAGCCCTATTGATCTGTCCAAGGTTGTTGCTTGCTTTGTAAATAATGTGGCCGCTTGAGCATATGCAACTGTATATGTTAAACAAGTTATCCATATAGGAAATAGCCTTAGAACATTCTTTGGCACTTCTGTTTTGTCAGAGACAGTTGAATAGTCATCTGCTGCAGGCAATACATTTTTCAGAAATCTGTCCAACAACATTTGACAAGAAATTGAGGGTATTAGCATGCATTGCACTTTCTATTGAGCACCAAGTTAACATGGATGCTAAACTTGTAAAGTGTTCCATAGCATAATTTATGATTTAAATCAAATCTATGAAGAAAATTCTTGTCAATGAATTTATGTTTTGGGGTCACCCTAGTTGTCTATCTGACCATTTGCTAATGACATAATTCAAAGAGGAGTTACGATATTTAATGACCCAAAAAAACTCTTGAAAAGCTTTGATACATAATTTTGCTTTTATAAAACAAAATTAGAACTGTTTAACTTCCCTTTCTTTAAGGTTGAAACAGATAAGTTAATTAGGGTGAACTGAAACAGATGAGTAACCTTCATTCCAGTCCGAATAACTTTAATGGGATGAACTATTTAAGCACTCCATAGTTCGCATATATCATCAGAAAAATGATAAAGTTTGAGACATTTTCTTCTTAGTCTAGTGATCTTTCCTTACCTGTAGTCTTGAGATCTTTGTCGAGCATTTAACAACAAATCTTCTTGGTACTCTTCTTGACTGCTTGATGCTAGTGCTTCATGTTGTAAACTATCATCCGCTTTATCTAAACCACACGTAATCCTTCCATATTGCCTTTCTTCATCGCCTCTTTTAACAGGAAAGAAGTAAATTCTGCTTCCAAGTAAAAAAAGAGTTAGCCCAAGAATCATAGCTAGACAAGGAATCCCAAAACCAAGTGCCCAGTTTATGTTATCTTGAATATAGTGCAAGATCAAATGTGCAGCTGTAGATCCTATGCATATGCCACAGAGCCACCAATTGAAAAATGAGCTCTTAGCTTTGCTCTGTTCCGGATGTTTTCCATCAAATTGATCAGCTCCAAAAGCTTGAACACAAGGTTTATATCCTTGAGCCAACGCAACCAAGTAAAGTGAGACAAAAAACAAAACTTGGAGTCCTGTTTTCGGGCCTGATTTCTTGTTCATGCCTTGATAGGTCGAGCTGCTGGTAGATGTTGGAATAATTATTGAAGACAGGCTCAAAAGACCGAGTCCCTGCAAAATTTTCAGCCTTACTTCTTGTCAATATGAATTAAACAAGAATACTAGTATCCTCGTTGCACTCACAACCACTCACAATTACTCATTTTTTCTAATCAAATTGTAATTTAAATGGCAACTGATTGATAGTGCCATTAACAAACATAAGAATGCCAATAGCAATTCCTAAAAAGAAAAAAATTGTAAACTAACCAAGATGTAGAGAAGGGAAGCAATGATGATTGATCTATAGCGACCAAGGAAAGAGTCAGCCAAATATGCTCCTAAAACTGGTACAAGTGAAACTACACCAATCCATGTATTGACATTTGCAGCAGCTGTTGCCACGGATTCTCCAATTGGTCCGGTGAGATAGCTAATGAGGTTGGATTCCACTCCATAATATGCAAATCTCTCCAGGGATCCTCCAGCTGTAGATTGATTCAGTCAACTCAATCAATCCAGTTCCAAAAAAGTTCTACTGGTGATCAGCTTCAGTTCTGAATACGCTTTATTTTGCTTCTTAACCATCACTAGTTCTTAGAACATTGGACTAAAGGGGGAAAAAAAAAAGAATGCTTAAAAAACTTTAGCCTTCAATGATAAAATACTAACCTAGCATGAAAGATGCCGATCTCCATCCACCTGGGCCTGCTTCATTTTCAGTCTCCAGAAGTGGAGTTTGGGTCTCCAGAACTCTGCTTCCGCTCATGACAGACGAAATCAAGCTGAAAATGGGACAGTGATGCGATCTCTGTTCTTTATTATTCAGCCAACTTAGCGGACAAGGAATCTTTCTTTATAATGGAACCGGAGCCTCAATAATTACAATTGTACCTCACTGTTAATGCATGCTAAAAAGTTCAACCTTCTTTAAACTTATTTTAATCTGCATTCTTGTATAATATATTCCATCCATGTCCCAGTAGGCTTATTTTATTAATGCAGATTTTCATACTTTGTTAGGCCTTAATTGTGGATCCAGAAATCAGAACGGTTGGTTTCTTCTATCAATCTGCCCTGATTTTCAACGGCTTACATCAATTGTTGTAAACAAGTTGAAATTATTGATAATTTTTCAGAAGAAAACCATAAACTGCTCACTCAATTAACTAGCAAGAACCCACAAACTCAACTCTACCGACCAAAAAATCATTAGAAGGCTTAGGTACTGCCAGATTGCAGAGAACAGTTCATGATCCAGATCAGGCGGACCTGAAGTCGCCGGATCTTCGGCTATCATTTTTGAGAGCAAAACATTTTTTAAATTTGAATTGCGCCGGATTTGGGATATGAATTGTACTCTGCAAGCAGCAGCAATTGCCAAAGCCAGCAAGGAAGCAACTAGCATTAGGTGGGGAAGTTGGAAATGAAGGTCGGAGGAGGGTTTTTCCCGATAGTGGATATGGGTATGGATTTAGTTACGAGCTGGTGGTGGTCGTGGCAGTGACGGTGGCGGTGGTGGTGCGCGCTGAGGCGGGAGTGCGTTACCATTTTCTAAAGGGGGTTTTTTTTTTGAAGGACCATTTTCTAAAGAGTTGATAACACTTTGTGACTTCAACAAAAGTGGGGTGTAATAACACTTTGCTTCTCTCAATGAAAACAACAGACACTTTACACATTTAAAAATATTTTATTTGGTATTTATAGCAAGTATTTCATTTGAAAATGCAAAAAAATAGACTGCTTAAATATGTTGACAATTCTACCCATCTGTTGTTGACTAATAACATACTGTTATACTGTTCATAAATAATTGTAATTTATAAAGACATTTATTGAGAATCGAAATAGCACTAGAGGTTTTCTTTAGAAACAGCACTCTTCTGTCCATGGGAAGGGGTTTGGAAAATGGGAATATAAGAGTTCAATCACTAAACAATTCGCAATAGATCTTCTGTCCGTTTTCTAATGTAATTGTCTGTCTCATGTTTTATTATTACTATCATTTTTCATTCACACACATCTTATTTTAATTATTTTTTATTTTCTTTAGTTCCAACAACTGTCGGCAGAATAAGAAATAAGAGATATCAGGGGCTTAGGAAAAGAATATACAATAGAAAACAAAAACTACAGCAAGAAAATTCTCTGGTAGATTATGACCTTGCTCTCAGTTGCTTTAGATTTTATAAAATCTGATTATAAACACTGATTATAGAGAATAATCATCATCAACAAAAGTTACTCTTTGAGTGATTATAGATTTTAGCCTTTTTGATTATTAAAAAATCTATAATTAAAATGCAAAAACAATTGAGAATATCACAAAAACTTATTATCCAAAAATTAAAAATCTACAATCAGTTAAAATAACCAAACGAGAACAAGCCCTATATCCATAAGACTAGTTTCTATAATCAGTTAAAATAATCAACTGAAAACAAGCCCTATATTTATAAAGCTAGTTTATACATCTATACGATGTATAGAAACAAGATCTATGTTCATAAGACTAGTATATACATCTATACCACGTATAATAGCAAAGTGATCTATAGTGTTCATATGTTGTGGTCAATTTTTGAATTTTCGTTTGTACCATTAGTTGAATTTCCTAATAGTTGCGCACGCATCAAGTATCTTAAAACAGTAGTTAAAATAAGTAGTCCCTCCGTCTAAAAACAATCAGGCCTACTTCCATATTTACACAAATTAAGATGTTTAAAACAACATAGTTAAAGTAATTATTTTTGCTTAGTATTCACCTAATATACCCCTTCATTATTGCAAGATGACTGGAATTAGTCCAAATCAGTGGCTCACTTGGAACTTATCACTCCTTAATACTGATGACTCATTTTTTGGGTTAGAGATTTACATTAAATATGGGCATATTATTAAGCTTATAATTTAATACCGCTGTTTAAAAAGGAAACATGCCTATAATTTAGCACAGAATAAAATAAAAGTACGCCTAATTTTATGGGATAGATGGAGTATGTACTTACCACTTCACAACCTCTTGCAAGATATGTGGCTTAAAAAACAGAAGATGCTTGTTATTATGCATAATTTACACTGAATTTATAATTTATTTCTATGGTATCTAAAATTTTAAATAAGCTATTTTAGTGTAGATTTAGTGAAGCATATTCGACTTGTTATCAACAAAATAAAGTTTATTGATAAGTTTATTAATGTTCTTCACATATTCCTAATCTTTTTTTTTTTTTGAAGTTACGTATTCCTAATCTTCAATCAACAACATTATGTAGCACATTTTGTGCTAAATTTTTTTGAAATATTCTAGTATTTCCTATGATACATGAACATCCTAAATTAGTGACTTTCAAATGTTATTATACAAGAAAACTTATTCTTAATAGATTAATTAATCCTATAGAAGTATATTTTATAACTCATAACACTTTTTTTTGAATGTATAACTTATAACACTATTTATTAGTATCAGTATACGAGGTAATATAGTGGTAGGTATATGGTAAATATAACGTGTAAATTTGTTAATTTAGCCGGTAATTGGGGATTTAAGAATTGAATTTCAAAAACTATTTGCAAACTATTTTACATAACTCTAAAGATGGATATTATTTAGTTTTACCAAGCCACAGACATTTGATATCTGAGTTAGATTGGATCAACTAGTTCTTCATTTGGGGGGGGGGGGGGGGGTGCTCGAGTTTGAACATCCCTAGCTTAGCACCTGTTACACAAACCCGAAAGAGATTCATTCCAACAAATTTTTGCTAGGCTGGAGTTGATTTTTCCGCTGTTGCTAACATATCTTGCGGAAACAAATTCCGTGAAGGCTGGAGTTATTTTCTATATTAGATTATCATGTGGCTATAACTTACAAGAGAGATTCACGCTTGGGCAACCTTCATTTGTCATAATACGACGATCAAATGGCTATATCTGTGTTCGGAAGTAGGTCAAGAGGTGACAAGTATTTTTGGAGTAAAGGTTAAATTCATTAATTTATTCCACCCTTTCTGTTTTTCATTTTGGTACTTAAAAGAGTCACACATACATATATATATATATAGATATATATATATGTGCATATATACAATATGTATGTATGTATGTATGTATAGACCATAGATATATATATATAACTATGACCTATATATGGATGAGATACAATGGGTCTGTTTGGTTTCCATAATTTACAAAAAAAATTCTAAAATATTATTCAACTTGTATCATAAATAAAATTTTTAACTTTATTTTTATTTCACAAACATCACATCATAGAAAAATATTATAGTGTTCATTGAAATAATTTTTTTCTAAATAACCTAAGAGAGAATTTTAACAGCTCATTTTTTTTTATTTTTATAAGTAAGAGGTTTTGAATTTAGGATCATCTATTTACAATCCCTTCCACCTGATCACCCAATCCAACCCTTACCCAGCTCACTACTTAACTAACTCATTAACAAGACTTCAACTTATTAAATAACTAAGTAGTCCGGTGATAGCTTTGAGGCGGAATTTCAATTTACCAAATGTTTTCATTCATACCCTCCAGGACACAATAAAGTCCTAAAAAACTCTCTCAAGCAATTCATCTTTGGAAAAACCTTACCGTTGATATTACATAAACAGCTTCGAGAACAATAAGATTTGCTGACAAGTATGAAACTGTAAAACACCCTATAATTCCAATTTCTAATCCAATATGGATTAAGTTAAATGTTTCCCTAACATTTCCTATTCTGAGACTTATTTTCTCCTCCTTGTCTCTAAAATTCATCCGGTCAAAATTTTCTCTAGCTTTGCCATGGGAGAGAGACTAGACAAATCTGGTCTCTTCCTATCCAAGGGAGCCCTCTCTCTAATTTTTAGTTTTCTTTATTGAAATAAATTCTTTCATAAGGGCTTTTGGCGGGATAGTCTTGTTTCCTCCTAATTAAAGATTCTTCTCTCATAAATTGTTCTAATGAGAGTTTTATTCTCTCTAACTAAGTTTTTCATTATGAGAGTTTTTTTAAATTTTTTTTGTGAAATCTGATATTTTATAAGCTTAGTGTCTTAGATCTAAATTTTTTTGTTTATTATTGTTAGATTTAAGATTCTTTTGGACTTGAACCAGTTTTTAATTATATTTGAATGTTCCAAAACATGCGCAAACCTATTGGATTACAATGATTCATCTGAATGAAAGATATTGGAGTATCAATGCTGACTGTATTTGTATTGATTTTTTAGATCAGTTATATCCATAGATTTTTACATTTACATATATCTGTGTTGTGTTTGATTTGATGTATTTTCTCCATTAGTACAGATTTTTTTTTTTAAAAAAATATTCTTTCTATATATATGAAAAAAATAGTGGTTTAAGCTTTGCTGAACTCTTGATTGCGTACTTATCAAATAAGTAGCTGTTTCAAAGAAAGACAATTAAAAAAAAAAGAGTACGTTGGTGTACTCTGCACTTGAGTGTTCATGGTACATGATACTTGAAGCTTAACGGAGAAACAATTTTCCCTGTTTCATGATGACAAGAAAGAAAACGATCGCAGGACAAGCTTTAATGGAGAAACTATTTCCCCTGTTTTCATGATAACAAGAAAGAAAACGACTGTAGGAATTTTTAGAGTTGCGG
The DNA here is from genome assembly GCA_023065735.1 of Coffea humblotiana. Classification (NCBI taxonomy): domain Eukaryota; kingdom Viridiplantae; phylum Streptophyta; class Magnoliopsida; order Gentianales; family Rubiaceae; genus Coffea; species Coffea humblotiana. The sequence goes on from CM041217.1 coordinate 9,233,589, forward strand.
ATCTGTCACTATATTAAAATCATAGTAAAAATTGAAATCAATAATTATATATAGTGCTTTAATAAATTGAATTTTTTTTCTAGAAACTAAGCCGTTTTCAGAATATGTATGGGTATGCTATTTGGGAAAAAAAAATTTATAATGCCATTAATGTATCATACAATTTTACCCATAAATTTTATATTTTGGTTTAGTAGTTTAGATTCCAGAATAGTTGTTTCCACAATATATATAACATTTTGTATTCCACAATATCATATCGTCAACATAAATATTTCACATTACTTATATATGTCATAATCGAGTTTGAACTTGACTTTAGGCTCTTGAGAAACTAAAACTCCATGACACCCTTGTTTTTCTTTTTTTAATTAACATGGAAGCACATGTGTTGCACGTTGTAAGCTTTATGTACTGTGATAACCAATTATATGATTCTTAATCTTAGATTTACAAAAATAAAATGAAATTTAAATATTTGAAATATTGTATCCATCAATCTTCTCCTCTATAAAATGTAGAAAATACTTTTTAGTATGTTGTGGTTGATTTTGAATTTCAGTCAAAAGTTTAGAAAAGTATTTGTTGCGCCCCATTTTTTTGCGATGGAAAAAATAAATATTTACAAAAGACGTGATTTTATTTAAAAAAGGACCTAAAATGGGACTTTTAAAAAATGCGACAATTTGGGTCCAAAATTTAGTTTAAAAAGGTTTTTAAGGAAAATAGGAGTCGCCACTTGGTATTGAGTTTTGGTGTACCAAGTCACCCAAAAAATATTTTTTGATAAAAATGTAATAAAGTAAAATAAATAAAATAAAACCTTTTTTCGACAAACTCCAGGTCTTTGAAAAAACAAGAGAAAATGAGTTCGGGAGTCACGGTTGAAGAAGGGAAGGCAAATGTTCGATTAACTCAAATTTAAGGCACCCTTTCAACCTAGTTTAAGCTAGTTGCGAGGTTTAGTCAAAATTTTCTTAATCTAACCCTTAAATTTATCACATTTAGATGTTTCTACATGAATGCAAATCTAAATTTAGAAAATATCGAAGGGACAAGATGTTCATTCAAGGGTTTAATTGATACCAATCGCATTAATTGCGAAGGCCAAAATAATTCCTTGAAGGAGTCACAAGTATGCAAATGATAAAATTTAATGAAAAGAAAAGAAAATTAAATTATATATAGATATAAGTGATCAAAGAATAATGATGCATCATAATGGATACGGGAAACAAAACTCGTGACATAATTTTCTTATACAGGGATCAATGGGGTATTTAAACTAAAGAGTTATAATCACCCATATTCATGTTCAAAGAATAATTCTCTTAACATGAACAAACAAATGAACTAACTTAAATGAGATGCAATTCTAAATGACATGATTAACACATACATATAGGGTAGGGGTTAGAGGATAATATGATAATAGTAAATATCATGCAAATGAGAAAAATCTTAAAAAAATAAAATATGCATAAAAATTTAATGAATATCACACAAAATGAATCTAACACACAGACGATCTAAAGGTCTAGTGTTGGACTAACCCATTTCTAAAAAGCCTTACTAGCGTTGGACTAGCAAGTAAACGGAGGGAGTTGCCACAACTAGCGTTTAGATTAGTGTGGTGACGTCATGCATTAATAATACATAGTTCAATAAATAATACATAAATTAAAACAAATAAACATACAAGAGCACGTAGCACATAACACGTGAGTATCATATTTAGATGCAAATATCCTAAAGAAGCGAGTAAACATGTAATTGTACAATCATGCAAGCACACAAACAAATAAAAGTAAATAGAGACCTAAACTATTACATTCAGGGGCTCTAATTACAATCTAAAGGGGGTAAAGAATAAAAATAATAACTTAACTATTACAATTTGGCATTTAAATGCCTCTCAAATAATCATCAAAAAATAAATTTATATATGAAACTTAAAACGAATAAAACAAAATAACTAAAAGAAAATCACTCAAAACATGCAAATTCACACGTAAGAGTACATAAGAGAATTTAAAATAAAACAAGAAAATACCTCCCTTGAAGTAGTAGTTAATTGGGTTTGATTTTACCTATTTAACTCCAAAATTAACAAAATCATCAAGGCACCAATTTAATTAACAAATAAATCATAAAAATTGAAATAGACATGAAATCAATCAATTGAACACTTAAATGAAGTGTAATCAATAATTAAAGAAGAAAAATAACTTCTATTTAAGAAAATCAAATCTGTTAAGGACCTAATTATAAAAATCAACAAAAAGTTTTGGGATCAAATTATAATTATCACAAAGATTTGGGTCAAAAATTAAAGAAAAATAAAGTTTAGGGACCTATTTGCAATCAAATTAGGGATCTGATTGAAAGAAACCTAAAGTACTTAGATCCACAATACAATAAAGTAAAAGTACCTGGACCAAACAGCAAATTTATTTCTGGTCTTCCTAGCTCAAACAGGCCACTTGGGCCATTTTATTTATTTTTTTGGGCCGAAAGCTCCCTGGCCCAACCGAAACCCAAAGGAGAGGAGCGGGCTAAGCTAACCCTTTTGTCCATCAAACCCAATGAAAAGAGTGGGTTTCAATTCCCAAAACCCATGCTAAAATCCATAAAAATAAGTCAAGACCCACTTCCTAAAACCCAACAAAATGAACCAGATTTTATACCAAAACCCAACCATTATTTTTATTTTGCTATTAGAAATAATAATTGGTCTATTAAATGTCTAAATTTAAATTTTACAACAAAATCAAGAATTTATAAATACCTTGTAGTGGTGTAAAAATGTACATAACAAAAGTTAGGGGTTCATGCCAGAGATTATAAAAATTTCAGGCCTTAGAGAGCAATTAAACTACAACTAAAAGAACAAACTAACCTTAAGATTTTAGATTAACTACCATGCAACCATCTGTTGAGTCAAGCGGTGAAGTGTGGAAGTTGGCTGAGTTTAGGGCGGTGGTCAAAGGAAAGAAATCCAATGGAAACAGCTCCCAAAGCAGCTAAGCAGAAACGGTGCAATGAGAATGTGAATAAGAGTCGGTTTGGACGAAGGAACCGAGAGAGACGTTTAACTTATACGTTCTTGTCTGCCACTTCCTACCAAAAGGAAAACAACCTGATCACCTTTAAACAAGAGGGCCGAAAGAAAACAAGAAGGAAACAACTACCTCTTCCTCTGCTGTTAACACCGAGAGATAAACAAGAGAGAGAGCCGAGGGAGTTGAGAAGAAAATCTGTCATCCTGAGAGAAAGACTTGAGAGAGCAAAAACAGAAGCTGTCTTCCTTTCTTGCTTTCTTTCAAAAACCGACTCGAGTGAGTGAGACGGAGTGTGAGGAAAGGAATTTCCAAGCTTCACCATCAGCTAACCAGGAAATTATACCAACGAAAGCAAAAGGGAACATGGAGGTCGAGTGAGGAGTTGGAATAGCAGCTGATCAGTCGGCAACACTAAACTTTAGGAGGAAGAGGTAAACGCTATAACAAATCTCTGTCTAGTTGGTTTAATTAGTTAAACACCAGCTGCATGTTGAATTTAGCTAGAACTTTGAGCTTGTGACTGAAGTTCATGTCGGCCAGCAACTGAAAAATTTGAGAGAAATTGCAGAAAACTGAGTGTTAAGCTTGAACTTGCAACTGATATCAAAATTCTTTGGAATAATAACGTTAAGAAGTGCATGCAACAGATTATCCTTTCCTTTCCTCAATTTATAAGAAGTTAATCGTAGGACTCAGTGAGCATGAAGTGGAAAGAACCATACATGGAAGAAATCTGTTGCAAGCTGCTGTACCTCAGGTTGCAGCCTTTGCGCAGAGCTGAGTCTCATTCAGCTTCCTTTTGAATTTTGATCATGAACTGTTCCGTTTTGCTTAGGCTAATTTGTAGTTGAATCAATACACTTTGTACGATGAACTGGAATAGAAAACTGAAGGGAAACGAAAAGAAAAGCTCAGCTGCTAAGCCACTACCTACTGGAATCCGTGGCTTCAACTGAACAGAACTGGCAGGAAGTTTCGGCTATTTCCTGCAAACCGTTAGCTTCTAAATTAGTGTAGTAAGTTGTAGCATATCCTAAGTCCCTTAACCTTAACAAGTAAGACAGAAATCACCTGAACTTAACGTGAGTATAGCAGAACTATGGAGCTCAACTGATTGCAGGTTGGGTCCGAGAGAATAAAAGCAGAATGTGCTTCTGACCGGCCATTTTTGACCCTGAAAATGTGAGAACTGGGTGTCGATATCTCCATAAGAAATGTAGTTCTATATCTTAGTTTCGAAATGTTATAAAATTCGTCTTAATCCGATAAGTATATCTCCAGTTATGGTCAGAACACTAGAGGATGGCAAAGCTGTCTTCACGTTTCATTTCTTTTTGTTCTCAAATGCACTTTGTTTTGATAAATGGCCTTGAGAAACCAATTTTTGAACCAACAATTCTTCTAATTTCTAACTTTGTAAGCTTTCATAGATGATAGCTAAGGTTACTTTGTAGTTTAATGAATATGAGTTGACTATCTAGTAAGAGCATGAGATTGAGAGGAAGGAGTGGAGGGAATAATGAGTACTGGACCGTGTACATTGCTAGAAAAATTAATGGTGAATTTATACGAAAGATCTCATAGCATTTTGACCTAACTATGTGAACAATTTTGAGGACTTAAAACTAGAGAACTAATAAATTTAACAAGACGTAAAACCACAGGCAATCTAGTATTTGATTTAACTTAAAAAGGAAGGAATGAAAGGTCTATTTATTCTAACCTTAAAATATTGAATAGAAAATAGGTTTAATCCTAGTCCAAATATTTTACAAAGTTATAAAACCTGAAAATATATATCTTTCTTGATTTGAAGCGAAAAGTTAATAAGTTCAAGAGAAAATGTGGGATAGGTTGTTGGATTTGTTATATCTTGTTTTATAAGCTAAACTTGATTTTAGTGGTTTAAATTATAAAGGAACAAATGATAAATGATAATATATAAATTGTATATTATTTTAGAACTTAAAAGAACTAGTGTAAAGAAATAACAATTAAGTTATGAATGACTTAAAGTTAATTAGTTAAAACAGGGACCAATTGAGTGTTCCTAAACTTTAAACTCGGAATTTTAAAGTGAAAAATAGTCTACTCTTAATTTAGACATTTTATAAATTATAAACTTGAAAAAATAAATATATTCCTTGGTTTAAATGATAAAGTCAATAAGTCGAAATGACATATAGAATAAATATTGAATATATTATATTTTATATTTGAAAGTCAAACTTGACTTTAATCGATCAAATAATAGGATAATAAATAATAAGTGAACATCTACAAATGATATATTCACTTTGGAATTATGAACTTGTCTCAGGAAGTAGCTGTGAGACAGGAAACAAAATCGAGGCTCGAGAGTAATTTATTTGGATAATTGGTGAGTGTTTTCCGAATTTATGTGTTTAACTGCTTAAGTGTACCTAAGTGAAATTATGTGACAAATGTACTTATTATGAATTATTACTAAATGATTCAGTATAAAGTGTATCTCATTGTCCCTCGCCTTCTAAGTCGGGAGTGTACTTTATCGCACTCGACTTAGTTGAGATTGAAGGTCGATAATTGACTGAATGTTACTGTAAGTGTGCATGAATGTAAGCCGTATGTGTGCCTCGCTGCATCGGCTGAACTGGGCCCCAAAACCCTCTGTTCAACGGACTATTCGAGCCAGCAAAGGGCTTGGTCGGGTAGGACGGTAGCTTTGGGTAAATGTTTCGGTATACTCGAGTATTACCACGAGGTTGGGAGATCATTGCACAAATTACTGAATGTAGGGGATTCTTTATTGTTTTGGAGGACATAAGGAGGTGAATTGAGGGAAAGTACAGTGATATTGAAATGAATGTGTAATGACAGTGAAATGAGTGTCTCTTGACACTGAAACGAATGCTCAATGACATTGAAGTGGCTCTAATGCGAGCACCGTATTCTTTTAAAAGTGATTGTTTATTGAAGTGTTTCTTCAATTGCTTAATGAATGTGATTGTACAGTGAAATGTGCATTACTTGCTTAATTGTACTGATTTAAGTGTTTAATTGAATGGTACTTGCTCGGCAAACCTCACTGGGCATTAGCTCAGTCCTTTAGTTTTGTTTTCCTTACAGGGGTTGAAGTCTGAAGGATGATCAAGTAGAGTTAGAGTGTTTTGGGAGGACTAATGTTATATATTGATGTTAAGACCTGTATTTTGTATCTCTTAACGGATAGATTTATATTTCACACTAGTTAGTGATGTACTTGAGCGATGTACTTAAGAATGAATGTTTGGATGATTAAATGAGAATTGTTATCTTTGAAGTTAATGTTAGTGAATGAGCCCTGGCGAGAGCCAGGCGGGCAGTCCGCTAACTTCTAGGGTATGCCCTAGGAGGAAGTAGGGTCGTCACAGGAAGTTTTTTTTTTTTATTAATTGTCATCATCTACATTTACTTCTGCTCCTACTTCTAATTAGCTTATATTAGGGGGTGACTCAATACGGTCACGAAAAAATCAACAGAACTAAATCACCATTAGATTATATAGACATGGATCTAAGCAAAGTCACATTAAGTAGTAGCTTTTTGATAGGGGATAAGGTTTAAACTTTTGATCACCTCGTACTTAAAATGTGACTAAAGGAAACCACTGGAAGTCAATTATATAGACATGGATCTAAGCAAAGTCACATTAAGTAGTAGCTTTTTGATAGGGGATAAGGTTTAAACTTTTGATCACCTCGTACTTAAAATGTGACTAAAGGAAACCACTGGAAGTCAATGAAGCAATTATGTGATTCAAAATTCAGAGGAGGATTGGACCTACTGTCAGCAGATGAACAGAATGGAGAACTACTATGCAGGGAATCCTATGTATGCCCTATGTACTTTTAGGCCCTAAAATTTTAGCATGAATCAAATGTATGACATTTTTTTTTTCACACAAATGTATGACATGTTTCACACAAATACTTCAAAGATACTAAACTCACACCCCTCTATTAATGTCTATCGAGAGCTTGCATAATTGGTAATAGTAATGGTCAATATTATTGATTCATAGCACGTATTGCATAGCGTAAAGAATACCATAATTTTTTGCCCATTTAAATATATTTACACAATTATTAAGGGTCTAAGTATGTTGGTTTTATTTGGGATATTAATGAAACATTTTAAGAATATACAGAGTGCTAAATGCTTGTAATTTTTGCATCCCGTCAAAGTTATCAAGCCGGACCTACTCTATGTTATCATGCATGAATCAAATTAATGGAATTTATTGAACACAATATTAACTAATAGATTTCCTGGTTTTTTTTCTCCATATTTGCTATTGATTAATTTAGGCTAAAATTATTTTATTTTTTATTATAGAGTCCAAATGGTTAAACATGAAAGTCTTTTATCCAATTAATTTCTTTTTCTCATACTCTTGTTAAATTTAATTTCTACATGGTATTCTAATGCTTTCTTTTTTCTTTTTATTTTTTCTAGAAGTCATCTCAAAAAGATCCAAATCTGAATTAGTCTCCCGAAAGGAAAACAAACTTCCAATTTGAAGTCTCCTCTTAAAAGGCAAACCATAAAGTTTTCCAAACACCGTCTCTAGATTATTTTGTTCCATATAAACTTACACTTGATAAGGAAATTTTGGTCAACCAAATTCTATTTCTTAAAATCAATCTTAATGTCTGAGTTACATATATAAGTCGAATAATATGAATTCATGATTGAGAACGTAAGAAAGTCATTATATTTTTTAGAGCAAATTACAAATAGCCCTCTGTGATTTCATCTATTGCCACATAGCCCTCCTAATATTTTAAAATATCCATTTCAACCCTTCTATGATTTCATGTAAAGTAGAAATTTGATAAAAAAAAAATAGCCCATGTAATGTCCTTAGTAGAAATATCCATAATGCCCTTACTTAAATGGTGAATCAAATGATCACTTAATCACCTTATACAAAATATAGAAGGATTAGACAAATAAATGCAAAAATCATAGGAGGGTAAAGTGCATATTTATGTAAATCATGAGGGGATTAAATAGATATTATGATTTCATCACATACACTTTTGAGATGCATCTTATATAATCGCAAATAACTAATTGTGCATTCTGTCTATCTTTCACTTTATACAAAACCATAGGGGGACTATATGGCTTTTTTGAAATCTTAAGGGGGTAATCTAATGTTACACAAAACTACAAAAATTTATATGTAATTTGATCTATTTTAATTCAATTAAACTATGCATGTCATCCCTAAATGATACCTGACTGCATTTTATCCTATAATATAAGGAAATTGACTGCAAAGAAAATATATTCCTAAACAATAATCTCAAAGTTAGCATTTCCTAAATATCATGTCTAGAAATTATAGAATATGCATTCAAATTAAAATTATAGAATTAAATGCTCAAAAAATTCATAGGTTTGTGATATTATTGTTTTTTAATACAACATTGAAAGCAATAAGAGATTTTAAAAATGATATCTTATATTTTAATTTGTTTCATGCACAAATTTATCTTTATCAATAGCCAAGAAGTTTGCACTTTACACAAGAGGTAAGGGGTTAGAATACAAAGCCAAATAGCTGACTTGAAAATTTTGTTGCAAGAAATCCCATCACAAACTCATATCCTAATTTTCCTTGATGTTTGGAACATTTCTTCTAGAAGCCACTAATCTCCTAATTCTCCTTGGTGTTTGGAATGTTCCTTCTAGAAGCTGCATATAGACGACTATTTATCTCAACTTTTTTTATTAAATTTGTCGGACAATGATTTTTGAAATTTTAACATATTCTTAATACATTTAACACTATTCGACTAATGATGGTGTAAATATGCTGTAGTGTTTATGCCTTTAAGTTGCCTATTCACTTTTGTGTTTATTGAAATTCCATTGGTAGAGTTTTGTATCTCCGCATTGCTTAATTTTTGGAGATTATGCTCTTTTTTTTTCAGCATCCTTCTTAATCCTTATGGCCTTTTAAGCGCAGGGTTAAAGAATATTTTGTAATTAATTAGAGTACTGAAGCATTGGTAGGGTTTAATTTATATATTAAAAGTTTAACCATGAGTGAATTTTAAATCAGTACTTTTATTTGTTGTGTAATTTTTTTTTTACTTTAGCTTATAATGAAACTACATGTATACTCTTGTTGATTTAGTTTATATAATCTTATATTGTTACTTTGATTTGTAGAATTCAACATGGGAAAATCATTCAAAATATCCTTCACATTTTGTCAAATCAATTTTTTTTCATCTTTTGCCTTTCAAATAGTAACTTTACATCCCACACAAGATCAAGTCAGTAAAATTTGGTTCAAACTTAGATTTTCAACCACCTTTTACCCTGAATCCATAATGTGACCCATACATTGTCTTTTCTTAGGGATTAAAAGATTAAATCTCATTTGTAGTTTTAAAAAAAAGGAGCTAATTCATATTTATTTTTGCCCCTAAAAAAGTAGAATCTGACCCAAACTATATTTTTTTTTCTTTAAAAAAGTGGGATCAAACTCAATTCATATTAATTTTGTTTCCAAAAAAGTAGGATTTGACCCTTTTCTATATAAAAAAGACTGCAGGTGGGTCATGCGGTGATTTCAAGTTAAAAGGTTGTCAAAAATTTAGGTTGGAATCAAATTTTGTTGATTGTAATTTGTAAGGGATATAAAATTAACATTTTAAAAGTAAAGGGCGAAAAAATTCATTTGGTGAAATGTAAGAAACGTTTTAAATGATTTTCCCATTTAACATTATAAAGCAACTGCATTCCATATCTAACTATATTTTATGAGCAAGTTTAGTTCCATAAAATTCTTTTCCTAACACAAAACGTCATCATCAATGGTATACAAATAACCATGCTAATGTTAGAGGGTACTGGATTTGAATACATATTGTAATCCTTATTATTTATGACAAGGGTATTATTGGAAAGTGAAAATTAAATTACTAAATTACCAAATCATTTTGATGCTTTTAATATAGTATATAGATTTTTTTGCAAGAGAAGGGTGGAATTTAAAAAATGAGGAATGAGTAGGGGATTAAAACCTATAATTCCTTGACCCTTAATTTTAACCATTAGACTAAGGCCTTTTTGGTCACGATAGCTATTCCAGCAAGTAGCCAATAGAAGTGGTTAAGATATGCTCGATTTATGTCTTGGATTCAAGTTGTCCTTTTCTCCTATCCGTTTCTTCAATCCCATCCCTCCCCTACTTATTTAAAAAAAAAAACTTTCACTACCCTCATGACTTGCAGCTTTATCAATCGCAAAGACAAGAATACCGCTGAAGAAGTCCCCTACGCCTATGGTACCATAGGAAAAAGAGGCCGAAACATCTTAATTCAGTAGGCACCTGATCATAGAAAACTTTCAGCATTCCTACTTTAATCAGTACATGTAAATCTATACATCAGAATCGTTTTTGATATTATTTGGTTCCCTATAAATGTAAGATTTTGCTAGACAGACAAATGGAATTAAACCCACAACACCTATTCCAGCAAGCAGCCAATAGAAGTAATCAACATGTGCTCGATTTAAGTTATCTGAGAACCAACTTTCTTCTACCCCCTTGGCTTGTAATTTTGTGAATCATAGAGACCAGAAAGCTGCTCAAGAAATCGCCTATGCCTATGGCCCCATTGGAAAAGAGAGGCCAAAACATCTTAATTCTGTAGGCACCTGATCATAGAAGAATTCCTGCATTCCTACGTTAATCAACACATCAACTAGTCCAAATAATAAATATTGAGGCGCCAACCACCAAAAGCTCATGGGAACTGTTGCATTAGGAATGTCGAGGAGACCAAAATCTCGAGCAGTTTTGAGTCTTTTCTTCTCAATCACAGCTGCAGTGACCATGTTCAGGACAGATATTGCCATGCCGATTCCTATTCTCTGAAGCATTGTTATCCCAGAGGGATATCTTGTTATCCTTCTCGCAATTGGGATGAAAATTCGATCATAGATTATGCTACAGAACACTACAGAAAGGGCGATGATAATCCGAAGTGCTGCAGCTGGTATACTATAACTTTGCCCTATTGATCTGTCAAGTGTTGTTGCTTGCTTCGTAAATAATGTGCAGGATTGAGCATGCCCAATTGTATACGTTAAACAGGTTACCCATATTGGAAACAGCCTTAAAACTTCCTTTATTTCTTTAGTCTTGATAGAGGTTTCATTAATGTTTGTTGAATCATCACCTGCAGGAGGCGAATCATCCTTGAGAAATCTGTCCAGAAAATGCTACATTAGCAAGTATGATCAGAAAACGTGGATATTGGCAAGCACCGACCACATGCAATGAGTACCGCAAGACAGCATCAAAGGAATACGGGAAGGGGTTGCCTGAATTTGGAACTAGGATCTGAATATGGAGCAACAATCCAATGCAAGTTAAAAGTTTAATCCTTGGTTTTAAAGGGAATTTACTGCCAATCAGCTCAAAATTTTGATTATCCTTATTTTGTCTAGAAAGGTGTATTTCTAAACAAGAATTGTTTTGTGTGCCTAAGTTATGAGTGACACATTTTTTCAGTGAGATGGATGATACAATCATTGGTTGATAATTGGGCTCAATGCATCAGATTTGAAAATAGATTTAGGGCAAATTACACTTTATTGCCCTGTGATTTAGTGCTTTTGTACATAATCCCCTCATAGTTTCAAAAATTATACATACTCTCTCATGATTTGGATTAAAGTATCAAAGTAACCGAATTTGCAATCGATAGTGGAGTCATCTAAAATGTCAAAAATGCCCCTATATAAAGTTGAAAATTTTTTGTCAACCACATGGGGATTATATGTATATTTTGATAATCATAAGGGGGTTATATGATAAAGTATTAAATCATAAGGGAGTTATATGATAAAATATAAACTCATACGGGGTTAGTGCGTTATGCATATTATATTTATATATTTTGGTCATTTCAGCCATTTTAATTTTTAAAATAAGGGTAATTTTGACATTTTTAAAGATTCCTTTACGAACGATCATTTCCGTCACTTTTACACTTTAATCTAAATTATGATGGGATTTATATATAATTTTGAAACCATATGGGGGTTATGTACAAAAATACTAAACCATAAGGGGCTAAATATAATTTGCCCATAGATTTACAATAAGGGAACTTGATTTCTTTCCGATGTGCTGTTTTGGATTCGAGCTTAAATCAGATGCCTGCTTCATATGTCGAAGAGAATAAATCTATGAGATCAACTTTTAATCAGACGAATAAAAAAAGAAAAAAGAAAAAAATTTCCTTACTCGTCATGCAGAGGGCTTTCTTCACGGCTTGATGAGGGAGCTACAATGTACAAAGCACTGATGCTTTTCTTGAATCCCTTGTCCTGCTTCCCATAACGGATTTCTACCTCTTGATCACCTATTGTGGCAGGAAATCGATACGTTTTGTTTCCCCAGTAAAAACAGGATAAGCCCGACTATCACGGCCAGACATGGAATCCCAAACCAATGCCCCAGTTTACGTTGTCCTGAATGTAAGGTAAGATTAAATGTGAAGCTATTGCACCCATGGCCCCGACACAAAACCACCAGTTGAAGAATGAGCTCTTGGCTTTGCTCTCTTCCGGATGTTTTTCATCAAATTGATTGGCTCCAAAGGCTTGAAGAAAGGTGTTATATCCTTGCGCCAGTGCGACCAGATACAATGATCCAAAAAACAAACCTTTGATATACATATCAGGTGATTCAGGCCCTGATTCATTCTTGGTTCCACCTTGGGAATCTGAAGCTCCGGTAAGTATTGGAGTAATCGTTGCAGAAAGGGTCAACAATCCGAGTCCCTGGACCGTTATATCCTTGGTATAAGTGCAGAAAAGATGTAAAAAGGAAAAGGAAAAAGAAGACAGAGACACCTACCAAGATGTAGATAATGGCAGCAATGATGATTGATTTGTAGCGGCCAAGGAAAGAATCGGCCACAAATGCTCCAAAAATTGGTACAAGTGAAACTATGCCAACCCATGTATTGACATTAGCCGCTGCTGTTGCAACAGATTCTCCAATTGGCCCGGTCAGATAGTTTAATGAGATTTGATTCTATTCCAAAATATGCAAACCTCTCAAGACTTCCTGCAGCTGTAAATCATTACGCCCACACAGTCAAAAAACCATTTCATATTAAGGCTCAGTTTACTTTTTTCCCAAGTCTCAGCTGCAATAATCACTTCTTCTTCCTCTTAAGTCGAGTGGAAGTTCTCTGTTTCTGCTTCTTAATTCGCAGAATAAACTACAACAAAGACAAAAGAAAAGGGGGAAAAAAAAGGAGTTGATAGCTGAGTACCTGTTGCAGTAATATAAGTGTTTACTAACCTAGGATGCAAGATGCCGATCTCCATCCACCTGATTTGGATCGTTTAATTGGACAGCCCTTGTAATCGGTATAACCATCCACTGTTTCATTATCAGTGGCAAGGAGTGGAGTTTGTGGTTCCGTGCTTCTGCTTCCACTCATCACTCTACAGGGGATGCTCCAATTGGAATGAAATCAAGCATTAAACTATTCAATGATTGCATGAACAGGACTTATAGGAGTAGCTTTGGGGAGATTAAAATGGCATCTCTGCCTCAGTTTTATGCAGGCTGAGGAGTTCTATAATATGTATTTTTTGAAAAAATGAAATCCACAAAAGCTAAAGTGAGAGAGGACGAACAGAATATTTTTCTACAAGTATGGGATTCTTTTTTTTTTTTTTTTAATTTTTGATTTTTGATTCAAGAAAGACTTTACAATGAAGGGGAGAAAAAAGAAAGGCAGGAGAAGAAAGGTTTGACAGTCAGAATCACGTACTCACTCAGCATAGCTAATGTCCCTTCTTCTTTTTAACCAATATTTTAAAACGCGAACCGTTGAGTGAATTGGATGAGTTTCCAGTTCAATTAGTTCAAAGATTTTCCTTTTTTATTCTTTCATCATTATGTAAATTGAATGTCTTTAAAAGTAAAAAATAAGCAGAAAATTTAGCAGGAACTGGTTAGAAAATTCGGGTTTTTACCCATTTTGACCAATTCGAGTTGGACTATTCGAATCACGCATTGGCCATGACACCAGTTTTTAAAGAGGTTTGACTGGCTTAATTGTGTTTTTTTGAAAGACAAGTTTTTGAAACACTGTTTTTAACTTGAAGGATAAGGGGTCAAACTAAGTATGATTTGCTTGGCTGGTAGAGAGGTAGATTTACTTTTGGGAGTAATTTGGTGGGATAGTACAAATGAAGCCAGGACAATAATGGAGAACATGGTCCTAGCTGACTCATCAAAACTAGGCCAGATTAAATAGAAACTGCTGGTTCAACACTCAAGCTTCACAGTATGAATTTTGATGCTAATGATGTATTCTCTTGGCTAAATATGTTCAAACTTAGTTTGATTACGTTTCACAAAAGGAGAGGGGAAAAAAATACTGAATTGTTGGCTTTTTAAAGACATATTTCACTACCAAATTTGGTAATAGTTGTCATTAACGTAATTTAGCTGTTCAATTTCACTTCTTCTTGTATTCAAGAATAGCCCAAAACGTCTAGTAGTTAAAGTTGAAATTTCAAAAATTAGAAATTTTTAGGATCAAATCCCGTTTTTCCTTCATTGTTTCTTAAATTCTGTCTTTTCCTACTAAAAAATTTATAAAAATAAAAAAATTGAAGAATAGCCCAATAACTTGATTTATTTTGGCATTAATTCTTTGACGATTTTTCACTTGTGAAAAATACACCAATTCTTTAAGCATAATTCTTCATCCCACACGCAAGCTTTTAACTTCTCATGTAGCATTATTGTTCCTCCAATCAATTCTCCTTCCACTCCTATCAGATGTCAAATGAAAACACACTAATTCTTTAAGCATAATTCTTAATCCCACACGCAAGCTAGCTTTTAACTTCTCATGTAGAATTATTGTTCCTCCAATCAATTCTCCTTCCCACTCCTATCAGATGTGAAATTGATATTTTATCGCATATTCCTGTCAGCCCTTGAAGATGTTGGATGTGGACGAGACGAGGATGGTACAATCACTGAATCAATTCGTTGGTTCTTTCGGATATTACACATCATGTCTAGAGGCATCAGGCTTTCCACTCCTATCGGCCTGTTAGATGTCGAATTGATGGATGCTGGATATGGGGACGAGGATGGGACAGTAATTGAATCAATTAATTGGTTGGTTCTTTCGGATATTTCGCATCATAGATAGAGACATCAGCTGTCCAATGAATGGGTGATATGCACTTATCATACGGCATTTAATATTTGTACTCCACATCCAAATTCTATTATGAACACACAAACAATTAGCATGATCACTTTTTCCCTTTCCAAGTTGTTGATAATCTGCAATTTTATTGACAATTTAATGCCGAAAAATCAAACAGGAAAAGAAACAAATTAATTAATTGGAGGGATTTATGTTATACATGTTAGTTAGCTTCATTATACATAAAAAATTTGCATTTCATTTATGTTTTGTTTCTTTTTTCACGCAGACTATAGTCTCCATATTGATGAAGATTTTAAAGCTGTGAAATTGACGTTGCCCACAACTCTCTACCTTAGTCATTATCTTAAGGGTAAGTACAAAAAAACACACCTATAATTTGAATTTGTACACTTTAATTCCCTGTGATTTGAAAATTTATAGTTTAACCCTTTGTAGTTGTAGTTAGAGTGAAATGATTAGAAATTTTATTAGATTTAACGGCCAAGTTTGAAAAATCAAAAATTTCAAATGAAATTATTATAGAAGTACAAAATCACCCTTTAATATAAGGTTAACATAATGTTTTAAATAAAATTTCAAAGCAAACTGTACTTTTAGAAAATTTTGAGATAAGAAAGAAATTTTAGGAAAAAACTCTTTTGCTTCATCTTAAATACTGTCTACTTATTGCTACCACTGTGACAAAAAAAAAAAGAGTTAAAGTGTACATATGCAAAACTATCCAAACTATGGAGACATTTATTCAACGCTTATCTTAATTTGCATTTTGATGTGGATGCACTCATTTCAGCACTGTAAGGCACTTCAGTCAGCGACATAATTTTCGCTTATGGTCAGCCAATGGAGTGCTATAGAGACTAGACTGACGGATTGATGTGATAGGTTGAAGGCGTTGCAACTAGAGCCGCTGCTCTTTGATCAAAACTCGGCTTGACCTCGATTAATTTTTGTAACTTGACCTTGGTTAACGTTGAGTTTGAGCAAATGAAGTTGAGTTATTAAAATAAATCTTAGCATAGAAAAATTTAACTCGTTAACTCATGAATTAATCCGAATACACACATGTATATAATTTTAATTTTCATTTTAATAGTGAAATTATATATATATATTTTAATATTTTTATTATTTATTAACCAAAAATGGCTATTTCATTCATTTTTAAAATATAAAATAAATATTTTTTATTGTTTAAAGTTTGAGTCTGAGTTCAACTAGACTCGAATTTGAAATTGAGTTCGAGTTTGAATTTGATAAAATTGAATCAAGACTCGACTTAATTAGGGTAAAATTCGACTCGATTCGTTTACAACTCTATGGCCCTAATTTTTCTGGGTTCTTCATTGAGAATTTGAAGCTCTGGTAAATAATGGAGTAATTGTTGTAAAAGGGGCCAAAACCCCGAGTCCCTGAATTCTCGTACTCCGTCTTATAATGAAAATTACCCGGTATTGATAACTGAGATGTAAAACGGAAGAGGAAAGGTAGACAAAAATTGCTCCGAAGCCCCTGGAGGCTAACAATGATTATTGATGTATAGCGGCCAAGAAAGGAGTCGGCCAAAAATTCTCCAAAAACTAGTACAAGTGAAACTACGCCAATCCATGTATTCACAAGATTCTCCAATTGGCCCGGTGATATTCCAAAATGTGCAAACCTCTCAAGACTTCCAGTACCTGTAAATCATTTATGTCATTCGCCAACTGATGAATCAAAACCATTTTCAAAGCACACAATTGTTGCACTTAGTCAATGGATACCATACAATTGTTGCGGGGTCTAAACATTTTCCTCCAAGGCTCAACTATAATAAGTGTAGCACTTCTGTGTTCCTGATTCTTAGTTCTTGGAGAAACTATAAAAAAGACGAGAAAGAAAAGTAATATTTTGGATAGCAGGTTTTTTCAAATAATATTTCGCTTGTATCATAAATACATTTTTCAATTCATCTTTTTATATTCTCAACTATCTTTTTATTTCACATACATCACATCACAAAAAGTGTTAAATTATTCTAAATAATATTTAAAATAATACCCTATCCAAACAAACCCAACGTTGGTCTAAAACTATTGTTTACTGACGTAGGATGGAAGGTGCTGATCTCCATCCACCTGATTTGGATCGTTTAATTGGGCGGCCCTTGTAATCTGCATAACCATCCATTGCTTCATTATCAGTGGCAAAAGTGGAGTTAGAGATTCCAAGTTTCTACTTCCACTCGTCAAACTGGAGGCCATGCCCAATATGCAATGAATGAAACCAAGAAATAAACAAATTTAGTGACAGTATGAAACCCATTTACCAAACACCTTGTAAATATGCATTCAATATTATGTGTCACATCAGCAGTATTAATAAGTGGAATTACATAATTTTGCATTGGACAGGAAAATTGAACAGATATAATACACAGAGGATCTCGTCTGAAATAAATGGGGAAAAAAAATCAGAATCTTGCCATGATGCTTGGAAGGCTAGTAAATTGACCACATAACCTTAGATAGCTATGCCAACCTCGCTCTCATCTCAAATGTACGTCAGTTGTCTTAGCATGTGTTGGGATTTGGTTGATACTGTATGCTCACTGTGCAGACAAAATAGGACACATGGGTAGCCAATGCCCATGTACAAAATATACAGGGACATGCCAAACCAAGTTCATATAGTTCGAGTCTCATAATTGATAACTAGGTATTAATCCGAAAACGAAACTTGGATTCGATTACCAACTCTATCAATAGGAAAAGATGTACAACATAAGCTACACAGCATCGTGTAAATTACTCTGATTTAGAACTATAAAACATGAAAACCTAAAGGACAAATGGAAAAAGCAAAGTCAAGTGAGGAGTCCAACGGTACAAATGATAAAGTAGGAAGGAAGCAAAAGAAAGAAGGGCAAATTACACTTTATTCTCCTGTGGTTTAGTATTTTTGTACATAACCCTCATATAGTTTCAAAAACTATACATAATTCCCTCATAGTTTAGATTAAAGTATCAAAGTGACAAAATTTGTAATCCATAATAGAGTCACCTAAAATATCAAAAATACCCTTACGTAAAGTTAAAAATTATTTATTAACCATAGGAGGGCTATGTGTATATTTTAAAAACCATATGGAGGTTATACAGTAAACCATTAAACTATAAGAGGGTTATATGTTAAAACATAAAACCATATGAAGTTAGTGTGTCATGCATATTATATTTATATATTTTGGTCACTTCTCCCATTTTAATTTTTAAACAAGGGTAATTTCAACATTTTCATGAGTTTCGTTATGAATAATCATTTCCATCACTTTGACACTTTAATCCAAATCATGAGGATGTTATGTATAGTTTTTGAAATCATAGGGGAATTATGTACAAAAACACTAAATCACGGGAATAAAGTGTAATTTGCCCACGAAAGAAACAAACCAGGATGGAGATGATGGAAGTAATAATGTTTGTTTTTGTAGAGGCTAGGAAATGAATAAGCAACAAATGCTCCGCAAACTGGCATAAGGGATCCTAAACCTATCCACAAATATACATTTCCAGCTGCAGTTGCCATAGATTCTCCGAGGAGTCCCCTGAGATAGCCGATGAGATTGCATTCTACCCCACGAAATACAAACCTATCCACAAATATACATTTCCAGCTGCAGTTGCCATAGATTCTCCGAGGGGTCCCCTGAGATAGCCGATGAGATTGCATTCTACCCCACGAAATACAAACCTATCAAGACTTCCACTACCTGTTCGATTGAATTGAACTTCTCTGTTAATTAGTTAAACTTGGTGTGCTTGCATATTTATTTTTTTCAGCCCTTTCATCACAATTTCAGTTCATTTTTCACACATAAACCTATTCAGCTTCTTCCAATAGGTGTCTGCCAACTTGAAAATTAAATGAACTAACTAAACCAGCAGAGCAAAATTGGTTGAAAAATAGAAATTTTAGTTTTTGCTCCTTCTAATTAAAGGCAGGACACAACCAAACCTGAAATATTGTGGTCCAATTCAACACGAGCATGGTCTGACTATCTGAGATTGTACACTAGCTCTTTTGATTCCTATTGACCACTAAATTTGTCACATTTGATGAATTGTCAAACTACTTAAATTTTACGTATATATTTTTATTCAAGGTCATAATTTTTGATAAATACTTTAAAGTTTTGCAGTCATATGTTTGAAAAGCTAAAAAATACATATAAATCATTGACTACAGAATAAGATGGATCCTTTTTGAATACTCATTAAGTCTAACTCTCAGGTATTATTTCATCAGCTTAAAGATCTATTTACACTTTCCCAAAAGTTAAGCTATGTTAAAAGATGCTCTGAGCCTTGCTAATTGCTTTAATACTAACTACAGCAACATTCAGCGTAGACAGGTCCGCAATATCTGTTTGTGCCGATTTTGACAGTATCTTTATCTCGTAATAAAGTGGTTTCTGCAAGAACCCTTTAATGTATTTTGTACTGTTTCCTCTTGATGAAATTGTTACTTTTACTCATAGTTATTAAATCCAGCTAGACAAGAAACCTGGCACAGGGATAGAGTGGGTGGGTCACTGAAATAATATTTATAAATACAAAATAGTAATTTTAGTATACATAAATTATCCAATAAATGCTTTTAGATATTAATTATTTTACATAGACAAATATATAATGAACATATAACTATTAATAGAAGACTTAGGGTGCGTTTGATAAAACTGAAATCTACAATTTAAATCCATTAAGTTATTGAATTATTAGGTACTAAATCTAATTTATTTGGGTGTAGTGAATATCTATCACTTATTTTTGGGAGCAAGTTTTGCTTAGAAAATTCAGTGCCACTTAATGAGTTTAGATGTTCAATTTTTAGTTATCAAATGAGTCTAAACAGTTAAGATCTGAATCTATTAAATTTAAGTGCTGAATTGAGTTATCAAATAGGGGCTTAATTTCATTTTATTGTACTTTTACATAATAAATTATATAGTCAAATATAAAACAAAATTATGTCACTTGTTTACAAGGATATAGCATCATTTTAATGGGTGGGAGGAGGAATGAGTGGGTTGGATGGTTTAAGGGAAGGAAATGTAAGTGAGAGGTCTTGAATTCGAATCCTCTCACTTACACTAATATATATATATATATATATATATATATATAGCATTATTTTATTTTTGTTTAAAATAATAATTTTCTAACTACTCAAGTATTGTCACATAATAACAAAATTTTTAGTTTAAAAGTTAAAAGGATTAATTGTATAATAAAAAGTGAACAACTTTATTTAAAAAAATAGTTAGTTATCAAATAAAAACTAAACAAGTGGTAAAATCTTATGTATATTTAAATAAAGATCTAATTTTCAAATTTTATCAAAAAACATATATACATTTTGTTTAAAAAGTAAAGACCTAAGCAGAAAATAGGATGGGCCCTAGTTGAACGATAGGATGGGTCCCACTTGAATGATCAAATAGGTTTGACTGGGTCAACTTGTTATCTGATTAGTCATTCTGGCTAAACAGTTCAACCACTTTTTTATAGGATCTATATTTGACATTGGATAATTTTGACAAATTATAAATGCTTGCATGAATTTTTTTTCCAATTTCATTTATAGTCGTATTTTGTACATCTTGTCAAATAGGTCTTATGGATTTAGTCATATTAAATAAGTAATTTTCATTTAAAGTTTAAAACATCATAAGAGATATAGATAGTTTTACCATATATGTAAATGAAATATATTTAGAATGTCATCCAATTTTCCAGTGTTTTTTGGCTCCAGCCATCCAATTGAACTCAAGCGACTTACTACACCGTTTGAGTTTCAAAACACTAATGTTCTTAACTAATGTCTGCGTGGTACTACAATTAATGTTAGGGTTAATTTCACATACCTCCCTTGAGGGTTTTGACAATTGCAGAAAGCTCTCTTCAAATTTTAAAAATTATACCTACCTCCACTATTTTCACTATTTAAGTAACATTCTAGGCCCAAAAAGCTATACTTTTTTCTCAAAATTTCTATAATGCCCTTGAGTTATAATTCACAACAAAAATGTAAAAGAAAAAAAATGGTTCACAGTCTCTATTTCATTTATCTTTACTTACTATCACTATTATCTATCTATCAACAATCAAATCACTATTAAATAAACACTTATCTTTGTTCCAATGTTCCTCTTTTACCTAAAAATTTCTGATGCAGACCATTGTATCAACTATAAACACTACATCAAATACCCAAAAACTTACCTACAATCTCATATCAATATCAGATTTTATTTAATACACAACAATATTCGTCAATATTCCTAAATTTCAATTCCATGGCTGCCACCTTTTTAATACAAAATAATCTAAACCATCACTACTAATATCAATATCCAATATACTCCATTGGCACAGAGTTCAAAATCAATCAAATTCTCTCTATAGGAATAACATCAATAATTGTAAATCAAAACTAGAAACACAATGCAGTTATAAATATATACCAAGAACACTTGTTTTTCATGGCAACTATAACAGTATAAACTATATTTAGTTCTTATTCTACTTCCTATCCTTAATTTTTATTTTTTTTTATCACTGTCACTATCTTCATTTCGATCTAGTTTGATAATGAAATTAGCACTCAATTTGTCATCTAACAATCTCAATTTGCTAATGCCTATCAAAAATTGGAAACAAAAATGGGTACAAGGAAACTATTTAATAATAAAAAATCGAGAATTAGGAATAGATACCAAGATATGTAAGTATTGGTGATTTGGTGTGTATGGTGATTTTATTAGTGGCGACAGTACACATTTGGTTGATAATAATAAATAAATGAGTTTGAAAGGAAAATAGATATAGGAGGAAGATGATAGATAGTTAAATGGAAAAAACTGTAGTTTGAATTATTGGTTGATAATAAATGAGAAAGCTTTAACATTTGATAGAGTTTTTCAATTAGTTGACAATTAATGAAGGACATTGTTGTCTTTTTATCACACCAAGGGAGGTCTCTTTAATTATATAAACCTCAAGGGAGCCGAGTGAAATTGTCGAAAACCTCAGGGAAGGTTTATGAATTTATCCCTTAATGTTATCTCAATAGGGGACGAAGTGTCATTTAAAAATATGAGGGGAACTAAGTGAAATTATCATAACCTCAAGGGACGCTTGGGAGATTCCCAAACAAAAAAAGTATTTCTAAGCTAGAGGTATGGGCATTTGAGGGATCTTAGACTCTTTTATCGACTTTACATAAGGAATTAAGGATAAAGGAACTTTGACATTGCCAGGTTCATTTCTGAAGCTTGTAAATTCTCTAACTGGTCATACAAATATAACACGTAGAATAGTTAATGCCTTGTGATGATGCATAAACATAACCACCAATTGTACTCTACCATGTGACAGTAGGGGCTGCTTATTAAGGAGAAAATCATTTTTCAATATTTAGGCACATGCTGCGTCATACCTGTAAATGCCTCTATTTTGGTATTCTTCTTCTCATCCTAAATTCTGTTCTAATTCCAAGTTCCCCATTCTCTTTTTCAGGTCTTATTTATTACATCTGCTATCAGAGCTCAAATCCTTGGATAGCCACATTGAATCCAGTTCTGATGGCACAAGGCATGAGGATTACAATCTCTAGAAGAACATGTTCGTGAGCAAGATGCTCGGATTTAAGAGATCTTAGATCACAAATCTTTAGAAAGGAAATTAGTTGAGGAGAGGATGAATTCAGTCACCTTAGTTACCTCCTAATCTCCCTCTCATTTTCATTCACCATATGCCACAGACGACACAGTGAAACTCTCCGATTGAAACAATTTCGGCTGAAACGAACAGAGCTAGAGTCAAAAAGAAAAGAAATCAAAGGCTAGAATTTGATTATGGAAGTTTGATAACTCGTACAAATTACATCGAAGTTTTGCAAAAAGAGGCTAGCTATTATGCTTGAGCAGTCCTTTCAAGACTAATATTTTCCTTAGAGAACGATTTTTCTAAGAAGGCAAAGGCTACTAGACCTAGGAAACCTAGTCCAGCAAGAAGCCAATAGAAATAATCAAGATGTGCTCGATTCAAGTTGTTAGAAAACCAACTATCCCTTCCATTTTGACTTGTTATTTCATCAATGACATATATGAGCAAGCTGCTTAAAGAAGTTCCCTACTCCAAGTGCACCAAAAGAAAGAGAGAGGCCAATGCTTCTTAATTCTGCAGGTACCTGATCATAGAAAAACTTCTGCATTCCCACATTGGTGAACACATATGCTATTGAACACAACATATTTTGAGGCACCAACAACCAGAAACTCATAGGAACTGTTGAATTTGGGATATCAATTAGACCATATTCTTGAGCAATTCCAAGTCTTTCTTCTCAACTAGAGCTGCAATAACCATATCCAGTACAGATATTGTCATCCCGATTTTTATTCTCTGGAATTCTGTTATTCCCGAGGGATTTTCTGTCACAATTCTTGCTAATGGCACAAAGACTCGTCATATATTGGAGTGCAGCACATTGTCGTAAGTGGGATGAACACCCGCAGGGAAGCTGATGGGATGTTGAAGCTTTGCCCTATTGATTTGTCCACTCCGGTTGCTTGCTTGGTAAAAAATGTGGGAACTTGTGCCCAGGCAATTGCGTACATTAAACAAGAAGACCATATGGGGAGCAGCTTTAGAGTTTTCTTTACTTCTGTATGCTTTCTCCTGGAGGAACCTGATATGATATTTTCCTTTGTATCATCTTTCTTTGCATGCAAAACTTTGTTGAGAAACCTGATGAGGAAATTCTGCATTAATTAAGGTTTTTGTTTATAAATGGAAAAAAAAGGATATAACTTTCAGAAGAAGAACCTGACGTTCCTATTTTCATCATGCATTACAATAAAGCAGTTCCAAAGGAAAAACTATCTAATCCATCAAGTGATGGCAGTTAAACTTATCCTGCTCTGATAAGCATGTTTCTTACTCGTGAGTTTGAATGATTTGTTGAGGATTATTTTGCGAAGCTTCTTGATCGTCTTCATGCGAGCAAGGGCATGTATCATCTCTTCTAATAGCAAAGCGGTAAGTTCTATGTCCCAGTAAAAGTAGGATGAGCCCAATTACCATTGCTAGACATGGAATTCCAAAACCAATTCCCCACCCTATATTTTCTTGAATGTAGGGTAAGATCAGATATGCTAAAGCAACACCTAAAGACAATCCAAAAAGCCACCAATTGAAAAATGAGGTATTGGCTTTGCTTTCTTCTTGATGTTGTCGATCAAATTGATCAGCTCCGAAGACTTGTATGGTGGATTGATATCCTTGCGCCAATGCTACCAAGTATAGCGAGACGAAAAATAAAAACCTGCAGTTCAGTAGATGGGACAACTGCAATCCTGCTCGTTTCTTGATTGTTTGAAATAAGTGCAACTGCTAGGGTCGAAAAGCCGAGTCCCTGTTCGTTCCATTCATCATTGAGAATGCCATATGCAAATGAGACATTTTCTATATGGCTTCAAGATAGATATTTCATGGTAAATTGTGTTTAGAAGCACAAAGTATATTAAAGCAGGAAGGCTATAGACACAAGCGGATTCGTATCTGGGACAGACAAGCTTCAATTTTAACATGTGCTAATGTGTAAAGAATGATCGACATTTGAGAACTGTTTTAGTGACGATGTATAAGGAATATTTATGAGTTATAGGGACAAATTGCTAAATACCCTGTGGTTTTAGCTATTACTACTTGACCCTTCTAACATTTCAAAACATCCACATATTAGATATTATAGCTTTATGTAAAGTGAAAATTTGATAGAGAATAGTATCCATAAAATTGTTAGTTGAAATAGCAATATTGCCTCTTACTTAAGTAATAAACATAATAAGAGGCTAAACACTTTGCATAAAATTATAAGGGAGTAAGTGAATATATACAAAAAAAAAAAACGATTAGAATACCACGAACAAATCCACTATGAATACCAACCACAAATGCTTACTAATCTTGGCATCTATTTACGATTTTCTCTCTTTCATTACTCTTAAACAGTTTCTTCGCATCTATTTTTGTTTTCAATTTTTGGTGGGTATTAGCAAATTGAAATTGTCAAACAACAATTTCAGTGATGATTTTATTGTTAAACTAAAATTAAGGGTGAGAATAGAAGAGGGACTAAATAAATTTATGATTGTTGTGGAGAAAAATATTCTTCGTATATTTATAATTGCATTGTGTTTCTATTTTCATTCGTAATTATTGGTGATGGCATTCCTATAGAGACAAAAATTGACTAATTTTGAATTCCATACTGAAGAAGTATATTAGGTGTTGGTATTTGTGGCGATAAACTTAGAATATTTTGTATTAGAAATGTGGTAGCCATGAAATTGGAGTTTAGAGATATTGATGAATTCAATATTTGTTTGGTGTTAAGCAAAATTTGAGTTTAATATAAGATTGTAAACAAGTTTTTGGCATATGATGTAGTATTTTTAGTTGATTCAATGGTTTGCACTGGAAGTCTTTAAGTAAAAGAGGGATTTTGGAGCAAATATAAGTGTTTGTTTAATGGTGATTTGGATGTTAATAGGTAATTAAACACAGGTAATAGCAAACAAGGATAAACGAAATAGAGACAATTTGAACCATTTTTTTTCCTTTTATTTTTATTGTGAATATTAACCTAAGGGTATTCTGGGATTTTTGAGAAAAGGCCTAGCTTTCTCGACCTATAATGTTACTTAAATAATGAAACAAGATAGGCGAGTGTAATAGTTAAAACCGAAGGGGAACTAGCTGCAATTGTGAAATTATCCCATTAGAATTGACCCCATTCATCAGCTCGGTTGGCTGCACGTAACTAGAATTTTAGGTACCATCAGTAAGGCATTAAGCATACCCAAGTTGACAACACATCTGATCTATTTTTGTGTTTTTTGAAACGATAACAAGGAAGTGGACATGAAAATTGGAGTAGAGACACATGTATAGTTGTCTTAAATTGCAAAATACTGGTCCCAAGCGAAATAGGGACAGAGGGATGCAATTGCAACCGTGAGAGTCAAAATCTTGGCATAGCCGAAAAAGAAACTTAAAAAAGAAAAAAGAAAAAAAGAAAAATATCTTGGCCTTTTAAGAAAAAGTAAGTTGATCAGATGACCTAGATATGCCTCTCATCTAAAATGTAATCTGTCTGGGCATATGTGGTGGGAGTTCGTCCAGCACCAACTGCCTGTGCTTGGTACGCAGACAACTAGTTAACCATGCATACACACCACGGCCACTTGCCAAACCAACTTCACATAGTTTCAAGTCTCATAATTGATGCGATTACCAGCTCCAGTGGCAGAAATAGATCGATAAATTAACATAGGCCATATATCATTGTGTGTTTTTCGTGAATTTCCTAATTACCTGCCAGATTTACAATGCCATTAGGCACTGTGAAATTTTCTTATGGAAACGTAAATGAAGGGACAATGAAGTCTAGCAGAATTAACTAAAAATTGTTTCGAATGGAAAAGTTGGGGGGGAGGGGGGGGGGGGGGGGGAAGGAAGAGGAAGAAAGAAACAAACCAGGATGTAGAGGATGGAAGAAAATGATGTTGGTTTGATGAGAGGCCAAGAAATGAATCGGCAACTATTGCTCCAAAAAACTGGCATCAGGGATCCTAAACCTGTCCACAAATTTACATTTCCAGCTGCAATTGGCATGGACTCTCCAAGCGGCCCCGTCAGATAATTTATGAGATTGCATTCTATCCCGCGAAATGCAAACCTCTCAGACTTCCACCACCTGTTCAGTTAATGTAGAGTTACTCCCTTTCATCAAATTTCCAATTCAAATAGGTGTGTCCACCAACTTATGAACCAACTAATCTAATCAAAACCGACTGAGGAAAATTAGATGAAAGATATAAAATTTTGTTTTTGATGTTTCTAAAAGCAGGAAGTTACAAAATCCTGTTACATTATGGCCCAATTCAACGTCTAGATTTTGGAGTCTAATTTGAGTCATTAATGCAAATAGCAAGAGTCTGAAATTTCTAGAGCTTCAACTCTATAAATCCTCTATAAATATTCATGGTCCTGCATTTTTTTTTTCACTTGCTACTATGGATTTAAAAAAAAATTGAAAGAAAGTAACAAAAAACAAAAGATTCAATAGAAGGAAGAGCTATGAAAGAATGGTACTTAAATTCATCTATACACTACTCTTTTGCATACCAGACACATAAAGATATCATATTTAACCTTGTTTCCTGACCTAGGATTAAAGATGCTGATCTCCACCCTCCTGATTTGGATCGCTTAGACGGATAGCCCCTGTAATCCACATAACCTTCCAGCACTTTCATCATCATCCCTGACCAGAAGAGGAGTGATAGCTTCCAGTTTCTGCTTCCCTTAGCTGTGGAGATCGCCATGTGAACTCAACTTAACTATCTTACAAATCAAACCACGAATAGTGTAACCTTATTCCTACATATACATGTATGCTCTTGATCAAGTACCCCAAACTGTTTCTATTCACTAATATGCTGCATGTGTTTTCCTTTCTGCTTACAAATTTCTAGATGGGGAAAGGAAGTGGAAGTGAACATAGATCTTCACTACTTGGCTGTATCGAGATTGTCTACTGATTGGTTTCTTTGATAGTAAAGATGATAGTCCAAGTGCACGCCAAAACAGATTAGAAAAATTACATTTTAAATGAACATCTTCAGCATCCACCAATGAGGAGCTAATATATTAGCGTGTGCGACAAAAGGAGATATACATCAAATCACCAATAATTCAATCGATACTAAGTTCAGAAAAAGACATACATGAAGGTTATAGTATCAACCAACGTCACTTTCCAACTTAATGTACTATTAATCAACTGTTAGTTGGAGTTCAAAGATAATGACTATATGAACAAGTCATTAAGGAAGAAACTTGATGTGTTCAGAGTTATAAAAAGCCAAGCTTATAAATCAAAGGAATTCATATATTTTGAACTCACCAAGAATATAATCTTTTAACACGACTTTTGAACAGTCACTCCTACGCTAGTGAGACCCCATTGTCCTTGCTCACTTTTATTGTGGTATTTTATATGACATTCAAGCAATACTATAGACATTGTAACTTCACTATTACAAATGGCATATAAAATTGTCTCAATCAATACTTGTATCATTTGAGATTTTATAAATTAGAGAAATTATCTAAAAATCAAGTGTGGAAATGCTTAATTTATAGGGATAATTTCACAAACCCCCTTGAGATTTTTAACAATTACAGAGAGTTCCCCTCATGTTTCAAAAATTATATATACCTCCCTTACTTTTACTGTTTAGTAATAATGTAGGTCCAATGAGATAGATTTTTTTTTTACAAAAATCCTAAATTGCCCCTTTGTACAAAACTAAGAAAGAAAAATATAGTATATTCAATCATTTTCTTCCATGCTTTGTATAAATCAACAAACCTAATCCCTAACAATCATCCAAGTATAAGTATATATAGTATCCTTAACAAACCTAATCCCTAAAATCAAGTAACCATTGAAAAAAATTCTTAATTGTATATATAGTATCAATACTTGCTAAGCAAATAAAAAAAAGAAAGAAAAAAAACACATACACAAACACCATTGGGCAACCAATTGTACCCCAAAATTAAATATTAATGCTCAAATGCCTTTTCAATACAAGCTAATCTGACCTATAACCGCCATTATAACCCTTTTATGGCCTTAAAAATATTAATATCCCAGAAATAGAGAATAAATTCTACCTCCATAATAAAATCATAATAAAAAATTTCTAATCCAATGAAAGACATCCTTTTGTAATTATTGGCATTTTTATAAAAGTTTTTCTTGACAACAAATAAAATATGACAAATTTCATATCTATAGTTTTTTTCCCTATTTCAATCACCAATTTCATTATTTATTTCTCTATCACTGTGAGTCTCTTCATTTCCTTTTAATTTGACACGTAATCTACTCTCTCTATTGATTTTGTAATTTTAATTTGCTAATATCCACAAAATTGAAGATAATAAAAGAGGTTATATTAATTAGAAAAGAGAGGGGCGAAATAGACAAGAGGTAGAAAATAGATTTTTTTTTGGGTTTTGGCAAATTTATTGCCTTAAATTTAAAATTGTCTACCAAGTAGAGGGCATTATAGGTATTTGCTATGTCAAGGGAGGTAAGTGTAATTTTTTAAACTTGAAGGGAGTCGAGTAAAATTGTCAGAAACCTCAAGGGAGGTTTGTGAAATTATCCCCTAATTTATAGGGATAAGGAAATGAAATAACGATAAATTTAAGTAAATTAGCGACTAAGAGTAGTCCGTAACATTTTTATTTTCCTTTTTTTGTATTACATGGGTGCAATTGTCACTATCGGTTGGACAAATAAGGGAAGCAAGCGTCATCTTAAAAATTTGAGGGGAATTAGGTGAAATTATAATAAACTTCGAGCGGAGGATTTTGAGATTAGTCCTAAATGAAACGCATTTCTAAGATAGAGATAATGGCAATTTAGCGATCTTAAACCCTTTTATCAGATTTACATTTTGCAATAAAGGAACTAAGTGAAGTGTGAGATTCTTTTCTCATCTTTGTTACCTAACTAAGCATACCAATTATAACATGAAGGGATATATGTTACCTTTCTCACATCTCAGAATATCCAACAGTACTTTGGCAAACGTCAGAAGGTCCGAATGTAATTAACCGTAATTTAAGCATTAAACCTGGATTCTTCAGCCTATACACTCCAAAACCATGAAAGATGAATCCCATGCCCCGCATTCAATTCTGGATCACTAGAATTACCACCAACTTTGTGAAGGTGTTTAATCTAATTTGTATTTTTATACAACGAAAAAAATACAATTTTAGTTTCCAATATTTGGCACCTGTACTATTTTAGTTCTTAAAGTTTCAGCAAATATTTCAATAAGAACAAATCTGATCTCCAATGTATCCAATTTAAAGTAGATTTACGATAATTGAAATTTTTTTCCAATTGCTAACAAAATTTAGTCACGTATAGTCATGTATTCATTAAATTGAATTTAAAAATAAAGCAGCAAAATAGCGACTAACTTTAAACATCAAAATTAAAGACTAATAACTCGCATGCCAACACATGCGTAACTAATTAATTTGTAAATTTTTTTTGTTAAACTACAAAATTGAAACCAATCAGAGTACTCGGTTCATTGATTTAAAACTCATTTCTCTCTCTCTATCTCTACTGAAGCCAAGTAAAAAACTCTAACACTCGGTTTCTAGATATAGTTTAAAAGTTTTCTTTTCTCTTTTTTTTTGTTTTCTTGGTTAATTAGTTACACACATGCTGTTATGTGAATTGTTCTTATTGTTTAAAGTTAGTGACTAAATTTGCATTTTTTATATGTATAATTAATTTAATGAACATGTGAGTTGAACATGACTATATTTAATATCACTAATTGGAAAAATCTGTTAATTATCCTAAATTTGTGTCAAATTGGAAATATTGGGGAGTAGATTTACTTTTACCGAAACATAATGACTAAAATAGTAAAAGTACCAATATTGAGGACTAAATTGTATTTGCCAAAACTTTAACCATTAAAACCGCACTAGTGTCAAATATTAGGGATCAAAATTATATTTCTCTCTTTGCAGATTACAGAGTAGAACAATCAACAAAGAGAAAAAATATTGTTGGGAGATCAGAACTAAAAAGAATTAAAACAGTGAAATTTTCCTATGCTATTTCAATCTCGGGATACAGTAGTGCTAATTAATAGAATCATAACATCCACATTCTCTCAAGAAAATATGCTTGAGAAGTCTTTAAAAGATCATTTTTCTCGAAAAAGATCTTGCAAAGCGGCAAAAGAAAATTAAACTGATAGCTCCAAGTCCAGCTAGAAACTAATAGAAGTAATCGAGATGTGCCAGGTTTCAAGTTATCAGAGAACTACCTATTTGTGCAAAATCGACTTCTAGTTTTATCAATAAGATAAATGAGAAAACTGCTCAAGAAATTCCCCACGCCTACTGCACCATATGATAGAGAGGGCCTCAGACTTCTAAATTCAGTAGGCACCTGATCATAGAAAGACTCCTGCAATCCCATCTGGGTGAACGCATATGCTAGTGAAGAAAAAGCATTCTGAGGAACCAGCCACCAAAAGCTCATAGGAACCTTTGCGTTTGGGACACCAATTAGACCATAATTTCGAGCAATTTCAAGTCTTCTTTTCTCAACTAGAGCTGCAATAACCATGTTCAAGACGGATATCACCATCCCGATTTTTATTCTTTGAAAATTTTTTACTCCTGAAAGAATTCTTGTCACAATTTTTGAAATTGGTATGAAAGCTCGATCATATATGGGAGTTGAAGCACACTGTTTGAGATTGGAATGAACATCCTTATTGAAGCCGATGGGGAGTTGGAAGCTATGCCCTATTGATTTGTCCACCAGTAGTTGCTTGCTTGGTGAATAATGTGCGAGCTTTTGCCCAGGCAATTGGTGTACATTAAACAAGTAGACCGTACAGGAAGCAGCCGTTGTACTTTCTTCATGTCGATGCCCTTGCTGCTGGTGCAACTCGACATGGCATTATCCTTTGAATTATCTTGTGTTGTTGCAGGCAACATTTTGCTCAGAATCCTGACAAAAGTACTCCATTCGTGGCAAATTTACTGTTGGAATTAGAGCATAAATTAAATAACAACACTTGTATTTAGTGCTGAAAAAAATGCTTATAATCCTCATTGATCAGTTCTTCATGTATGAAAGTACAGGTACAAACTTAACTCAATTATCTCTTAAAGAATCTCAACAAAAAAACTAGAAATTGAAACAAACTGGAGCTAGTCAAAATACAACAAAGTTGGAACTATAACGAAGAGAGGGTGGCAGAGGAAGGGGGAGAGGAAAGGAGAAAGAGGGGGAGAGAAGAGAGAGGAAGGGAAAGAAGAGAGAGGGGTTGATGGGTGGTGGGAAGAAGAGGGGAGGATGACGGGTGGTGGTGGGGAAGAGGGTGATGGACATGGTTAGCAATATCGATCTCCGAATCGCGGATAATATCATATCTACAGTGACTCGTTCTGACGCGGCCAATATTGGTCGATTCGAATCCATGATGCATGGTATCGACTGACGTATCCAAGTCAACTCAATGTTAAACTTGGATATTTTTTCAGATTGTGTTTTTTTTGGCATTTTCTAATTTTAGTAATTTTTTCAGATTTTTTGAAAATTTTATGTACATAATGTGCGTATCATCGATATTTAACCAATATGCCTTGACGGATGTGGAACAAATGCGACCGCAACCCACGACGGTTGAACCATGGAGTGGAGGAGGAAGAGAAGGGAGAGAGAGGGGAAAGGAGGCAGCTACAGAGGTGGCGATGGGCAACGGAAGTGACCGAGGCAATGGTGGATGAGGTGAGAGCAGTAATTACGGAGGTGGAAATGGTTATAGAGGGTTGGTGATAAAATAGGGAAATAAGTATATATTTTTGGAATTTTGGGTTATATTTTTTAAAATAGTTAAAGGTGTTTTAACAAGTTCCTATAGATAAAGTTAAAAAATAAAATTTTGTATATTAAAAATAAAGTGAATCTTATATATTACTGCAATACATACACTATTACGATTAAATACATGACATATGCAAAATTTGGGTTTCAAATTCAAATTCGAATTATGTATTATATATCCAACAGGTGAAAGTGTATAGAAAATTAATCCATATATATATATATATAACAGGGGTGCCAAAATGGACCCAATGATCAGTTCATGGCATAGTTTTCCAAAATAAGTTGAAAAACTAATATATTTATTTAATTTTTTTGTCTATCAAAAGGACACCAATGTTCTTAATTTACATCCATTTACTGAATACTAAAATTAAAAATATTTCATTAACAAATAGTTATCAAAATTGACCTCGGTTTAAAACCGATTTGGACAATATGCTTACAAATTAATATTACAAGGAACTTAGCTATTACATTGATAGTCTAATGTAACAAATCGTAAATTTAGTGATAATTTTTTTATTTGAGTATAAGTATGATAGTTTCACGAGTGGAATGTCATAATTAACTAATGATTCATCAAATGCAGAAATTCATTGAAACAATGTATTTGTAACTAGCTAATTCAAGTTTCACATGGCTATGCTACAAAAAGCTAATTCAATTTAACTTTTGTCTTCACATAGTCATGCACACAAAATCGTCGAATGTATAGACTATTATGGTCTTATCCACAATCGCATAATCATCTAATAAACTTGAAAAGCCAATCCATATTCATTTTGATCTAGAAATGTTTTTCTAACTTGTGATTTTGTGAGCTGTGTTGAGGATTCGCTGTCAAAGTCGCTTGGTGATCCATTTTGGTGGCTTGCACAAATGCTTTCACGTCGGCTTTCCTCAACAGAAAGTCGATAAGCTTTATTTCCAGTAAAAGTAAGATAATCCGTATTGAAAACTGTTTTTTTTGTCCACCATTGACGATGCCATCTGTAAACCCACTCCCATTTAATCACCATTCCGAAAAAAATCAGCACTTGGATCCCAATTAACGAGTGCCAAGAAACCCCAACATTGGTGGCACTAATTAACCTTTGTTGATGTTGAAGACAAGTTTTTCTAATTTCTTCAAGTTGAAGACAAGTTTCTTTTTTTAATTTTTTTTCAAGTGATTAGCAGCATATATTTATGAGAATTCTTCGAAAATTAGGAAGTTTACCTGAATTCAACCGGATGAAAATCACTTGATGAACTAATCTTGGGCTGCAACTGTGTATATAGTTGTGTGCAGTTGAAGCTTTTATGTGCGCTAAATCCAACTTAGAAATCTGAGAAGAGCCCAAAGGAACTTATTAATTCAATAATTATCTCCTGATGGGCAAATTGCCATTGACAGAAGCCAGCCCAAACCAATGATACCGATCTATTAAGTAATAGTGGCAATTTCATATCAATTTTACAGGCTAATCTATATAAATCATGATTCATGAACAAGTAAGTGAAAACTAATTATAATTAACCAAAAACGTTAAAAAGGAAGAATAAAGGGAGAAAAAGGACCAACCAGGATATACCCATTGGAGTTATGATATTTGTTCATAGATCAGCAAGCAATGCTCCGAAAACAGGCAAAAGGGCTCCCAAACCTGTCCACAAATTCGCATTTCCAGTTGCAATTGCCATGGACTCTCCAAGCAGGCCTGTGAGATCATTTATGAGACCACGAAAGGCAAATCGCTCTGGACTTCCACTACCTGTACAAGTAAACTTCTGCTGATTATTAGTTCCCCCATAATACTTGGCACAAATATATATGGGTAAAAAATAAAAAAATCTCATATGATAAATCTAATATACAGAAAAGTCTCCCGTAGTTGAACAACATACAACACGATTTCTCATGTTTTGAACTAAATTGTAAAGTCAAGTATTAATTGTTATACTTGGCAGTGTATTAGTAAATACTTTTGTGTCACATATACAATAAATCTCATAAAATCTAAGAATTCCTAATAGTAACAATGTTAAAGTACAGTCTTCTTCTCTTAAAAAATGGGGGATGGTTATGCCTTGTTTTTAGAGAGAGCAAAAACTAGACGAATGTTGTTGGATAAACATTGAAAAGAGTCTGTAATTTGTAACAATAAAAGTACATTTTTGTGCTCTCTTTTTGGACAAAAAATGCAAATTGGAAGCAAAAACTAAAATATATTCTGACCTAGGACGAAACATGCGGACCTCCAACCTCCTAATCTGGAACCCTTTGCACAATTTTTGTAATCAGCATTGCTGTCCACTGCATCATCACCGTGAAGAAGAGGGGTTTGAGCTTCCAGATTTGTTGTTTCATTCACTGTGGAGATAGCCATGTTAATAAGGAAATTTTAAGGTTTTCTAGTTATATATTTCTCTATTAGTCATAGGAGGATCACTTCATCCTTCTTTGATAGGAGGTTAGATATTAACCATGGTTGAATGATCTTTCTCTTGAACTTCTTTATTGAAGATTTGAACTAGCTAGTAGTATTTAGTAGGATTTTTAAGTTGATTATAGTGATATTGAGGGAGCCATCTAGAATCATGTGCCAAATTATTTCCCCTCTATTTAAATTCCGAAATTCATTCTCTATCATGACCCTTAATGCAGCGAAAGAGAAATATCTTCTCAATCAATTATTAAAAGTAAAAGTTTATTACTTTTTTCATTAAGAAGGCAAGCAAGTTTTATGATCTCGTGATTCATGCTTTTTGTTTAGAATTCTCCTCCAATTGCAGGAAGTAGGTGGACTGGTTCACCTTATTAAGATTTGTCAAGCCAATTGGGTTCTGTTTTTGAAATAAAAATAAATATTTTAAGATAGTTTCTTTCCAGACAAAGGACTGAGGAGTATCTCTTTTGTAGATATACCTATCTATTATAACTACTATTGTTATATTACTCTTATAAATTTATAGAGTTTGGTGATTTGGAGTGTAACATAATATGGTTCTTAATTTTTGTTATTTCCATTATGCCCGTTCTTGTTTTATTGTGCAAGAATTGTTGAATTCTTGCCTTGGAATACGGATAAATGGAAGAAAATGGATTGATATTGGTGCAATCTGATCCATTATCAGAGAGCAATCCCGAACCCGATGGATCATTCCTTTTTATGATATACAAAATGGGAGATTTCACGAAGTCAATTCTTAGGAAATGTCGAATCAAATCATTTGTCCTTATTTCAACAAAAGAAGCATGGGCTTCTTTGCTAGAAGAACTTTTTTTGTCTTGGTTCACGGTGGTAACCATTATTGTAGAACAAACCTCCATTACATTTTTATTATGATAGCAATAAATTTGAAAAACTTCCTAACCAAAACTCCTTAACGACTTATGGCTTGTCAAAAATATTGAAATAGTTTACTATAACTCCTTACCTACCTATGGTTGGTCAAAACTCCTTACTATTGAAATAGTTTACTATTAAAAATGTTAAGGAAATAACAACTACAAATGAGGGGGGAAATGAAGACAAAAGTATACAAATAGAAATAAAGACGAGAAAAAATGATAAGCAACCATCCTTGCCGATGGTAATTCAATTCCGAAATGATCAACAGCTAGTTAGAAATAATTAAGTGTGGTGGATAATTTACATCGCATCATTAAGAAAAATCATTTCATAAAGAGTACAAAGAGTTCTTATTTAAAAGGCAAAAATCGTTCAAAATATTTCTCACATTTTGCCAAATGAAGTTTTTCATTCTTCACTTTTAAAATGGTAACTTAACGTCCCTTATAAAAATCAAGTTGATAAATTTTGATTCCGACCAATCTAAGTTTTCGACTACTTTTTATCCTAAATCCATCATGTGATCTACATGTAGTAAATTTTTAGGTGAAAAAAATTAGAACCCACTTGTAATTAAAACAAATGACCAAATCCATGTTCATTTTTGCCCATAAAAAAAGTAAGATTTGATCTGAATCATATTGACCTTTTCCTAAAAAAGTGGGATATGATTTAATCCATATTCGCTTTGTCATTAAAAAGTGGGATCTGACCTTTTTGTACATAAAATTTATTATATATGGGTCATGAATGGCTTTAGGTTAAAAAGTAATTGAAAAATCTAGATTGAGACCAAATTTACTAATTTGATTTTATAAGAGACGTAAAGTTAACATTTTAAAAGTGAAGGACGAAAATTTGTATTTAGAAAAATATAAGGGACATTTTGAACGATTTTTTCTATTTAGAGAATGTATATCTGCTTAATAGAAAAAATAGGGCATTTCATTTCATTTCATTTTGAACAATTTCATCAAAGCACTAAAAAATTTAACACAACATGAAAAATGTTAATAATAGAGCTGCAAAAACAACATCTAAGAAAATAGTTGAGTTTTACTTGTCATGAAAATTCAAGTCACACAAATCTTAAGAAAAAAAATCTCATTTGTTCCTATATTTGACTTGTACATAATCAAACCATTTTATTTGTACTATGCCAAAAGTATATCTTAGTGGAAAAAAAAGGGGAAATAATCGGAGGTTTCTATGTTGTACACGCTGTCCAAATTATTGAAATTATGTCAAAGCCTTTAGTTTTTTGGCCAAATCCATCTTCTCAATTGTCAAATTCTGATGACTTCAGTGGCATTTCCATCGTTAATGTCAACTCAAAGAAAGCAAATTTAGCAGGACTCTCAATAGAACCGGGCTAGCCCGAAGTCCGACTACAAATAGTCCCCCTGAGCCTTATGTTTAATAAGGTCAGACAAAATTTGGATCTGAATATTAGATTCGAATTAAATGTACGCTGAATTTGATTTTTGCTAAGCTCAGATTTCATTAAGGCTAGGCCTGTGTATAAGTGTGTGTGTGGAATAATATATATATAGTCTATAATTATACATACTATAACATACAAAAATTAATAATTTATATATAAATTTATAGTAGTTTATAAACATTAAACATATATTCTATATAACTATGAGATTGGACTGGAACCGAATCTGAATCCGAAACTCGTATTGAAGAGGAAGCGAAAATGAGCCTTCTTATTTTGGGTCTGAAAACCTCCTTTGCTTTGTGTACCGAGTTTGGACTTGTTAAACCGAACTCATGAAACTCAGTTGACAGCATTAATATCGATAGTCTATGCTCTGCCTGGCAAATGATTTCATTGAGATTGAAGTGACGGGGTGAAGCCACAAGAAGTGATGTGGAATAATGTACTCTAGCAATTCTGAATTGAGTGTGTCTTGGAGCCTCCAATAGGGGTTAATCGAAGTTAGAGAGACGGTTTACATGTTTGAAAACTAACCCTGCTTGACCTTTGCTGTCTGTGCACTACGTAGGACAAACACCAATGCCAATTAAGCCTTCCAAACTACTCTATAAGTGAACATATGAATCAATTCTGTTTGGATTGAGGATTTTTTGAAAAACAAGTTTTTCAACTATAATACTACAGTAATACACAAACAAAAATAACCTCAAAAACACCAAAAAATAACTTCAAAAATACCAAAAATACAAAAACAAACAACCTCAAAAATATAAAAAAAAACAACTTCAAAAATACCAAAAACATAAAAAACAACCTTAAAAAATACCAAAATATAAAAAATAACCTCATCTACAGTAAAAGTTTTTCAATTACATTACTACAGTAAAATATTTCAAAAGCACCTCTAAAAACAGTTAATCCAAAACAGAAATTAAAGTTCAAACTCTTTTCTTTATGGTAAAGTTCAAACTCCAAAGCTAGTTGTTGCGAATTCTACTGTGCTTGTTTGGCCCCTTGAATAGTTGGTAAGATACTAGAGCACTAGTGAAGTCTACTAATGAAGTCGTCATTCATTAATTTCCTTAAGAGGATCATTTACAAGTTTAGTATCGCTTCTAAGTTCTAATTACAGTGCCAAAACAAGAGCAAGGTTTCGAATGAGCACCTAGTACGATCTAATTAAGTTTTAACTCAACCTTCCCTCTTTCCCCAAGACTATAACAAATGAATAGATGCTTCAAAAGTAGTTGCATGGATCAACTGTAGAAAATTATCTTATGCTGCTTTTTGAAGCAAACGAAGGGAATGATAACTTCCACTTCATCTTGTCCTAACTAATTTATGCACTTGGCACATTCTTCTGCAAGCCAAAAACAAATATTATGGTTGAAAATTCTCTTTAGGAGCATTTCCTCGTAGTCATAGGATTTTGCCAAGCATGCAAAGAGTGCGAATCCAAAAATACCAATTCCAGCAAGAAGCCAATAGAAGTAATCAAGATGTGCCCGATTCAAGTTATCAGAAAACCAACCGTCTCTTCCATTTTGACTTGTAGCTTTCTGAATGGCAGAGATGAGAAAACTACTCAAGAAGTTTCCTGTGCCTACAGCACCAAAATAAAGGGAGAGCCCCAAACTCCTTAATTCAGTAGGAACCTGATCATAGAAAATTCCTGTGAACCTACAAGAATGAACACATCTGTAAGGCCGATCAACATGAACTGAGGCACCAACCACCAGAAGCTCATAGGAACTGCTGCATTTGGAATATCAACCAGACCAAAATCTTTAGCAGTTTTGAGTCTTTTCATTTCAATCAGAGCAGCAATAACCATATTCATGACGGATATCGCCATCCCAGTTCCCATCCTCTGCAGCATTGTTATGCCAGCGGAAAAATTTGTGATTTTTCTTGCAATAGGGACAAAAATTTGATCGTAAATGGGAATGCAGAATGAAATAGAAAGGGCAATGAAAGCTCGCAGCGAGGCCGGTGGTATGCTAAAACTTGGCCCTAATGATCTGTCTACTGTACTTGCTTGCTTAGTAAACAATGTGGAGACTTGAGCCATTGCTATTGTATAGGTTAAACAAGTAGACCAAATAGGAAGCAGCCTTAGAAATATCTTTGCCCCATTAGTCTTGGTGGTAATTGCTTCCCCTGAGTCTACTGCTGCAGGCAAAACTTTGATAAACCTGACAAGAAAATTCTTAGCTTTCGCAAGGTGTCAACTATATAGACTCTAACTAATCAGTTAGGGGGATATAGACTTGATTGCTACTGATTGATGAGAGAATTCGATAAATACAGTTCTTTTCTGAAAAAAAAGAAAAGGAAGTGTACCTTGACAGATGCTCTCGTTCAGGATTTCACCTGCATCGTTCTGTCTGGCAGAAAAGCGATAAGTTCTATTACCTATTTGAAATAGGACCAAACCAATTGTCATAGCAATAAATGGAATCCCCAAAACCAATTCCCCAATTTATGTTGTCCTGAATGTAGTGTAAGATCAAATGTGCTGCAGCAGCACCTATGCACAAGCAACAGAGCCACCAGTTGAAAAATGAGCTCTTGGCTTTTTTCTCATCTGGATGATTTCCATCAAACTGATCAGCACCAAAGGCTTGAACGCATGGTTTATATACTTGTCCTAGAGCCACCAGATATAGTGACACAAAAAATAGAATCTGAGCCAATATATCTCTACCTTGAAAGGTTGAAACGCTGATCAATGAAGTAGGTACTGTTGAGAGGGTCAAAAGGCCTAGTCCCTGGAATTTCTCCCATTTTAAGAACGACAAGTTCATTGACAAAATTGAAAGAAAGACAACAAAGTACTCACCAAGATGTAAATAACAGAAGCAACGATGATTGCCTGATAGCGGCCAAGGAATGAATCTGCAAAAAATGATCCAAAAACTGGTACAAGTGAAACAACACCGATCCATGTATTGACATTTGCAGCTGCTGTTGCCATGGATTCTCCAAGTGGCCCGGTAAGGTAGCTAATGAGATTTGATTCTATTCCAAAATATGCAAACCTCTCAAGACTTCCGGAAACTGTACAAAAACAAAGCCAACTGAATCAACACAAACCTAACATCCTGGTTTTCTTGAAATGCAGACGTTGGGAAGTTGTGAACCATCTAGCTTTTGGTTATGAGATAGATTCACACATTCCAACCTTCTTGTGTAGCAAGTGAATATAGAGACCAAAGAATCAAAAATGGGACTAAAGAAAGAAGCAAAAAGCTAAGATATTGTCTCACCTAGAATGAAAGATGCTGATCTCCAACCACCTGATTCGGATCGCTTAATTGCATAACCTTGGTAATCAGCATAGCCATCCACTACTTCATCCCTCTGAAGAAAGGGAATTTGTGTTTGTGCTTCCAAGTTTCTGCATCCATCCATTCTAGA
This sequence comes from Coffea humblotiana, assembly GCA_023065735.1. NCBI lineage: Eukaryota > Viridiplantae > Streptophyta > Magnoliopsida > Gentianales > Rubiaceae > Coffea > Coffea humblotiana. The sequence goes on from CM041217.1 coordinate 9,274,687, forward strand.
GATAGTCAAGTGAACAAGGAATCAAATCAAGATAATGGATCAGTCAATCTGGAGGTACGCATAATATATAATATCTGTCTACGAGGAAACATTATATCCCAAATTTGATTAGAAGCTCAGCATTGATTATAGCCAAAGTAACCTTATTCTTTACAAACGAGCAGTTAATTAAATTCCAGATTTTAAGTATTTAATGAATTAAAGCAGATTATGCTGACCCTAGCTGATAAAAAGCCATGTGGGCTTAAATGACAGCTTAAATTCATCTTCCCTAAAGTCACTATCGAAAATTCTTTATATTAAGTGGATCTTGCAGTTTGGTAGCATGATTAAGTAATGTAACACAGGCATGCTTCTACGGCAGCAACATTGATTAAGAGTAAAGCAATACGGAGAAAATATCTTGTCAATCAACTAGGAAGAAGAAAAATGCCACCTTTTTTCAGTTTTCATTAAAGATGGAAAGAATCTAATCAACTGTGCCTCGTGCTTTTCTATGAAAAGGTTTTCACTTGTGTGACATTCATGTTCACGGCACAAGTTAAGCAGGGCAGTTGGATGAACCTTCCGCAGATTGTGGAATCACTTGCTTTGCTTTGAAGAAATTAAGTAGCTCCATAATTTATGTAGCTTATTTAAAAAAAGAATTAAGGTAAATTACTTATTACCCGCTGTGATTTTATATAATGTCAGATGACCACGACATAGCTCCTTGTGGTTTTATGTAAAGTGAAAAATGGACGAAATGCAAGATAAGTTACGGCGTTCATACCAAATGTACTTTAAAAGTGCATGTGATAAAATCTTAATGTCTATGTAACTCGCTTATGGTTTGTATATTTATTAACTTTATTTTCCTGTTATTTTTACATTTATCTACATAATCTCTTCCGTACTTTGTACAAAGTGATTAAGCCATCAATTGATTTAGCATTTAAGTAAGTGCACTATTAGTATTTCAACTAATGACTTTACATAGGGAGTAAATAGTATTTAGTGTTTTTTTTTTTGGGGATAATATTCGCTGTTGGGATAAGTACAGCTTTCCTATAATCATGTGACAAAAGCAAAGCAGCTGTGTGCAACCGTGCACAAGTCAAAAGAAATCACCTAATAAAGGATACTCTCTATCTTTATGATAGCTCTAGCTATGACTTTTTTACTCAAGTGAAAAGGAAAAAAATAACTCAGCCTTTTATGTTTGTTTTGGGAGTGGAATGAGTTTTCATTCTTTAAGGAATTTGAATCAATTTGAAATCCACACTACAAGTACGGAATGATACACAGCAAGATTCAACATTTTCATTTAAATTGAATGAATACCATAGTTACAATAGATATGAATATCCACTTGAATTTCATGCATATTCCTACCCTGTATATTCATTTACAACAATTTTGATGCCAATTACTCCAAGGCTACACCCAAAGAGATAAATGGTTTGTCGTAAATGCAACAAAAGATAGAATTATTTTTTCTTTTCATTGAACCAAATGAAGTGCTAATATTTAGCTCCCAATTTGATATACACCTTTTTTTGGGCAAATTCCACTTTACCCCCTGTGATTTAGCATTTTTTTTTACATAACCCCCTATAGTTTTAAAAACTATACATAACCCCCTCATGGTTTGGATTAAAGTGTCAAAGTGACGGGAATGGTCATTCTTAACGGAGTCATCTAAAATGTAAAAAATATCCTTATGTGAAGTTGAAAATTATTTATTAACCAATGGGGGTTATGTGTATATTTTGAAAACCATAAGGGGATTATATGGTAAAGTATTAAACCATAAGGGGGTTATATGGCAAAATATAAAAATCATACAGGGTTAGTGTGTCATGTATTTATAAGGGTAATTCGACATTTTTAGAAGTTCCGTTACGAATGACTATTTTCGTCACTTTAACACTTTAATCCAAACCGTGAGGGGGTTATGTATAGCTTTTGAAATCATAAAAGGGTTATGCAAAAAAAAAACTAAATCACAGGGGGGTAAAAATATAATTTGCCCTTTTTTTTTTTCCAATTTTGGTTTAAGATATTCTAAATCTTGCAACGGGAAGGAAAAAGGGGATGATTTGGGCGTAAACATCCTACATCGCTTCCATTGAATTGAATTTTGAGGGCACACACCTTTAATTCAAAATCAACAAGAGTTACTTGCACGCATGTTCTAAATTTTAACTTTTGTACTTATCGAAAATTCTCACATTTAGATATAAAAACAAATGAGAACATTAAAAAAAATATTGATGTTTTAAAATCAGAATCTAATGGCCAAATGAAACACTTTATTAATGTTTCTACGCATCTACTTGTCTAATTACTCAATGTTTTGGATCCTCTTCTTTCTAGGAGCATTTCCCTCATATTTGTATGAATTTGCTAGGTATGCATAGACAACTAACCTAAAACCCCAACTCCAGCAAGCAACCAATAAAAGTAATCAAGATGTGCATGATTCAAATTATCACAGAGCCAACTGTCTCTTCCATTTCCACTTGTCACTTTCTCAATTGCAGAAATGAGAAAACTGCTCAAGAAATTTCCTCTGCCTAAGGCACCAAAATAAAGAGAAAGGCCTACACTCCTCAATTTATCAGGTACTTGATCATTAAAAAAAAACTCCCGCATGCCAACCTGATTGAACACATCTGCCAAGCCAAATATCAATAATATGCACTGAGGCACCAAGCACCAGAGGTCGTAGGAACTGTTGCATTTGGAATTTTAACCAGACCATAATTTCCAGCATTTTTGAGTCGTTTCATTTCAACCAGAGCTGCAACAACCATGTTAAGGACAGACATGGCTATCCCAGTTCCTATTCGTTTCATTAATCTTGTTAGTCCTGTTGGAGATTGTATCGATGTTCTTTGCATCACCATCAGCTGCAGATAACACATCCTCGAGAAACCAAACCACAAATATTCTGCATTAGTTATGTTTCAATAATCATTATTTGGTAAACCAATTAGGAAGAAAAGCAAGAAAATAAACCCTTCTTTTTATCTCAAAAAATCAATTGCCTTCTCCATTTGCTTTTTACCCAAAAAAGAAAATTAAGTGCAGTATGAAAACAGGAAATGTAAGTTCAATACCTATAAAATTCCATGAAAAGTAGAATGGGAGTAAGATATATTTCCTTACCTTTGGTTTTTAGAGCTTTGAAGATTCTCGTTGCTGTATGAAGCATCTGTCACTTGAGCGAATTGTGCATGGATTCTCTCATCAGGGATTTCTTTATCTTTATTGCCTTTCCTGAGAGCAAATCGATATGTCTGACGTCCCATTAAAAAAGGACCCAATTTTTGTTGTCCTGAATGTAATGCCACAGATTCTCTAAGTGGCCCGGTAAGTATTAGGATTTGATTCTAATCCATAATATATAAATCTCTCAAGACTTCCAGCACATGAAAGTGAATGAAGCCAATTCAATCAATATTTCTAGCTTCTGATCAGCCAATAGAAAGGTGGACAAAAGAAAGAGCAGAGAGATTTCCTGACCAAGGATGAATGCTGCAGATTTCCATCCTCCAGCTTTTGATCGATTCGGTGCATATCCTTTATAGTCTGTATAGCCATTGACAACATCAGAGTTGTGAAGAAGAGGAATCTGGGCTTCCAAGGTTTTGGTTTCCATAACTATGGCTACGTTAATCATCGAATGATCATTTTCTGATGTCCCATCTACGATTGGATTATAGCTAGTTCATTATAGAATTTAATTATTGAATAACCACTTGTTTAGTTTCTATTTAAAACTTCGAAAAAGGGAAAAAAGAAGAAGATTGTACAATCAGTTCAACATCAACATGAAATTATTGAAGTTTGCTAGTATAGCTTATAAATAAGCCGAGTTGATAATGTTATCCTTTGCTTAAAATTTTGCTTCCAATGACAAAAGTAACGTTAATTTACATGTTTTATTACTACTCTCTCACTATGAACGGCTTCATTTGAATCAGTTTTCCAAAGAAAAACAGAAAAAAAAAAGAAAAAAAAAGAAAGAAGTTGAGAATCGATCTCATATATTCCTTTCTCGTTGGTAGGGGATTTCATTTCTGGTTTCAAGCAAGCAAGTGATAGCTGTTGACTGACAGGGGAATCATTCATTTAAAAAACAAAAAGGAAAAATAAATTTAAAAGACACAAATGCACTTTCTTATTTGCATAAGCATTCATCCACTCTCTCTAGCAATCTCTCTTCTTCTTCTTCTTCTTCTTTTTTTCCTTTTTTTTGGGCTAATGTTATCCATTAGGATGACAATAGTTGGACAAAGTAAACCAAATTCCATAACTAACGGGTTAATCATATATATGTAAATAGACTGAAAAACAGATTAGATCCTATCAACTAGAGAAATAGCACCAAGCCCTTCAATCTCTGCAGGTCCATAGCTAACCTGAAACAAGACTTCCAGGTGATTGAAGTCTTGAATTATTTTAGTCCTGAAATAAGATTTTCAGCAAACTAAATATATTGTAATTGAATAATTTCAGCCCAGCAGCTGAAACCTCCTACGTACGATAAAGTCAGGTTACAAGATATGACATACAAAGTTTGGTGAAAGAAAGGTGCAAATGTTGCAGTCAATCAACAGCTTTAAGCATATTTTGTTCTTTCCCATTTCATCAATGGTAGTTGAACTAAGCACAAGAGAATCTCCAAAGTTGAGATGCTTTGTTAAAAATCCATTCTAAAATTGCTTTTCAAGTTAAAATTTAACTGAATTACTTTTGATATTTGAGTGCATAAACCACATTTGTGAGAATTGTTCTGGCCAGTTCTATATATTTCAAGGGCCTCAAGACACAAAATAGTATCTAAAATTACACCCATCAGTTTTTGATCCAAGACAAGTCAGGCTACTCAATATTTTACTCCATAATTTGATGTCAGATAACATGAATCTACATCAAGAACTACAACGAAAACAACCAGCTCATAATTTGATGTCAGGCAATAAATTTTTCAATGGGTGGAGGATTGACGTACTCAAATTCTAGAATCAAATCCTGTATCTTACACGTTGCTGCTCTCTGTCCTTGGCAATCCTACATAATCATCTTAACTATTATAGTAACAGACAATTCAGGCAGTGGAACGACCTTGACCATTATAGGCATAAGAATTTGCGTAATACAAGAAGGCTAAGAACTCCACCATACTAAATCCAGCAAGTAACCAGTAAAAGTAATCAAGATGTGCTTGATTTAAGTTACTGGAAAACCAACCACCGACTGTGCTGCCAACGCTTGTGAATCTCTCAATGCTGGAGATAAGAAAACTGCTTAGAAAGCTCCCAATTCCAAAGATACTCAGAAAAAAAGAGAGGCCTATAGTTTTCAATTGACTTGGCATTTGATCGTAGAAAAGCTCCTGCAAACCAACCACAGTGAAAACATCAGCAATTCCGAACAATATATACTGAGGCACCAACCACCAAAAACTCATAGGAACCGTTGCGTGTGGCAGATCAGCTAAACCACTCCATTGAGCAATTTGAAGTCTCTTTCTTTCAACAAGAGCAGCAATGATCATTGAAGCAGTACATAAAACCATTCCTATTCCAATTCTCTGCAGCTTCGTTATCCCTGATGGCCTTCCCGGTAATAGTTCTTGCAAGAGGGACAAAAATGCGGTCATAAATAGGGACAAAAAGGATAATGGAAATGCCTGTTAAATACTGAAGTGAAGCAGCCGGTAACACAAATCCTGAACCTATTGATTTATCCATTGTAGCTCCTTGTTATGTGAACAAAGTGGAAGTTTGTGCAAACACAACAGCATATGCCAAGGATGTAGCCCATATAGGAAACAAATCTTTAAGTGACTTTAATTCTTCAACTTCACAGACTTCGGACACATCCTTGTACTTCTCAAGATCATCTTTTTCCAGCAAAGCTTCATTGAGAAATCTGTACGTGGTTAAAAAGATTCAAGATCAATTCAAATTTTTGAATAAATTATTGGTGGATTATAGGCAATGATTTAAATGAATGTTGAACTCACCGAAACTCATTTTTGTCAAAATTCTGATAAAGGACCATTTTAAAAACCAACATTTTGTAAATTGAGCTGCAATTAAATACATTTAGAGGTTCATGAATCTCGATGAACTTTCTCCAAGTTTCAATAAACATAATAGTTCTAATTTATCAGCTTAAGATAACAGAGTTTTTTCCGATGTTAGTTGTATCCTCCCAACAACAAAATCTAAATGCAGAGAAGAATCATATTCCACATTTTTTACAAGCACAAGCATCTCTTTTAAGTATTACTTTTTTTTTCCCTGTAGCTTCATCTTCATAGGTTGAAGTCTCAGAAAGATGCCATAAAGACACAATAAGAAAAGACATTCTCACTTATGTAAGTAGTATCATCTTACTCATATTGCTTGGATCTTGCTCCATTGACTGTTGCATGTACTCCTTCACTAGACTTTGATGAAGGGACAGACTGCCGATACTTAGCTCCTTTAGCAAACAAATTGCCAATATTTGAAACGGAAAACTTCTCTTCATCTTTCACTTTATACCTATAAGTCTTAGTGCCAAGTAAGAATACGAGTAGGGCGACTGCAACAGAGATGCATGGGATCCCAAAGCCAAGAGCCCAACTAAGGTTATCTTGAATGTAGTTTAAGACCAATAGTGCACTCAAAGGACCTGCACATAAACCAAAATACCACCAATTGAAGAATGAACTTTTGCTTCTGCTCTCTTTTGAATTTTGTCCATCAAACTGGTCCGCTCCAAATGCGACAATGCATGGCTTGTGCGCCTCCTGGCTAAGTGCTATTAAATATAGAGAAAAGAAGAAGAGAATAGCTTGTAATTGGCTAGGGGAACATGATTGCATGCTGATGTTGCTTTGGCAGTTGAGCATAGCAGATATGGTTAATAGGCCAAGCGCCTGCAATTCATATCAGTCGAATTAGTACAATTTAGCAGTCAGGATGCACAATCATGTAGCTATTTGCCAGCATCTTTCATGACCGTGGCATTCACTGGTTAGAGAGAATTTAGATCATATTTTCACTTTTTAAAGATTCAGTAACTGGTGTCTCCAATCTCGATTACCTATTTTACAGTTTAGATCATATGTTCGCGAAATCAAAGGGTAAGATTATATCCTAGACAGCGAGGCTGTGGTATTAGTGATCCTCCTTCAAAAGGATTAGATCCTCTCTCTCTATCAAGGATTTCCTTTTGGAAGTTATCAACAACATAACGACTTAGTAATATGTTCAGAGACTTGTCACGGAAAAGCCAATTCACAACAACAATATCAAAAGAATTCTTTAAGAACAAAATTGCACTACTTCACAATGGTTTTAAATATGACTAGCTACATCACATACATTGACACAGACGAGGGTTCAAAACAAAAAGAAACCAACCAGGATGTAAATCACAGATGCAACCACGATGGTCCGATACCGGCCTAGAAATGAATCGGCCACAAATGCCCCCACAAGCGGCAGCATTGCTCCGGCGCCTGTCCACATGTTAACATTGGCAGCTGCAACGGCTGTTGACTGCCTAAGATGTCCCGTAAGGTAAGTTATAAGATTGGAACCTACTCCAAAGTATGCAAACCTCTCTGCTACTCCAACACCTGCCATCCAATTCACAAACTAAAACAGCAGACATGCAAAATAGTACTACAATTTTGGGTAATTACAAAAGTTTTGGTACATGTATAATGTATTATAGCATAATCTAGCTATAGTTCTTCAAGAATTAACTATTTACACAAGACCGACTTGATATAAAAAGAGAAGTGAAGAGAGATCGACGAACAATGTTTAATCTTCTAATGATGATTTTTTTCTGCTTCAAGTGTGGAAATATATGTGTACAAGTATAAAGACTAGTGTTATGCAAACAGTCTATGATAAAATCACTAGACTAGTTTTCTTGCTTCATGATATCTTAGCCTAATATTGTGCAGAAAATCCAAGGAAAAATCATAAATAAATAACTAAAAGAACACGAATTAAATAGCAAGTAAAAGTTGAAGAAAAGTAGAGGTGCAATTTCCATGTAAGTTATCAATGCGATGAAACAAGTTTTTTGTAAAAAAAAATAATAACAATAATAAATTTTCCCATTTTGCACTAGCTTAAAAACGTTTCTTAAATACAAGATGAAAATGAGATGCAGCCATTAATTCACCTACATAGATATTCTTGGTATCATTAAGAAAGAATTGATAGGAATTAATCTCACCTATAATGAAATAAGCAGATTTCCATTTTCCTGATTGGGATCTTTTTGCTGGGAGACCTTGATAATCTACAACACCATCAATCGTATCATGATGACAAGCTGAAACTTCTTCATCAGAACTGGGAATATCTGCAGGAATGATGGCTGATCCAATAGGATCAGTACTGGCCATGTCTGTAGAACTTCCGAGTACTAGTACAAAACTAGACTATAGAGTCCACCCCAAAACTGGCACATTAGATTTTCAACAAAATTCCCACAATCCCAGCTTGAAAATCTGAGGAAGGAAGCTGAAAAAGCCATTTAAGCTTGGCAAGACCCTTCGGCAGTGGCTGGGTGGGTGGGTGTATACGGGTGCATGCCAATGCAAGCATGCATCAAATGCTCAACACTTGTGGGAATTTTTCTTTTTTTTCTTTTTAAAGGGAAGGAATTTTTCTAGTCATTTTCGGGTAAGAAGTCAATGCTACTCCACCATTACTTTTTTGGTCCAACAAGCTAAAGTTTTTTTTTTTTTTTTGGGCGGGGATCCTGAAAATTGGGCTATATTATATGTGTGCTAATGGCTATGAAGGACCATTTTGGACTGCCCCTTTCTGATTACTCATTGCAATGTGTTTATCCTTAGCCCAAGTGAGATACCTTTTCTTTTTAATTTCTTTATTTTCTTACAGGTGAAAGTTGTCAAAAATAGAATGATTTTCTGGAGAACATGGATAAAGCTAGCTCCAGATGGCATATGGAATTAGGGGTATGAACAAGTTTAAATTGAAAAAAAAAATCATGAATTTTGTATTTTTATTTTTCAGTAAAAACGAGCGATGATGAGAGGTAGAAGACCTTGATATCCCTGTCTATCTATTTATGGACATAAGTAACAACGCCAAATAGATATTCTTAGAGAACATTATATACAATAATTAGTAGATTAATCTTTCTTATATTAATAGTACACATACTAGGAAATTTAGATGATTGACAACTGTGTGAAATCCAAATTTTGCATTTATATATATAAGATTTACTCATAATTATTAGCCGGTCTGACTAATTGACCCCAAATTAAGATAGCCAATTATGGTTGTCAAACAAGGAAAAAGTAAAAAAAAAAAAATTTTTGGCTACATAAAACGGAGGACTGCTTCCTATTGGAAATCTATGAATTTTGCATTGAAATTCTCCGGCAACCAACTGTTTACGATTTTTTTTCCCATTTATGACCAAATATTTTCTTACTGCATGAATTTCAACTGGAAATTTAGGTTTGTCATGTGACAAAACAAACGACAAGCGTTACTGCTGAAGTGCTAAAACCTTTACTCCAACTAATATTCTGTCCAAGATCAACTTAAATTGGCATAGTTATTCGCATAAATCTTTGACATTTTTTTTTGTCCCCTGATTATCAATCTAATGTCTAATGTAATATTTTCCAAGAATACCATATTACACGAGAAACATACTCGAATTGAAGATCGAGTTCATTTCGCCTAACCTGCTACATTAATATTACAACACTGAACCACATACATTCCCATTCGCAGGCAGGTTCCTGACTGCTCATTTTACGGGAGCACGAGGCCATGAACAGTTGCTCTAACCATGTTCTAGTGCAGGAGGGTGCCGGGCGGAGGGGCACATTGGCTGCTGCACGATCAAATGAAAAGGGGCCAATTGTGTGGCGTAGCATTACAATTAGCAACACTTTATTTAAAAGAGTGCTAGAGTGAACAATGTCCAGGAACCGTAGAAAGCGAGTGGTTGTACCATTGTACATTCTGTACAATCTCACCACATTCCACAAACCTACTAGCTTGGTAGATGTGGATTCAGGCAGCTTCAAATGTTACTGCCTCGGTTGTAAATATAAGATTTTGCAAAATACAGATAAGCAATTAATGCCACTGCACTAAGTGTAGCAAGCAGCCAGTAAAAATAATCAAGGTGTGCCTTGTTCAAGTTGTCGGCGAACCAGCTATCCCTTCCATCCCCGCCTGTTGCTTTCTCAATGATAGAGATCAGAAAACTGCTTAGGAAGCTCCCTATGCCAAAGATACTGAGGTATAGAGCGAGGCCTACGCTTTTCATCGCACTAGGCATCTGGTCGTAGAAGAATTCTTGCAAACCAACCATGGTAAATGTTTCAGAAACTCCCAAAAGCGCATACTGAGGTATCAGCCATGCCACATTCATTGGAACTGTTGCACCTGGCTTATCAACCAACCTATACTCTTGAGCAGTTTCAAGACGCTTCATCTCAACTAGAGCAGCTATAAACATGGACAGACAGGATAGAACTATTCCAGTTCCAATGCGTTGCAGCATTGTTATACCTGACGGTTTTCTGGTTATTGCTCTTGCGATAGGAACCAAAATGCGGTCATAGATAGGGATAAAGACAAATATTGAAAAGCTGATAAAAGTTTGTAAGGAAGCAGCTGGTACTTCAAAGCTTGGACCAATAGATCTATCCATTGTAACTCCTTGCTTGGTAAACAAAGTGGATGATTGTGAAAATACAATTGCATAAACCAAACTCGTGACCCATATTGGAAATAGCCTAACAACTGCTTTGGCCTCTTCAATCTCACTGATGCTACAAACTTTTCCATCTTCCTTTGAACCATCAGGTTGCACCAATGCTTTGTTCAGAAACCTATCACAAATACAATAAAAGTGGTCAAGTTAAGCAATTTTGATTCTTGGCCTCTGATTCTAAGTTCTCTGAAGCTAGCAGAAAATCATGAAATCACTTATCAATGGAAAAGTTATTTAAAGTCAATAAAAGCAATTTTCCGAGGAGTAGCTGTAAAATCATGTAAGAATAAAATCATTAACTTAAAATTCTCAGGAAAGTTAAATATAGGTTTAGATCATCGCTCACTTGAATTGAGCTGAACCTTGGTAAGGCAAAATGCCCTTAGACTCCTCTTCCATAGATATTGCAGAAGATGTGGTTCTCCAATTCCTTGCTGCATTCACAAAAACCCGGCCTATTCTTACAAAAGGACTCATCTCATCGCTATGGACATGGAATCGATAGGTCATAGTTCCAAGCAGAAACAAGATAAGTGCAACTCCCATGACGAGACAGGGAATTCCAAATCCAAGACCCCAGCTAAGATTATCCTGAATATAGTTCAGAATCGACAAGGCGACCATGGTACCTCCACACATACCAAAATACCACCAATTGAAGAATGAGCTTTTGGCTTTACACTCTTCTGGATCTTGTCCATCAAACTGGTCAGCTCCAAAAGCTTGAACGCAAGGCTTATGCCCTCCTTGGGCTAATGCCACTAAATACAATGAAAAGAAGAAGAAAATAATTTGGAACTCAGGTGGAGAACATGAAATAACATTCTCTATATGCTGACACTCAGAAGACTTGAAAGAGGGAAGAACAGCTGAAATCGTCAAGAAGCCAAGTCCCTGTCATTCATCGAAATCCAATGATTAACTAAGTGTTTCACAAGAATATTACAGTTGTGAAGACGATAATGGTCAATTTTGTTCACTGAGTCAAAAATCTCCAATATGCAATGAAACTCATTCTTTCATATTCTGATCAATTTATTGTTTCTTCCATTGGTAACTTTGTTGTTCAAATCTGAAGCATCTTTTTCATGCAACAAAGAGTAATTCTTATATAACTATAGCCAGTAAATTGACTTTTTGAGACAAATAACACAACACCAGAATCAATTTTCTAACATATTTGATATGTAATATTACTCCTAAAATTGAGGAGAAATATAGCTATATTAATTTTACTGCTTATTACATCCAAAATAAAGTAGTACTCAAACATAAACCAAATTATAAAAAAAAAATGCAAACAAGGGCTAAAGACAATACAAAGTGCAAAAAAAAATTCACATAACCTAGAATTCGTGTCACAGCTGAATGGTCCAGTTGCATGCTACATTTAAGTTATTTTGAGCTTATTTCTTTGATTTTTGACCTATGGACTGGCTTAGATATATGTAGGTCCAATATGCTCCAACTAATCTAGCAAAAACAGAATTCAGGCATTCGGTTGTTAAAGGCTCTAAATGTGCTAGAATTCTTGGCCGAAAAATTCCCATCCTTTACCAAGCTCAACCTCAATTTATCTTACCCGCCTCTAAGAAAGTAATTTCTCAATGGAAGCCGAGGAGGTTGCTCCATCATAAGCGTGGCTGTCAGAAATAATTATCGTAAAAGCAACCCTCTCAAGCTAGCAGCATAGATCAAAGAAACCCCAAGGCAGAAGGATGTAAGCTCCTCTCAACCACTGATTCCTAAAGTTTTAAAGATCACTGTATTCTAAAGCATCAGCATACAACACATCTCAACTTCATCAAGCTATTGCTACTTTGCTCTACTGGCCAGCAAAGGCCAACCGAGAGGGGAGAATTAATGGCTGAGAAATCAACCAGTTCCGAGCAGACTCATCGAGCTCCTGCTTGGGTTATCGTAGAATAAGAGGAGCCATCTTAGGAAATGACTTCACTTGAAAGACAGATGCCGCTGCTGCGGGGTGAGGGAGCAACTTCTCTGGTCTTGCGGAGCACTCATTCCTGCAAGAGTGAAAATGACGCCCCAGCTTGACTCTACTTGTTTTATCATTTATCTTGAAATCATGAATTGAGTCCGTATAGGCATTTTGGATGCCGCTATTGAAATGGCCCTTCTCGCTATATTTTCTGTTACTCCACCCATTTCATAAAGTATCCGACCCAGTTTAATAAAAGCTACCCAATATTCAGGGGATCCTTTCACCGAACCCATACACACATATGCTCAACCACTGTTATATCCCCAGTCAGAAAACTGAAGATCCCCTAATATCTCGGTCACCAAAAAAATAAATTGCATCTGAAACTCAACCAAATGAAACAGCAATCCCTAAAACAAAAAGGCCCATTATCAATGAAAGCTTTCAAATTCAAGTGCAACAGCCTACCAACTACTGGATAGATCATGTACGCCAACAATTCAACTACGTTACCAAATATAGTACTGCCTAATTCCTTGTTTGGGACCACATTTTAGCCGGTGTAGTCGAAAATTTGCAACATGCCATATATAATGCTGGTGGATTAAAAGGATTGGACAAAAAAAAAATTTGAAGCCACAAAATTATAGCATAACCCCCCCCCCCCCGACCCAAAACTCTCTTTATACCTCGTAATACAACCTTTTTTCAGTATTATGCATTACAAATGATAATGCACAATGAACTAAAGCATTTTAACTTCATTAAGCATGAAGTACAAGCAGAACGAATGTGAAAAAGACAAAAGCACCACAAACTAAGCACAAGGGACAAGTACATGGAAACAAGCTAAAGAAAGTACCACAGAATTAGCACAAGGTACAAGCAGTAACTAACCAGGATATAAAGCAAGGAGGCAACTACAATGGTGCGATAACGACCCAGAAACGAATCAGCTATAAAAGCACCCAAAAGTGGTAAAAGCGACGCCGTGCCCGACCAAGCATTAACGTTCTCCGCCGCCGTAGCGGTGGATTGGCCAAGTGGGCCCGTCAAGTAACTTATTAAATTCGAACTTATTCCGTAATAAGCAAATCTCTCAGCCACCTCAACACCTTCAGAAAAACGAAAATGTAAAAAAAAAAAAAAAGCAATAAAAATCAATTAGAATCTTGTCTTATCCGAATAAAAATGAAAAAAATTTGGTTAGAGATGAATTGGTTTATGGTACCTATGATGAAAGATGCGGATCTCCATCGACCGGATTTGGATCGCTTGACCGGACGGCCTTTGTAGTCAAAGCTTCCTTCGACGACGTCGTCTAACAAAGGAGTTTCGACTGCCTCAGTGGCTGTAGAGATGGCGGCCATGATTCAAGTCTCCGGCCAGCCAGCCGCCAGCCAACGGAGCCGTAGTTTTCACTAGCGCGGCGAGCTAGCTGGAATTTTCTTTTTTGGTGGCGGTTGGTTATGCGATAAGGAATTATGTGGCTTTGGCGTGCTAACTCCCTTTTTTTTCCCCTTAATCTTGTTTTGCCTTTTTTTTTTTGGCTATTTTTTGTACTTTTTTCCTTCTGCTTTCAGCTAATTTCTATGAATATGTTTATGGCTTTGTTTTTTTTTTTTGTGGCTATTTTTGTAGGAAAATGATAGGGAATAATTTCATAAAACTCTCCTGAGATTTTTAACAATTACAGACAGTACCCCTCTAATTTCGGTACTTACACCTACACCCCTTTCATGTTTCTAGTAACAGAAAAATTCACTTTGCTTATGCGAGCAAAAATATACAATGAATATTCTAAAATGCCCCTATTATACTTTCTTTTTCTTTTTTTTTTTGATTGGTAGTCAAACCACTCCACTAATCTCCAACTCCAATTGATTCCTATAAATTCAATCACGTTTGCCACTAGCTTTGGAGTTCTTTCTCCTTCCTGCACCGTCATATTCAATTATCGGAATGCAATCGTTCCTGAAGGTTCACGGTCAAAATTGACCAAAAAAAGGGATAATTTCAGAAACCTCCCTTGAGGTTTCCAGCAATTATAGAAAGCTCTTCTTAAGTTTCAAAAATTACACCTACCTTCCTCGCTTTTAAGGTTTATGTAACAATATAAATCCAATAGCCTATATCTTTTTACAAATATCCTAAAATACCTTTCTTCTAAAGAACAAGACAAAACAAAACAAGGTTTTAATTTTAACTTCTTGTACGTGACATACTCACTAAAGTAAACAAAGTCTAACGAATTCAACTCATCTCAAGATTCATTACTTGCTAATTCTTGTCTAATGCAACTCTCTACCACCACTATCAATACTAAACCAAAAAATGCCCTCATGTCCCTAAGAACATAATTCATCAATTCTCTAGCACTCTTAGAAATAGAGGCAAAATTCTACTTTCATAGTAAAACCATAATCAATAGATGAATAAAAGAGAGAACCAATGAGTTTTTTAATTACTAGACTTTTTGGTTTAACAAACATAACAGTCACTTCTTATCTTCTAACTCTCAATTTCATTTTTTTCCCTATATCGTTACCACCTTTTTCATCTTCCCCTAGTTTGATAATAAAATTCACTGTCTGCACCTTGTTAATTTGGTAACTTGAATTCGCTAACATTTGTAAAGAGTAAAACTTTTTTTAAAAAAAGAAAGAGTCTAAAATTTTTATAGTAAGGAAGAGATAGGAAGACAAAACAGTACAGATAAATTTTGGAGATGGTAAAAAATTGATAGTGGTGTGCTTGGTAATAATAGAGTGTAGTATTTGGTGAAAGGAAGAAGTAGTTGTAGAAGAAAAGAAAGAAGAGTATGAAAGAGGGATGGAGGGAGGGAGGAAGAGATGAAAATTAGAAAATTGATGAAAATTATTCTTTGAGATTAGGGAATGGCAAGTAGAATAATAAGAAGTATTTTTTTGCTTTAAATGTCCCTTTATGAATTAACTATTAAGTGGAGGATATTTTAGTTATTTGATTAGATCAAGGGAAGTCTATGTGATTATTGAAACCTCAGGGAAGCTGAGTGAAATTGCTAGAAACCTCAAGGAGATTTCTGCAATTATCTCCAAAAAATGTAAGGCCCAGATTGCATTTCTACATCGTTTTTCACATCATGTGTGTGATCCATAAAATTTTGTTCTATAGTTACACGTTGTTAAAAGTGAGTTATATCGTATGCATGCAAAGTTATATTTTATGCATTTTACACAAAACCAACTCAAAAGGTTTTCTTGACAACGTTTGGGCCCGTATCCTTCAATCACCAAAACAACGGCAACCAAAACTCCTTTTGACTTTTACTACTATCACTGTCCTTTGAACCCACATCAATAGCCAAGTACTCTACCAACGGATCCACCAATCTTTCCCTCTTCACCGTCCAATTAATCCAACAATTGATCAGCCATCATTAACATTCACAAGCATGAGGACCATAACCAACAAATTACTCCAAAAAATAGAGAAATATTAAAAGTGCAATGTTTCAGTGCACCAACCTAAACAGAAAATCAGTAAACTTTGAACGTCATCATGGGAGCAAGAATCAAGAGAATTATTAGCGACTACAACCTTCCACACTAACCATGGCCCTCCAATTCCCTGCACCATAATTTTCTTACCGGTGCTTGTTTTAAGCAATTTATAGTTATGATATATTAACCATGGCCACTGATTGTACATAAAATTCTCCTCTAGTTTCTTAGCAATAACATAAAATCCACAAGTAATTGCAAAGGGACTTCAAAATCAAAACCAGTATCCACAATTTAGTTGTCACTGTCCCAAAACAGCCCATGGGTAAACAATAAAAGGACACAGCAATTGGTTCCAAATAATATAAGAATTTACGGATTAGATGGAAGTGGAAATAATGGTGGCAACTTGTTGTGGGTCTATGAAGGAGAAGGAAAAAATAAATAAATGTTAGAGTGGGGGAAGGATTTGGGGTAAGTAATGGAGGACTGGGAGGTTGGGGGAGGAGTTAGCCACTTTTCTTTTGCAAGGCATGAAAGAATCTTTGATGGAAATTGCTGCAGTCTTAAGCTTTAGCAAGGAGATAAATTTCGGCAGGAAAACTCTTTAAAGGTCTATAGTACTTCATAGGGAATGCTAGAAACTTTTTAAAGAGTGCCGGTAACATCTCCCGGCACTAGGCAGGCTTTTATTTTTCTACATTCTTGGCGGCTTTCTTGTCTTTGGCTCACAACAGAAAGTGTAAAAAAAAAAAGGGACTCTTGTGAACAATTGCCTCCATGCAACCAGCTTAGCTTAAACGATTTTTAGATGAACTGGACGGCTACCATAGGACGCAGATTTGAAGCCCAGAGGCGGAGCTACGATGGGAAAACTGGGGGCGTAACCCACAGCCCCCACATAATTCTACTATTGCCCATATTATTTAAAAAAAATTTCAGTTATGCCCCTATTATGACTCATGCAATTTTGAAATATTTTCAATTGTACTCCTATTGTGTTGTTTAGAAGTAAATATAAGTAATTAGTTTTGTAACTTAATGGATATGAAATGTTACAAAATTCAGACAGTGGCCTTCTACATTAGTAAAATAAATTTTGTGAATGTTTTCAACAAAAGTCAAATATAGAGCAATTGTGTTGGTTAGTAAAAATAAAGTAAACAAAATTTTTTCCAATAAAGTGGAAGGACTTTTTCAATAAAACAAGAAATTTCATGTCCTCGTGCCTTAGAAAACTATAGGTTTGTGGTTACTTTAAAGGTTTCTTATATTTTTTAAAGAAAATTATTGTGTTATTATGTGATTTGTATTATATTGCTCATTAAATAGAAAATTTTATATCAGTTTAGAGTAACTACTTGGCAAGTTTAATTGTTGCTCCAAAACCAATGAAATAGTTCCACATGAATATATAAGAGCTCCCACTAAATAGATGTAATATAGTTTATGTCAATATTTTTGTCATGTACTACTTTTAGGAAAGACAAGAAAGAAATTTTGATATTATTTTTGCTGCCACTAACAATTAGGAAAAATGGCCAATTTTGTCCCTATACTTTTATGCTTGTGCCGATTTAGTCCCTTTATTTTATTTTTGTCCAATTAGATACCTTAACTTAAAATGCAAGTCTAATTGAAACCCTCCACAGCGGCGCCACTAGGAAATATCATGCGGGCATGAAATGGACCACATAGAGAGGTCTACTTTTGGAACATCACTTATGGGCCTTCAATAAAGCCAACTAAAATCACTTCGTATACAAGATTAAACTCTGAAGAAATACCAAACTGAAAATGACTTATGTAGAAAATTATTAGGGTTTTAATCCAAGAGATATTTGGGCAAAATTCTAGTGATTGATGATGGACAAGAAAGAGGACGCTGATGGGATTGCAACAACAGACAAAATGGGGTGCGAATCGAGCGTGAAAGGCAATTTTGATGAAGGGCAATCAAGTAGACATAGTAAGTTCAAATGTTTAGGAATCGATTTTGTTCATTTGTTAACTTGTTTAATCACATGTGGGGCTGGTTTGTTTGGCTTGCAATTGTGTTTATTAAACAACATTACTGGAACGGGTCATCTGATGAGAAACCAGAAAAGGTTTAATTTTGTTCAATTTTTTTTTTTTGGAAAAAGAGGATTCATGTGGTGTAGGGTTGGTTTATTTGTTAATTGGTTTAATGGTATGTGGGGTTGGTTTATCTGGCTTCCAATTCTGTTTATTGTACTACATTGCATTACTTGAATGTGGTTGTTGAGCAATCAGAAAAGATTTAAGCTTAATTTTTTTTCGTTTTTTCTTGAAAAAAGATGGTTCATGTGGTCCTTAAGGCTTTATTGAGTTAATTTGAGAAGTTGCTTTCATGTTCCTCAAAAGGCAGACATGAGCATGTGTCAACAAAGCTTTAACATATATTTTTCTTTTGTCGTTTTTTGCAAAATACAATAGGTGAACAGTTGGATGTGTTTGACCTGGCCATTTACTATGGCTTACTATGGCGGGGCTTATGTTGAAGAAACAGAACAAAAGTATACAGGGGGAAGCATGGAGCTTTTTGACGGGGTTATTGCCACAAGAATGAACCTGAAAATTATGAAGACTTATTGTGCATATCTTGGGTGTACTGATGATTGTAGATACATGTATAGAATCCCTTTAGTAGATAGCAAGTTAAGACTTAGAGAAATACATGTTGAGGAGGATGTTTTGGGAGATGACTTGTATAGGTAAACAAAGTGGTAAAGCTGAACTTTATATAGTTCGTGAGTTTCATATCAGATTTTTGAATGCTGGCAAGGACTGGTCCAACTGCTGAAAATAAAGACTTGTTGACGAAAGCAGATGAAGATGATGCTAGTAAGGGCTACTCAACTCAAGAAAATGAAGACTTTGTTAAGTTTTTAGATGAAAACTTGTTCCATGTAGATATGACATTTGATGACTTCTTTGAGAGTAACGAACTTCTAGTTCATGTAACAGTTGAAGAAGTTGATGGGGGTAAAGGGGGTAAAAGGAAAAAAAGCAAAAGAAGAGTTAGTGAAACTGTTGAAGATGGTGATGAGGTTGATGATAGTAATGATAGTTGCGATAATTTTCATGACAATGATTATGATTTTAGCAAGGATGAGGATGACATAATATACAAGAATTGTACTTCCAATATTGATAAGTCACTTGAAAATTAGATTCGCAATCTTGAGGCTGGTATGCAGGGAAAATGTTCGAAGACGGGTGCTAAAGAAAATAGGAAAAAGCCACACACATCTAAGCAAGAACATGCACAAGTGAGAGAAACTTATGCTGCTGCTGATTTCAACATTTATGATGGAGAGTAGATTGCGATCCAAGAAGAATCAAACTCAATGAACACAGAAGAGTTAAACAGCCATTATGGGCCCTTAGATGAAGATATATAGTGCACCAAAGAAGCCAAGGTATGTTCGATTAGACCAGAAATTGACATGGAGGATCCAAGATTTTTTGTTGGGTTACTGTTTGACACAAAAAAGGTATTCAAAGCTACAGTTGATTATTATGGGGTGCTGTGGGGCAAAGATCATGGTTGGAAAAAAAATGATGCCAATAGAATAAGGGCAAAATGCAAGAATGTTGAGTGCAAATGGTTCATCCACGCGACCAAGGAACCAGATAGTGATGCCTTTGTCATACAGACTATGGGCATCTAAGTAAATATATAGAATAAACGCAAGGAGTGTGAGATCTATCAAGCTGTAAATATCCTTGAATCATGGATGCGGAAGGACATTCTACCATAAGCTGGGCCAATTCTAGGTTTCTAAGTGTACATTACAGGGAGTTCTTGCGGTTGAATAGGAAGATTTCAGTTGGAGACTTTAAGGAAAAATTCCATCAAGAATTGAATGTGCATATTACCAAAGATCAGGTTGACAAGACATTCACAAAAGTAAAGATGTTGATCCAAGGAACTACAAGGAACAGTACAAAAGGATGTGGGGACTATTGTGATGAACTCTTGCGATCAAATCCAGGATCAACTGTTTATATGGAGATAGAAATTGATGAGCTTAGTGGAAAAGTGTGATTCCAAAGGCTGTACATTTGCTTTGCAACATTGAAGAAAGGGTTCAAAGCCGGTTGTGAAGCTGTTATTGGTGTAGATAGCGGCCATCTATGTGGTCCATACCTAGGAGTTCTACTAAAAGATGTAGGGATAGATGCAAATGACTGCATCTATCTATTGCATACGCAGTAGTTGAGGTAGAAAATAAGAATTCTTGGAGGTGGTTCATCAAGTTTTTGAAATTTGATCTCAGCATTCATGAGCAAAGCAAGTGAACATTCATAAGTGACCGACAAAATGTAATGCATATGACCATGGCTAAGTTTTAAATATGGACCATATTAATTTAGTTATGATTGCTTAATTTTGGCATTTATTGATGACAAGTATTGGGTTCAGCCATGCATGATATTCTTCCAAACGTGGAACATGGGCACTGTGTGAGATATCTACACAATAACTTCAAGAAATGTCATCCTAGCGAAATAATAAAGGGCATGTTTTGGGGCTATGCAAGGGCAACATATGTGAGCAAATTTGAGGTCGAGATGGACTCCTTGAAGCAATATGATGAGAGTGAACACAAGTGGTTGATGGATAATACATTACCTCGCCCTTGGTCAAGGTCACATTTTCAGACTATAGCCAAATGTGACATTCTTCTCAATAACCTTTGTGAAAGCTTTAATTCGGTGATTGTAGATGCAAGGGAAAAACACATTCTTGGCATGCTTGAAAATATTATAATATATCTTATGGATCGGCTTAGGACAAAGAGGGAATGGATGAGAAAAAGGAATGAAGGAATCTGTCCCAAAATTCTGAAAAAATTAGAAAAGACTAAGGATGATGTCAAGTTGAACATTGCAAGATAGGCTGATGATGACAAATTTGAGGTAACACATATGTACGGAGGCACTTTTGTAGTTGATATGAAGAGAAAGACATGTACATGTAGGCAATGGGAACTCATCGGTATAACCATGTTCACATGTTATGTGCTATGTTTCATTGCAGCAAAATGAGCCAGAGCGTCTTGTGGATCCTTGTTATTCAAGAGATGCCTATTTGAAAGCCTAGGAGCTAGCTATTGGACCAATTAATGGACCCAAAAACTAGAGAAAATCTAAGAAGGACTCCATTAATGCGATAAAGAAGTTGAAGCTTCCTGGTAGGCCTAAAAAGGCAAGGAGGAGGCAACCAGATGAGCCACGATCTGATTCTAAAGGCTGTACGAGACTATCCAGGAAGGGTGTTACACAAATTACTTGTACCAAATGTCAGGAAAAAGGGCATAATATAAGAAGATGTCCATTGAACCATACAACTAATGTGTTGGCTGCTGAAGGTAGTGGAAGGCCAATCTCTTTTGAACTCGAACAAGTGCAGAAAATGCAAAGGACTTGGGCACAACGTCAGAACTTGTCCATTGACTACCACGGGGACAACTAATATCCAAGCAAGAGAAGAAACACCAGTGTCTGTATCTGCAACAATCAATGAAGATGATAGTGAATCTTCAAAAAATATGGCAGCCCATAAAGTCCAATTCAGGTATACAGCTTGCATATTTTTTAATTTAAGTGTGTTTAAAGGGCATGCTTACTAAATGTATGTTTCACTGCTCAACAGTCAATATCCAAGCGGGTGAGCTGGCTGAAACAATTCATGTGCAGTCCTCTGCTCTAGAGTTAAGTTCAAAAAAAGTTCGTCGAACTGTTTGCTATCTTTTCTGTCATACTCCAGGCCAAAGCAAAAAAACTTGCACTTGCACGCGGGCCCAACTTTGGAGATCCAAGATGGTTACTGTTGTGTCTCCAAGAAAAGGCAAAAGAAGAAAAGAAACTGTATGTTTTTTGCATTAAAAACTCAGTCTAATTTCGAACTATCAGCCATTTACTCTTTGTTGGTTCTCATTTCAAATGTATTTTGCAGGCGCATAGGTTGTTGGATGAACTGGATAGCTTCATGGACAATGATTAGGACAGTTGAAGATAGTCATATTTTGCTGAAACATGTTGATGGCAGTTTTTGTTAATTTAGTTAGTTTTGGCTATTTTTGGGGCTCGTTGTAGTGGAAGGGTCAAAATGCATTGGCTTCCACACCAAGCTGCTCAAACGTTGGCTATTGTAGTTACTTTTGACTATTGCAGTTACTTTTGGATTTATGGTATTTAGCGGACAACTTGTTTGTGTACTGCATAACTTTTATGTAACTTTGACTATGTTATTCAATTGCAAAACTAGTCATCCTATTTTTGGTAAGTGGTGTAAGCTAGTTTGCTGGCATTGGTGCCAAATGGAAGGTCAAAAGACAAGCAAAATTCTATCCAAATTTTTGGGAGACCTTTAACAGCTTTGTTTGGTGACCATGTTAGATATTTCGCTGAATTGGTTCCAAGTGAAAATAATCCATAAACAGCTTCAATTTTGTCCATTTTTTTGCTTCCACAAGTTTCCAGTGACCAAACTAATTCCCAAACAATTTCCAACCAAAAAACTTGGTGCCATTCACATTCAAGTTTATAATGTAGCACATTTACTCCTCAAACTTTAACAAATTCATAACATACTACCATCTTTCTCCTGACAACTTGTGCAAATTCAAAGAAATTAGCAGCCATGTATTCGAAAGATCTAGAAACATGTCAAAACTAGTTTAGCATCTTCAGCTCCAACACACCATGCTTTTGTCTTCCATTGCCATCAAGCACAGTAGTAATTAAAAACGCAGCAACATAAACAAACACATGCCAATATCATTAGTTTCACTTTTGTTCTCAATTTTCTTATCTCAAGTTTCAATTTTGCATTTTCTCCCTCCACACGTCTGAGGTCCCTCAATAATGAAGCAATTACATTCTTTCATTTTCTGAGGTATGGGTGGATCGTACCATAGAAAGAAATTACAAGCTCCAGATTTCTGCATTCACAATTAATTCGTAGTTTACTTCAACAAAATTCATTAAATTTTCATAATTGAAATATGTGTACCCAGAAATAGTACCCCAGAATTTTTGTAGCCGTGAAATCTTCTCGAAGGATTTGACTCTGTCCACGAAGTAACTACTCGACACTCTTCAAGGCAGTGGCAACGCACAATTAGGTCTCCATTGTAGTATTCATCCTTCCCTAGGTAAATCTCCGTTGCTGTTTCAAATCAATTTGCGCCATTATTACTTGAAACACTACCTGAACTTGATGTTGCTTTGACCCAATTTCTCCTTGCCTGCATTTGCAATGATTCTATAAACAATTTGGGAATTTTGGGAGACTTCCCTTTCTCGGATGAACCCTAGTTCTCCAATTGGACAAATCTGCAAATTAAGCTTCTCACTTTCATTTTAGTTCTGTTACCGGTATGAATTAGTTGGCTTTATTGAAGATCCATAAGTGATGTTCTGAAAGTAGCCCTCTCTATTTGGTCAATTTCATGCCTGTTTGATATTTCCTAGTGGCGTTGCCGTGGATAGCCTTAATTGGACTTGCATCTTAAGTTAAGGTATCTAATTGGCCAAGAATAAAATAAAGGGACTAAAATCGGCACAAGTATAAAAGTATAGGAACGAAATGGCCATTTTCCCCTAACAATTATTTCTGGTTTCAACACTACTGAAGCCTCATGTTTAAGCTACTGATCAACTTACAACTCATGTTTAAGATATTCCAAATAGTTATATCTGTACAAAAGCCCTTTATGATTTGATCTTGATGTACACTGGCAGTAGTACACAGGCTTAAAGATGCATCATAATATTTTCTTCTGGATTAATGCAGTCAATTATGTTAGTCATCACATATACACCACAAACAATGCAGTTCCTTCTTTAAAGAAGTACAAACAATATTCCTGGTTTAATGCACTTCCCTTAGGAGTATAAAAAATATTTGACATGTTAGATCCTAATCAATTGTTTGCTGAAAACAGTAGTAGAATTAGAAAATTTAATTTGAGGGAGTGAAATGCATACACATGTAAATTTTGGAGTCATTATAAAAATTTTGAAAAGTTTCGAGTACAAATAACTTAATGTATATAGGAAATTTTGAAAATTCTCAAACTTTTAAAAGAGAAAGCTTGATTTTCTAGAAACTTGGGAGCAAATATATATATATATATATACACACACATACATATATATAGAAAATTTTAAAATTTCTCAAAATTTTATAGAAGACAAAACATGAATTTCTAGACTTTGTGAGACGGTGCCCCTCCCTGCCCTTTGCTCCGCCTTGACTAAGAACATGCATCCAAGGCAAATTTTTGGGTTTAGGAAGCAGGAGAGATAACTTTGGTGTTTAGCTAACTCTTCTAAGAGGATTTTGTAGCGAGTTATTTGGTGCCAATTAATTTACGTTTCTCAAATTTTAATAGTTCAGTCCTCTATCCTACAACGTTGAAATGAAGTCTAATCACTAAAACTCACCAACATCTCATCAAGAGCTGGTGGACACTCAACATCTCATCAAGAGCTGGGCAGTGAAGGAAAGAAGCACCGGACATAAACACATTGATGAAATGGTAGCCATTAAGCTACTAATGAGCAAAGCTCTAGTGCTAAACTGGAGAAAGATTGAGATACAAATCCACAACAAGCAAGTTCTCAGCTGCATTTTGTCCAGGAAAGCTCAAGATATGAGATCGGCAACCTTAGTGGAGGACATTTATCAATTAAGTTTGTTGTTTCAAATGTGCTCTTTTGCTTAGTAAAAAAAGGAAGATAATCATGCTAGTATTAGAATTAGTTCATATGCCATAGACATAATCGAAGATGAGGAACTTTGGATTCCTTAGTGTCTAAGTACACTGCGTGTATAGATCACTCGAGCCTTTGCTCACAAATGTATAGTTTTGATAATCTATAAAATCACTTATCGTTTCGGCAAAAAAAAAAAAAAAACTAAAACTCGTCATATGTCATTATTTTCTTTTGAGCTTTTCTCTTCCTGCTTGACTTGTACGTGCAAAAATTACTTCATCTAAAAAGACACGTTAGCTAATTAATAAAATATCACACTATTCTCATACATATAATAAAGTAGGATTATCAAGATAATCATGGCAATGTCCTGTGCATATATAGCACAAGAGTCATGCTAGTAGAAATTTACAACAAATCCATGGATCCTTTCTGGTTGTCTCAAGAAAACTGTGCCTCAAGTAAGTCAATGACTTTCTTGTCAACTTGGAATGCCTTAGCGAGAACAGCTGGAGAAATGAGAGGATCTGATCCAAAGACAGCATTTGCAATAGTAATGACTCCTGGATTTTGGCTGCCGAAACCAGCAAATGCAACAGCATTCGTCTTCCCAAAATTAAATTGGAAGTGAATCAGACCTTCGGGGAACACGAAAACATCTCCTGGATTCAACGTTTTCGTAAAGAGTTGATTTTTCATGTTATTTGGTGGATTTGAAGTGACAAAACCAACATGAAGAGTGCCCTCTAACACGAATAGGACCTCGGTTGCACGAGGATGTGTATGGGGTGGGTTTAGGCCATGAGGAGCGAAATCAAGGCGAGCTAGGGAAACTCCCAAAGTGTTGAGTCCAGCTAGATTGTTGACATTCACAGTAGTAACAGTAGAACCTTGTCGATTTGTTGTACTTCGAGGTTTGTTCAGTCCCCGAAAGAAGAAATCGTTGGCCTTCACAACCTTTGGGTCCTTGCAAATCTTTCCGTTCACAAACACTGCATTAAAAAAACTAGCTGTTAATAATGTAATAATTAGACAAAACAAACCCAGATTGATTTTTGCATGTCTTATTATCCATCATGCACGATGTTGTGAAAATAATAATAATAGTAATAAAGAGATAACTTATAAGTCAAGCCAAAACATGACAGGACACGAAAATTGTACTGAGAAAAAGAGAAATGTTTCGCAACATGCTCTGATAGGTACAAGGAATTACCAGCCGTTTTAGGATCATTGATTGCAACACAAAAATCCTGCAAAGGGCTAGGATCAGAAGCGATGGCAAGGGATGAAAATAGTGCCATTGTGGCTATGGTTATCAGGAACGGAGATCCCATGGTAATTGTGGACGAGATCTAGTATTTCTTACACTAACTCTTGGTTGATGGTTCGAGGGATTTGGGCAAAGATTTGAAGCTATATATAGGCATATTTCATTTGACTATTCGCCAAGTTTATCTCTATCACATGAAGACAGTTACACCTGATTGACAACTAGGTCTACAGGTTAGGTTGGTGACTTTTTATACTTAAATATTAAGTCACAGCAAGTTGAATCTTTTCTCAACAACTAAGTAGATGCATTTATCTAGCGGAGACTCTCAGCTGAACTTTCTTTTTTTCCACCCATACTTTTCCGGAATCATTTTGTTCTCAATTTTATACCCCAACCGATCCGATCATTTTTCTCCATGGAAAATGATACACTTCCATTGGCTCTTTAGCTTCTTTTAATTAAATTGGTTTGGGCAGATAGCGAACGATTTAACAATGGGGCGCAAGTTTTTGCATGAAATTTTAGATTTCTTGCCACTCGATTTTTATGGGAGCATGTTGCACCAAATTTATAACCCTATATCTTCTTATGGCTAACATTCTGAGCATTCAATATTGGTTTTCCCTTCCTGTTCCTATGGAAAAAAAAAAGAAGAACAAGAAAGGTATATACCAATGGAAAAGGTCCCCTACCAGTGTTAATTTCCGGATTAAAGTTTTACTTTGATGGCAAAAAGTTTGAAAAGTTCGTGATCTAATTTTTGAATTCCTCGTGATTCTAGATAATGATTTTTTCCTTTTGAATTTCCTGCAACTGATATCGTGCGTAAAGTCTTACAACACGTACTAGCGAGATGCTGTCTTTGAATGTTCTGAGTACAACTAATACTTTGAACTTACTCCTTAGAGAGGCCTAATTGATGCTTAATTGTACATTCTTTTCGAGGGATATGCATAAGGTATTATTGAAAAAAGAGTACTATTACAAAACTTAATTTTATTTAAGCCGCTCAAAAAAATTTTCTTTTAAATGTTCCACTCTATTTCCTCTTTTTGCAATCAACTGTTGCCTATGGATGATTCGGTGCTTGTTTTTTTGTTCACCTTCCATACTTTTTAATCATTAAGTGAAAATAATTCGCAGGAAGAATAGTGTGGCAAATTTTAGAGAAGTAGCTATGAGGTGCAGCAAAAAATTCAATCTTATCTTTTTTAGATTTGGATCCTCTGACAAATTTTTTTTGGTTAAATAAAAGTTTGGGTGGATTCGGATCGTCTGACTAAATATATTTAAACCCTGTTTGATAACCCAATTCAACATTTAAACTTAATGGAATCAGATCTTAACATATTCAGACCGTTTGATAACTAAAAATTGAACATCTGAATTAATTAAGTGGCACTGAATTTTCTAGACAAAACTTGATCCCAAAATTAAGTGATAAATTATTCACATATCACTAAATGTGATATACACTCAAATGTATTAGATTTAATATTTAACAATTCAATAAGTTAATAGATTCAGATTTCAGATTTCAGATTTCAAACTTTAGTTTTCATATTTCAGTTTTATCAAATGCATCTTTAGTTGGATATGCAATAATAAATTAGAGCACTAATCTGATCCAAACTGAAAAAAGATTTTGTGATACAACGTACTATCCCATGCCACTGTAATTTTCCATATCACCTAGTCAAACCTTACTAATTGTTTCTAGAAGTTAAGAAGTTAATTTTCATGCACTTCTGCCCATTATAAATCCAGAGAAATTTCGTACCACAACTAACCTTGTTTGCAAATTAAGTCTTCTTAATATTCAGTTAGTGGTGTTAGTTGATTTGAAAAGGTCATGATTGCAACTTAAATACCAATACTAATCCAGCTTTTAGGTGATTATTTTTCATGACCTGGTTTTTGGAAATACAGAAAGTAGATTAATTCCAACCACGTTACAGGAAAATCATTCACTTCCAGACTGGCCAGAGGTACTTCTTTGTCTCTTTCTTGAAAATGATATATATACTTACGTTAAGGAAAAGAGATGCTCGAAAGTCCTTTTGACTGTGTCAACTAGAGGAATAAATATCTCTTGCCTTTTTCTAGGATTAAAATAGATGGATGCTGGAAAGACTTTGTCCCTGATTATCTATATACAATTAAACTGATATTTGAAATTGATTTAGGTTTTAATCAGGTATGGCCACGGGTGGCGTCTTAAATTCCAAAATTAGAAGTTGTAAACAATTAACTAAAAAGGGAATAAACCTGATTTAGTTAGTAAGATGGTGTCAAGTTCCATGTGATATGAAAAAACAAAATCATTTCATGTACACAAACGATTATAAAGGTATTACAAAAATGAATATCATGTAATTTTAAACAACAAAAATTTGAATTTACTTAATATGGTTAGATTTTTTTTTTAGTAGAAGTGAAATATTTTAGAAACTTAGTCTTCAAAAAAAAAAAAAAGATTTCTTCGCTAGAAATGGGTGACATGAGAAGTCTGGGCAGGAAAAAGACGAATAGAGAAAAATGAAGATAATGGTAAAATCCAAACTTTTAAGAACAGGAAAAACTGACGTGACTTAACAGATGAGGCAAAGTTCAACAAAAGTAACAATAGGGAGAAAAGTGCAAATGACAACAAATGTTGCAGGTTTAGTGATGTAACCCTTTTAACACCGACACCAATCGAGGGGTTAGGTGATCTATTTTCATGACCTGGTTTTTGGAAATACAGAAACTTCTTTGCCTCTTCTTGAAAATGATACATGCACTTACGTTAAGGATAAGAGATGCTCGAAAGCCTTTCTTGGTAGTTCAACTTAAGCAATAAATATCCTCTTTGGCCTTTCCTAGGATAAGGAAAGATACATACAGCAAATTAAGGCTTGATCCCAGATTAGCTATATACAATTAAAATGATATATTTGAAATTAATTTGAATTTGAATTAGGTATGGACACTCGTGGTGTTAATGTAAAATATTTTGTTGTATTAATTACTGTTTGTTAGCATCAATTAGTATCTTACCTTGTATAATTTTCTTCCAAATGATCTCGTGTACAAACTGAAGTTGGTTCCCTTGCAACTGGCCTGAATTTGAGGGGATGTTGATTTAAAATATTCTTTTGGGATAATTTCGGAAACCTCCCCTAAGGATTTTAACTATTTCACTTAGTTTCCGTTGAAGTTTTAAAAATTACGCTTACCTCCCTTGATTTGATACTTTGGTAACCAATCCTTAAAATAGGGTAAAAAATTTAATGAATACCCTAAAATGCCCTTATTTTATAAAGTTTAATTTATTCTTCTAAACAATTGTAAAGTAATTTGGCACAATTATAAAAGAAAAAGAGTCTCAAGTTTTTCATGCCAATATTTGTTAATTAATAATTAACTTTAACAATAAATCTTTTGATATAATAGGCTATTGTTTAGAGTGCTTTATTAAGGATATAGATTCTTTTTAAGATAAAGAAAAAAGTGCTATCTTTTTTTTAAAAAAAAGTTTATGGACTATATTTTTTTTGATAAAAATTTATGAACTAGTTTAGTGATAGAACTACCATAGTTTGGTAGTGATTTGGGGCCATTTATTTTTATTTATTCTTGATTTTGATACAAAAAAAGAGCTACTAAAATTGGATGATATTAAAAGTTATCAAAAAAAATTACTCGTTTAACGTTTGATCGAGATAGATATTAGGGATACCATTGATAGTTCTTCTATAATTCTAATGAAATATTAGAGAAATGAATATCAAGGAAAAAGGAAAAAATTATGAAATACATCCTTTGTAAAAACATGGCAACAAGGGAGTTTTATTAAAATATTAAGGTTAGTATTGTCATTTTTAATAAGCAAGGGAGGTAGGTGTAATTTTTGAAACTTTAAGGGAGCCAAGTGAAATTATTTGAAACCTCAGGCGAGGTTTCTGAAATTATCCCTATTCTTTTATATCAATTATTATACATTAGCATCAATTAGGTTTTAAGTATCTTGTAGAATATTAATCTAGATTCATTGGTTTTAAGTATCATTTTACAAAGCCTATAAATATAGGCATTATGTTGTTGTACAAATCAAGAATTCAGTAAAAATATTCTCCCAATTGAATTCCTCCAACATGTGGCATCTTAAATTCCAAATTAAAAGTTGTAAACATTTAACTAAAATGGTAATCAGTTTATGTAACATATTAGTTTGGGTCTTTGAAGTAGAAATGATAGGCGTGCTTATAGTTAGAAGGCTACATATACTATATATTTTTTTTCGGGTCTGGAGGCTAATCCCCACAAGTTGGGCAGAGTTTCGCCCCAAAGATACCCAACAACGGTAACACGTGGGGGTTGAACTTGAGGCATTGCTGTAACTACAGATGACCAGTCCCAGCCAAACTACCCCACAGGGGGCGGCTACATACACTATACATCTTGCAGTTTTTCTGCCTGTAGTTGACTACCCGAATTTTTTCCAGTTTATTTTTGGTTGATTCCAAATATTTTCTCATATAGTGGAAATAATTTTTTTAACATCATGTTAACTAGTTCATTATACTAAAGAAACCCATTATTCTCTTTCTTAGGTCATGTTTGATAACCCAAATTAAACACTTAAATTTAATAAATTCAGATCTTAATATGTTTAGACATGTTTGATAACAAAAAATTGAACATTTGAATTAATTAAGTGGCATTGAATTTTTTAGGCAAAATTTGCTCCCAAAATTAAGTGATAAGTTATTCAACTTATCACTGAATGTGATATACACTCAAATATATTAGATTTAATAATTAAGAATTCAATAATTTAATGGATTCAGATTTCAGATTTCAGTTTTATCGAACGCAACCTTAGTTTAACTAGTTTCAAACCCTAGAGTGTAATTATTCAACAAAGCCCCTGAAAAGATAAAAAGAACCACACTATTACTACGTCAGAGCCCAATTTTGCTAAACAAGAATACTAAGAAATTTCCTCCCAAGTCTTTTCCTGTCAAACACATGACTGTCTTGTTAGAAAAATTGCCAAAATTTGACCAATGATGAGCTATTCTCCTTGGTCAAGTATTTGAGTAGCAATACTCGGGCTTGAACAATACGGGGAGTTCCAGCTTTTTTGGGACTTAGCAAGACGTAGATGGAGAAACAATTAGAAGAGTCCAATTGATTGTTCAAGATGCATCAAAGATAACCTTTTCCCTGATCTGCATGGCCAAATCTTTTTGGCATTTCCGTTGTAGAGCACCAAACCACCCATGCAATTTACATCCGCGTATCTAATTCCCTACTGCTCAAGTCTGAAGCTTCGTAGGGCAGCTCTACAGGAAGCTAAAGGTTATGTTAATCACCACAAAATGCATCTTTTAATTTAATTCACATATACATTCATAAAACTTTGAAAAGTCAAGGGGTGATTAAGTAGGCTTCAACTGTTACCATGTTATTGAAAAACTTGAAGATGACTTTGTTTCTAATTTCAACAACCTTGTTATCAATTCATTTGTCAAATCACATCTTACAACTAATAATTAGACGTAACGTCAGTTGAGAGGTTCAATAGATCACTTAATACAAAAAATTTAAGCAAAGCTAGCTAACTATTACCCAATATAATTGATATTGACAATCCTGACTGGCGCCCCATTACGCATCTCCCGTTGGAATTAATATCCAAATAACTACATTTAATATCACCGCTAAAGTTGGAAAGTCACCCCAAAAATTCAACTTTTTCAGCAGAATTTTAACAAAAAAGCAGAGAACTTTGAACATTCAGTTAATTAACACTTGATTAAAATACTTGGATCCTTTATTTGCCCCATTCCCCCAATACCAGTCCTAAAACAAAAATCTACTATGTAATTGTCAGACTTTGAATTAACGGAAGCAAATCAAGCCAAAAAAATTGATACTTTTATAATAAATAAGAGAAGCTGAACTAAATTTGTATGCAAACATGCTCAAACATGGTCTTCAGCGATTCAAAACGTATTCGTTCTCGAGTTATGTAACATGTTAGTTTGGGACTTTGAACAATGATGGAAGTGCTTATAATTAGAAGGCTACATATATTATAGTGATAATTTTATAAACCTCCTCTGAGGTATATGACTATATCACTTAGCATTCTTGAAATTTGAAAAATATTACTTACTTCCCTTATTTTTAACTTTTTATAACATTATAAATCCATTTTAAAAATGTATTATTAGAAAAGCTCATTTTGGATAGAGAATATGTGTTCAATCCAATATTGCCCTTTTCTTCTGCACCATTTTTGTTTTCATAACAAATGTAGTTTAATCCTTTAAACTTTTAAAAACTTCATTGATACCGCTTTGTAGTTAAGAATTATAGGATATTAACATATTGAAAAACATTTTAATAGTTTTCATGCCATTAGTTGGCACAATAAATATTAAATATTGAAATTCAAAAACACTTTTCAGAAAACATATTGAATGAATTTGTAAACATAATTTAAATTTTTTCTAGTTTTCTAAAATTCTAATAATTTGAAAAACTCCTCAAGTTGACTGTAAACACTTCATAGTTAATAATATTTTTTTGGCTTGAAAACACCTTAAATATACTCTTAAAAATAAATTATTAATACCTTAAAATACCTACTATTACTCCCTCCGTCCTATTGAAAGTGTCATATTTTTCTTTTTTGGGTGTCCTAAAATGTTTGTCATGTTTGACATTTCTAACTATTTTATACTCTGAAATTTCCCCTTATGTCCTTCATTAATGATGCATAAAGACAAAATATGATGGGATTGCTTTTTACTTTTTACTTTGACCAACATATGATTAAGGGTAAAAGTGAAACAAAGACAAAAACTTTTTGGAGTGTACTATGCATAAAAAGCATATATCCCCAAACATGACTAAATATATGGGACAGAGGGAGTATATTTTATCGCACTAAAATTGCGTATTCACTCAATCTGTCTATTGATTTCAAGCTTCTTAATATACTTTCAATTTTGAAAAGAAAAGGTAGGACGAGAAAGGACACTTTTGGAATGAAAACATCTTCTCTATTCAAAAATGAAGTTTTTTAATAATTTATTTTGAATACAAAAAGTCAAATGTACAGGAGGAAAGTGATATTTTCAAAATTCAAGGGTACTAAGTGAATTATCCCTATATTATATGGTTTGCAGTTTTCCTGTCCGTAGTTGAGTGCCCATATTTTTCGAGTTTATTTTGGTAGATTCCAAATATTTTCCAATATAGTAGAATTTTTTTTAACATCATCTTAATTCGTTCACGATATTAAAGAAACCCATCATTCTCTTCCTTAGTTTGATTTCAAGCGTAGTAAATATGCAACCATTATACAGTCACATTCTCTCCAAATGCTTTCCAAATGGAGGTATCTCATCAGCATATATACGGTAATAAGTTACATACAAGAGAGCATGCAATATATGTTGGCATATTAAATCAAGATTCAAAATTAGAAATTTTCATATTAGTATTTAGTAGTGTTTTAGTAATTTATTGGAGTCAAATTATGGTAGTTTTATTGTTTAGAAATTAGTATCTTATTAGGAAATTTCTTATGATTGTAAGACTTGTTTATTAAGTCATCTAATTTATAAATAGAGAGTCATATTATTGCATTTAGTTAAGAAGAGTGAAAGATTGAGAGTCTTGTTCTTATGATATGATTAATAGATTATTGTTGGTATTATTCCTCTTCTCCCACACATATTTTTAAGTGTGTAAATTTCCTCCCCATATCCGTTGGTTTATCAAATATATTTCCTATGATTTTTTGGTAGAATTTCTTGAGTTCTACATCTGGTATAAGAGCCTTTCTTGATCCTGGGGTGGATATAGACATTGAAGAATTGACATGATTACAAGGATTAATCATTAACACAATTTTACTCTTATTTACATACCTTGTTATATCAGCTTCTTCATCTATTTTAAATGTCCCATTCAATGGCAAAGACTTGTGTGATAATGAACCAGGTTATTATGCTATATCTTATATAATATAATATGATTTTTCATATATATATATCATAGTAAGTTCTTTGTGCTATTCATTGTCCATATCTATGAATCTTTTGTGTAAGTCTCTGTTTGTTTTGATAGTTGCATAGTATATAGGTAATATGAAACGCATGATGTGTCAAACATCGGATCAGTAGTTTTTGGTAGCCTTTTTAAAACGATAATACTCATTTATTGTACCATCTTTTGTGCTTAAGTTGTCCTATCTATTAGTTCTCTTTATGAAGTCTTCTTTTCCTTCCTCTATATTTCTTTTCATACTTGCAAAATCTGTAGCTTATACCACACCAACAAATACAGCACAATCTTTCTTAAATACCATATCACCTCCTATTGGTATTATTTCGGGTGCAATGCTATTCATCTATCATGTGTCTGTTTAGGATTGCTTTTTAATTAACCATATCTTTTCCTTTAACATCAATAGGTCATTGTCGTAGACAATAGAATAAATCTCACATAATAGACCAACTACCAACTGAGCCAAATATTTTGCCCAAAGTTAAGGATTATGTATACTGCGATGCAAAGCATTTCTATTTAGAACCCCCTAGAAGGTGTGATAATACCAATAGTTCCAATTTTTAATTGTCAATTTGTTAAGAAAAGTTCCAATTTGCTTAAAGGTGTCGAATAGAAAAATGTAAATTTTTTTTGAAACGATATGTGAAATAGAAAATTGTTTTTTTTATTTTTATTTTTTTTAGTGTAAGTAGGAGGACTCGAACCTGAGACCTTTTGCTTACACTCCCTCCCCCCGTACCACCCAACCCAGCCCTTCCCCTAAAAAATAGAAAAATGTAATTAGATCATGAAGTATTACAGCTTTGCTTCATGTCTTAGCTAACACTGGTAACAATTTCAATAGTTGTTCACTTTTCAGGATTTTTGGTTTCATTGTACTTTCTCATTTTGTTTCTGTTAATGTGTTAATTTTTCCCTTTTTCCTATACGGTAGTTGATATATTTTGTTTCCTTTATTTTAATGATATTATTTGTTCCATATTTATGCTAATGCTGTAGCGTTTGATTTGCTATTTTTTAGATATATTATTACTTCTATCTTAATTCAGCACATTTTTCTATTTGACACCTTTAATATACTCAGTTATATCAACAAGTTAAGAATATCTAAAAAGTTTCCCATTTAGGAATGAATGAATATCAAATGCACAAATTCAATGACGAACTTGTAGAAGTTCCTCCAATATAAAATAACTATAAAAATTATAGTTTCAACATTCATTACTTTTCTCATATTCTGCTACTTCACAAAACATATATACCAAATTTTTATTCAACATTAAATAACATTTTATACAATAACCTACCAATAATCCTTTCCAATTATCCTCATTTAATAAAAAAATGACTAGCTCACAATTATTTTACATATTATAAAATGATTTCCTACATCAATAATTACAAAATAAAACACACTATTAGCACGGTCACATATACCCACCTGCGTATAGCGCAGGGCCATTGGACTAGTATAATGAAGTAGTATTATCAAATTAATCTTGAGGTAATTTCACAAATCTTCCTTGAGGTTTTTGACAATTTCATTCAATTCCCCTGAGATTTCAATAATTAAATGGGCCTCCCTTAATCCAATCAAATGACTAAAATGTCCTCCACTTAACAGTTAATTCATAAAGGGACATTTAAAGTCAAAAAAAATGAAAAAACCTTACTGCTTATTATTCCATTTATCATTTCCTAATTTCAAAGAACAACTCCATCCATTTTTTAGGTTGCATTTTTGTCATTAATTTTATGATTATTTCCCTCTTTCATTTTACCAAATATTGTGTTAATTGATAGATTCTACTTATTTTTAGTAATTATCGTTGGTTGTAGGGATTTGACTAAAAAGGAATTAAAAAGTGTGATTTCTTTACTAAACTTGCTGTTCGGTATGGTCATGTCAAAGTTAGAACTCTATACGTCCTAGGAAGTTCGGGAGTTGGCTTGTGAGTTCCAGCCGTGAGTTGAAGTAACAAGAGTTAGATTTCACACCAGATGGACACTATTTCATTTCTGCTGGGATGCTATTTTATTTTACAATGGCTTTTCTTTTTTTCTTCAGATAGGATTTGGTTTGTTGGGATAATTTGCATTTACTTAGTAGTAGTAGTTTTAGTAAGAATAGGAAACAAAACAAGGGAGAAGAGTATAGACTTTGACTCTTTCTTTTCGGCCTTAAGAGACGTGACTAGTGAGGAGAATAGGTACCTTTTCTTTGTTGGTCACAAGAAACATTGGGACATTCCTTTTCTTTTCTTTAGAATCGGATATTTTCATCTCAAATTTGTAGAATGTTTTCGGCAATTGATTCTACAATTTTGCATGGAATTTCTTCAACGGAGATAAACTAATTTTTTATTTCTAGTCAAGAAGCAACGGAGTACTTGGTTTATCTAAAATTGTGAAATTGAATTGATTTTATTTATTCCTTTTATTTTCTGGTATTCATATATTCTCTGATTTAATTTCTTATGGTTATTATGTTATTTGAATATCAAGGGCCCGATATTTAATTTAATTTAATCTAATAATCTAAAACCGGTTATAGCAGTTAAATTCGTAATTATTTAATTGCGTTGAATTAGTGGTGATTCCCATGATTGGATTTGTGTTAGAAAAATATATAGACTAATTTAAAATAACTCTCGTAACGTGTTATTTGGTTAGAACAGGGTTTCTCTAACTCGTAAAGTAATTGGGAAATTGAACTCTAAAGTCGTACCTAAGGTTATTTCTAAATTAGGACAATGATTAATGGTTATACCTTGATTACCAATACAGTATGAAAAAGTTGATTGTTATCGCTTGTTTGGTAGTTTTAACTTGTTTATCAGTTAATAAAT
Organism: Coffea humblotiana; assembly: GCA_023065735.1. Lineage (NCBI taxonomy): Eukaryota > Viridiplantae > Streptophyta > Magnoliopsida > Gentianales > Rubiaceae > Coffea > Coffea humblotiana. The sequence continues at coordinate 9,311,845 of CM041217.1, forward strand.
GAAATTATCTTTTGCATCGATGATCAATTAAGTAACCATTTTCGAAATTATTTCTTGATTAGAGTTATTTACTATTGATTCCATTTTAATAAATTGTCATTTAGTTGTTATTTGCTTATTTTATTTTATTTGACAGTTTAATTATTTCCATTTTTATAAAAATTTCCCAAATACTTTGAACTTTCGAAGAGTTGAATTTTCTCTAGTCCTTGAGGATTCGACCCTACTCACCCTATATACAAAAATTATATTTTTTCCAAGTAGATATTTATTATTGTACAGACTCGACACCTGTTAATTTTTGACGCCGTTGCCGGGGATTAGCATTAGTTGTTGATCTTGATCTCTGTCTTTTGATGTTTACAAAACAAATGGATAGTACTAATATCTCCTCAAAGATCTTTTCAACAATAAAGCAAATCAGGTTAAAAAATTAAATACAATTGAAAGAGACAAAGAGTGCTGAAAGCTGTCGAATGCTTATGAAGACAGGATCGGACGTCCCATAATCATTGCGCAATTTCGGACGCATGAAGAACTCCATCACCAGACGTCCGAAGGAAATATGACATTCCCCCTAACTACTGACCTTGATCGGATGCAAGTATCGGACGTCCGATAGGATCTTTAAAATTCGACGAAAGCTGTCGGACGCTCACAAAGACAATACCGGACGTTCGATAGAATTGAGATATTTCTTCTAACTCATTGTCTGCTTTCGGACGCAAGCACCGGACGTTCGATAGAATTGAAGAAAATCTCTTAAACTCACTGCTTGCTGTCGGACGCAAGAAACCAGACTACCGGACGTCTGATACTCCCAACGGCTAGTTAACTTTTTAGCTACTTTCTATCCATTGGAAGCATTAATGAAGCACTTTCTTAGTCTCCTATAAATAGAGTATGGTCAGAATCTTCAAATAACTTTTGCACACTAAAGATACAAAAGATCTAGAGTGATTTTAGTGAGAAAATACTTTTCAAGGAAGATTTGTAGTCTTGGTGGTGTGAAGTTCGTTGTAAATTTTTCATTTGTGAGTGAATACTTCAGTAGTGTAGCCCTGTGAGGGTTGTCCTGAAAGATAGTACAACTTCCTAATTTGACCGAGTGGAGTTTGGAGCAAGAAGGAAGTGAACCTTCCTTTGTACACAAGATTGGTTGTATTTTATCAATTTAAAGAAGCTTGTCTATAAATTGATCTACAAGCTCAAGAGAAGTTTGGTAGTCAATTAGTTTGCAATTCTTCCCTTCTTATTTATTTATTGTTATTTTGTGATCTTTAAATTGTTTATCTTTTCTACTCCCAAGCAATCTTACTTTTTTACTAATTGTTTCATTGTGTGGTCATCTAGAAAAGAGAGTAAATTCCATATTGAACAAAAAGGTGTCCATAACTTGATTAGTTTTTATAATCAACCTAATTCACTCCCCTCTTAGGTTGTCTTCGGGTCTTACATTAGTTAATTTGTCTCTTTTTTAGTTTATTTTATTCTTAATTTTTTGGTACTTTTTTAGTTTATGTTTCGTTCTTCTCGTATAGACGAATTAATTTTCGATCATGAAATAGAGAAAATCGCGTGTAGAGTAAGGAAAGAGACCAGACAACACAGAAAGAAACAATTAATTGCACATCCCAGAGGCTTAACTCAGAAGTCGAATCGACAAACTCTTTTGGTACAGTCTCGAGTGATTTTGAAAAAGAAGTAGTCATGGCTAATACTCGGACCCTAAGGGAGTTGGCTGTTCTTGACTTAAATCAGTAGCCGTTATGCATTACTTTTACAAATTTAGATGATAATACCTCTTTTGAATTAAAATCTGGTCTAATTCACTTTTTATCTTCTTTTCATGGTCTTCCAGGTGAGGAACCCCATAAATACTTGCAGAAATTTGATGTAGTATGCCCAAATATAAGGCTCCTGGGATTACTGAAAAACAGATAAAAATGAGAGTATTTCTTTTTTTCCGTTAAGGATTCTGTAGAAAATTGGTTGTACTATCTACCCGTAGGTAGTATCACAACGTGGGCGCAATTAAAGAAGAAATTTTTTGAAAAAATATTTTCCTACATTCAGAGCTACCAATTTGAGGAAGGAGATATGTAGCATTAAACAACATTCTGGAGAATCTCTCTATGATTACTAAAAGAGATTCAAGAAACTATGTACTAGATGCCCTCAACACCAGATAAATGAACAATTGCTAATTCAATATTTCTACGAGGCCTTACTCTTTAGAGATAGGAGCATTATTGATGCTGCAAGTGGAGGAGCATTAGTAAACAAAATTCTGAGAGAGGCATGGGAATTGATTAAGGGGATGACCAAGAACTCACAACAATTTGGTACAAGAGAAGATGTTCCAACATGTAGAGTGAATGAGATAAAAACTTCATCTATTCAACAGCAATTGTCTGAACAAACCTCTTTTGTTAGGCAATTGGTTGTAGGAAACTCACTAGAAACCAAGGCGTATGGGATTTGTACCGGTGTAGGACACTCCATAGATATGTGCACAATGTTTCAAGAGGAGAATGCTGAATAGATAAATATGGCTGGTCTTGCGCCCGCGCCAAGAAAGCAGTATGATCCATACTCTAACACCTATAACCCAGGTTAGAGGGATCATGCTGAATACCAGCAGCAATACCAACCAACCACAACCCTCCTCTTCCAATTTGGGTCCGTCCTTAGAAGATATGATGAAAACACTAATTGCTAACACTTTACAGTATTAGCAAAAAACGGACTCTAACATGTAGGATATACGGAATCAAATTAGTCAGATGGCAATATCAATCAACCATCTGGAATCTCAAATTTAAGAAAAATTACCATCTCAACCCAAAATGAATTCGAAGAATGTAAGCACCATGACTTTAAGAAGCGTGAAAGAAGTTGAGGAACTCGAGCTCGTGACTCCAAAAAATAAGAATGAGGAGTGAATAAAAAAAGAGCTTGAGAAGAAAGGCATAGGGAGTGCAAATCCTAAGGTAATTCCTGATTCTGTAATTAAAGTTAGATCTAATTCACCGTCTTTTCCTAATAGGTTAGAGAAACTAAAGAAGCAAGATAAGGAGAAGGAGATTCTAGAGATATTTCGTAAGGTGAAGACCAACATTTCCTTATTGGACGCAATCAAACAAGTACCGAAGTATGTAAGATTGTCGAAGGATTTGTGCGTCAATAGAAGGAGATTGAAGGGAGATGAGAGAATTATTATGGGGAAGAATGTGTCAGCAATTCTACAAAGAAAGTTCCTACCCAAATGCAGGGATCCAGATATGTTTACTATCCTCTACAAAATAGGAAGTGCCTTGATTAGAAATGTCATGCTAGATTTGGGAGTATCGATTAATGTAATGCCAAAATCCATTTATACTTCTTTGAATCTAGGATCGTTAAAAGAAATTGAAATTATAATTCAATTAGCCGATAGAACTAATGCATATCCTGATGGGTTAAATGAAGATGTTTTAGTCAAGGTTAATAAATTAATATTTTCAGTTGATTTTTATGTCCTTGATATGGACGATGACCACTCCCCAAATCCATTCCCTCTACTATGAGGTAGACTTTTTTGAGTATGGTTCAGACAAAAATTAATGTCAATAAGGAAACTTTTTCCATGGAATTTGACGGAGAAATTATTTGCTTTAATATATTTGAGGCCATGAAGTATCCTTGTCCTCCCAGTTCTAACTCTATTTTTGTTGTGAGTATTATTAATACTGTTATATAGGAAGTTTTTAAAATTGATGGCAGGAATGAGTTAGAGGTTGTTTTAACCAAACACTTTGAGTTGGACACAACTCATGATATGAAGTTAAGTGATGACCTCAACCACATGGTTGGAGCACTTCAATCTTTAGCAACCACGACAACAAAGTATGAGTTTCCACCCATTTTTATACCAGAATCTTATCAAAAGTTGTTACCTTATGTTGTGCAGGCACCTATTGTATAGTTGAATTCCCTGCCAAATCACTTGATGTATGCGCATCTAGGTGATGAGGAGAATCTTCCTGTGATTATCTTTGCAAAATTATCACCAACTCAAGAAGATAAGTTGATTCGGCTTCTTAGAGAGTATAAATAGGCAATAGGTTGGATTATAGTTGATATCAAAGGGATCAACCCTTCTGTATGTATGCACAAAATTAGACTCGAAAAAGGTGTCAAACCTGTGAAACAAGTTCAAAAAAGTTGAATCCCTTGATGATGGAGGTGATAAAGAAGAAGATATTAAAGTTGCTAGACGTGGGGATTATTTATGTTATATCAGATAGCCCGTGGGTGAGTCTAATACATGTGGTTCTAAAGAAAGCGAAAGTGACAGTAGAAGCTAACCACGAGGGTGAGTTAGTTTCAGTCCGAAAATCCACCGGATGACGCCAATGCATCGACTATTAGAAACTAAATGCCGTAATGAAAAAGGATCATCTCCCTCTCTCTTTTATTGATCAAATGATTGAAAGGTTAGCATGTCGAGTTTACTATTATTTTTTAGATGATTTTTCAGGTTACTTTCAGATCGCAATCGCACTGGAGGATTAAGAGAAGACCACCTTCACATGTTCATTTGGGACTTTTGCGTAGAGATGAATGCCCTTTGGATTGTGTAACGCCCCTACTATGGTGTATGGTAAATATCTTTTCGAAATATGTGGAAAAAATTATAGAAGTATTTATAGATAACTTCAATGTGTATAGTGATAGTTTTGATAACTATCTTGACAATTTAAAATTAATTTTGACACGATGTATAGAAACTAACATAGTGTTCAATTGAAAAAAATGTCATTTTATAGTTGAACACGGAATAGTTTTAGATCATGTGGTGTCATCTAAAGGTATCGAAATTGATAAGGTCAAGATACATATTGTGTATACTTTACCTCACCCCATAAGTGTGCGAAAAGTATGATCTTTTCTTAGACATGCAGGTTTCTATTGCAGGTTTATCAAAGACTTATCGAAAATTGAAGCACCTCTATTTAAGCTTTTGCAAAAAAATGTGGCTTTTGAATTCAATAACGAGTGTAAAATGGCATTTAACAAGTTGAAGGAACTCCTAACTTCACCACCGATCATCCAACCCTCTAATTGGAGTCTCCCATTCAAGATCATGTGTGACGCTAGTGACTATGTAGTGGGAACAGTGCTGGGTTAGAGAGTGAGAAAAATTACCCACGCCATTTACTACGTATCGAGAGCCTTGAATGGATCTCAACTTAACTACTCCACCACCGAAAAGGAGTTCCTAATTTTACTTTTGCTTTAGAAAAATCTAAATCATATTTTTTAGGTGCTAAAGTTATCGTATATTTTGATCACATAGTTTTACAGTACTTGCTGACAAAGAAAGTTGTGAAACTAAGATTGATTAAGTGGATATTGTTTCTATAAGAGTTTGACCTGGAGATCAAAGATAAAAGAGAAGCAGAAAATTTAGTAGCTGATCATTTGAGTCGCATACCCGTTGTCGAAGAGGAATTTCCATTAAGAGAAACTTTTTTTGATGAGCAATTATTTTTCATTAATTCTTCTTTGCCTTGGTACACTGATATTGTTAATTATTTAGTGATTGAGAAATTACTTGCAGGGTGGCCTAAGGTAAAGAAGAACAAGTTGAAAAGTGACGCTAAATATTTCATATGAGACGACCTTTACCTGTGGAAGCGGTGTGCGAATCAAGTTATGAGAAGATGTGTAAGTGAAAATGAATTCCAATCCATATGAAATTTTTGTCACACTTTTGTATGTGGAAGTCATTTTAGACAGAAAAAGACAGCTCACAAGGTAATAGAAAACGGGTTTTACTGGCCTTTCCTGTTCAAAGATGCATATTTATTTTGTAAATCTTGTGATAGATGTCAGAGAGTAGGTAATATTTTCCGTAGGGATCGAATGTCGTAAATTCCCATAATTTTTTTAAATTTTTGATGTTTGGGATATCGATTTTATGGTCCTTTCCTATGTCATTTGATTTTCTCTTATATTATATTGGTAGTTGACTATGTTTCCAAATAGGTGGAAGATAAAGTCACCTAAACTAACGATTCGAAAGTGGTTTTAGATTTTGTTAAGTCCAATATTTTTGTACGTTTTAGAATGCCAAGGGCCATTGTCAGTGACAGGGGGACATATTTCCGTAATAAGACGATAGCTGCACATTTTAGGAAGTACGATGTCTTTCCTAAGGTCTCAACATCTTATCTTCCTCAAACAAATGATCAGGCTGAAATCTCGAACAAGAAAATCAAATCTATTTTGGAGAAGATGGTGCGCTCTGATAGGAAGGATTGGAACCAAAGACTAAAATATGCACTCTGGGTATATCGAATCGCGTACAAGATGCCTATAGGGATGTCCCTCTATAGGTTGGTATTTGAAAAGTCATGCCATCTTCTAATAGAGTTCGAGCACAGGGTATTTTGGGTAGTGAAACAGTGCAATATGGACTTAGAGGAGGCCGAGGTTCATCGGAAGTTATAATTGTAAGAATTAGAGGAGATCCGACATGAAACCTACGAGAATGCAGTAATTTATAAGGAGAGAAGTAGAGTTTTTCACAACCAGCAAATTTCTAGAAAGAACTTTGCAGTTGGCCAAGTTCTTTTCTATCAGTCGAGACTTAAATTATTTTCAAATAAATTACGTTCTCGTTGAATTGGTACTTTTGTAGTTACTCATGTTTTCCATTATGGTGAAGTGGGAATCCAAAATTAGAAATTGGATAAGAAGTTTGTGGTGAATGGGTATCGTCTCAAAGTTTATTACGAAGGTTTTCCAATTGAAGAGGTGGAGATGTTGCAACCTGAAATCCAAGTTATACAAATTGAATACATTTAGCCATGTCTAACAAAAAAAGTTAAATAAAGGCACTTGTTAGGAGACAACCTGTTGATGTTATTTCAATTGTGTTTATCTCATTTTTATATTTATGTTTCATTTTACTCATTTAATGTTTGTGTTTTGTAGTTGAATAAAGGCACATCTGCACTTGACTTGCGAGCCCATCATTTTCACAAGTGCAGAATTTTAAGATTGATGTGCTCGCGCTTTTTGGTCACGTGCTAGGAAGAAATCTCTCAAAATCATGATCAGAAAACTCTTCCACTTTATGACGTGCCCGCGCCTTGTTCTAGTGAGATGATTAAAAATTTTTACTTTGTTGAAAAAAATTTCAAATTTCAAAAACAAAAAATCGAAATGAAAAAATAAAATAAATCATATAATTTTTTTTTCCTTTTTCCCTTTCTTTTTCTTTCTTCCTTCTTTTTCTTTCTTCTTTCTTCCCCTTTATTTCTCCCTTTATTTTTTTTTTCTTTCTTCCCTATCCCTTTCCCAATCGCACAACCAAACCCTAAAGCTTCAGAGCCGCTACTGCTACCGTTTGATTACTGACTTTTGCCACAACTGCACTCGTCCGTTGATCGCTGCCGTCACCATCATCTTTGACCGATCATCACCGTCGCTCCTTTCTGTTCGATCAACGTGACTTGCCACTCGACAATTGTAGTCACCATTTTTCGCCAATCGTCATTGCCGTCCTCTGCACGATCCAAGATCAACGTCAGTCATTCCTCGTTGCCGTCCGCTGCTTCCAGCCGTCGTTTGCTCTTTTCTCTCCTTCCATCACAGTCAAACTAGCATCACTTTGCTGAACGTCTTAGGATTGTGAGTTCAGTTTTCTTTGTTTTCTTGCCACTTATTTGGTGCTGATTTGGGAAACTGTTGGAAATTATTCTAAGTTTGATTGCCTTGCTAGCAATTATTTTTCATTGGTAATTGGTTAAATACATTAGTTGGTTTAGTTGACGACTGGTCCTGTTGCATGAGTAATTGATTTTTGAGATAATTCGAAGTAATCTGCTACCTGTAATTTGAAATTAAATTAGAGTCAAGTAGCATCACTTTGGCCCTCTATTGATTGTTAATTAACAATGGAGTATTCCTTGTTGTGACTCTTGGACCACATTTATTCATAGTTGAAGTTTGGCTGATGCTTTGCTGTGGTGTGAGTTGATAACCCATTCAATTCAGGTTTGAAGCAATCATAGTTGGTTCCTTCGAGAGCAATTTGGGTACTTACCTATCTCTCTCCTTTCAGTCTGTTGTAAAACCAATTGTCGTGGTTAATTGATACTTCCCGTGGTTGGTTTACCTCTTTGGTTGGTTATCTCTTGGGATTGATTAAGAAAGACAATGGCCAAGAAAAAAACCCACCACTAAGAAAAAGGCCAACACTTCGTCAGCACAGCCCACCATTGGGAAATCTAAATTTTCTGTTGCCTCTACTTTAGGGCAAAAGTCTCGGTTAGATCGGAATAGAGGTATACACATAGATTTACCAGTTTACTTTGGGGGAAACTTGAACTTTACGAGAAAGGAGGATAAACACCGATACGCCACTTCTTGTGAGAGGAGCATCATTGCTAGTAAGTACATCCACCAACCTATACTAGAGGCTTTACAAATTGCCAATGAGGTGGATTAGATGTTTACCATTATTGGATGGAGTAACTATACTCGAATTCGATTTTCTACCTTTGTTGAGTTGACTAGGGAGTTCTATGCCACATTCGAGTTTGAGTTACCCAATGAATTCACTGTCAACCTCCCCAATGTGATTAGGTATCAACTGTTGGGTAGCGAGTTTAGACAGTCAATCACCGAGTTCAATCTTGCCTTTGGTTTCATTGATAGAGTCTAATCTGAGACGAGAGAGTATATTGATAGTACTTGTGACTATGTCAATCCCTTCTTCTCGACACATGTGGGTTTATGGCAAGAGTTATCTTTTGATAGGAAGCAATATGATCCAAACCAATCCAAGAGCTCCTCCTTAAGTTCCTTGCTTGGCGATATGTTCAACGTTGTTTTGCCTATAGCTTTTCGAGTAAGAGAGACAACTCATGTATCTTGGCCAAACCCGAGTACCTCTTTTTGTGGTGCATATTGAATAATATTAAGGTTAATCTCCGGTGCTAGTTGGCCACACAATTCAAGTCGGTTCTGCCTAAGAAGAACAAACCACTTATCCGGATAAGAACTGTACTTTTTCTCAAATGGAAGGAAAGCAAATTCATGAAACCTGGGTGCTTTTCAAGTTACTACTCTCTTAGTCTCCCCATCATCAATATTTTTTGGCATTACAAGTGCAATTCTTCTACGATGGATCAACATTGACAACCTAGAATATGATGCATGTAGTAGTTGGAAGTTATATTGGGGACAAAATCCTAGAGAATTTGGTTGATCTCTATGAGTTGTTATCTAGCGACTCGCAGCGAAAAGCTATCCAGGGCAAGAGAGTAGAAGTCCATGAAATCAGCGTTACAAGAGATTTGGGTTCATAGATTGGTAAGTTGAGTGGTCAAATGCAACTGCTCTTAAATCTGGAAGTTCAATCTCAGGAACTATGTGCATATTGTCACATGTTTGGGCACACAACTACAACTGTTATAATAGAAAGCTTGCACCATGGTTGAAGATGTCAATTTTGTTGAAGTGTATGATAGGCAGAAGTTGCAGCAGAGAAACGACCCTTTCTATAATACGTACAATAAAGCATGGAGGAATCACCCTAATCTTTCTTGAAGAAATTGAGTTAGCCTTTCGGGACCACCTAGGTTCCAAAATTTGCAGCAGACCTCTCAATATCCTCTCCTACCTGCTCAAGAGAAAAGCCAAGTTTTAAAGAGATGATGCTGCAGAATATGCAGAAGCTCGATCTCAACAAACTTCCATCTAAAATCTTGAAAGACAAGTAGTCCAATTAGCTAAGGCATTGATTGAAAAGGAGCAGGGAAGATTGCCTAGTAACATTGAGATAAATCCAAAGGAGACTACTACGGTAGTGACTCTTCGATCAGGGAAAGAGTTGGATGATTCTATTATTAAAGCAAAGGAGGTACCTAAGAAGAAAGATGAGATAACTGATGAAAGTGAAAGAATTAGAGATTTGGAGCATGGTTTGGGGCAATGGGGTTCAAAGTGAGAAGCAACGTATGAAAATGCCTAGGGTGAAAGCACATGTGTCACTCATCCCATTCCCTCAAAGGGTCAACAAAAAGACGAATGACGGGCATTATCGAAAGTTTGTAAAGATGCTTAAGAAGCTCCAAGTGACTATGCATTTTTTTTGAAGTTCTTGCCAATACACTATCCTATACAATGTACTTGAAAGAAATAGTCTCTAACAAGAAGAAATCGGAGGACTTTGTGATGGTATCACTTATTGAGGCAAGTAGTGTGGAAGAGAATATTAGTATACCTATAATTTTAGGTAGGCTATATTTGGCTATTAGAGGGGCAATAATTAATGTGCCAAAAGGAAAATTGACTTTGAATGTAGGCAATAAAAAAGAGGAATTCAATATTTTTTGTGCTTTGAAAAGTCCATATTTTAATGAATCTTATGTTCAAATTGATGAAATTGATACTACTAGTGCTATAGTAGTTGAAAAAGGATGTTTTAAAAATCCAGTGGATCTTATGATTTGTTAGATTCATGAGTAAAGAATTATATCCCACGTTGATCCAAAAGATGGAGAAAGAGCGGTTAATATGTAAATAAGGGCCAAGACCTAATAACTTAAGTTTTTGGGTCAAAGTTGGGTTCCTGAATCACATATTGGATTCTTTGGTGGGCTCTCTCGTGTTTCCCCCTATCAAATTAGTATCAAAACTTCAGGTTGTGAGACTAGACTACTCATGGGCAAGTGAATTTTTTCGGAATTGGACCAGTGAAAATTCTCTTTTTGGTGGTGGACCGAAGTGCTAAGGAGTTTGGCTAGTGTTGGACCAAGTGCGCCATGGGTTTGGCAGGGGTTCAATTGGTGTGAGATGGAACCAAGGGTTGACAGAGGTCCAAAAATCCAGTTTAAATGTTGAAAAAGAGTGAGTCCATGGTTGGGAGAAGAGGTGACCTTAGATGACAAGATAGGCTTATGTTAAGTATTAAAGTGGGTTCGAAAAAGGGTTTACAAATTTGGATTTAATGTGAAGGGTTACTCATAAAAGGGGAAATTTGTTAGATTCATGAATAAAAGGTTATATCCCACATTGATCCGAGAGATGGAGAAAGAGCGGTTAATTTGTAAGTAAGGGTCCAAAACCTAATAGTTTAAACTTTGGGTCAGAGTTTGGTTCCTGATTTACATAATGATCTCTTTGGTGGACTCTCTCGAGATGTTTCCCCTTATCATGATTGCATTAAATTTGGATGTTAATTGTGTTACCAAACCAATTTCATCTCATTTGAGTCATGATATTTTTCTATGAATCTCTCATCTTTTTGAAGTGCAGTAGAATTTGAGGAAGCACAAAGGGTGGTACAAGAGTATAGTTTTTGATAAGGCCGAATATGTTGGATCTCAAGCTCACACAATGGAGACAGTGAAATTATTAGAGATGTTTTATCCATCATGACTGCATTTGCCCTTGCCCGATTGAAAACATTAAACTTAGTGCTTATTGAGAGGCAACTCTAATTTTTTTTCCATTTCATTTAATATTTTTTCCTTGTTTTTGGGATTGGTGGTGGTGTTTATTCCTTTGAGATTTTGTTGCTTTTTAGTTTTGGTATTTTCATGGCGTGGTTAACTCATATTATAGTGTTCTCTTTTTTTTTTTTCTATATTTGTAGGATGGCTTCTCAAACTTGACTCTTGGAATGGTTACTAGCGATTCCCTCTCACCCCGATTTAGTCAGTGGTACTTGGTGTTATGAGGGGATTGTCACTTTCATCTATTTTCTTGCTATTATTTCTTTATTTTTATCCCCAACATTGAGGACAATATTGTTTTCAGTGTGGAGAGTGGTAAATAAGTAAAGTGAAAATTTTTGGTTAAAATTTTTAAAAAAATTTCCTATAGTCTATACCTTGAAAAGCAATAGCTTGTGTTTCAAGTATTATTGTTTTTGTTTGGATTAACTGTTTTTAGGGGTGTTTTTGAAAAATTTTACTGTAGCAGTGTATATGAAAAATTTTATTATAAATTTTTTTGAAATATTTGATATATTGTATGGATGAGATATTTTTGAGTTATTGTGTATTATTGTAACATTGTATTTAAAAAATTTTGTTTTTGAAAAAATGGTCGATCCAAACAGAACCAATTATTATTTAAGGCATAAATGTATGGGTGTGTTAAGTGTCAAGAAATGTTGTTTTAGAGTGCTTCTTTAATGAATATTTGAGATTTTCATTTTTGTTAACTTTTCTAGCCATTATAAATATTTTCTAACATTTATCTTTTGTGAAGTTGGCCTAATCATTAATATTAGTTCTCCATATTATTAGAGAATGAAGTTGGCTTTTGTGTTTTTGTAAATTTGTGCTCATGTGTTTATTAATTTGACTTTATTGGTTGTCATTACCTAGTAACCGGAGGTTTGCATTGAGGAAATATGGACTTTCATGCCAAAAAGTGGTTATAATTATTAGTGTGTGATTCTTAAGCGGTAAAAGTTGAGTAATCGGACTCCTTTATTTAGGAGACGTCGGAGTTTGTGTCACAAAGTTTGAACAACTGAGAATTAAATACATTCCCCTTATCAAATTTTGAAAAAATTTAAGCATTGGGGAAGTCATAAAAAAAAGGATAAAAATATATGGATTATAATTCTAGCCTATAGATCCATGTTGTTATATGTTTCAAATTTTGATTAATGGTTGGTCCACACGTGGGGAAATGTTTGTTTCTTTAACTTTAACGAAACTTATTCTTTTGAGATTCAACTGAAACTTTAGAAAACTATAAATATGAGTACTTAGGACGTTTTTCGGTGAGAAAACACTTGTTCAAAATATTAGTTCTAGAATTTTTCTTTAAAATTCAAGAATCAACGTGGAAGATCAAGGCATGGGAGAGTTTCATCAATTGGGGAAGTTCTACACGCTCCTTATTCTAAGTTTTGTATTTTTCAATATTGAATTCTTGTTTACTCTTACTATTATGATCACCTAATCTATATCTAGGATTAGAATTTTGTGAAGGAATTTTGATTATTTATCCAACTTAAATTCTTTACCTTTACCTTGATTTATCTATTTTGATTTAATTATATATTTGTGTTTGACCACCATAGATGTGCTCTTAGATTTTGTATTGAACTGAAAAGGGATATACAATTGTGTACTAGATAAATAGACACACTTAACCTAATAATGGGAAAAGGTCAGGGTTGTATGATATAATTAAATCATCTAAGATTTTAAAGGGTTTAATTAGATATATATGATCTTGAGGGATACATGAGATTGAATCGAGAGATAATTTAAAATACCTTTGTGTGATACGTTCTTGGTATGTCTAGAAATTAACTGGATATTAATTCTAATTATGGATCAAAATTTGAACCCCTAGTTTTGCCAATTGTTATCTCACCACTACATTGTTTGGTTTGGTCATCTATTTTATTTTCTTAATTTGTAGTTAAAAGCCTTTTTAATTTGAATTTATTATTTTTCATAGTAATTAAAGTAGAAAAATTACATAGTTGTGTTTGGCCACCATAGATATGCTCTTAGATTTTGTATTGAACTGAAAAGGGATGTACGACTGGACACCAGATAAATAGACATACTTAACTTAATAATGAGAATAGGTCAGGGTTTGTATGATATAATTAAATCATCTAAGATTTTAAAGGGTTTAATTAGATATATATGATTTTGAGAGATACGTGAGATTAAATCGAGAGATAATTTAAAATACCTTTGCGTGATATGTTCCTGGTATGTCTAGAAATTAATTGGATATTAATTCAAATTCTGGATCAAAATCTGAACCCCTAGTTTTGCCAATTGTTTTCTCACCACTGTTGTTTGGTTTGATCATCTATTTTATTTTCTTAATTAGTAGTTAAAAACCTTTTTAATTTGAATTTATTATTTTTCATAGTAATTAAAATAGAAAATTAACTCGTCCTTGTGGATTCGACTCCTGAAATATTCTGAATCATTTTATTACTACGATTGACCATGCGCATTTGTAGAAATTCATTGATCAGCTACATGTTCTGATAGTTGTAAGGAACGGTTATTAGGTGTCCCTATATCTCTCTCTCTTGGGAGTCTCTTTTCTCTTTCTTAGGAATTGTGCACTCTTCTTCCCGGGTGTGGGAGTTCATGCCTGAAAGTTTCAAAAAAGTTCAAAAGCTTAAAAACCCGGGACTTTGAATTCCCAATGTCTTGCTACCAACAAAGATTAAGATTATGTATGGATGGGCAACAAATCTGCACTTTTGTCTGAAACCACTTAAATATTAGTATCATTTATGGTTGCGATATGAGTGCATACTGGATATGGAAGCAGAGCTCAAACCTGCATGGACGCAACAAATAAACTGAGTTTTTCCACTCGATCGTACCATTAGCTTGGCAGGTAAAGTTTTTAATATCTCCTTGTTGAACGTCATCTGATCGTGTTTCTTTTTCTTTTTTTTTGGTGGGTGTGTGTCTGTTCTTTTGGGAGTGATATCTTAGGTGTAGTCGTCCTTTTTAGACAGTAAAGGTTAGTTTTTTTTTTCTCTCTTTGCTTGGCGTGGTTAGTTCTAGTGTTAGTCTGCTTTCAAAATCAAAATTATGTTTGGTAGTATCTTGGAAGGTGAGTTTTCGATGGTCGAGGAGCTAGCTGCTATTATGCAGAGGATCACACTCTCTGAGCAGGAGATGGGAGGTACAGCTCTTGAACTGGGGGATGCTGACACTGGTATATAGGGGTGTCAGCTGAGTCTGGTAGGAAGAGTAATAGGGGAGGAGATGGTTAACTTTGTAGGGGTGAAAAATTTTGTAAGCTTGACTTGGGGTTACCCTCAAGGGCTGATTGTGATAGAGTTAGAACCTAACTTATTTCAGTTTATCATTCCGAGTGCTACTGACAGAGATAGGATTCTAAACGGAGGACCTTGGATTGTCGATAGCCAAATACTGATTCTCAGAAGTTGGTATAATGGAATAGAGGAGGATAGTGGTGCCTTTAGGTTGGCTTCTTTGTGGATACAGATTTGGAATCTTCCTGTACACTGGATCTCGAAAGAGGTTGGGTGGAAAATTGGGTCCATCTTTCTAGAAGTGAAAGAGGTCATAATACCCCAAACGGGAGGAAAGAAAGGGAGGCACTTGAAGATGTTGGTGACAGTAGATATTTCCCGTTCATTAGTGAGAAGATCAGCAGTTAAGCTTAGTGGAGTAGGGAAATGGATTAGTTTTAAGTATGAACGTTGTCCGGACTTCTGTTATGGATGTGGCATAGTTGGACACAGCGAGCGAAACTGCAAAACATCTTCTAGTATAGGGAGTAGACTATCAGATAACCAATACGGACCCTGGTTAAGAGGGAACTGGAGTAAGGGGATACCACAGGCTGAACAGATCATAAGTAGAGGAAGGCAAGATAAGGTGACTTGGGGCTTCAAGGATGGGGAATTGGTATGAAAAGGAGGAAGGGAGGACCCTCTGGGCATGAAAAATGGCACGAGAGGAGGCAATGAACAAAGGGCTATGAGACTAAAGGTGCCAAACCAGGTACTAGGAAGACAGGAAAGAGATGCTCAAGCAGTTCCAAGTATAATGAGTAAAGAGGATAGCTTAGAGGGGATGTGTAGAAATAAGATGAATCCTATACCTGATGAGGTACAAGATAAGAAGGGAAGCAGCAATCCTGCAGGAAAGGATATGAGGTTAGGAGAATACTGTAATAATGAGAAAGAGAGTAGAAGTGAGGAAATGAATGTTGTAACTGTGGAAGAGGGGGCTATAGGGATGGAAGAAATGATGCAGGTGGAGAATGAGGCACAGAGAGGAAACAGGTGGCTGTGCAGAAGATGAACACAAGGATTAGAAGAACAACTCAAGCCTCCCAGCAGGAAGAGGATTCCTTTAGGTAAAGTGGATGAAATGTCAGAAAAATGGAGACTAGAGGAAAGAGGAAAAATTATCATGAGGATACTGAGATGAAAGAAGCTGGGGAGGAGTTGTTGAACTCCAAAAGGAATAAGGTGGATCTGTCTCTAGAAACACGGTTACAGGTTGCTGAAGGTAGGAGGGGGACCAGCCTAAATGGGTCCCCAAGTGAAAAATGAGAGTGCTGGTGTGGAATTGCCAAGGTGCAGGGAGCTCCTTGACAATTCCCCAGCTGAGGGAGGCTTGTAACCTCCTCTCCCCAAGTGTTGTGTTCTTATGTGAAACTAAAAATAGGGAAAAGTTTATGGAGACTGTTAGGAACAGGTTGCATTTTGATCATAGTGTGATAGTGGAGTCTATGATTAGGTCTGGTGGTATGGCTCTTTTTTGGAAACAGGAAGTGAATGTTACAGAAATACATAAGACAGCTTTCACTATTGAAGCTCACATAGTGGATCATAATCAGCATACTGACTGGTGGCTGATTGGTATCTATGCGAGCTGTGATGCAGCAACTAGGAAGAATCAGTGGAAAGTGATGAATGACAGGAAAAGACTCTGGGGACAAAGGTGGATAGTTGCAGGAGATTTTAATGACATTGTATCTAATGAGGAGAAATGGGGAGGAAGAAGAAGAGAGGAGTGGCCCTTTAGAGATTTTAAGCAATTCATTGATGATAATGATCTGATAGATGAGGGTTTTGATGGAAATCCCTGGACTTGGTGTAATAATTGGGAAAATGAAGGAGAAATCAAACAAAGACTGGACAGAATGTTGTGTACTCCTACCTAGTTCCAGATTTTTGACAAAACTAGATTCAAAACATGTGGATAATTACAGCTCAGACCATAGTATGATTGTGGTTGATACTGAACCTGTGGAGGAAAAAAGAAGGAAAAAAATTCATTTTTGACAAAAGGTGGAAACAGCAAGAAGGGATTGCAAAGGTGATTGATGAAGCTTAGAAGTTAGATGTGAAAGGATCAAGAATGTATAAAGTCACTAGAAAGATTTCTAATTGTAGAGTGGCTTTACTAAAGTGGAAAAACAGCTTTCAGCATAACTCTAGGAAAGAAATTAACAGAATTAAGGCTGTGATGGAGAGGTTTAGAGAGTCACCTGATTTCAATAGAGGGGCTATGGATGAGCTAAAGATTCAACTCAAGAGAGCTTACTCTAATGAGGAAATGTACTGGTCCCAAAAGTCTAGAGTGACTTGGTTGAAGGAGGGGGACAAAAATTCATAGTTCTTCCATGCTAGTGTCAAAGGAAGAATGAGAAGGAATAGGATGTCAAATGTACAAAGAGATGATGGAACTTGGACAACAAATGAGAGGGAATTAGGAGAGGAAATGGCTAGTTACTACCAACAGCTCTTTGATAGTCAAGGCACTGAAGGTGTTAAGGATATTCTGAGGGGTATACCAAACACAATTTCTAATCAAATGAATGCTAACCTGACTAGAACTGTCACTGAGGCTGAGATTAAGTCTGCACTTTTTTCCATGAATCCAAACAAAGCCCCCTGGGCCTGATGGGATGACATCATTATTTTTCCAAAAGTTCTGGAGAACTATTAGGTTTGATGCTGTTCCAGCTATCCAAAGTTTCTTCCACTCAGGATTCATGCTTAAGTCTCTAAATCATACGATTGTTTCCTTGATTCCTAAAGTTGATATGCCTTTCAATCTTAAACAGTACAGACCCATAAGTCTATGTAATGTTTTGTATAAAAATCATTTCCAAAGTGCTTGCTAACAGACTCAAACATAATCTGGACTATTGCATAAGCAAGAACCAGACAGCTTTTGTCCCAAGGAGACAAATATTAGATAATGTCATTGTGTCCCATGAATATCTCCACTATCTGAAAAACAAAAGACAAGGTTCAGTAGGATATATGGCATTAAAACTTGACATGGCAAAAGCCTATGATAGGGTTGAGTGGAAATTCTTAGTTGCCATCATGCAGAAAATGGGTTTCTCTGAGATATGGATCAATTGGATATGGAAATGCTTATCAACTGTCTCATACTCATTCAAGATAAATGGTGATCAGAAAGGCTATGTCATCCCTAAGAGAGGCATAAGACAGGGGGACCCTCTATCTCCCTACTTGTTCTTAATCTGCTCAGAGGGTCTATCAAACTGTTAAGAAGAGCTGAGGAGAGTAAGTTGATATCAGGTATCAACATCAGTAGAAGAGGCCCATCAGTATCGCATTTGTTCTTTGCTGATGATACCTTAGTTTTCTGCAAAGCAAGTCCTGATTCAAGCTGAGGAGCTCATGAAAATTTTAGCCAAATATGAAAAAGGGCTCTGGTCAGATGGTAAATTATGACAAATCATCTGTGTTCTTTAGTAAGAACACACCTGAGGCGGAAAAAAGTTGCTGGGTACAGAAAGCTTAGGAAATGTCCAAATGGTAAGCCAAGGTAAGTATCTTGGACCACCTATGGTCATTACAAGGTCCAAGGAGCAACTATTTGGTTTTATCAGGAATAATTGTCAACGAAGGATGGAAAGTTGGAAAAAACAAAATGCTAAGCACTGCAGGGAAGAAGCTACTACTAAAAGCCATCACAATGGCTTTGCCTTCATATGCCATGTCCTGCTTCAAACTACCAGGAAAACTCTGTAAAGATATTAGTGCTATGATGGCTAGGTTCTGGTGGGGAGAAGAAAGGGGAAAAAGGAAGATGCATTGGTGCTCCTGGTCAAAACTTACAAAGGACAAAGGCAGAGAGGGACTGGGATTTAGGGACCTGCAGGATTTTCAATAAAGCTCTCCCTTGGAAAGCAATTTAGAGACTGGTGACATGCCCAAATCTATTGCTAAGCAAGATTTATGAAGGCGAAGTACTATCCAGACTGTTCAATATTCCAATGCAAGGTGAGTCCAACTGCTTCATGGGTTTGGAAAAGTAATGGCCAGTGTTAGAGATGAAGTGGGGAGGGGAATCTGGGAAGAAAATTGAGGATCGGTAACAGTACCAATGTTTGGGAGGATAGTTGGATCCCAAATAACCAAAGAAGGGAAACCCTACTACTCCTAAACCCCAAAGCTGCTGCCTACACAAAGTGAAAGACGTTGATAAACAAATTTCAAAATGGAACAGGCCACTGATCTTCAGTACTTTCAATGAAAAAGATGCTGAAGAAATCCTCAAAATCCCCAATGAGTTTGGCGGGCAGGGCTGATTGCAGTTTTTGGATAGCAAGCAATAATGGAAACTACACTGTGAAGTCAGCCTACAAGTTGTTTGAAAAGGGAGGAGAAAGTCCAGCAACAGGAAGTTAGAGGGCAAGGGGGAAACTAGCATTAATGGACAGAAGGAAAAAGATTGGTGGAAGATGTGGAAAATGGACATTAAAGGCAAACTAAAGAACTTTATTTGGAAATGTCTGAACGAAGCCTCTACCAGTGAATGAGCTCATATATTACAGAACTAGAATGGGGGAACCAATATGCCCAGTATGTGGCGAAGGGGAGGAGACAATAGAACACCTGTTCTTTTTCTGCAATCAAGCAAAGGAAGTATGGAAGATTGGCACTAGTGCAGTGGGATGGAATTGCTGACAGTAGAGGCAACTTCAAACAAATGGTGGAGTGGAAGCAACAAACAGAAGTGAAGGACATTAGCACCAAGCTTTTTTGTGACAGCCCCACCTCTCCCTAGGGCGAACCCTAGGGTATCAGCGGACTGCCTGCCCAGCTCTCGCCAGGACTGCGGATCACTCACACACACAAAACTAAATGCAAGAGACTCCCCATCAGGGCTAAAACATTCATTTCCACATATAATATCATTTATACAAAACCACCAGGTACATATACATGTTACTCCAATATACAGTCCAAAAGAGCATTCAAGTAAAGTACATTCAGGTTTTTCCAGTGCTCAAAGGAGCTATCAAAAGAAAACAAAAACTATTTTACTAGCTCAAATTGGCCTTCTCAAACTCATAACATTCCCAAAGGTATGCCTGTAAGGAAAACAAAGGTAACAGGGGTGAGCTTTCGCCCAATGAGGTACTAACAATCATGCAGCCCCAAATTCATAAGTAATCAAGTTCAGTTAAACAAACCATAAATCACAGAATGCAAATACCACAAACCAGTTCAAATGAAAGGATTACGCGGTGGCTCTCAGGGAGCCAGTTCCCCATTGCAGTTCTTGATCGCACCTCGTTGACCCTCCGTCAACGTTATAAAGAAAGTACCAATGACCGTAGACCCCACTTTACTCCCAGTTCCTTCCACCGTACATTCCCCTTACCGGGCCCGAACAACCTCAACGGTAACAGTGGTTGGTAATACTCGAATATACCGGAAGGTCGAGGAGATACACTCCACTCGACAAACAGTGACCCGAGGGTCGTTACCTCGTCTACCAGCCCTTGCTCGCTCGACTCGAGTAACTTCCACTAGGGCTTTGAGCTCAGTGATTACAGTACAGTGGTGGGGCTCATGCCCAATATTCAAGTCAATCGCCAGTGCAGTTTTCACAGTTTCCAGTCAAACACAGTGCAGTACAATGGTAAACAGTTACACAGTAAGAGGACGAGAGCGGTAAAGTACACTCTCGCCTCGTTCACGCAGTTCACAGTTGAGCACTTTACAGTTTCAAAGACATATAGTCACTTAAGCACTTAAATCATGCCCATAGTACACTCACCACTTCAGCATGAGCAAATTCAAGGATTCTGTCCAGTGGATGCTTTGGATCACCCAAGCGTCCTATAACAATCAAGAAAGTGCAATTGAAGTTCAATTACGAATCGAGTACCTCTTAAACGAATCATTAAAGCAAAATTCAAGTAGAGCCTCAATTAGGGCTTCAAATGCAAATTATATCGGATTTAGGGTTACAAGTTCAAGAAAACCCTAAAACTTTTCACACTCGCTCATTCTTAACTTAAATTCACAAGATTCAAATCTCTCGGCAATCGGACAGCATTTCCCCTAAAATTTCAGCATTTCCATCCTACAAACAAGTAATCCAATTCACCAATTCCAATCACAATTGCTCATATCCATCATAGACTAGCAAATACACACCATTAGGGTCACAATACCCTTCAATCATGGCTAATTGCAAGTTCAATAGACAAACCATAAGAAAGCCCCAATTGCATAAACCCTAAAGCTGAAATTTTCCATAGAAAGCTGAAATTTTCCGTAAAAAGCTGAAATTTTCCGCAATTCATTACAATTAACATATACCAACCTCAAATCATACCATATTAAACCACCAATTCAAGTCATATATAATAATCATATGAAATCAGAAAAATTCCCAAGAAAATGAGAAATTCACCAAACTTTCACTTTCATTCACAAAATCATCTATAAACTAAGCTCCATATCCGATATAAGTCCACTAATTTGAAATTTTTATGGACAAAATTGAAGATTCAAGCCATATACCTCAATCACTAAGGAAGGTAGCAACTTAGGCCTTTCCTTGCCAAATTCACTCCACCAACACCTTTGATCTTCCTTAGTAAGCAATTTCTACGGAGTAAATCGGATTTCTATCGGTTGATTTGCAAAGATTTGGGCAAGAAATTGAAGTAGAAGTTTGAAACTCACTCTCTCTTTTCTCTCTAGGAATTTTCGGCCAAGAAGCTTGAAGAAATGAAGATGATTTGGTCAATTTTCACTTTAGTAAAAGTTGTAAGAAAGTTAGGTGCAACTTGGTCCAATAGGAACGTGCCACGTGTCCCTTTCTAGATTTTTTTCTTATCCCCTAGCTTCCAAATGACTAAATATCTAACCAAACCTCCAGTTATCTCTTAACACTCAGTAATTTAATGCCTTACTGTACAATTGAGCCGAATTGGCCAAATTTCTCTCACTTAATGCGTTAGCGGGTCCCACAACCGCTATTCGCTCCAATCTTCTCGTGAACTCACGTATACTAGAAAAATACCTTAAAACTATATTTACCTATAAAATGCGTGTAAAACAATTATAATAAAGAAAATATAGAAAATATAAGCACGCAAATCGATAAACCCTAAAACCCTAAAACCGTTTTTTTTTTTTTTTTTCCTCGAGTTCTCACACTTTTACTGTGAACATTCTCTGGCAACTTTGGGAAAGCTAGAAATGAGAAGATCTTTAACAACAAATGCCGGAATCCTTTTGACATTGTACAGAAAGCTCATCTAGAATGGATAGAGTACACTGAAGTACAAAGTAGAGAGAAGCGAATGAGCAGCCAAGAAACAACAGTAAGTGATGAAGAGGGACTGTGTGACATTACAAACAACAACACGATGACAATTGTAGTGGAGATGAGCCATCAGAAGGAAAGGAAAGTTGTAGCCATTGGCATAGTGGCTAAACAAGACAATAGTGTGCCACACTGCATGGACCATAAAGGACAGAAGTACAGGTGGACCAATTTACTGGATTTTGCTGCTGCACTCAAACTAACATTGTCCAAAATTAGAGAAAAGCCTTGGCCAGATGTTAAACTGCTAGTTTCATCCCACTCAGTTGCTGCGAGTGCTGAGAACTAACAAGACACAAGATATCAGACTTTTTGCTCAATTGGAGGACATTCACATGCTCAAAGCTTTGTTTATGAATTGCTCATTTAGCTTGGTAGGCAACCAGTGTAATAGACTAGGGAGAAGAATTAGCAAGTATGCCACTACTTTAGTGCAAGATGAGGAATAATATCTAAGTCCTCAGTGTCAAACGACACTATTGTAAAGCTCCTTATGGGCCGTTGCTCAAGTTTGTATAGCTTGTTTTGAATTCAATATATTTCCTTACGTTTCCGTAAAAAAAAAAAAGAAGTAACGGTTATCAGGAATGGAGCTCCCATGGTAATTGTGGATGAGATCTAGTATTTCTTTCACTAACTCTTTGGCTGATGGTTTGAGGGATTTGGGCAAAGATTTGAAACTATGTATAGGAATATTTCATTTAACAAGTCACCAAGTTTATCTCTATTAATTACATGAAGAAAATTAGAGTGCTTGACAAACTAGGTCTGCAGGTTGGTTAATTAGTGACTTCTTATACTTAAAAGTTAAGTCAGCATATTTTCATTTTTTTTCTTTTTCTTTTTCTTGAATCCCCCCCCCCCCCCTCCACAACAACAATGTCATGCCCCAACCAATCCGATCATTCTCTTTGGCTAGTCCTTCACTGGAAAATGTTCGAACTTTCAAGGGGCACTAATGCTTCTCTTAGTGAAATTGGTTTGGGCAGATAGTGTACGATGTAACAAGGTGGCGCATGTTTTTGCATGAAATTTTAGATTTGTTACCACTCGATTTGTATTGTAGGAGAGCTTGTTGCTCCAAATTTATAAGCCTATTTCTTCTTATGGCTAATATTCCAAGTATTCAATATTGGATTTTCCCTTCCTGTTCCTACTGAAATAAAAATAAAAAAAGAAAGGTGTATACCAATTGGAACGGTCTTCTATCAGCTTTAATTTCCTGATTAAAATTTTACTTTGATGATAAAAAGTTTGGAAAGGTCATGAAGCTATTCTTGAAATCCATGTAATTCTAGATATAATGATTTTTTCTTTTGAACTTCCTCCAACTGATATTGAGTACTTCCAACAGATTCTAATGATATGGCTTTTTATTTATTTATTTTGTAAGTAAAAGGTTTTGAACCCAAGAATTACTTCTTATAATCCCTCCCTCGATATGCTTTGTTTGAATGTTCAGAGTACAACTAATCCTTCGAAATCACTCCTGGGTGCAAGAGAGTTAGCTATGAGAAGCAGCCAGAAATTCAAATCTTAATTATCCTTTTTAAGATTAGATCCTCTGACTAAATATACTTAGTTGGATATGCAATAATGAATTAGAGCATTAACTTGATCCAAACTCAAAGGTTTTGTGCTAAAAAGTACTATCCCAGGCCATTGTATTTTTCCATATCACCTAGTCAAACCTTATTTATTCTAGGAGTTAAGAAGTTAATATTCTCATTTGCAAAGTCTTATTAATATTCAGTTAGCGGTATTAGTTGATTCAAAAAGGTCATGATTGCAACTTAAACTCCAATACTCATCCAGCTTTAATTCTAGGTAATCATTTTTCATGACCTGGTTTTTGAAAATATGGAAAGTAGTTAATTTCAACCACGTAATTGAAAAATCATTCATTCCAGACTGGCCAGAGGAATTTCTTTGCCTCTTTCCTGAAAATGATATATGTACTTCCGTGAAGGATAAGGGATGCTCGAAAGTCTTTGTTACTAGTTCAACTAGAGAAGTAAATATCTCTTGCCTTTTCCTAGGATAAGAATAGATAGATTCAGGAAAGACTTGATCCCTGATTATCTATATACATTTAAAATGATATTTGAAATTGATTTAGATTTTAATATGGTTATAGTCACAGGTGGTCGTGTTAAATTCCAAATTAGAAGTTGTAAACAATTAACTAAAATCGGTAATTATTTTTGTTACAAACCTGATTTAGTTATCTCCATCGACCGGATTTGGATCGCTTGACGGACGGCCTTTGTAGTCCGCGCTTCCTTCAACGATGTCGAGGAATTTCAACGGTCTCCGTGGCTGCTAGAGACAGCGGCCATGATCAAGTCTCCAGCCAGCCAGCCCACGGAGGTGCAGTTTTCACCGGCGTGTGGAGCTAGCTGGAGTTTTTTATTTGTTTTTTTTGGCAGTTGGTTTAATTTTTTTCATTTGTCCATTGTTTCAAATGATAAGCTGGCGGTTGGATTTGAATGCCACAGACTTTGTTGGTGTTTGCGGTGCTAACTATTAATTTTTTTCGTTGAGGTTTTAGAAGTCGAATTGACCTTTAATTCACTTTAATCGACCTCGAATTCAATAAAGTCTAGTCTAATCAATTCAATTAAATTTAATTGAGCTCACCTAATAAAATTTTATATTTTACATATTAATTTTAAATGAAGAATATAATCAACATTTTCACAATAATAAATAAAAAATATAGAATAAAAATAAAAATATATATTATATATAGAAGAGGATGGATTGGATTGTATCGAAGGAGGGAGTGTAAGGAATAGGTCTTGCATTCGAAAATCGCCCACTTATACACTAATGTATATATTGAAAGCTCGAAAGTTGTTTTGATCAAACTACTCGAACTGATGATTTGTTGTTAACCGCCCTAATGATGATGTTATTTGTATTGAACTTTTGCCCTTTTTGGTGTAACGTGGACTTTGTGCTTATTGCTTTGTCATAAATCCATCAACCCAAAAGGGGTTAAAAAGCCCCCTGAGTGCAGAGCGGCTGGCCGAGAGATGTTCCTCTTTAGGGCCTTTGGTCGTGTGGTTGACTCTCACCTTGTTAACAATCTCTGGCTCCTTGGTGGGGTGGGGGTCAGGCCCAGTGGAGGACTAGTCGGTTGCTAATGCAGTCGGATACCCCACTGAAGGAAAAAAAAAAAAAAAGGGTTAAAAGCCGAAGACAAAACCTAACGAAATGTTATTTGTATTGAACTTTGCCCTTGTAGAGGTAAGTGTAACTTTGTGCTTATTTAGTTTGTCGTGAATCCATCAACCCAAAAAGGCGAAAAAAAAAGGACAAAGTTGAATATTCATTCGTTTCACTTTTGGCTTATTACTTGCTTTCAGCCTGAATGGCTGGGCTTGAACTTGCAACTTCCGCCTTAATGAATAATAAGGCCGATGTGTATGGCAAAACTGAGCAACAATCCCTACGTCAATTTAAAATTTTTTTTGTGTGTCAATTCAATTTAAATTTTTTTCCCTTTTCTTTGTGTTCTTCAATTACCGTTACAAAAATAACAATTAAATTTCTTAATAATGATAACTAGCCAAATATTTGTCTTATTTTGCCACTTTGATAATTGCCCAAGAATTCGGCAATTCGCCAAGCGGTACATGAGTTGGTTTTAGAACGTCGTGAGACAAGCATTAGACATTCTAGCCTAGCCTTGCAGCACGGTTGCATGTTATGTTTATCGCTGGGAATTTGACACAGGACGAAGGATGTGGGCAGACACTAGGCGGCTTCTCTTTTTCTACACTCTTGGCGGTTCCTTCTTTGAAGAAGTACAACCAATATATATATATTCCTGTTTATGTACACTTACCTTAGAAGTTATCAAAAATATTTTGACTTGTTAGACCCTAACTAAATGTTTAATCTCTTGGAGAGTGTAATTATTCAACAAAGCCCCAGAAAAGATAAAAGAACCACACTATTACTACCTCAGAGCCCAATTTTTGCTGAACTATGAATACTAAGAAATTTCCTTCTAAGTCTTTTCCTATCAAACACACGACTGTCTTGTTAGAAAAATTGCCGACATTTGACCAATTACGAGCTATTTCTCCTTGGTCAAGTGTTTGAGTAGTAATACTCGGACTCGAACAATATGGGGAGCTCCAGCTTTTACGGGACTTAGTAAGATGTAGACGGAGAAAGAATTAGCTGAGTCCAATTGATTGTTCAAGATGCATCAAAGATAACTTTTTCCCCAATCTGCGTGGCCAAATCTTGTTTGCATTTACATGGTAGAGCACTAAACCACCCATGCAATTCCCCATTGCTCAAGTCTGAAACATCACAGGGCAGCTCTATGGGAAGTTAAAGGTTATGTTTAATCACCACAAAATGCATCTTTTAATTTAATTTAATTCGCATATACATTCATAAAACATTGAAAAGTCAAGGGTGATTAAGTAGACTTCAACTATTACCATGTTATTGAAAAACTTGACGATGACTTTGTTTCTAATTTCAACAACATTGTTATCAACTCATTTGTCAAATCACATCTTACAACTAATCATTAGCCGTAACATCAGTTGAGACGTTCAATAGATCACTTAATACAAAAAATTTAGCAAAGCTAGCTAACTATTACCCAATAATAATTGATATGGACAATCCAGACTGGCGCCCCATTGTACATCTCCCGTTGGAATTAATATCCAAACAACTACAGTTAACATCACCACTAGAGTCGGAAAATTGCCTAAAAATTCAATCTTTTTCAGCAGAATTTAACAAAAAAGCAGAGAACTTTGAACGTTCAGTTAACTAACACTTGATTAAATACCTTCATGCTTTATTTGCTCCATTCCTCCAATACCAGACCTAAAACAAAAATCCACAACGTAATTGTCAGGCTTGAATTAATTGACACTTTATAATAAACTAGGAGGCATAAATGCGCTTTGCGCCAATGGAAATGTAAAATGCCCTGCCCAGTTTTTGTGTAGAGCAAAAAGCAAAATATATGAAGTAATAAAAATAGTAATTTATGCAAAAAATGTATGCTGATTATTAGTAAAGTGCAAAAGGGATGGATTTTTAAATATATAGTCTATGGAGTTAAGCCTGTTCAATATTTGTTTTGGCATATGGAAACTATTTGCAAAGGAATTCTTATCAGTATTTTAGCAAACTATTTGGCAGCTACAAATGATCACCTACAAAACACATTAGCATAGAATGGAAAAAAAGTGTACATATCATCATTATTCATAAATACATATTCAAAAAAGTAAGCCATGTACAAACTAAATGGCAATTGAGCCATATTAATCAACCACCTAGCTACTACAAATTTTCTGTGGTTGAGTTGTTTAACAATGATACGTCTAATGAAACCGTTCTCTAGAAAAATTGCAAAACAAAATAAAATATTATAATAATCAATTTAACATTGAGATGCACTCCTAATCAGATGACATGAATGCATAACACAGTACAACAAATTCCTTCCTCTTAGCTGCTCAGCCACATGATCACTCAATTCAACATTTTACAACAAAAAATTAGAAGCATAGCCATAAATTGCATGAGTATGAATAACCAACGTCTAATGAAGTTGTTCTCTAGAAAAAGGCTAAACAAAATAAAAGATTACAATAATCAATTTAACATTGAGCTGCATTCCTAATCAGGTGACATAAATGCCTAACATAGGACAACAAATTCCTTCCTCTTGGCTGCTTAGCCGCATGATCACTCAATTCAACATTCTGCAACAAAAAATTAGAAGCATAGTAAAAAATATGAATAACCAATGTATTCCTAATTTGCACACACTACTTATTCACAGTCAAAATCCAAAACCCTTGTCTGTCTTGCAATAATCAATTCAACAGTGAGTCACATTTCTAATCAAACCAGGTGAATACCTGACACATGATCACTTAGTCTGACATTCTGGAACGATGAAAACAGAGACATAAGTATAAACTACATAAGTATGAACAATCAAACAAAAAACACATTACAAAAACAATCGTGAAATACCTCATATTTTCATACTTCAAAAACATGAAAAGCAGCCGAACAAATCAACCTCTCACCTCCATTGCCAAAGGGCAGAACATTCACGGAGCCTAAACCAAGAAAAATCTCTTCAATAGACACAAAATACCAATTAGAGAACATTAACAGTATAATCAATCTATTCCTAGTATGTACACACTACTTATTCACAATCCTTTCAAGAACTATACCATTCTTGGAAACAAACACTACTTATATACAGCCTTACTTAATTGATGTCCTCCCCACAATTCTTTAAAACAAGTTCCATATACTGAAACTTTGCAATATTGAAACTCTAAATATGCCCAATCACTAAACCCAATTAAAACTTTGCAGTCCCGATTTAAATACAACCAACAAGCCTAGATCAAGGCAACAATTCAAAAGATTAAGCACATGATAAAAATTCCCTGCTATTCATAGCTCATTCCTAGAACAATGTGGACACAATTAATCAAGTTTCCTTGCGCTGAATACATTCAAAGGTATCTTACAAAACTTGTGAGAAAATGAACCAGCAATTCTGATGAATTAACTCCAAACATAGTACAGAAGGCCGGAAAGTTTCACAAATCTTCAGGAAAAGATATGTCCAGCATGGAAGAAAAATTACCCCAAGAAAATTAATGAGAATAAGTTTCACCTTTAACTTTAGCTGCCAAATTTTCAATAAAGCTAATCACTCAATAGAATTGGTACCAAATATACCAAAATTCTTAACAAAACAATAGTTTAATGTCTAAACTCACTTTTTAGGTTTTAATTTATCTTAAATCAAACTAATGAAAACAGCTCTTTGTAGTTCCAAATTACACCCAATACAGATTTAAATCATATAAGAAAAAAACTGCTTTAAGTTCAACAACTCATATCTGGGGTCAACTATCCAACCATAGTAGAGTGGAATGTCTATTAGATCAAATATTGCACGTTCTCGAGTAAATTCAAAATCAGCAATTCTGAATGATAAAAATGCATTAGTTACACAATAGGGCAATTTAAAAAAATAAAAAAGAATGCAAGTAAACCTACATAAACATAAAAAAGCCATCATTTACCTCCTGAATTTTATATATACATCAATCCCATTTGCTAGTCTAGGAAGCAAATCAATGGCAATCAACAATGTTTTGTTGCTGATTTTCAATGTATCTTGCATCTTTGTCCAGCAAAATTTGAACCAAAGCCAACAGAAAAAACTTGCACTTGTATGGTTTGACATGGATTATAAAGAATAAGAAAAAAAAAAGAATTAACAACCTTCAATAAATACAGAATACAAAATTTTTATCCTTGCTCTTAGTTGATCTATAGAATAAGTAGTATGTACACACTACTTATTCACAACCTAAACCCCAAACCTAAGAAATCGAACTGGGAATATCATTGATCAAATTAACCCCTTGTTCAAACCCTATATCTATGTCTCAAAATCTGGAAACTTACGTGCCATTCCTGACCCAAACAGACGGGAATTTTTTTTTTTTTTTTTGCTTTAACTATATATAACCTGTAAGTTTATCATTCAACCTAATTATTTCCTCACACAGCGAGTAAACCAAGATCTCAAAATCTAAATATGCATTTCATTTGAGGCAAAAAATGAGAAAAAGAAGAGGGAAACCAAGCAAAAAACACCAAACCACTAGTTGTTTGAAAAATCTCCCAAGAAAAAAATACAACAGATCAAGTTGTAAGAAACCAGTAAATCAGTCCAAGTTCCCAGCACTATTCTAGCCATATTGCCAACCAGCGAATGCAAAAATGAAAAACAAAAAACAAAAAACAATAAAAGAGAAGAAGAAACGGTGAAAAAAGAAACGGCGAGGAAGAAAAAGAGAAAAAAACAAAAACAAAAAGTGAAGAAGATCCGACGAGAAGAAATGGATTAGAGATGGAGAGACAAAGACTGTTAATGATTAACCAAGACGGTGAGAAGCAAAACAAAAGCTGGTGAATTGTGGATGGAAGATAAATTTCTCTCTCTAACT
The DNA here is from genome assembly GCA_023065735.1 of Coffea humblotiana. Lineage (NCBI taxonomy): Eukaryota > Viridiplantae > Streptophyta > Magnoliopsida > Gentianales > Rubiaceae > Coffea > Coffea humblotiana. Next base: position 9,342,050 of record CM041217.1, read on the forward strand.
CAGCATATTTTATATTGGGTCTTTGGGTCTGCCGTTGTTTTCTCAGTAGAGAACTAAAGCTGTTGTAGAGAACTCAACAGATGATTGTCTGCCATTGTGGATATCTCTAACGGCAGACCCATATAAAACTTGAATGCAAAACAGCTTTTGTGGAAGACAAATGCAAAACAACGGCAGAAAAATCTGGTGAGTTGGAGGAGAAGAATTTAGGCCAAACAAAAAGGTGGAGAGAAAGAGAGAGGAAGTGCATAAAGAGAAGAGGTGGAGAAGAGGGGGATTAGAGGAACGGAGAGAGAGAAGAATGGAGAGAAAATCTGGGGCGGAATAGATGGAGAGAGAAAAAAAAAAAGGAAGAGAAGCTGAACTTGGGTCTATCCCGTGCAATGTGCTAAACAAACAAAAATGACGGTCACGTAAGAACGACAAAGTTACCCGTAGAACCAACAAACCTTTAGCTCTTTTATTACTTACGTAGATCAGAGGAATTGAACAAAATTTCTATGCAAACATGCCTCAAACATGGTCTTCAGGGATCCAAAACATATTGGTTCTCGAGTTTATGTAACATGTTAGTTTGGGGCTTTGAACAATGATAGAAGTGCTTATAATTAAAAGGCTACATATATTATAGGGATAATTTTAGAAGCCACCCTTGAGATTTGTTACAATATCACTTAGCATACTTGAAATTTGAAAAATATCACTTACTTTCCTTAATTTTTTTTAACTTTTTATAACATTATAAATTCATTTAAAAATATATTATTAGAAAAACTCATTTTTGGATAGAGAATATGTATTCAATCCAACATTGCCCTTTTCTTGTGCACCTGTTTGTTTTCATAACAAATGTAGTTAACCATTTAAACTTTCAAAAACTTTGCCGATATGGTCTTGTAGTTAAGAATTATAGGATATTAACAAGATTGAAAAACATTTTAATTGTTTTCATGCCATTAGTTGGCACAATAAATATTAAAATATGAAACTCAAAAAGCTTTTTAGCAAACATATCAAATGAGTTTGTAAACATAATTTCAATTTTTTTTGTTTTCAAAAGTTCTAATAATTTGAAAAACTCCTCAAATTGATTGTAAACACTTTGTAGTTAGTAATATTTTTTGGCTTGAAAACAACTTAAGTATACTCTTAAAAATCAATTATTAATACCTTAAAGCACCTAGTATTATATTGTATCGCACTAAAATTGCGCATTCACTCAATCTGTCTATTGATTTCAAGCTTTTCTTAATATACTTTTAATTTTGAAAAAAAAAAGTAGGACTGAAAGGGCACTTTTAAGATAAAACATCTTCTCTATTCAAAAATGAGTTTTTTAATAGTTTTATTTTGAAATGAGTCAATAATGTTACAAAAAGTTAAAAGCAGAGGAGGCAAGTGATATTTTTGAAAATTCAAGGGTACTAACAAGTGATATTTTTTAACATCCAAGGGTACTAAGTGAATTATCCCTATATTATATGGCTTGCAGTTTCCTCTCTGTAGTTGAGTGCCATATTTTTCCAATTTTTTTTTTGTTGATTCCAAATATTTGCCAATATGGTAGAAAAAAATTTCTTTACATCATCTTAATTTGTTCGGGTTATTAAAAAAACTCATTATTCTCTTTCTTAGTTTGATTCAAGCGTAGTAAATATGCAACCATTATACAGTCGCGTTCAGCTCTATTGTCTTTTTTTTTTTTGTCGATTCGATGTGAGCAAAGAGTCACTTGAAAAAAGTCAATTAAGACTATTACATAAAACGGTAATTAGTGAAAAATAAGGATTAAACTTTTGATCTCATACCCTATCAAGAATGGTGGTGACCACCATACCAAAGGCTTAGTGGTTCGCTCTAGTGTCACCATCTAAGTTTTAAATTATTCTGGTTGGCATGTAAGAGCTCACCACACATATCCATCACTACTGGCAGTGGCTCTGGTGTCACCATCTGGTTTGTAGGCCCTCACCACTCATTTACTCTTCTGTCGGACTTTAACTTTGATTAGAAACTCTGTCTTATTGGCAATTGTATCCTTGTAACATGCCAAGAAAAGAGTTGTCTTCTTAGTATCCCACAATTCAATAGGAGAAATGTACGCAGAGTAGGTGCAAACATTTATTAATTTTCATATTTTTTTCATATTTTTCATATTTCTTGATCATATGGTAATCGGCAGAGAATTAATTGTACAAATAATGTGGCTGTGAGTCCTTTACGGTATAATGAATTTTCACTCGGAAGCACTTACTTCGATATTCAGTATATCGTTCCCACAGCGCCTATGATGTAGTATTTCAATGGGCTGTCTGTTAATGTATATTATGGTATGGATCAATCAGAAGAGGTATATATAAAAGTATTTGAAATCCTAAGATTCTGTTTGGTGAAGTATTATGGTGTGGATCAACCAATGGATGAAGCGGCCATAGTCGATATGGGAAAGTCTACAACTATTCCGGGTCAAAGAATTGGTGAAGTAAATCAAAGTTTATTTTCGAAAATATTGTAATAAGAGTGATGTTATTTCTACGTATTTGGTTGAGTCTTCTTCAAGTTTATAGCATCAATGATTAAGCCACCTTAATAATTAAAAAAAAATGCATAAAATGATAAAATTTGATCTATTGTCACATCGTGCCAAAAATGAGAAGTCCATTTCCTAAAATGGAAATGCATGCATGTCAACCAAAATCAGAAGAAGTCCATTTCCTAAAGTGCAAAGAACTTTCAAAGTTTTGGACTTAATTTATAGTGATGTATGTGACTTGCATAACAGACTTACTTTAGGAGGAAATGTCACTTATATAGATGATTTCTCCAGATATTCTTGACAAGTATATATTTTACGTGTTTTTAGTGTATTTTATTATCTAGTTTTGGTGTGTTTTAGTCATGTTTTTAGCTAATTAACTAAGATTCTAGTGAAAATATGCATTTTATGGTTTAAGTGTGAAAATTGCATTACTATGGATTTTTATGGTGAAAACTTCATGTTTTTGTAGGTTTAATGATTCAATCATCAAATGGAGTGAATTGAGAAGATAATTGGATGATTGATGATGGTTTAAAGTGATACAAATAGAATATGAAGTGCAAAAGAGGAAATGTAATCAAGAACAAAAGAAAAGCAAGCACCTTATGATATTTTGGCTATATCTTGAGTTACAATGATCGGATTGAGGTGAATTTTATACTATTTTGAAGCTAAAAGATAGATCTACATTTGGTATGAGACATCGAAGTCCATTTCAGTTGTTTTCCTTGTCAAAAGTTGAAATACGGAAGCGCAAACTCTGTTGTCGAAAACTGAAATGGAGCTCTGACCAGTCTTTGGTATTTTGGTCATATCTCGGCCCACAGAGCTCCAAATAGGATGATTTTTGAGACATTAGAAAGCCAACTCAAAGGGCTACAACCTTTATGTTTTACACAAGAATTGTTTCGGCCTCCATCATTGCAAAATAGCAGTTGAAATGGTGCTGAAGTGAAAACGGGACTACCAATATGCGAGTTGAAGTCGTGTATTCCTGTAGTTGCGTACTCTCACCTGATTTCTGCAACTTGCTCATCAACTTGCCTTACTTTCACACAACTTTTCCAACTCAATTCTAGCTAGCAATTACGGCTGTATCTAAACAAGAAAAGGGCAGAAAGTTGGAGAGACAACTTATAGGAGTCCAAGAGTCAAAAAATGACAATTTTAACAACTCTTCTTGACCTTGAATTCCTCTATAAATAGAGGCCTTTGGAGAACATTTTCACAACTTTGGAAGGCTAGAGCACCAAAATGTAGACTTTCTCTAGAGTTTCCTTAGATCATTAGTTAGGGTAGTATAGAGTAGTTAGTATAGTGTTTCCTTCTTATATTTGTAGCTAAACTTAGATGAAGTTAAGGATGAAAATGGAGAGTTTGGAGCTCAAGTGACATGGGTGACATTTCTCCTATCACTTTATTTCTTGTATTGCATCTTATGTTTAGTTATAATACAAGTATGGATCTTTCTTTTATTTTCTTCACGTTTAGTTAAAGTTTATGCCTAAATTTATGGTTGAACTTACTATATCTTGTTAGTGATGTTTATTTGCTTATGTGATGATATTATTTTGAACAAGTTATTTATCATTTTTGCTTTTCTAATCATGATTAATCGGCCATTCATTGTGATTATCTAAAGGTGTTAAGTTTGCAATGAGAATTGGAATTTAACACTAGTTCAAGGAAGTGATAAACCTAGGGAGTTCACTCACGAGAGTAGAGGAGCACCTATGTGGCTTTAGTAACTTGTTTCATGTAATTTCATAAAAGAAATGAGTTTTTAATTAATTCATAACCACGAGAGTAGGTATGGCTTAATTACAAGTATAGATGATTCGCTATGAGAGTAGGTTTCACATACATTTGGAAATTACGCCATAACTAGTCAAGATAATAGCATTTATTTAACCAGTAACTTCACTTGCAAGAGTAGTAGGGAATTCCATATCTTTAGGAGTTTTCTAGTGTTATTTTCATTAATTTTATGTTTATGGTAGTCTAGATAAAAAAGGAGTTTGAAAATCACTGGTAGTTGTATTCTTCCTTGTGGGATCGACCCTTAATTCCCTATACTCGCTCACAATTCGTATACTTGCGATAAATCACGTGTGAGGTATTTAGAAATTATAAATGTAAAAGTTGATTGTGGATGAGCTAAATGTTATATGTATACCCGCGCAAGTCAAGTTTTTGGTACCGTTGTCGGGGAAGATTTGTCAATATCGGTGCTAAGAACAATTTTATTAGTTTAGACATTTTTACTTTTTTTTCTTGTTTTTGTTGTGTCCAGTGTCTTAATTGTTATGTTTAGTATTTTACTGAGTCTTTATTTGTATGTTTTCGTTTGTGTGTTGAGTCATCTATTCTTCTTGACAAAACTTATTTTTGAGTTATTTTGAAAGCATGTTTAGGGGCTCAAGAAGAGTAGAATATATGGATGGACAATACTTGAGAAATGGAAGATCAGCAATGGATAGTTACTACGTGCAAAGCTCCATGGATAGAGATAACCAAGAAATTACCGAAGTTATGTCATTTGAAAATGGTTTAAAGTGCTTAAAAGCAAAAATTGATGTTATAATGTTACAAGTTCAAATTGACACCATCATGCATGAAATTGAGCAAAGGAGGAATGCCAATGCTTTTAATTCTTATTATGTGATTTGTGACTTGTGTGGAGGTTATAATGCTACTAATACATGTAGACAAGTACAAAATGTGGATTATTTTGATGAATTAGGGCATTGCAATCCTTGTTTTGAGCAATATGGTCCTAATTGGGGCAATTCTCATGCTTATGGTTGGGATAATCAACGTACTAATAGCAATTCTTTATGTTTTTATGATTACCAAACCAAATGTGTCCAATATGAATCAAAACCATCTTGGGAGTTGGCCATAGAAAGAGTAACTAATGATTCTAAACCATCTTGGGAGTTAACCTTAGAAAAACTAACTAATGCAACCTCCGACCGTTTTGATAGGGTTGAGAAAAGGTTAGATGAACTAACTTCTTACTTTGGTAGAATACAAAAGCAATTGAATGCATTGTGTGAAGTTATTTCTTCTAATGATATGTACTATGACTCTAGCATAAATGGTGGGAGTGTTGTATGTGAAAATGGATTGCATTTTGATCAAATTGACGAATCTAATTTTGAGTTTCAATGAGCAAATATCCATTTCACATGATAATACCTTTGGAACTAACATTGAACCTCAAGAGGTGAGCTCTAATGACTCAAGAGGGGTGAAAGATGAGTCATTAAAGCTCACCTCTTGAGATTCAACGTTAGCTCCAAAGATATTATCATATGAAATGGATATTTGCTCATTGAAACTCGAATTAGATTCGTCATTTTGATCCAAATGCAATCCATTTTCACATATAACACTCCCACCATTTATGCTAGAGTCATAGTACATATCATTAGAAGAAATAACTTCACACAATGCATTCAATTGCTCTTGTATTCTACCAAAGTGAGAAGTTAATTCATTTAACCTTTCCTCAACCCTATCAAAACGGTCGGAGGTTGCATTAGCTAGTTTTTCTAAGGCTAACTCCCAAGTTGGTTTAGAATCATTAGTTACCCTTTCTAAGACCAACTCCCAAAATGGTTTTGATTCATATTGGACACATTTGTGTTGGTAATCATAAAAACATAAAGAATTGCTATTAGTGCGTGGATTATCCCAACCATAAGCATGAGAATTGCCCCAATTAGGACCATATTGCTCAAAACAAGGATTGCAATGACCTAATTCATCAAATAATCCATATTTTGTACTTGTCTACATGTATTAGTAGCATGATAACCTCCACACAAGTCACAAATTACATGATAAGAATTAAAAGTATCGGCATTCCTCTATCGCTCAATTTCATGCATAATGGTGTCCATTTGAACTTGTAACATTATAACATCAAGTTTTGCCTTTAAGCACCTTAAACCATCTTCAAATGACATACCTTCGGCAATTTCTTGGTTACCTCTATCCATGGAGCTTTGCACGTAGTAACCATCCATTGCCGATCTTCCATTTCTCAAGTATTGTCCGCCCATATATTCTATTCTTCTTAAGCCCCTAAGCATGCTTTCAAAATAACTCAAAAACAAGTTTAGTCAAGAAGAATAGATGAGTCGACACACAAACGAAAACATACAAATAAAGACTCAATAAAACACTAGACACAACAAAAACAAGTAAAACAAGTAAAAATGTCTAAACTAATAAAATTGTTCTTAGCACCGATATTGACAAATCTTCCCCAGCAACGGTGCCAAAACTTGACATGTGCGGGGTATACATATAACATTTAGCTCATCCACAATCAAGTTTTATATTTATAATTCCTAAATACCCCATTCGCGATTTATCACAAGTATACGAATCTGACCAGTAGATATTTTACATATTTTTTAGTGTGTTTTATTAGTTAGTTTTGGTGTGTTTTATCTAGTTTTATAGTTAATCAACTAGGGTTTTGGTCAAGATATGTATTTTGTGGTTTAATCGGCAAAAATTGTATTTTTATGGATTTTAACGGAAAGAACTTCATGTTTTTGTAGGTTTAAGGATTCAATCTTCAGGTAGAGTGAATTGAGAAGAGAATTGGATGCTTGGTGATGATTTGAGGTGTTTAAAGAAGAAATGAAATGCAAAATAGTCAAATGAAGAATTGCAAGAGAAGACAATTTTGACATGTTTCTGTATTTTGGCTATATCTTGAGTTACATATATTGGATTAAGATGATTCTTGAACCATTTTGAAGCTACAAGATAGATCTACATTTAGTATGAAAACATCAGAGTCCAATTCAGCCGTTTTCCTGGTGAAAAAGGCAAAATATAGAAGCTTATCTGTATGGTCGAGAGTTGAAACATGGAATTGACCAGTCTATGGTATTTCTATCATATCTCAGTCCATCGAGCACAAAATTAGATGTTTCTTGAAGCATTGGAAAGCTAATTCAAAGGGATACAACTTTCATGTTTTGCATAAGAACCAGTTTGGCCTCCATCATAGAGAAAATTGCAGTTGAAGTGAGGTCAAAAGTGAATGCGCGTATAGCTGCCGAATTTCTGCAGTTTGCTCAGCCATTTTTCTCATTTTCACAATACTTTCCAGCTATAGTTGGAAAGAAAACTTAGGCTGCACATGTTTTTCATGCACAAAGGAAGAAAAATAGCTTGTTGTCAAGTCAAAAAAATACGGTAGAATCAAGAGACTGAATATTGTTTTGTTGATTTTGTTAACACCTTAGACTTGCATTCATCTATCTATAGCCATGGACTTGCAAGATTCAAGATAACTTTGGAAGGCTAGAGAAACTCACCAGAAATGTAGTTTTCACTAGTTTTTCTTAATTCATTAGTTAGGGCAGTGTTTCCTTCCTATATTAGTAGCTAAACTTAGATGAAGTTGAGGATGAAAATGGAGAGCATGGAGTTCAAGTGACATAGGTGACATTTCTCCAATCACTTTATTTATTGCATCTTATGTTTAGTTATAATACAAGTATGGATCTTTCTTTTATTTTCTTCATGTTTAGTTAAAGTTTATACCTAAAGTTATGGTTGAACTTGCTATATCTTGTTAGTGCTATTTATTTAGTTATTTGATGATGTTATTTTGAGCAAGTTATTTATCATTTTTACTTTTCTAATCATGATTAACTTGGTACCATTAGTTGTGATTGTCTAAAGGTGTTAAGTCTGCAATGAAAATTGAAATTTAACACTAGTGCAAGGAAGTGATAAACCTAGGGAGTACACTCACGAGAGTAGAGGTGCACCTATGTGGATTTAGTGACTTGTTTCATGTAATTTCATAAAATAAATGAGCTTGTAGTTAATTCATAACTACGAGAGTAGGTATGGTTTAACTACAAGTATAGATGATTCGCTACGAGAGTAGGTTTTATATACATTAGGAAATTACGCCAGAACTAGCCAAGATAATAGTATTCACTTAATCGGTAATCTCATTTGCAAGAGTAGTAAGGAATTCCATATCTCTAGGAGGTTCCTAGCACTAATTTTCATTACTTTTATATGTTTATGGTAGTTTAAATAATAAAGAAGTTCGAAAAATACCGGTAATTGCAATCTTCTCTGTGGGATTGACCCTTAATACCCATACTTGTTCACGATTCGTATACTTGTGATAAATCGCGTGTGGGGTATTTAGAAATTATAAATGTAAAACTTGATTGTGGATAAATTTAATTATATATGTATATCCCGTGCTCGTCAGAATCGTGAGCGAGTATAGAGTATTAAGGGTCGATCCCACAGGGAAGAGTGCAACTACCGGTGATTTTTGAACTCTTTTATTATCTAGAATACTATAAACATAAAATTAATAAAAATAACACTAGAAAGCTTCTAAAGATATGGAATTTCTTACTACTCTTGCAAGTGAAGTTACAAGTTAAGTGAATGCTATTATCTTGACTAGTTATGGCGTAATTTCCAAATGTATGTGAAACCTACACTCGTAGTGAATCAACTATACTTGTAACTAAATCATACATACTCTCGTGGTTATGAAATTAACTACAAGTTCATTTCTTCTATGAAATTACATGAAACAAGTCACTAAAGCCACATGGGTGCTCCTCTACTCTCGTGAGTGAATTCCTTAGATTTATCACTTCCTTGAACTAGTGTTAAATTCCAATTTTCATTGCAAACTTAACACCTTTAGATAATCACTACTAATGGCCGGTTAATCATGATTAGAAAAGCAAAAGTATAAATAACTTGTTTAAAATAATATCATCACATAACCAAATAAACATCACTAACAAGATATAGCAAGTTCAACCATAAATCTAGGCATAAACTTTAACTAAACGTGAAGAAAATGAAAGAAAGATCCATACTTGTATTATAACTAAACATAAGATGCAATACAAGAAATAAAGTGATAGGAGGAATGTCACCCATGTCACTTGAGCTCTCCATCTTCACCCTCAACTTCATCTAAGTTTAGTTACAAATACAAGAAGAAAACACTACACTAACTACTCTATACTACTCTAACTAATAAACTAAGGAAACTCTAGTGAAAGTCTACATTTTGGTGGAGTTTCTCTAGCCTTCCAAAGTTGTGAAAATGTTCTCCAAAGACCTCTATTTATAGAGGAATTCAATGTCAAGAAGAGTTGTTAAAGTTGTCATTTTTTGACTCTTGAACTCCTATAAGTTGTCTCTCCAACTTTCCACCATTTTCTTGGAAAGTTGGAAAAGTTGTGTGAAAGCAATGCAAATTGATGAGCAAGTTGCAGAAATCAGGTGAGAATACGCGACTACAGGAATACGAGACTTCAACTCGCGTATTGGTAGTCGCGTTTTCATTTCAGCACCACTTCAACTGAAATTTTCACAATGATGGAGCCGAACTAACTCTTGTACAAAACATAAAAGTTGTAGCCCTTTGACTTAGCTTTCCAATGCCACAAGAATCATCCCATTTGGAGTTCTGTGGACTGAGATATGACCAAAATACCAAAGACTGGTCAGAGCCCTATTTCAGCTTTCGACAACAGAGTTTGCGCTTCTATATTTTGACTTTTTGACAAGAAAAACAACTGAACTGGACTTCAATGTCTTCATATTAAATGTAGATCTATCTCTTAGCTTCGAAATGGTATAAAATTAACCTCAATTTGATCATTTTAGCTCAAGATATAGCCAAAATACCATAAGGTGCCAAATCTGTGAAACTTGTTTTCTTTTGTTCTTGATTGCATTTCCTCTCTTGCACTTCATATTCTCTTTTTATCACTTTAAACCATCATCAATCATCCAATTATCTTCTTAATTCACTCTATTTGATGATTGAATCATTAAACCTACAAAAACATGAAGTTTTCACCATAAAAATCCATAGAAATGCAATTTTCACACTTAAACCTAAAATGCATATTTTCACTAAAATCTTAGTTAATTAGCTAAAAACATGACTAAAACACACCAAAATTAAATAATAAAGCACACTAAAAACACTTAAAATATATACTTGTCAATTCTCATGTTATTTGTTGTATTCAAAAGATGAAGTCATGCATAAATTCAAAACATATAAGAGTGACATTGAACTTCATCATAAGACATTTGTGAAATGCTTAAGATCCGATAGAGGTGAAGAATGTTATAATCTTAACTACTTTAAGTCAACTAGAATTAAATATGAGGTTACTGCTCATTGTACAACATATAAAATAGTGTAATTGAAAGGAAAACTCGTGAATTAATAGAAATAGTTAATGTACTTTTGTTAAATTTTGACCTCAGTAAAGGCTTTTAAGGTGAAACATTATTAACTACTTGTGATATTTTAAATAGAGCTCCAAATAAAACAAATTCTATAACCTTTTTATGAACTTTGGAGTAAAAGAAAGTCTAGGCTCAAGTATTTGAGAGTTTAGAGTTGTATGGCTATTGTGCAACTCCTGGAACCTAAGAAAAAAAAAATAAGGAGAAAGAGATGTTGAATGCATATTTTTAGGATATGCACACATTAATAAAGCTTATAAGTTCGTGATAATTTAATATAATGATTCAATTTCAATTAACATGATAATTGAATCTAGGGGTTCTATTTTTGAAGAAAATAGATATACCTCCATTTCTAAACTAAAAGATAATATTCCAAAGTCAAGTGAATTGAGAAAAACTGATGGAAATGAATCCATTGAATTAAGAAGGAGCAAACGAGCTAAAAGTTCAAAAGACTTTGGCTCAAACTTCTATATGCATCTAGTTGAAGGAACTAGAGATATATAAAATAATCAAATCCCTTATTATTGTTTCAACACTGAGACTGATTCTAAAATTTTGAAGAAGTAATGGAATCACAAGATGCACCTCTTTGGAAGAAAGCAATAAATGATGACATGAATTCAATTATAGGTAACAAAACTTGAAAATTGGTAGACTTACCACCTAATTCTAAACCAATAGGTTTTAAGTGGATTTTCTAGAAGAACATGAAAGTTGATGGAATTATTGATAAGTTCAAGATCAGATTAGTTGCCAAAGGATTCACACAAAAGCATGGTATGAATTACTTTGACACATATTCTCTAGTGATAAGAATTGCTATAATTAGGATACTACTTACATGAGCTTCAATCCAAAATCTAATTATTCACCAAATGAATGTTAAAACAGCATTCTTGAATGGTGATTTGGATGAAAAAGTGTACACGTAACAACCCGAAGGATTTGTAGTACTTTGACAAGAGCACAAGGTGTGCAAACTTGTCAAGTCTTTACTTTGATTAAAACAAGCACCTAAGCAATGCATGATATATGCAATAACTTGTATTTAACTGGATATTGCATATGTTGTTAGCATATTGACGTGCGCGGGGTATACATATACAATTAGCTCATCCACAATCAAGTTTTACATTTATAAATCCTAAATACCCCACACGCGATTTATCACAAGTATACGAATCGTGAGCGAGTATAGGGTATTAACGGTCGATCCCACAGGGAAGATTGCAACTACCGATGTTTTTTCGAACTCCTTTATTATCTAGACTACCATAAACATGAAATTAATGAAAATAACACTAGAAAGCTCCTAGAGATATGGAATTTCTTACTACTCTTGCAAATGAGATTACCGGTTAAGTGAATACTATGATCTTGGCTAGTTGTGGCCTAATTTCTTAGTGTATGTGAAACCTACTCTCGTAGTGAATCAACTATACTTGTAATTAAGTCATACCTACTCTCGTGGTTATGAATTAACTACAAGCTCATTTCTTCAATGAAATTACATGAAACAAGTCACTAAAGCCACATAGGTGCACCTCTACTCTCGTAAGTGTACTCCCTAGGTTTATCACTTTCTTGAACTAGTGTTAAATTCCAATTCTCATTGCAAACTTAACACCTTTAGATAATCACAGTTAATGGCCAGTTAATCATGATTAGAAAAGCAAAAGTGACAAATAACTTGTTCGAAATAATGTCATCAAATAACCAAATAAACATCACTTAACAAGATATAGCAAATTCATCCATAACTCTAGGCATAAACTTTAACTAAACATGTTAAAAACACAAATCCAAACTTGTATTATAACTAAACATGAAATCTAATACAAGAGAGAAAGTAGTAGAAGAGATATCACCCTTGTCACATGAGATAAACCTCTCCATCTTTGCTCCTCAATCTTCATCCAAATCTAGTTACAAATACAAGAAGGATAAACTACTCTACCTATACTATACTAATGAACTAAAAAAACTAGTGAAGACTACATTTTTGGTGAATTTCTCTAGCCTTCCAAAATTGTGTAAATGTTCTCAAAAGGCCTCTATTTATAGAGAATTCAAGCTCAAGATGAGTTGTTTCTAGTTGGCAAAATTGACTCTTGAAACTCTCTTGAGTTATTTCTCCAACTTTCCAGCCTTTTCTTGGTCAGATACAGTCGGAATTGCTAGCTGGAATTGAGTTGGAAAAGTTGTGTCAAAGCAAGGCAAGTTGATGAGCAAGTTGCAGAAAACAGGTGAGAATACGCGACTAGAGAAAACGCGACTTCAAGCCACATTTTCATCAAGTCGCGTTTTAACTTCTGTATTACTTCAACTGCTATTTTGGTGATGATGAAGGCCAAACCAACTCTTGTGCAAAACATCAAAGTTGTAACCCTTTGAGTTAGATTTCCAATGCCTCAAGAATAATCTAATTTGGAGCTCTGTGGATCAAGATATGATCAAAATACCAAAAAATGGTCAGAGCTCCGTTTCAGCTTATGACCACAGACTTTGCGCTTTTGTATTCTGACTTTTGGACAAGGAAAACGACTAATCTGGACTTTGATGTCTTCATACCAAATGTAGATTTATCTATTAGCTTCACAATGGTTCAAGAATAACCTCAATCCAATCATTGTAGCTCAAGATATAGCCAATATACCACAAGGTGTCAAATCTGTGAAACTTGCTTTCTTTGTTCTTGATTGCATTTCCTCTCTTGCACTTCATATTCTCTTTTTATCACTTCAAACTCATCATCACTCATCCAAAAATGTTCTCAATTCACTCTATTTGATGATTGAATCATTAAACCTACAAAAACATGAAGTTTTCACCATAAAAATCTATAGAACTAATTAAAACACACCAAAACTAACTAATAAAACATACTTAAAACACGTAAAATATCTATTTGTCACATATTGAGTAGATATACAAGCAATCCTAATAAGTTATATTGGCAAGATATAATCAGAATTTTGAAATACTTGAAAGCCATAAAGAAATATGGTATATATTATATCGGCTATCTTTCAGTTCTAGAGAGATTTTTAGATACTAGTTGGATCACTAACAAAGATAATCACTTGTCTACGTGTGGTTGGATCTTTTATGTTAGGTGGTGATGCAATTTCATGAGGATCAAAGAAACAAACATATATTACTGATTCAATAATGGCAGCTGATTTTGTAACACTTGCTTCAGATTGCAGAGAAGCAGACTTGTTTCATAATCTATTCTATGATATACCCATGTGGTCTAAACCATCATTACCTATCTCTATACATAGTGATAGTGCAGCTACACTTACTAAAACATATAGTGAAGTGTATAATGATAAATCAAAGTATATTGGTTTGAGACATAGTTATGTGAATTGACTTTGTAAAATCTAATGAAAAATTGAGTGATTCTTTTGACAAAAAGATTATCAAGAGACTTGGTGTTTAACACATCAAAAGAGGATAGGTTTAAAGTCCAAATTCAATATTTATTAATGATGGAATCTCTATTCAACACTAGATACAATGTCTAACATTGAATTCAATTAGTGAAAGTACATGATTCTAATGGTTGGAGCAATATACAATTTACTCTTCCCCAAATTGAAATAGTGCATTTTGTTCTCGCCTTTTCATAGCTAAGTTGAGTGGTTGAACTCTCAGCAAATCTTGAAAGTACTATCCATGGCGGGGGTATGAAGATCTCACCTACATGAACATGAGTTTGGTAAACTACAAAGCTAAAGAGTTTGCTTTGAAATATTCATGAAAGGATAGTGATACAAGGCCGTAAAATATATCATTAAAGAACATATACCTATGGTATTAATCTATGTATAATGTATTTATATGGTTTGTCTAATATAAAAGCAGTTCAAACCTTGTCAACCATCTTATATTGACTTATTACAAAGAACGATCACTAAAATAGTGGTTCAATCAAAAGATATTATTATTTATGCATATGATTGTGAGATTATCTGGTGATCTTTAGAAAAAACCATTTTCTAAATTTTAAAATGGTGGGGGATTAATGAAGATTTTCAAAATTGAGAATCAGGCAATGGATTATTGAGAATCCGTCCACAGATCCAAAATTCAGGACCAGACTATATGGAATGCGAACAGATTCAAATATCGGATTCTCTCTAAAGAGTTGTGGAAATTTTGTCGAAACCGGTCAAAGTAGATCCATGGACAATTCCATTAGGATTCGCGGACAAATCCTTTGTAACTGACATTTGTCGAGCCTACGTAATAATAATTACCTACTCAAATAAAATATAAATTTTTATATATAGCGGTGAGTAGGGTCGAATTCACAGGGATTGGGGATAATTTGTTTCTTCTAGAGCTCAGAATATGGGGGAATTTTTATAAAAATGAAAATAATTAAATAACTCCCATAAAAGGACTAAGTAATAATTCACTACAATTGAATCAATAATAAATAAATTCTAGCCAAGAAATAACTTTGGAAATTGTTCACTCAATTGATCATGGATGCAATAATAATTTCATTCACTCACTGACAAACAAGTTATAAATGCCAAATACGTGATGACAATCAATTTCTCCTTACTGTATCAGTGATCAAGGTACGGCCGTTAATCACTTCCGTAATCAATAAATAATCTTAGGTACGACCTTAGAGTTCAATTTTTTAATTGCCTTAAGAATTAGAGAAGTCCTGTTCTAACCAAATAACACGTTACAAGAGTTATTTTATCTTAGCTCATATGTTCCCCTGATACAAACCCAATCATGCCAGTCACCACTAATTTAAAGTAATTAAAAAATTACGGATTTAACTATTCTAACTGGTTTTAGGTTATTAGATTAATTAAATATCGGGCACCCTTAATATTCAAATAAAATAATAACCATAAGAAATTAAAGCAAAGAACATATGAATACCAATAAAATAAAGGAAATAAATATAATCAATTCGATCTTACAATTTTAAATTAACCAAATCCTCCGTTGTTCCTTAACTAGAATGAAGTGTTTAGTTCATCTTCAAAGAAAAAACCACGTGCAAAATCATATGATTTATTGCCGAGACCATTCTTCTGAGAATGTGATGAAAATCCAATTGCAAAGAAAAGAACGTTTGTTTGTCTTTTGCGGAGAAGAGGAAAAACTCCCTTTTGAATAGTCTATATCTGGCCCGAAGAAAGAAAAGATAAAGAGAAAAGCCGTCCTCACTTTTTATTTCCTACTACTAGTCAACTACTACTACTAATTCAAGTTAAACTATTCCAACAAATCCTATCTTAACCGAAAAGGAAAAGTCTTCGTAGATAAAATATGCTAGCATTCTAGTAGGAACAAAATGCTATCCATTTGGTGAAATATCTGACTCTTGTGACTTCAACTCCCGAACTCTTCGGACATGCAGAATTTAGGTTTTGACGTGCTCACGTTGAACAATAATATAGTGAAGAAATCACGTCTTTTAATTTCTTTTTACTCCAAATCTCTGCAATTAGCACAAATTACCAAAAATAAGTAGAATCCATCAATTAACGCAATATTTAGTAAAATAAGAGGGAAAACAATCATAAAATTAACGACAAAAATGCAACCTATCCATAGTTATTAAACCCGGCCCGACCCGACGGTTCAACCGGTCAACCTGGTGAACCGGCCATAAAACCGGGCCGAGTTCTTAATAAGATCGTTTCTGCATTGAACCCGTTGACTTTTCAACGGACCGACGGTTGAATCGGCCGGTTTTATAAGAAACCCGGTCTACGAAAATTTTGTAAACATTGCTAGAATGGAGTTTCGGCCGCCTATGAAAAATTTTATAAACTTTGCTAGAATGGAGATTTGAACGCATGACCTCATGCAAAGAAGTAGACTACCATTACCGCTAGACCAACCAACCATTTGTTATTTGTTTTGTTCTTATACTATATATTAGAGTCTTATTCTTATTTTATTTCTCCAAAACAAAATTTATTTGGAATCTTTTAATAATATTTTATTATTCCCTGAACTCTATAAATTATGAAATTGACTTAAAAATAACTTATTATACAAATCATTTTAAAGGCAAATATTATTCTTAATAAACTTTTGCACTTAAAATTCATAAATAAACTAGATATTTACACTTAGATAAAATTTTATACTGGAAATTTGGTAGATTACTAATTAAATTTAGGTTGTTAATTCTTATAAAAATTAATGAATCTATAATAAATTAAACTAACTGAATATTTATTATGGCATAAAAAATTATAAAACATAATATTTAAATATATGTAGTGACTCACTCACTGGTTGGACCACTCATCCACCGGTTGAACCTGTAATCCGTTGACCCATCTCTTTCACCGGGTTCCTCTCCGGGGCGGGTTTAAAAACTATGAACCTATCAGTAATGGTCAAAAAGATTCAATTTTTTATTTTGGCACCTTTTCGTATTTTGGGTTAATTAACTTCTAAATAGTGTCTAAATTACTGAAGAATATCTAAACACTTGCATTAGTGCTGGGAAACAGTTTGATCAACACAATTCAAAGAAAAGTTACAAATTAGCTGGACAAAAGTCGTAACACTTGATTACTTTACAATCTTTCGTCTATAAAAGGTCAAGTAGAAAGTGGTTTGTTACAAAAAATCACTTTCCTACTATCTAGAATTCCCTGTAAAAACATACCTTAGTTTAAGTTTGTCTTTGTCTCACTTAGCACAAAATTAGAAGCCAAACAATTTTCAAATTATCCTAAAGGTTATTTATCCAAGTTCCTTTGCACACAACATCTTTCGTCTATAAAAGGTCAAGTAGAAAGTGGTTTGTTACAAAAAATCACTTTCCTACTATCTAGAATTCCCTGTAAAAACATACCTTAGTTTAAGTTTGTCTTTGTCTCACTTAGCACAAAATTAGAAGCCAAACAATTTTCAAATTATCCTAAAGGTTATTTATCCAAGCTCCTTTGCACACAAATTTTGGACAAACAAAGTCTAATGGAAATGATTTAGAATCATGATTTGAAACCATTTTTGTATCACAAACTTTGTTTTTGTTCAGCCATTATTATTTGTAATATCCCAACAAACATGCGCCTTATGCAAATTTTTGTGTTTAGGAAACAGAAGAGATAACTTCGGTGTTTAGCCTACTCTTCTAAGAGGTTTTTGTAGCGGGTTATTTGATGCCAATTAATTTACATTTCTCAAATTTTAATAATTCAGTCCTCTACTCTACAACATTGAAATGAAGTCTTATCACTAAAACTCTCCATGGTCATTATTTTTTAACATGGTCACCTTTAGAGGAGGGGCCAGCAACAGTTGCAGGAAGCAACCGTTCTTGAAGGTTTTTGGCCAAAATTTGATCCCAAAAAAAAATGTAAGGTTCAAATTGAATCTTGTACATCGTTTTTACATCATGTGTGGGGTTTACAAAATTTTATTTTATAATTACACGTTGTTAAAAAATGAATTACACCATGTACATACAAAATTATATCTTGTGCATTTTACACAAAATCGGCCCGAACGGTTGTCCCTTCAGATCTGGGGCCTCACCATTTTTGTCACGTTCAGTTTGTGCTCTAACCGTTTTCTTTCAAGCTTGGACAAGCCAAGTGACATTTGGCATGTCACCAGCACTTTTTTTTGCTTCGTTCTTGACTTGTATACGCGAGATTACTTGACCTAAAAGGACAGATTAACTAACTAATAAAATATCCACTTTATTCTCATACATATAATGTTGTAGCATTATCAAATTAATCTTGGGATAATTTCAAAACCTTACTTCTTATTATTCTACTTGTCATTTCTTAATTTCAAAGAACAACTCCATCCATTTTCTGATTTTCATGCTTCCCTCCCTCTTTCATACTCTTCTCTCTTTTTTCCTATAACCGTTTGACCCTCTCACCAAATGTCGCACTCCATTGTTACCAACCACACCACTATCAATTTTTTGCTATCTCTAAATTTTGTCTTCGTGTCTCTTTCTTAGTATAAAAATTTTAGGCCCTTTCCTTTTTTTTTTCAATATTTTTACTCTTTACAAATATTAGCCAATTGAAGTTACCAAATTAACAAGATGTAGATTGTGGATTTTATTGTCAAACTAGGAGACGATAAAGAAGGTGATAGTGACATAAGGAAAAAATGAAATTGAGAGTTGGAAGATAAAGAAATGACTATTATGGTTGTTGAGCCAAAAAGTCCAGCAATTAAAAATTTCATTGGTCCTCTCTTTTATTTCCACCTATTAATTATGGTTTACTATGAAGGTAGAATTTTGTCTCTATTTCTAAGAGTACTAGAGCAATGATGAATTATGTTTTTGGGGATATGGGGGCATTTCTTGGTTTAGCATTGGTAGTGGTGGCAACAAGCCGCATTAGGCAAGATTAGTGAGTAATGGATTTTGAGGTGAGTTGGAGTCGGTGGACTCTATTTACTTTAGTGAGTTAAAAACTTGTTTTGTTTTGTCTTGTTCTCTAGAAGAAGAGTATTTTAGGATATTTGTGAAAAAATACAGACTATTGGGCCTATATTGTTACATAAGCCTTAAAAGCAAGGGAAATAGATATAATTTTTGAAACTTAAGAGCAGCTCCCTAGAAACCTCAAGGGAGGTTTCTGAAATTATCCCATTAATCTTTGCAATGCCCTGTGCATACATAGTACAACAGTCATGCTAGTAGAAATTTAGAACAAATCCATGGATCCTTTCGAGTTGTCTCAAGAAAACTATGCCTCAAGTAAGTCAATGACTTTATTGTCAAGCAGCAACGCCTTAATGAGAACATCCGGAGAAATGGGAGGATTTGATCCAAAGACTGCATTTGCAATAGTATTGACTCGTGGATTTTGGCTGCTGAAACCAGCAAATGCAACATCATTCATCTTCCCAACATTAAATTGGAAGTGAATCAGACCTTTTTTTATATATAAAACATTAAGTCAATATTATTAATCATCTAGTTGGAAATTGTTCAGCACGATTTGCTTAATAAAGTAATATGCACTAATGGCAGAAAATATATTGAAGATATCACAAATATATTTGATCTGAAAAATCATAAGATTAAACAGAGTTACAGAATATAAAAAATTATACTGTGAATCACAAATCATCAAATCTGACCAATTGAACGAACTGTTCCATAGATAACTGTGCATATCTATTCCCTCACATCTGCGATCCAACTGGTTCAAATTCAAAGCTGATGTTGAGATTTGACAAGAAAATCCAAGAAATTTTAGATCTAGGTTTTCCAGCTACCCTTCCTGCAGTATTCTTCCCGCTGCTTTTGTAGCTATCCATCTTGTTATTAACCTTGGGCAGAGGCAACACAAGTTCGTCGCCAAAGTAGTCGGCGCAGATAACTTCCAATTCCATGGATGGATGAAACACCGACATTGTAAAACACTTGAGAGACTTTGGTTCAATGGATTGGTCTTCTTCTTCTCCTTCCGCTGCTACTGCTGTGATGAAAAGAAGTACTATGTGAAGAAAACTGGGGAAAGAGTACCTTTATATATACACAGAGAGGAGCTACCAAATCCTATGCATATTTGGAGAATGAAATCGGCTTCATGTTTTCTTTTCTTTTGGGGAATGCCAGCGAATTTAGCAAGCGTTGGTTTCTGATGTTTCCTAATCTCGCAAAGGCACATCGTTGTTGTTGTGCATGTATAGATCCAATTCTATGGGAACTTGGGACTGGACTTTATTTTTTTCCACCTTGAATTCGGAATGTGGATTTTCCACGCCAAGAAGCCGACAATGGATATATTTGACTTGAGAGCATTTTCTTTTGGAAATACACAATTTTTTACCTAGAGAAGTATCCGAGTGCATGCATGGACCAAAGATAACGCGCATTAGGAAAGTGATTTACGATACCAATTTATTAAGGGAATGCTTGAGTAGAATTTTTTTTGCCAGTCATCAACTGGGAAGTTCTACATGCTCCTTATTTTAAGTTTTGTATTTTTCAATATTGAATTCTTGTTTACTCTTACTATTGTTATGAACTAATCTATATCTAGGGTTAGGATTTTGTGAAGGAATTTTGATTATTTAGCCAACTTAAATTTTTTTTTTCCGGCAAACCCCGTACACGGGGATGAGATGCCAACCTAACTTTATTATAAGAAATCAAAAGTACATAGTGAGAGGCCACATCTTACCTCCAGTCTATGAAACCGATTATTTGTCAACTTAAATTCTATACCTTTACCTTGGTTTATCTATTTTGATTTAATTACATGTTTGTGTCCGGCCATCATAGATTTGCTCTTAAAATTTGTATTAAATTGAAAAGGGATATATAACCGTGCACTAGATAAATAGATATATTTAACCTAATCATGAAAATAGGTCAAGGTTTGTATGATATAATTAAATTATATAAGATTTTAAAGGGTTTAATTAAATATATATGATCTTGAAAAATACGTGAGATTGAATTAGGCACAATTTATATATATCGACAGATAATTTAATATACTTTTGGGTGATACACTCTTGGTATGTCCATAAATTAACTGGATTGTAATTCTAACTCTGGATAAAAAATCTGAACCCCGAGTTTTGCCAATTGTTTTCTTACCACTACGCTGTTTGGTTTGATTATCTATTTAATTTCTTAATTAGTAGTTAAAAACCTTTTTCAATTTAAATTTATTATTTTTCATAGTAATTAAAGTAGAAAAATTAACTCCTCCCTCTAGATTCAACTCTTGGAATATTCCAAATCATTTTATTACTGACTGGGTTTTTTTTTTTATATAAGTACAAGTTTAATTCCAAATTATACCCGTTTTGACTACAAGTATACAGGTCAAATTAATAGTTTAGAGCAAATATCAGGTTGATCCCATGAGGAAGATTGGACAATTACCGGCACTACTAAAACTTCTCTATTATTTAGACGATCAATGAATTAAAAGAACTAAAACTATGCTAAACTTATGTAAGATGGTAACAAATGAAAGCTCCTTAGGTTATGGTATTCATAACTACTCATGCAAGTACTACTTTTGAATCATTGAGTACTACTATCTAGGCTAGTTATGGCGTAATTTCCTTATGTATGTGAAACCTACTTTCGTAGTGAATCAACTATACTTATAACTAATCCATACCTACTCTCGTGGTTATGAAATTAGTTACAAGTTTATTTCTTCTATGAAATTACATGAAATGAATCACTAAAACCACATAGGTGCACCTCTACTTTCGTGAGTGTACTCCCTAGGTTTAATACTTCTTGAACTAGTGTTAAATCTCAATTTTCATTGAAGAAACAACACATTTAGATAATCACAATTAATGGTACCAAATTAATCATGATTTAAAGAGTTAAAGTGCTAAATAACTTGCTCAAAATAATAGCATCAAATAGCCAAATAATAAACACTAACAATCATAGAAAGTTCAACCAAACCCAAGGCATAAACTTTAGAAACACATAATAAACATAAAATCCAAAACTTGTATATTAACTAAACTTAGAATCAAGTACTAAAGATAAAGAGTTGGAAAGGAATGTAACCCTTGTCACATGAGTTCATCTCCTTGCCTTCTTCATCCTCCAACCTCTTCTTCATCTAGCTAATAAACAAGGAAGGATGAACTACTAGTTAAATTATCCTATACTATACTAACCTAACACTAAGAAAATGTAAGAACTACATTTTTTGTAGCATTCTTGCACTCTCCAAGCTCTCATGAATCTTGCAAGTCCATGGCTATTTATAAATGATTTAGTCAAGAAATGAGGCTTCAAACATCACTTTTACAGCTGCAAAGTTGTTGTCATACGTCCATAAATAGCTATGAATTATGGAGGAGGAAACAAGTTGTGCAAGTGGAGAGTAGCCATTTCTGACCGGAATCCGGCCATAATCTGGCCGGATTAGTCCCCTGCCATTCTTAGCAATTTTTGTTCAGTATTCAAGGCATTCCAATTTTGCATCAACTTCAACTGAACTTTTCTCGATGATAGAAACTAAATTAACTCTTGACCAAAACATGAAACTTGTAACCCTTTGAGTTAGCTTTCCAATGCATCAAGAATCATCTCATTTGGATTTATGTAGGTTGAGAAATGACTGAAATACCCTTGACTGCTCAATGCCTCTTTTCAGCTTCGACCAATAGAAATTGGCTACTGTAATTTGGTTTTTTGATCTGGAAAACCTTCAAACTGAATTTCGATGTCTTCATAAGATTTGTAGATCTATCTCTTATCTTCAATGATTCAAGAATCATCACAATCCGATCATTGTAGCTCAAGTTATAGCTAAAATACGAAGATGTGTTAAAGCTGTCAACTTGCTTTTCATTCAAATGAAGTATATTTCCAACTCCTATACAAATTATGGACAAAATGCAAATAAAAAGTGACAAAAACCTTATTTAATCACTTAAGAGAATTTTACATCAATTATAGCCAAAATGATCCTTTTTCTTCCTACAATATTGCCAAAGTGACTAAAAATAATATAAAATATCATTCAAATATAGCATAAATTAGTCACTTGTCAACTCCCCCATACTTAAATAATTGCTTGTCCTCAAGCAATCCACACATAATCAACTATAATGATTCAAGAGGTGAAACAATATATGCACTTTTTCAAATTTAATTCCTCATGACTTGGCAAACACTTATTATACAATTGTTCAAATTACACTAAATACTTATAATATCAAGTAAAGGAAAGATAATTATGCCCTAAATTCAACAAGTTAAACTTATCTCTCATCCTAACCTAATTTCACAAGTAAGCAAATCACATAGTCAATTTATAGCTTTCCTCCTCCCAAAATCATCTTTTTCTCCAATTTTTAAATTAAGAGGGATTTATTCTTTCTTGATTTTTTTACTTAAATAGTGAAAATGCCTTTTGACGCGAAAATCGACACTTTTAGGTGAAGATCCCTGGTTACTCAATATTTCATGTATTCAAGTTGCTATGCATACTCTTAATTCAAGTACCTTTTTACGCGAATGTCGACATTTGTAGATGCCAACCCCCGGTTACTTGGTACAATAATCATTGGAGTAGAACAAAAAACTGGAGCTAGCCCACGGAGGTGCAGTTTTCACCTACGTGTGGAGCTAGCTGGAGTTTTTTGATTTGTTTTTTTTTGGCTGTTGGTTTAATTTTTTTCACTTGTTATTGTTTCAAATTATAAGCTAGCGGTTGGATTTGAATCGTGCCATAGAATTTGTGGTGTTTGCGTGCTAACTATTACTTTTTATTCGTTGAACTTTTAGAAGTCGAATTGACTTTAATTCACTTTACCCGAACTCGAATTCAATCAGGTCTAGCCTAATCGAATTCAATTAAACTTAATTGAGCTCACCTAATAAAAATTTATATTTTACATATAATTTTAAAAAAATATATAATCAACATTTCACAATAATAAATAAAAATATAAAATAAATAAATAAATAATATATATATATATGGAGGAGGGATGAATTAAATAGTACCAAAGGAAGGAATGTAAGCGATAAGTTTTGAATTCAACACCTTCGACTTATATACTAATATATATATATTGAAAGCTCATGAGTTTTTCGGCCCGACCTACTTGAGCTGATGATTTATTGTCACCCACCCCCAATGATGATGTTATTTGTATTGAACTTTGCCCTTTTTGGTGTGAATTGGACTTGGTGCTTATTTGTTTCGTCATATATCCATCAACCCCTGAAGGGAAAAAATGACAGAAGACAAACTTAACGATATGTTATTTTTCTTGGACTTTGCCCTTGTCGAGGTAGGTTGGACTTTGTGTTATTTGGTTTGTCGTGAATCCATCAACCCATAAAGGAAAGAAAAAAGACAAAGTTGAATATTCATTCTTAGACTCGAGAAGTACTTAAAAGTCATTTCACTTTTGCGCTCATTAGTTGCTTTCACTTAGACTTGAGAAGTACTTAAAAGTCATTTCACTTTTGCGCTCATTAGTTGCTTTCACTTAGACTTGAGAAGTACTTAAAAGTCATTTCACTTTTGCGCTCATTAGTTGCTTTCACTAAAGTTGAATGCAATGGCCGGGCTTGAACTTGCAACTTCTGCCTTAATAAGGCGATGTTATGACCAACTGAGCAAGATTCCCCACGTCAATTGATGAGACAAATCCTATCTTATAAATTATTTTTTATATGTCAATTCAACTAAAATTTTCCCCTTTTCCTCTGTGTTCTTCAATTACCGTTACAAAAATAACAATTAAATTTCTTAATAATGATGACTAGCCAATATTTGTCTTATTTTGCCACTTTGATAATTGCCCAAGAATTCGGCAATTGGCCAAGCGGTACATGAGTTGGTTTTCGAACGTCGTGAGACAAGCATTAGGCATTCTAGCCTAGCCTTGCTGCACGGTTGCTTGTTATGTTTATCGCTGGGAATTTGACACAGGACGAAGGATGTGGGCAGACACTAGGCGGCCTTATCTTTTTCTACACTCTTGGCGGTTCCTTCTTTGAAGAAGCACAAGCAATATATATTCCTGTTTATATACACTTGCCTTAGAAGTATCAAAAATATTTTGACATGTTAGACCCTAACTAAATGTTTACTGAGAAACAGAAGAGATAACTATAGTGTTAGCTAACTTTTTTTAGTGGATTTTGTAGCGAGTTAACTGATGCTGATTAATTTACGTTTGCCAAATTTTAATAATTCAGTCCTCCACCCGAACAATGTCGAAATCAGTAAAACTCACCAAGGTCATTATTTTCTAACGCTGTCACTTCATTTTTTCTTCCGTTTCAACAAAAATAACTTGAACTAAAAAGGAGAACTTATTTAATAATATATCACTTTATGCTCACACATATAATACAGTTTTATGATATTATCATATCAATCTTTGCAATGCCCTGTGCATACATGGCACAAAGGTCATGCTAGTAGAATTTAGGACAAATCGATGGATCCTTTCGAGTTGTCTCAAGAAAACTGTGCCTCAAGAGCGTCAATGACTTTCTTGTCAACTTGGAATGCCTTAGTAAGCACACCTAGAGAAATGGGGGGCTCTGTTCAAAGACTACATTTGCAATAGTATTGACCCCTGGATTTTGGCAGCTAAAACCGGAAAATGCAAGACCCTTTGTCTTCCCAAGATTTTGTATGAAGTGAACCAGACCTTGTGGGAACACGAAAACATCTCCTGGATTCAAGACTTTGGTAAAAAGGCGATTTTTCATGTTATTTGGTGGATTTGAATTGACAAAACTAGCAGCCAGAGTGCCCTCTACCGCAAATATGACCTCGGTTGCACGCGGATGAGTATGGGGTGTGTTTACACCATAAGGAGCGAAGTCGATACGAGCTAGGGAAATTCCAAAAGTGTTGAGCCCTGGTAGATTGTCGACAAGCACACGAGTGACATTAGAACCAACTGGATTGTTTGTATTTCCAGGTATGTTGAATCCCTGGAAGAAGAAATCGTTGGCATTCACAACCTTTGGATCCTTACAAATCTTTCCGTTCACAAACACTGCATTCAAAAAACCAGCTGTTAATAATGTGATGATGCGGAAAAAACAAACCCACATTGCTTTTTGCATGTCTTACTAGGTATCATGCACAATGTAGTGAAAAATTAAATAAACAAAGAGATAACTTATATGTCAAGGCAAACATGACAGGACACAAAAATAGTACTTAGAATAAAGAAACATGCTTCGCTACATTTTCTACTAGTTAGAAGGAATTACCCGCAGCATTGGGATCATTGATTGCAACACAAAAATCCTGCAGAGGGCTAGGATCGGAAGCGATAGCAAGGGATGAAAGTAGTGCCATAGCCGCTATGGTTATCAGGAACGGAGCTCCCATGGTAATTGTGGACGAGATCTAGTATTTCTTGTGCTAACTCTTCGGTTGATGGTTCGAGGAATTTGGGCAAAGATTTGAAACTATATATAGGCATATTTCATTGGACAATTCACCAAGTTTATCTCTTTCACATGAAGAAAATTACACCTGACTGACAATTAGGTCTACTGGTTAGGTTGGTGGCTTTTTAATACTTAAATATTAAGTCGGTAAGATGAATCTTTTCTCAAAAACTTGGTACATGCATTTATCTAGCTGAGACTCTTAGTTGAACTTTCTGGTAAGTGACTAATTTGAGGTATATTTGAATGACATTTTATGTTATTTTCAGTCACTTTTGCAATGTTATAGGAAGAAAATGAATTATTTTGGCTATAATTAGTTTAAAATTCTCTTAAGTATTTAAATCAGGTTTATGTCCATTTTTACTTGCATTTTGTCCATAATTTTGATAGGAGTTGGAAATAGACTTCATTTGGATGAAAAAAGAAAGTTGATAGTTTTGACACATTTTCGTATTTTGGCTATAACTTAAGCTACAATGATCGGATTGAGATGATCTTGAACTATTTTTAAGATAAGAGATATATATACAATTCTTGTGAAGACGTCAAAATCCAGTTTAAAGGTTTTCTAGGCCAAAAAGCCAAATTACAGCAGCCAATTTCTATGGTCGAAGCTGAAACTAGCTAGGCATTGAGCAGTCAAGGGTTTTTCAGTCCTTTTGTGGCCTACACAAATCCAAATGAGGTGATTCTTGATATATTGGAAAGCTAACTCAAAGAGTTACAAGTCTTATGTTTTGGTCAAGAGTTAATTCAGGTCCAATCATTAAGAAATGTTCAGTTGAAGTTGATACAAAATTGGAATGACCTTGAAGACTGAACAGAAATTCAGAAGCAAAGCAGGGGAGCAATCCGGCCGTATTCTGGTCAGAAATAGCTACTCTCCACTTGCACAACTTGTTTCCTCCTCCAATAATTCACAGCTATTGATGGACGTGTGACAACCACTTTGCAGCGGTAAAAGTGATGTTTGAAACTTCATTTCTTGACTAAATTCATCTATAAATAGCCATGGAGTTGCAAGGATCAAGTGAGTTTGGAAAGTGCAAGAAATACCATTAAAATGTAGTTTTTACATTTTGTTAGTGTTAGGTTAGTATAGTATAAGATAGTTTAACTAGTTAGTTCATCCTTCTTATTTATTAGTTAGGCAAAGATGAAGATGGAGATGAAGATGGAGGAGATAAACTCATGTGACAAGGGTTACATTTCTTTTCAAACTCTTTATCTTTTGTACTTGATTCTATTGTTTAGTTAATATACAAGTTTGGATTCTATGTTTATTATGTGTTTTTAAAGTTTATGCCTTGAGTTTGGTTGAACTTTCTATGATTGTTAGTATTTATTATTTGGCTATTTGATGCTATTATTTTGAGCAAATTATTTAGCACTTTAGCTCTTTAAATCATGATTAACTTGGTATCATTAATTGTGATTATCTAAAGGTGTTGTTTCTTCAATGAAAATTGAGATTTAATACTAGTTCAAGAAGTGCTAAACCTAGGGAGTACACTCACAAGAGTAGAGATATATCTTTGTGGCTTTAGTGATTCATTTTATAGAAGAAATGAATTTATAGTTAATTTCATAACCACGAGAGTAGATATAGATTAGTTATAAGTATAGTTGATTCACTACGAGAGTAGGTTTCACATGCATAAGGAAATTACGCCATAACTAGCCAAGATAGTATTATTCAATGATCCAAAAATAGCACTTGCATGAGTAATTAGAGATACCATAACCTAAAGAATTTTCATTTGTTATTTTCTTGCATAAGTTTAGCATAGTTTTGTTTCTTTTAATTCATCGATCGTCCAAATAATAGAGAAACTTTAGTAGTACCGGTAATTATCCAATTTTTCTCGTGAGATCGATCAGATATATGCCCTAAACTACTAATTTGACATATATACTTGCAGTCAAAACGGGTATAAATTGGATTTAAACTTGTATACATATAAAAAACCAGTTACTTTCTTTTTTTCTCTCTATACTTTTCCGGAATCATTTTTTTCTCAATGTTATACACCAACCAATCCGATCATTTTTCTGCATGGCCGGTCCCTTACTGGAAAATGTTATACTTCCATTGGCACATTAGCTTCTTTTAATTAAATTGGTTTGGGCAGATAGCGTACGATTTAACAATGGGGCGCATGTTTTTGCATGAAATTTTAGATTTCTTGCCACTCGATTTTTATGGGGGCATGTTGCACCAAATTTTTAACCCTATATCTTCTTATGGCTAACATTCTGAGCATTCAATATTGGTTTTTCCCTTCCTGTTCCTATGGAAAGTAAAAAAAAGAACAAGAAAGGAATATACTAATTGGAACGGTCCCCTATCAGTGTTAATTTCCTGATTAGAGTTCTACTTTAATGGCAAAAAGTTTGAAAAGTTCGTGATGCCAATTCTTGAATTCCTCGTAAGGTCTTCCAACAGGTACTCCTTAGAGAGCCCTGATTGATGCTTAATTTTACATTCCTTCTGAGGGATATTATTGAAAACAGGTATAATTTTATTATTGAAAACAGAGTAGTATTACAAAAACTTAATTTTATTTAAGCCGCTCAAAAAAATTCTTTTAAATGTACCACCCTATTTCCTCTTCATTTTTTGCAATCAACTGTCGCCTGTGAATGATTTGGTGCTTTTTTTTTTTTAAACCTTCCATACTCTTTAACCGTTAAGCGAAAATAATTCCCAGGAAGAATAGTGTGGAAAATAATAGAGAATTAGCTATGAGAAGCAGCCAGAAATTAAATCTTATCTTTTTCAGATTTAGATCCTCTAAAAAATATTTTTTTTGTTAAATAAAAGTTTGGATAGTTTTGAATCCTCGGACTAAATAAACTTAGTCAGATATGCAATAATAAAATAAAACATTAATTTGATCCAAACTCAAAAAGGTTTTGTGACAAAACGTAATATCCCAAACCATTGTAATTTTCCATATCACCTAGTCAAACCTTATTAATTGTTTCTAGAAGTGAAGCAGTTAACATTCATGCACTTCTACCCATTACAAACCCAGAGGTGTTCGGTGATCTTTTTTCATGACCTGGTTTTTGGAAATACAGAAACTTCTGTGCCCCTTTCTTGAAAATGATATATGCAGTTACGTTAAGGATAAGAGATTCTCGAAAGTCTTTCTTAGTAGTTCAACTAAAGCAATAAATATCCTCTAGCCTTTTTCTACGACAAGAAAAGATACATACCGCAAGTTTAAGGCTTGATCCCAGCTTAGCTATATACAATTAAAATGATATATTTTAATCCCATTGGAATTTTAATTAGGTTTGGTAACTTGTGGTGTTAATGTAAAACATTCTGTCATATCAATTACTGTTCATTGGCATCAATTAGGACCTTATCTTATATAATTTTCTCCCAAATGATCTCATGTGCAAACTGGAGTTGGTTTCCTTGCAACCATCTTGAGTTTGAGGGGATGTTATTTTAAAATTATTCTTGTATATCAATTACTGTTCATTAGCATTAATTAAAATCTTACCTTGCATAATATTAATCTAGATTCATTGGTTTTAAAAATTTCTCCATTTTTCGTGAATGTTCCTCTACATATTTTTTAATCATTTTTTACCTCATATACATCACTTCCTAAAGGTACTAAAGTATTTTTTCTTCAAAAACTCTCTAGGAAATGCGATCCAATCAACCTTTTAGAAACATGGTCAGATAGATCTATATATGATAAGATATAAAACTTTTGAGTTTTTTAAAACTTCTAATCGAAATCTTCAAGACAAATTTGATCGTTGTTAGTTTTTACTAAATACTCAAAACGGCCTCTGTAGTGCTTAATTATTATCATAAAATCAGTAATTTATTGGGTTAGTGTGTCAACTTCCGGGTTGACTCAACCCAACCCGCTTATATTCGTGTCACTAACAGGTTGATCCAATAATGACCTACTAAAATTCGGATCGTGTTAAAACCTGTTAATTTCAAGTCTTCTTGTCATGTCATGTCAGAAATTATCACCCCTAGTTGATGCATATTGGTACCAATTCCATTGACTGGTAGGGTAAGGCAAGTATGCTAAAGCAATTAAAGGGACAAAATTGAAATTCTAATGCACATAACCAATGGATCCCAACACCAAGAAACCTTCGTGAATTGGATTTAAATGTGCAAGACTGAAATATTTATGTGTAAAACATAAATAAAAAATTTAATCTCTTGGAGAGTGTAATTGTTCAACAAAGCACTATAAAAGATAAAAAGAACCACACTATTACTACCTCATAGCCCAATTTTGCTAAACATGAATACTAAGAAATTTCCTTGTAAGTCTTTTCCTATCAAACACACGCCTGTATTGTTAGAAAAATTGCCAAAATTTGAACAATTATGAGCTATTTCTCCTTGGTCAAGTATTTGAGTAGTAATACTCAGACTCGAACAATATGGGGAGTTCCAGCTTTTATGGGACTTAGCAAGATGTAGAGGGAGAAAGAATTAGCAGAGTCCAATTTTTTTTTATATATAAATTATGATTTTATTGAAACTAAAATAAGGGAACATTATACAATTCTCAACTCATGCTTCTCCTACGAAAATTAGGGCAACCTAACCATTCCATTTGGATTTCACCTCGGACCATAACAGGCAATGCACGATGACTCCAAAAATCGTCTCTTGCTCCGTGTCTGCTCCTAGGTTAGCTAAATAATCAGCCGACTTGTTTGCCTCTCTATAGCAATGCGTGATTTCCCAGAAGTACTGCTTATATCTGAGCAACTCATCCACCTCCCGTTGCAATTTCCACGGGCATCCATGTTTCCCTTGTAGAAGCAGAGTCCAATTGATTGTTCAAGATGCATCAAAGATAACTTTTTCCCCGACCCGCATGGACAAATCCTTTTTGCATTTACATGGTAGAGCACCGAACCACCCATGCAATTCCCCATTGTTCAAGTCTGAAACATCATAGGGCAGCTCTACAGGGAGTTAAAGGTTATGTTTAATCACCACAAAATGCATCTTTTGATTTAATTTAATTCACATATACATTCATAAAACATTGAAAAGTCAGGGGTGATTAAGTAGACGTCAACTATTACCATGTTATTGAAAAACTTGACGATGACTTTGTTTCTAATTTCAACAACCTTGTTATCAATTCATTTGTCAAATCACATCTTACAACTAATCGTTAGCCGTAACATCCGTTGAGAGGTTCAATAGATCACTAAATACAAAAAATTTAGCAAAGCTAGCTAACTATTACCCAATAATAATTGATATGGACAATCTTGACTGGCACCCCGATATGCATCTCCCGTTGGAATTAATATCCAAATAACTACAGTTAACATCACCACTAGAGTTGGAAAATTGCCAAAAATTCAAGGGAGAATAAAACCAATCGTCCCTTACATTTCATTGATGTGAAAATTTAGTCCCTCAAAATGAAAATGATTAGTTTTAGTTCCTAACAAACAAAAAATGATCACATTTAGTCCATTTTCACTTTTCCGGTGGATTTTAGCCAAAACTTACCAGGCACACATGATGTGCCTAATATTTAAAGGGTAAGAATGGCAAACCACTGATAAGTAAATATTTAACATACATTTTGTACAAGTTTGGCATGAACTTTTGTTATGTTTTGAGAGGATTAAAGCCACATTTGAACTCTTTTTTATGCTAATTGCTTAAGTGTTGTTTAAGTAAACAAAATTTGCTTAATGAGTGGATTAAGGCTTTAATCTGTGATATTTTGAAGGATTATGACAGGTGAACTTCATGTACGAGATAAAGAGAAAAGCAAGGATCATCTGGAGGATAAAGTACAAAGAAACTAGGAGCAAAAATGAAGAAAAAAAAGAAGGAATTGAAAATTTGGAAATTGAAGTACAGGGATCCGAGCTCGGATCCGTGTGCACAAGAGAGATCCGAACCCTTGTCTGTACTTTTGGAGTAATGGATCCGAGGTAGGATGATCCGAGCTCGGATCAATTTGAGAAAGGCCTCGGATCATCTATGATCCAACCTCGGATCCAACTGCATCCCTCGGATCCAAGGTCTCAGATCTGCATCTCTCCTCTACAAGTGGCTCAGCCGTTTTTCTTTCTTTTCACACAATTTTCCAGCTATCTTTAGTGAGAGAATTCGGTGAACATGCTTCAAAAGACAAAAGGGCAGACAATGTGGCATATTGCCAAATCAAAAGGCCATTGTTTTTTACTATCTTAACAAAAGGAGATTTGGAGAATCATAGTAGAAAATTTGGACTGGTAAGGAGAGGAGCTTTTCATCAGTTTATATGCAGAGACATTTGGGAGATCTGACATTATCATACGGGAGAGAGCTTGGGAGTGCAGAAATGTAGTTCTTCCATTTTCTTAGTGTAAGATAGTTTAGCTAGTTAGTTCATCCATTCTTGTATATTGGTTAGATTAAGATGAAGATGGAGATGAAGAAGGAGGAGTTGAATCTCAAGTGACATGGGTTATCTCTTATCCAACTCTTTATCTTTTGTATTGGATTCTTAAATATGGTTAATATGCAAGTTCTGGATTTTTTGTTTATTATGTATCTTTAAAGTTTATGCCTTGGGTTTGGTTGAACTTCCTATGATTGTTAGTGTTCATTATTTGGCTATTTGATACCATTATTTGAGCAAGTTATTAAGCACTTTAGCTCTTTAAATCATGATTAATTTGGGTACCATTAATTGTGATTATCTAAGGTGTTGTTTCTGCAATGAAAATTGAGATTTAACACTAGTTCAAGGAGTGCTAAACATAGGGAATACACTCACGAGAGTAGAGGTACACCTATGTAGTTTTAGTGATTAATTTCATGTAATTTCATTGAAGAAATGAACTTGTAGCTAATTTCATAACCATGAGAATAGGTATGGATTAGTTATAAGTATAGTTGATTCACTACGAAAGTAGGTTTCATATGTATAAAGAAATTACACCATAGCTAGCCTAGATAGTAGTAGTCAATGATCCAAATATAGCACTTGCATGAGTAGTTAGGAATACCATAACCTAAGGACCTTTCACTTGTTATTTTCTTGTATAAGTTCAGTAGGTTTTACTTGTTTTAATTCATTGATACTCTAAATAATGGAGAAGCTTTAGTAACACCGATAATTGTTCAATCTTACTCATGAGATCGACCCGATACACGCCCTAAACTACTAATTTGGCCTGTATACTTGCAGTCAAAAGAGTGTAAATCGGATTTTAACTTGTACGTATAACAAAATCCCGTCAAGTTTTTGGCGTCGTTGCCGGTGAAGATTTAGCAATATCGGTGTGAAGAGCAACTTTATTAGTTATAGTGTGAATGTTATTTTCTGTTATTTAGTGTTTTATGTGTGTATGTGTTTTATCTCCTATTCTTCTTACTAATCTTGCTCTTAAGTGGTTTAAAAGCAATTTTAGGTAATGAGGAAGGTGGATGAATTTGGAGGACAATACTTGAGAAGTGGAAGATCGGCAATGGATGGTTACCAAATGCAAAACTCCTTCAATAGAGGTAACCAAGAAATTGCTGAAGGTATGTCTTTTGAAGATAGTTTGAAGTGTTTAAAGGCTAAATTTGATTTAATTATGTTACAAGTTCAAATGGACACAATTATGCATGAAATTGAGAAAGGGAGGAATGCCAATGCTTTTAATTCTTATCATGTGATTTGTGACTTGTGTGGAGGTTATCATGCTACTAATACATGTATGCAAGTACAAAATGTGGATTATTATGATGAACTAGAGCATTACAATCCTTGTTTTGATCAATATAGTGCTAATTGGAGCAATTCTCCTGCTTATGGTTGGGATAATCAATGTGCTAATAGTGCTTCTTCTTGTTTATATGATTATCAATCCGAATGTGTCCACTATGAAACAAAACCCATCTTGGAAATTGGCATAGAGAAGTTAGCTAATGCACCTCTACCTTGGGAATTAGAAAGTGAACCATTAGCTAATGATTCTAATGCATCTTGGGAGCTAGCTGTAGAAAATTCTTCTAATCAATTTGATTTAGCCATAGAAAAGTTAGCAAATGCAACCTCCAACCGTTTTGATAGGGTTGAGGAAATGTTAGATGAATTACATTCTCACTTTGGTAGAATACATGAGCAATTGAATGCATTGTGTGAAGTTATTTCTTCTAATAATTTGCAAAATGATCCTAGCATGAATGGTGGGAATGTTGTATGTGAAAATGGATTGCATTTTGATGAAAATGATGAATCTCAATTGTGTTTCAATGAGCAAATGTCCATTTCACGTGATAATATCTTTGAAACTAACCTTGAACCTCAAGAGATGAATTTTAATGACTCATTTTTCACCTCTCTTGAGGAGTGTATTGAAAGTATAGGTTCTAAAGGTATTGTTGCCCAAGATATCCTCATTGCATTTCCTTTGGTAAGTTCTCAAGTGGTGCATATTCAAGATAATATTTATGAAACACTTGAGATACGTAAGTCAATTCCATTTCTCACATCATTAGATCATGTGGCTTTTACTATAAAACCACCTTTTAATGATCCACCACGGCCTAAAATGGTGGATTATTCGTTGACTAACCCTCCTTAAAAAATGAGGTAAAATAGTCAAGCTAATGACTATAAAGAAGCGTTTGTTGGGAGGCAACCCAACAATTTCTAGTTTCTTTTAGTTATTTGATTAGTATTTTTGTGTGTTTTGTAGGTGGCAATGACAAGAAATCAAGCGAATTATTTCAAGTGCAAAAGAGTTTATAAGGAGTGGAGACCAATTTTCCAGTTCAAAGGAGTATCTTTGAGGATCATAAAATACTCAAACGAAAAAAAATGGAAGTGTTAAATTTGGTTGTTTTAAGTGTTTCAATGTTTTTAGTTCTAATATGAGTCATTCATTATTATGATACTCAAGTAAGTTTTGGTGATAACATGTTGGTATATGCTCATTGACTTATTTGATGTGCATTTCATGCCTTAAGGTGCCATTTTAGTGCAAAAGTGCCAAAATAATCAAAGAATCTTACCCCTCAATTTGCACTTTAAATGTGGTTGATTTGTTTTGAGAGGTTGGATTTAGTGTTTATGGCATATCACACTTGCTTGGAGGGTTAGAATTAATAAAAAGTTCGTCCAAGGTGTAATTTGGAATTGGCCGGAAAAAGGAAGAAAAATTGAAACAATTGCAGTTTCTGCAATTAGTGCAGAAACTCACAGATCCGAGGGCTCGTCTGTGTTTCTGGTGAGCTGGATCCGAGCCCATCGGATCCGAGGGCTGTTGGAACCAATCCGAGCTCGGATCAGTTCTCGATAAGAGCAAAATCGAGGCTTCGGTTCTGCATTTTTCTAGCTTCTTCTTCCCTCTTTTCACCGAACCCTAATCCCTTCCTTCAATCTTCCTTTTCATCCACGTATCTTCAAAATTTTCACTATCAACCCCTTCTAAAACATCTTTTGATCATTAACTCTAACCTATTTCACATCAAAACAACATCAAAGAGGGATTTCAATCTTCGTAAGCCAAATTAAGGCCGAACTGAATTCTTGCAAATTTGAGCCACATTTGGACTGTTTTCTTCCTCATTTTTGCAACATTAGCTTCCGTTAGCATCACTCTACACATTTAAGGTAACAATTCTCAACTCTATTGGATATTTTACAATTCCCAATTTTCTATTTTTCTCATTTTTAGCATATTGAGGGAATTGCATGTTTGTTGAAAACTCTTGCTATAATTGTACTACATTGTGTTCATATGGGATGTTATGACTATTTTCATGCTTAGTATTGAGAGAATTGTGGATTTGGTGATATTTTCATATGTTCTTCTCAATTATTTGGGTTGAACATTTGTTTCCTTTGAATATGTGAAT
Organism: Coffea humblotiana; assembly: GCA_023065735.1. Lineage (NCBI taxonomy): Eukaryota > Viridiplantae > Streptophyta > Magnoliopsida > Gentianales > Rubiaceae > Coffea > Coffea humblotiana. Next base: position 9,378,677 of record CM041217.1, read on the forward strand.
GTGTTTGAGAGCAGCTTGGTATGTATTTCTTGAATGATATTGCTAGATATTGAGAATTGTTAAAATGGAGGATGTGTTTGTTAAATAGCTTTAATTCTCAAGTGATTGGATTTTTCATACCATTAATGAAATTCTAATTGGAAATATGTATTTTTAATGGTTGATAGTGGACTTGAGAACTGTTGAGAGGGTTACTTGTTTGAAATTGGTGTTTCATGACAGGAGGTTAGCCCTTTTTCGAGGGAAAATTTTGCCGAAATTTTCTTAAATTACTTTCCAACATGCTTGAAGGTGTTTATATTGCTTCTAATGAACATTGATCTTGTTTGTAATATAGGCACCATGGTTCGCACAAGACAGGCTTGTGTTCGCACTCCTTCACCATCTTCAAGTGAAGAGCGTACTCCTTCAATACCTGAGGAGTCCCTCTCACCAGTGGAGGAATCTCCCTCACCTGAGTCTCCGCCTCGCTCACGACGAAAGAGAGCATCCACTAGTCGCGAGGAGCCACCTCCGGACTATGATACCATGCGATTCACTTCGCTAGAAAATCAACAATGGTACGAGGCCGGCTTAGAAAAAGAGATCATAATTGAAAAGCACTTGGCACCGGAGGTGGATAATCATTACAAGATTTCCATGGCATTTAAGCGACTTGGATGGGAGAATATACTCAAATTGCCAAAACATTACTATCCCAATCTGGTGCGCGAATTCTATGCCAATGTGGAAGGAAAGCAAAGCCACAGTGGGAATCTAATTGTCTCCTGGGTTAGAGGAAAATGGATTGCCATCAATCGCGGAACAATTGAGAGGTATTTCCAGATCAAGGATTCGGGGGAAGATGTGAAATTGACCAAAGAATTTAAGACACGTGATCCATGGCAAGTGGAAGAAACTGTATCACGTCTTAAGGGTCAATACCATGAAAGAGGAAGTTCAAAGAAGCTCCTTGTTTATGCAGATTCTTTTGAGCCTAAGTACCACCTTATTTTCTATCTCTTTACTTTTAATGTGGTACCTAAGAGGAGTGGAAAAAGGGAAGTACGAAATAGCGACCTATACTTTTTGGATAAGATGATGCATGGAATAGGTCGGCAATTGACAGGGATTACTCTCACCAGCATTATTATTAGCTACATGCACACTACAGCACGCAGGAGAGATGGTGAAACTTGCTTCGGATTTCCTTGTTTCCTCTCTCATCTATCAGAGAAGCTTGAGGTTCCATTGGGAGCAGAGCGAGCCATCACTACCAAGGCAGTTGATGAGGTGAATGTTGCATTTTTTAAGGTCCTTGAATATCCCTACGGACTTTGAAGCCTCCTTGGTTCGAGACGTTGGAGAAGCTTCGACCTCTGCTCAGCCCCCACCTCATCCTCAACCAGAACAGGAAGCTCAAGAAACAGAGGCACAGCAAACTCTACCTCCTCCCATTCCACCACCACCACCTCCTCTGAGATCCAAGTGGCAAGAAGTCATCAACGCTATTTGTTGTATGGAGACAAAGGTCATGGAACGCATTGATCAGCAGGAGCGACGGATGACGGAGCGACTCAAGAGGCATGAGCGACGTCTTAGGTCGTTGGAGGACCATTTCCACATCCGCCGTTCACCTACACCGATTCCTGAGCCGAGAGATGGCGAGCATGAAGCTCGTGAGGAGGGTGGAGGCAACGAAGCAACTGAACTTGGCGGCCCCTCCACTTAATTTGCTTTGTTTTATCTTTTTATTTCATTTTTACTTTTTCGTTGTTATCTGGTGATAACTTTTGTGTTAACTTGTTATTGTGTTTTATTACATTAACGCTTTTGGAATCATCTCACCTCCCTATGGCTATGAATCTTTTCCCCTATTGCAGAATAGTAGCTTTTGGGATGATATGGATGTTCGTGATGTTCATGACCTCAATTGCATCAACACTTTTTTTATAGGGGAGTACTAGTTTCTTGTTCCTTCTTTCACAATGAGGACATTGTGAATTTTAAGTGTAGGGGAGGGAATATTTTGTATTTTGATTACCTTATGCCTTGATTGTGTCTTGAAGTGCATGTTTTTATTTGATTATGGCTTAGAAATGTTGGCATGAGAATAATTTTCTTGAAATTGGGAATGTTGACAGGGAGTTTTGCCCATTTATAAGGGGGAAACTCTGTCAAAATTTTTTCAAAATTTTTCAAATATTTCATTATAGCCAAAATATCTCAAATATTTGCACTTTTATGGGCCAAATTGTTCCAACCTAAAGTGTCTAATTCTTCCATTTGTTGAAATTTTATATGTATTTTGGGGAAGATTTAATCCTCAGTTAACTTGGAATTGGTTATTATGCAATTATGATTTTTGCATTTTATAAAGTATATTCGGTTAAGTAAGAAAAATTATGCCTATAATTTTACATGGTTAATAAGATTTCTCCTCTTTACTTAATTTTACAAGTAACTGATTGATCTAGTCAATAAAAAGCCATACTCTTCCTTTAATTATTTTTATACCATTTTTAATGAGGGAATATCTAGTTATTGTGTTATAAAAAATAAAAATAAAAATAAAAATAAAAATAAAAATAAATAAAAATAAAAATAAAATAATGAAAATGAAATAAAATAATAATAATATTTGTTCTACTCCAATAATTCTTGTGCTGAGTAACGGGGATTTTCGCGTCAAAAGGTGCTTGAGTTAAGAGTATGCATAGCAACTTGAATAAGTGAAATGTTGAGTAACCGGGGATTTTCACCTAAAAGTGTCGATTTTCACGTAAAAAGGCATTTTCACTATTTAAGTAAAATGAAGTATGAATAACTCCCTCTTAGTTGTTAAATTTTGAGAAAAGATGGTTATAGGATGAGGAAGGTTATAAATTGGACTATGTGATTTGTTTATTTGTGAAATTAGGTTAGGATGAGAGATTAAGTTGAATTTGTTAAAATTAGGGTATAATGTTTTTCTTTAACTTGATATTATGAGTATTTAGTGCAATCTGAATAAAGGCATAATGATTGGTTTTCAAGTTTTGAGGAATTAAATTTGACAAAAGTACATATATTGTTTTATCTCTTGAATCATTGAAGTTGAATTTGTGTGAATTGCTTGAGGACAAGCAATGATTCAAGTGTGGGGGAATTTGATAAGTGAATATTTAACGTACATTTTGTACAAGTTTGGCATGAACTTTTGTTATGTTTTGAGAGGATTAAAGCCACAATTGAACTCTTTTTTATGCTAATTGCTTAAGTGTTGTTTAAGTAAACAAAATTTGTTTAATGAGTGGATTAAAGCTTTAATCTGTGATATTTTGAAGGATTATGACATGTGAACTTCATGTACGAGATAAAGAGAAAAGCAAGGATCATCTGGAGAATAAAGTACAAAGAAACTAGGAGCAAAAATGAAGAAAAAAGGAAGGAATTAAAAATCTGGAAATTGAAGTACAGGGATCGGAGCTCGGATCCGTGTGCACAAGAGAGATCCGAGCCCTCGTCTGTACTTCTGGAGTAATGGATCCGAGGTAGGATGATCCGAGCTCGGATCAATTTGAGAAAGGCCTTGGATCATCTATGATCTGACCTCGGATCCAACTGCATCCCTCGGATCCAAGGCCTCGGATCTGCATCTCTCCTCTGCAAGTGGCTCAGCCGTTTTTCTTTCTTTTCACACAACTTTTCAACTATCTTTAGTGAGTGAATTCGGTGCACATGCTTCAGAAGACAAGAGGGCAGACAATGTGGCTTATTGTCAAGTCAAAAAGCCATTGTTTTTTACTATCTTAACAAAAGGAGATTTGGAGATTCATAACAGAAAATTTGGACTGGTGAGGAGAGGAGCTTTTCATCAGTTTATATGCAGAGACATTTGGGAGGTCTGACATTATCATACGGGAGAGAGCTTGGGAGTGCAGAATGCAGTTCTTCCATTTTCTTAGTGTAGGATAGTTTAGCTAGTTAGTTCATCCATTCTTGTATATTGGGTTAGATTAAGATGAAGATGGAGATGAAGAAGGAGGAGTTGAATCTCAAGTGACATGGGTTATCTCTTATCCAACTCTTTATCTTTTGTATTGGATTCTTAAATATGGTTAATATGCAAGTTCTGGATTTTTTGTTTATTATGTATCTTTAAAGTTTATGCCTTGGGTTTGGTTGAACTTCCTATGATTGTTAGTGTTCATTATTTGGCTATTTGATACCATTATTTGAGCAAGTTATTAAGCACTTTAGCTCTTTAAATCATGATTAATTTGGTACCATTAATTGTGATTATCTAAGGTGTTGTTTCTGCAATGAAAATTGAGATTTAACACTAGTTCAAGGAGTGCTAAACATAGGGAATACACTCACGAGAGTAGAGGTACACCTATGTAGTTTTAGTGATTAATTTCATGTAATTTCATTGAAAAATGAACTTGTAGCTAATTTCATAACCATGAGAATAGGTATGGATTAGTTATAAGTATAGTTGATTCACTACGAAAGTAGGTTTCATATGTATAAAGAAATTACACCATAGCTAGCCTAGATAGTAGTAGTCAATGATCCAAATATAGCACTTGCATGAGTAGTTAGGAATACCATAACCTAAGGACCTTTCACTTGTTATTTTCTTGTATAAGTTCAGTAGGTTTTACTTGTTTTAATTCATTGATACTCTAAATAATGGAGAAGCTTTAGTAACACCGATAATTGTTCAATCTTACTCATGAGATCGACCCGATACACGCCCTAAACTACTAATTTGGCCTGTATACTTGCAGTCAAAAGGGTGTAAATCGGATTTTAACTTGTACGTATAACAAAATCCCGTCAACCACCTTGACCAGAAATGTGAGAGACCTATGGTACAAAACTTTAACTAAACATTCATCAAAAAATACATCACTAACCCACCATTACCAACAATTCATCTCAAACCCAGAACAACCCTAATTGCAAACTCCCAACAGCTAATTGAAATTCATTTGAAGGAAATTACTGATTGAAATGCTAGATGTTGATTCATCTGGCAGACTCGGCGATGTTGACTTGATCAATGGATGTAACTTCCACAATTTCTCCACTTTCCAGCATTTGGGCGATCCTGACTTTGATGGAGAATGGGTTCTTCTTGGCTTCAATAATTGCACTACCACTGTAGACCGTGACAGCACCATCATCAGCCATCATTGCAAGTGTTTGTAAAATGTTTGAATGAAATGTCTGGCTGGCTAGAAATTGTATGTGACTAGTGTTAGGATACGAAATAAGAAAAAAAAAAGGATAACATGAGCGAAGAGCTTAAGAAGAAGATTAGGGAAATTCGAAATGGGGCGTTGAAGTATGGTTCAAGAAGCTTCTGACAGGTTACTGTGCTAGGCTTGTAGGAAGAAAATTAGACAATGTAGAAGGTTTCGATGTCTACAGACTCCAGGAAATATGTTTTACTATGCTTGCTTGCTTCATGTACCATCTATGGATTACCTTTCTTTTCTTTTTTCTTTTTTTTGCATTTATCTTTTATAGTACATTTGTTTGTTATTTTCTTGTCTTCAATCACTAATTTCCTTCAAATGAATTTCTATCAACTAAGAGGAGTTTGCAATCAGAGTTCATTTTGGGTTGAGATGAATAGGAGATTTGCAAGTAATTGTGGGTTAGTTTTTACGTATTTTGATGAATATTTAACTATAGATTTGCATCATTAGTCCTGATAAGTGCATATTTTACGTGTGTTTTAGTGTGTTTTATTAGTGTGTTTTAGTGTGTTTTAACTACTTCTATAGCTAATTAGTTAAGTTTCTAATGAAAATATGCATTTTGTGGTTTAAGTAGTAAAAATTGCATCTATATGGATTTTAATAGTGAAAACGTCATGTTTTTGTAGGTTTAATGATTCAATTATCAAATGACATGAATTTAGAAGATAATTGGATGATTGCTGATGGTTTGATGTGGTTTTAAAGGGATTATGAAGTGCAAGAGATGAAATGCAACTTAGTATATAAGAAGCAAATTTTCCAACTTTGACATCTTTTGGTATTTCGACAATATCTTGAGCTACAGACATCGGATTGAAGTGATTCTTGAACCATTTGAAGCTAAGAGATGTATATACATTTGTTATGAAGACATCGAAATGCAGTTCAGTCATTTTTATTGTCAAAAAATCGAAAAATAGAAGCGCATTTTCATGGTCGAAAGTTGAAATAGAATTCTGACCATTCAAGGGTATTTTGGTTATTTATCAGTCCACAGAGTTCCAAATTGGATGATTCTTGAGGATTTGAAAGATAACTGAAATAGTTACAACTTCCATGTTTTGCACAAGAGTTAGTTCAGCCTATAACATTGATAAAATATCCGTTGAAATTAGACCAAAAACAATGCCAGGATGAATTTTGCCTAGAAAGTGCAAACCAGCAGAAGCAAGATGTGGGTAGACAATACGCGACCTTAGATCGCGTTTTCGAGGTCGCATATTCTCCAATTTCAGCTGCAACTTATTCTGCAACTTGTGTTATATTTACACAAGTTTTTTGACCCATTTTCCTGCAAGAATTTTGGTGAAAGAGACCAAGACAGCTACGAAAGAAGATTTACAACTCAAATCTAGCTTGTTTATGGTCTCAAGAGGAATCTTAGCATGATTTAACACTTTGTCTATTGCATGGAAATCCTCTATAATCCTTTGGATACCATTTTAAAAATTTTGGAAGGTTAGAGAAACTCCACAAAAATGTAATCTTTAGTAGAATTTCCTTAGTTCATTAGTTAGGATAGTATAGTATAGTTAGTGTAGTTTATCTTTCTTGTATTTGTAGTTAGATTTGGATGAAGATTTGAAGAGTAAAGATGGAGAGTTTGAAACTCATGTGAAAAGGGTGACATCTCTCCTATCACTTTCTCTTTTGTATTTGATTTCATGTTTAACTATAATACAAGTTTGGATTTGTTTTTCTTCATGTTTAGTTAAAGTTTATGCTAGAGTTATGGATGAACCTTCTATATCTTGTTAGTGATGTTTTGGTTATTTGATAATATTATTTTGAACAAGTTATTTATCACTTTTGCTTTTCTAATCATAATTAATCGGTCATTAGTTGTGATTCTCTGAAGGTGTTAAGTTTGTAATGAAAATTGAAATTCAACACTAGTTCAAGGAAGTGATAAATCTAGGGAGTTCACTCACGAGAATAGAGGTGGATTCGACCCTTAATACCCTATACTCCGCTCTCGATTCGTACACTTATGAAAAATCGCGTGTAACGCATTTAGGATGTTATAAATGTAAAATTTAACTGTGGATGAGCTAATTGTAATATGTATACCCCGCACTCATCAAGTTTTGACGCCGTTACCGGGAAAAAAAACTTGACCATTAGGATGTCATTTTTAAAGCCATGCGGACATTCTTTTGGTGAGTTCTCAAGTAGTGCATATTCAAGATAATATCTATGAAACACTTGAGATAGGTAAGTCACTTTCATCTCTCACATCATTAGAATATGTGGCTTTTGCTATTAAGTCATCTTTTAATGATTCACCATATCCTCTAATGGTGGATTACTTTTTAACAAAACTTCCTTGAAAAATGAAGTAAAATAGTCAAACTAATGACTATAAAAAAGTGCTTGTTGGGAGTCAACCCAATAATTTCTTATTTTAATAGGTTTTAGTTATTTAACTAGTGTTTTTGTGTGTTTTGTAGGTGGCAATGGCAAGGATTCATGCAAATGATCTCAATTGCAAAAGTGTCGATATTGAAGCAAAAAGAGAGTTTTCATGTTCATTTGATGCATTTAAAGTGTTTTATGTTAAAGTTATATTGACGGGATTTTTTCATAAATGCAAGTTTAATTCCGAATTTTATCCGTTGGACTGCAAGTATACAAGTCAATTCAGTAGTTTTGGGCAAATATCGGATCGATCCCACGAGGAGCAACTAAAACAAGTATTAGGTTCTTTACTTACTCTATTATTTAGACTACAATCAAATTAAGTAAGAGAATCTAAAATTACTACTACCTACAATTCTTAAACTAGTCAATTTCAAGATAACAAATGGAGAAAGTTTACTAAATATTTGAATTTAGGGATGTAGATTCCACTTATGACATAAACAACACAAATGAATAGATTTACCTCTTGTTAAAACCCTTGTTTGACTAGGGATTCATTTCTAATATTACCAAATCTCATTCTCATGATGAAATGACCTAGAATAATCTAGTTTTCCCTATTCTCATGGTGAATAACTAGTCTTACTCTTGTTTCCTTCATGAAATGCAAGTTTAATCCACTTACGTGTACCTTTATTCTCATGAGTCTACTACTTAAGCTCTACTCATGTTGTTCCATCATTATTATCAATTTTCATTGAATAATAACAACTAAGAGCTTTTATTGGTGATCAAACAACAACAAGGACTAAGCATGCACAAGTAGACAAGTTAATACAAGGTATAACAAGTGTAAATCATATCCACTTCATATCAAATAGTCATAAGTTTCATCTACTCCCTAGATCTAGAAGTTTAGCTACTCATATAAGATATAACAAGTAAACTTCATTAATAGAATACATCATAAATTACAAGTAAAAGATAGATAAAGAAAGTTTAGCGAAGTTAATGGAGAAGCTCCCAAATATCTCCAATGTCTTTCACAAAATGAAGCAAAGATGAAGTCTCCAAATGTTTCTGCAAAAATTGCTAGCTCTTGGGAATATGACCAGCCTCAGTTTTTATGCTAAATTCTGATGTCCTTCCTTCTCCTCCCGTATTTTTCTTCTCCCCCTTGATTCTCCAAATCTAAGGTGTTAACAAAGTCAACAAAACAATGTTCAGGCTCTTGATTCTACCGTATTTTTTTGACTTGACAATAAGCTATTTTTCTTCCTTTGTGCATCAAAACATGTGCAGCCTAAGTTTTCCTCTCCAACTATAGATGGAAATTAGTGTGAAAATGAGAAAAATGGCTGAGCAAATCACAGAATTTTGGCTGCCATACGCGTATTCACTTTTGACCTCATTTCAACTGTAATTTTCTCTATGATAGCCACCGAACTGGCTGTTGTGAAAAACATGAAAGTTGTACCTCTTTGAATTAGCGTTCCAATGCTTCAAGAATCATCTAATTTGAAGATCAGTGGATGGAGATATGGTCAAAATACCGTAGACTAGTTAATTCTGTGTTTCAGCTCTCGACCATACAGATAAGTTTATGTGTTTCGACTTTTTGTCTAGGAAAACGGCTGAATTGGACTTTGATGTCTTCTTACCAAATGTAGATCTATCTCTTAACTTCAAAATGGTATCAAGGTCACCTCGATCGGATCATTGTGGCTCAAGATATAGTCGAAATATGAAAATGTGTCGAAACTGTCTTCACTTGCATTCCCTGAATTGAATGTTTTGCACTTCATGTTTTCTTTAAACCACTTCAAATCATCAATTATCATCCAATTCTCTTCTCAATTCACTCCAACTGATAATTAAGTCCTTAAACCTACAAAAACATGAAGTTCTTTCCGTTAAAATCCATCGAAATGCATTTTTTGCCAATTAAACCACAAAATGGATATCTTGACCAAACCCCTAGTTAATTAACTATAAAACTGGATAAAACACACCTAAACTAACTAATAAAGTACACTAAAATACATAAAATATCTACTTGTCAAATACCCCCACACTTGAACCATTGCTTGTCCTCAAGCAATTAGAAATACAAACCAACAATGGTCCAAACTTTTAAACATGTGTGCGTCATTCAACTTCATTTCCTCAAAACAAGATAAGTAACCATTATGTAATCACTCAATTAATCTCAAGTACTCATAATATCATTAAAGGAGAGCCAATAATACCATGATTTTAACTAATTCAACTCAATTTCTCATCCTTATTCAATTTCACAAGCAAATAGGTCATATGGTCAATAAAATACTAACTAATCTCATGATCATCTTCTTATTCAATTTAAAGAGAGATTTATTCATATAGTATATGTAAATGTTACTCAAGTTGTGAAAGTGCCTACGTGAAGATTGACATTTTTAGATGAAAATCGCCAGTTACTCAACACTTCACATACTCAAGTTGCCTTGCCTACTCTTAATTTGAGTACCGTTTTACGTGAAAGTCGACATTTGTAGATGAAAACTCCCGGTTACTAAATACAAGAACCATTAGAGTAGAGCAACTTTTATTCAATTTTTTTTCCTTTTTTCTTTTTCTTTTTCTATTTTTTCTCTTTTTTCTATTTTTTTCTTTTTTTTAAAGTAAAGATAATAATAATTTTCTCAAAAGAATAATCATGAGAAGAGTGCTACACTTATTGACCATACTTATCATTTAACTTATAAAATCAAATAAAGAAAAGAAATTTCATCAAATATGCAAAAAATATAGGCATAATTTTCTCCCACTTTAAAAGATATACTTTCCTACAAATGCAAAAATTATAATCACATAATAGTCACTTCCAAGTTAAATTAGAAAAGAAATTTCCAAATCACATATATTTATCTCAAAAGTAGAAGGAATTTGGGTTACTAATAGTATGGAACTTGTTACCTCTTGGATAAAATTGAAAAAAATTTGAAACTTTTAGGGCAATCTTGCAATTTTGGAACCAACAAACCAATCACATACAATGTATATTATCTCAATTCTCCCTCCCCCCACTTAACATGTACATTGTTCTCAATGTGTAAAAAGGAAAACTAAGATAAAGAAAATATATTCCCCTATCGTTATGATTGAAATGCCCGAAGATGAAGTTTCGAGATCCGTGGTTCGTGTATCTCCAATATTTCATGAGTTCCATTGGATAACCATTAGTGATATAAACCCCTTTTTACGGATCAAATACACCTTTAACACAATCAAGGGGTTGAGTTCCTTGATTGAATTTCGTCTTTTTTCACCTCAAATGGTCATCTTTGCTTCCGTTCACCAACCTATACCACAAAAATAACAAACTAACTTAATTACAACGCATTAAACATAAAATCATACCAAATTAACATTTTTAACAAAAACATTGGGGTTGCCTCCCAACTAACGTTTTTGTTTATAGTAGTTGGCTCGAGTCAAAAGGTTTGAATCCTCAGGTTGAAGAAGAGTCATCCAAAGGACATATGAATCTCTTGGGAATGATTTCACCCGTCAAGTAGGGTTTTAATCTTTGACCGTTGATCTTGAATCGTTCATTTCTTGCATTAACTACTTCAATGGCTTCTATAAGGAAACACTTGAGTAACTTCAAAAGATACCGACCACCTTGATTTGAGTTTTTCGGGAAACAACCTTAGGCGTGAGTTGTATAACATCACTTTTTGCCCCACCTCAAATTGTTTGGGTGTGAGATGCTTATCATGCCAATATTTCGCTTTCTCCTTATAGATTTTCGCATTCCTCGGAAGCATATAGCTGGTGTTCTTTCAAGTTCGCTTAGCTCAAGTAGTCACCTCACACCTGCAAGACGTAAATCTATGTTAATCGCTTTAATTACCCAATATGCTTTATGTTCAATCTCTATAGGTAAATGACAAACTTTTTCAAATACTAATCGATACGGTGACATTCCTAAAGGTGTCTTAAATGCCGTTCGATATGCCCATAATGTATTATCAAGATGTCTCGCCCAATCCTTTCTTGATTTATTCACCGTTTTCTCCAAGATGAGCTTGATCTCTCGGTTGGCTAGTTCAACTTGTTCGTTTGCTTGAGGGTGGTGTGGGAGTGATGTCTTGTACCTACAACCATACTTAAACAATAAAGAGTCAATTTGATTATTACAAAAATGCTTTCCTTTATCACTTACTATGGCCCTAGGGATACCAAATCTGCTAAAAATGTTCTTTTTAAGAAATCGAAGTACAACTTTAGAGTCATTAGTAGGTGAACCAATTGTCTCCACCCATTTAGAAACATAATCTACTGCTACTAAGATATACTTATTATTAAAAGAACTAGGAAATGGTCCAAAAATCCATCCCCCAAATATCAAATAATTCAACTTCTAGGAAAGTAGTAAGGGGCATTTCTTTTTTTTTTTTTGAGATATTTCCGATTCTTTGGCATGCATCACAATTTTTAACATATTTCCTAACATTTCGGTACATAATTAGCCAATAAAATCCCAATTGCCATACTTTTACCATGGTCTTTGAAGTGCTAAAATGACCACCCGTTTCTAAGTTATGACAATGATATAAAATATTACGTACCTCATCTTCGGGAATACATCTACGCACCATACCATTGGCATAATGTCCTATAAAGCAATGGTTCCTCCCAAAAGTAACTTTTCACATCATGTAAGAATTTCCTTTTTTGATGATAGTTAAAACCCTTTGGTATCACTCCACTTACCAAATAATTAGCGAAATCCGCATACCATGGAGAATTGACAATGGTTAGGGCAAATTCATCCAGAAAATTCTCTTGAATGGGAATTTGGTCATTGATTGGGATATATTCCAGACGTGATAGGTGATCCGTCACGAGATTCTCCGATCCCTTTTGTCCCTTATCTCCACATCGAATTCCTGCAACAAAAGAATCCACCGAATTAGCTGAGATTTCGCATCTTTCTTATATAGCAAATATTTGAGAGTCGAATGGTCTGTATATATAATAACTTTATATCCTATTAAATAGGATCTAAATTTATCTAAAGTAAATATCACCGCCAATTGCTTCTTTTCTGTTGTTGCATAATTGAGTTGTACCTCATTTAGTAATTTGCTAGCATAATAAATAACATGCAACCTTCCCTTCCTTCCTTCGTCCCAAAACCCCTCCAACCGCATAGTTACTTGCGTCGCACATCAATTCAAATGGTAGCGACTAATCCGGTGAAGTTATAATAGATGTCGAAATCAATTCCTTCTTCAACCCTTTCAAAAACAACAAAACAATTATCATCAAATTGAAAAAAGGGTATCTTTACATAATAAATCACACAATGGCTTTGCTATTTTAGAAAAATTCTTAATAAAGCGTCTATAAAAGCCAGCGTGTTCTAAAAAAACTTCTTATTCCCTTGACTTTGCTCGATGATTTCAATTTTTGCCTTATTCACATCAATTCTCTTAGAGAAAATCTTGTACCCTAAAACGATTCCTTCTTGCACCATAAAATGGCATTTTTCCAATTTGGCACAAGATTTGTCTTCTCGCATCTCTGCATAATCAAATCCAAGTTATGAAACAATGATCAAAAGATGAACCATATACCAAAAATCATCCATAATTTTCTCAATATAATCAGAAAATATGGCCATCATGCAACGTTGAAAGGTAGCAGAGGCGTTGCATAGGCCAGATGTCATCCTTCTAAAGGTAAAAGTGTCATAAGGATAAGTGAATGTGATCTTCTCTTGATCCTCCCGGAACTATAGCAATTTGGTTATATCCTGAAAAATCATCAAAAAAAAGTAAAATTCATAACCGGCTATTTCGCTCCAATAATTGATCAAGAAAGGGTAAAGGAAAGTGATTTTTTTCTTGTACCGCATTTAACTTGCGATAATCAATATACACTCTCCACACAATCACAAGTCGAAATGGAATCATATTATCATTTTTGCCAGTAATTATAGTGATTCCACCATTTTTTGGTACAACATGAATTGGACTAATCCAAACACTATCAGAGATAGGAAAGATTATACCTGCGTCGAGCCATTTAAGAATTTCATTCCTTACCACCTCTTTCATATTTGGATTGAGTCTTCTTTGTGTTCCACCACTGGTTTGTAAATTATCCTCCAATAGAATGCGGTGCATACATATAGAAGGACTTATACCTTAATGTTCGAAATTGCCCCATCCAATTGCTTTCTTACACCTTCTTAGAACTCTTAACAACTTTGCACATTGCTCTTCATCTAGATGAGCACTGACAATGACCGGTAAAATATTATTTTTTCTCCAAGAAACTCGTACCTTAGATGAGTTAGAAGTGGCTTGAGCTCTAATTTTGGAGGTTCAATCTCCGAAGATGGTGGTAACCCTTTTTCTTGGTCAAGACTTTCATAGACATTACCTTCCTTATAGGGTGCTTGAAAATCCAAATATTTGACCCAATTCTTCAATCTCTTCACAATCTCCCTCTTATATACCTAAACTCAATAAACAAAGCTCAAGAGAATCGAAGTCTAAATTGACTTGACTCAATTTTTGGTTAGTTTATCAATGGTGCCAATAGAACAAGTATAATCGGTAAAAGAAGGGTATTTTTTCATTTCATTTAAATTGAACTCTACCTCTTCCTTCACCTATTTGAAATTTAAGTGTGCCATTTTTGACATTAGTATAGTAACCTACAGTTGTTAGAAATGGTCTATCAAAAATAATTGACATAGATATATCTTTTTCCACACCTAAAATCACAAAATTCACTGGAATGATAAATTTTTGAACCTTCATCAATATATTCTCCAACACTCCCAATAGATGTCTAATAGACCTATCCGCTAGTTGCAAGGTAATATTAGTGCGTTTAAACTCATGCAAACCTAATTGTCTAGTCACCGTTAAAGGAATTAATGATACACTAGCACCAAGGTCACATAATGCTTTAGAAAAGTCGATCTTACCAATAGTGCAAGGTATAGAAAAACTCCCCGGATCCTTCAATTTTGGTGATAGTTTGTTTTGTATGATGGCACTACACTCCTCCGTTAATGCTATTATTTTGCAATCCTCCAATTTCCTTTTTTGTGTCATGATCTCCTTGAGAAACTTCACATATGAAGGAATCTGTAAAATAGCATCGACAAAGGGATATTAATGTGCAATTGTTTGAAAATTTTGACAAATTTTTCAAAATTTTTATCAAACTTACTTGGCTTGATTCTTTGAGGAAATGGGACCGCAGGAGATATTGGAATAGTAGAGGAGGACGATGGTTGATTTTCCCTTGGTTTCTCCCAACTATCTTCCTCCACACTTGCCTCTTGGTTCCTCCTCTTTTCTTCTTATTTTTCACTCTCATTTTTCTCACGTTCTATCATTGGAGGATCCTCTAATTGTTTACAACTACGATGAGTAATGGCCTTGACATACTCCTTAAGATTCACCTCCGTCTTGTTAGATAATTCTCCTTGATTTCTATTATTTAACAAATCAGCAATTTGGTCGATTTGGATCTCAATATTCCTATACATTGTAGTAAGTTGGTCCAATCTTCCTTCTATTCGCTTGAACCTATCCGAAGTAACTTTAGCAAGATTTTCCATCGCAATCTCCCAACCTGGTTTAGTTTCTGTTTGTGGTTGCCTTGATTGGAATCTTGGCGGATTGGTTGACTTTTTGTTGATTGCCTTGATCTTTCCATCCAAAATTTGGATGATTTCTCCACCCCGGATTGTAAGTATTTGAATAGGGGTTATTTTGAGCATTCGATTGTAGTTGTTGACAAATTATACCTGCCTCAAAATCAACACAATCATTAGTATCATGTTCATACTCTACATATTGAACAACAAGCCACATGTGCATTAGATGAACTTGGTTTAACTCTGACTTGCCCTATTGAGTAACTTTACCACATTATTCATTTGAATACTCAACATGTTGAGAGTGTCCATTTCAATCATACCTGTGTGGCGTTTCGGATTACCTCTTTCATTTGCCCATTGGTAGTTATTTATGGCCATTTTTTCTATTAAACTTTGAGTTTCTTGGGGTGATTTATCCATTAAACCTCCACCTGCGACTGCATTAATGGTAGTTTAAGTAGAGAAAGACAAACCGTTATAGAAAGTTTGTACGATTAGCCAATCGGAAAGTCCATGATATGGACATTTTCGAAACAAATTTCTAAATCTTTCTCATGTTTCATATAATGATTCACCCTCTTGTTGGCTAAAACTAGTGATATCCATTCTAAATTTAACCGTCTTGCCCGGTGGAAAGTATTTATTTAAAAATACTTGTGATAAATCATCCCATGCAGTAAAAGTGTTGGGAGCATGAGAGTGTAGCCAAATTTTAAACCTTATATCTCAATGAAAATGGGAATAACCTTAGCCTTATAGCATCATCACTAATTTCATTCATTTTAATTGTATCACATATCTCCAAAAATGTGGCTAAGTGTGCATTTGGATTTTCTACGGCATTACCTCCAAATTGACATTGTTGAACCATTTGGATACGTGATGGTTTAATCTCAAAATTGTTAGCGTTTACCGTAGGTCTCGCTATACTTGTTTGGGATCCTTGAATTCCCGGTAGAGCGAAATCCCTAAGAGCTCGCTTATTTGCTTCGTTGTCCACCATTTCTTCTTCAAACGGTAGCTCTATTGCAATGCCCTCTATTGGTTGTCTAATCTCTTCTTCTTCCTGTTGTGGTGCACGCCTTTTTTGTCTACGTAGTGTCCTTTCAATTTCTAAATCAAAATGTGCTACTACACGTAACGCCCGGTGCATATACTACAAAAATGAAGAATAGAGACAATGTAGTAATTATATCACAAAAATAAATAATAATCCAATTCAAAATATTAACAAGAATTTTCACTATGCTACTATCAACTAATCTAATACAAAAGTCTAAATTAATAAATCTTGTTAGACCCTAATATTTCCGCTTCTCGGCAACGGCGCCAAAAACTTGATGGAATTTTTCTATAAGTGCAAGTTTAATTTTGAATTTTACTCGTTGGACTGCAAGTATACAGGTCAATTCAGTAGTTTTGAGTAAATATTGGGTCGATCCCACGAGAAGCAACTAAAACAAGTATTAGGTTATTTACTTACTCTATTATTTAGAGTACAATCAAATTAAATAAGAGAATCTAAAATTACTACTACCTACAATTCTTAACTAGTCAGTTGCAAGATAACAAATGGAGAAAATTCACTAAATACTTGAGTTTAGGGATGTAGATTCCAATTATGGCATAAACAACACAAATGAATAGATTTACCTCTTGTTACAACCCTTGTTTGACTAGAGATTCATTTTCAATATTACCAAATCTTATTCTTATGATGAAATGGCCTAGAATAATCTAGTTTTCCCTATTCTCATGGTGAATAACTAGTTTTACTCTTGTTTCCTTCATGAAATGCAAGTTTAATCCACTTAAGTGTACCTTTATTCTCATGAGTCTACTACTTAAGCTCTACTCATGTTGTTCCATCATTATTACCAATTTTCATTGAATAATAACAACTAAGAGCTTGTTATTGGTGATCAAACAATAACAAGGGCTAAGCATGCACAAGTAGACAAATTAATACAAGGTGTAACAAGTGTAAATCATATCCACTTCATATCAAATAGCCATAATTTTTATCTACTCTCTAGATCTAGAAGTTTAGCTACTCATATAAGATATAACAAGCACTACTACAAAAATGTCCTTTTATGACATTTAAAAGCATCATTATAGCTCGATGTAATGACGTTTGATCTATAATGGCGCTCTGCTAGAAACGTCGTCCATTTAACGTCACTATAAAGTTTTATGACAGTTACATGAGTCCTAATTTATAATTCTGTTGGCATTTATAAATATCATTATTTATCGTTTTAATGACACTTTCAAATGACAAGAAATGTTAGAGCACAGTTAAGGTTATATGAATCTAAAGTGATACTCTTAACTGTCATAAATTAGATCTATGTTGATGCTTCTATTATGCAAGTACAATAAGATATTATGACACATTTGCAGTATAAGTAGAATGAATATTATGACACTTTTATGGTTTAACTAGATTAGGTTGTTCTGACACTTGTTAACATGAAATTTTGTGAAATATTACGAACTGCAAAAATCGAAGTGCTGACACTTTTAAGTGTCAATACATCATATTGCATTAGCCCTGTATACCATCCGGATTTTTATACCCAAAAGCAGAAATCACATTTCATCCTGCCTGCACAATGTAGATTCTAATTTTTGGAATAATAA
The DNA here is from genome assembly GCA_023065735.1 of Coffea humblotiana. Taxonomy (NCBI): domain Eukaryota; kingdom Viridiplantae; phylum Streptophyta; class Magnoliopsida; order Gentianales; family Rubiaceae; genus Coffea; species Coffea humblotiana. The sequence continues at coordinate 9,396,593 of CM041217.1, forward strand.
AGTTATTAGTACTACTTTATAAAGGAAATCAAAGTGATTTTACGTTTTCATAGTAATTAGTGCAATACCATCAGCCAAACTGGTGCAAAAGTACATCATCCAAGCAACTTACATGGCTACTCTGTCAACAAATTACATGCTAATTTCCGAGATTTTTCAACAGTTATGAGTATTGCAGTAGCATTACCAATACATATCAAAGAAGCAATAGTTCGACAAGAACTCAATAAAAAACGCATTGACAATGTCTTCAAAAAATAACCATTTGACCCAAGGATCCTTTAGTTTTCTTCAAGATTCACCTACAAGTGACATAAACCAAGAAATAGGAATTACAAATCACATCTACAGCTCTTCTTTTACAGTTTAATGTTAGAAAATAAATAAAAACTAAGTTAAACAAATGATAAATATAAGATAAAAAGATTATTAGGTTTATTGGCCAAACAATAGCTACTCCAATTGCATCTCCAATATTGCGAAAATTATGGTGTGGCCTCATTAGCTCTTCATCATTCTTCATAGGCACATTCACATAGATTTCACACCAATGTGACTCCAAAGGTGTGTCACTAACTTCAACAGATGGATCCAAATTTCTAACCATTTTAACAACATAAATTTTATTCGAATCAACCATACTTCTTATTGTAACTTTATCCCCAACCTTGAAAACAAATTTTATAAAGCATATAACCACATATAAGAGAACAAGTCTTGAACAGATATTCAATACATAGTACCACAAGAACCAACCCAAAATGACAGCCACAAGTACCAAAACCAAAATGCAGTCCATTACAATCAATAATGATATCCAGAACAAGTATCTCAACAATTAAGTAACATATAGCAATTACGAACATGTTGATGAAAACCATTTGTGACGCCACATCTAAAGAAAGTCATAATTGAACTGTTTATTACCTTTATCGGCCAAAGAATAGCATTTGATGACTGTGAAGTAGATCTTTGCTGAGATGGTGAAATTTGTCCTTGTCATCTTCCTTGTTGAATTGATTCTAGTTGCTGAATTCTTCGTTCCATTTTTGACACTGCAGCACTTTGTTCCATAACCAAGCGAAAACATGTTGAACGACTTGGTATATCACCCCACAAATTAGATTGTGTAACTCCTAAACCATATATATGAGCTCTTGCACTCCTTTCTTCACCCATTACTTTTGCAAACACGTCATTCCTACCTACACTATCTTGTTCTCCTTCTGGAAGTTGATTTTTAATCTTTCCATTTCCTCCTAAAATTAACAATTCAAAGTTACTATATTCTTGTTCTTATTGTAACAGAAAAAGCCTGTTTATGAATGAACGGAATAAGCAGCAATAACATACCATTTTTTCCCCAACTTCATAACTAGATGGCACTCCATTAGAATTAGTGTAGCATATGGTGAACATATCTGCTCTAGAGAGAGAATGCCCAACCTCTTTTTCCTACATATAATAGTACATCCAAAAAATATATCAGAATCAAAAATTAGATGTTGTTACCAATTTATATGTTATACCTTATCTACTCGAACTTGAGCAAATGACTTTTTCCTTGTTACTATGATTCATCTTTTTCTTCTCTCGGTGCTCCTTGTTTGTTGCAGATATTCTCTACATAGTTAAACATAACACAAAATAGCTAAGTATAGGCAAACAGAAAAAAGGATCACGACTATGACAATATTTCATATCTTTGACTCTTCGGAATGCCATTTAGTCAAGATATTTTTCCATTACTGTGGAAGAACTCGTTTTTGTCTTTTCAGTACCTGACTTTCAATTGACTCATTTGGATTGAAATAAGTTTTGTTGAGAGCATGCTTCCAGCTTCTCCATTTCTTTCCTACTGATTGCTTAACTCGTTCTTCTATGCCAACAGGAAGATCAAATTTTTCCTGTAATATTGAATACTTAATTAAAAGAGAACAAGCATTCAACTAATGTAATAGGTTCAAGAAATGGATACCTTTACTACATCTATCATGTCATTCTTTGAAAACTTGGGAACCTTACGCTAACTATCAACGTCAATTGGTGCATACTTTCCAATTCTTGCCAATGCTCCCAAAAATTCATTGAATTTGCTTCTATTTGTACCTATCGGCTTGTTTTTCCCTTTTTTCCAAACATTTGGCCAATGAAAATTCTCAACCATCATCCATTTATGAAGAAAAGGTCTAAGAAACATCCAAGTTGTAATTGTTTAGGTGATTAACACCAAGAAATTCGAATTAACAAGTCCCAAATCGAAGCTAAAGCTTTAACTAGCCAAAAGAGGGTTTTCTACCTCTGAGTCAGATTCAAACTTTGGCTACTACTCACTCAATTCAACTCGGAATTGAGTGTGGTTGGTGGGAGTTGGAAACTAGATTCATAAAGCTACAATTTCTTAGAAGAAATCGTTCACAAAATCAGTCTACAACTAGGTCATTGTTGGACACCAAGTCGCTGCACAAAACAGAGTTCCCTGTGAGAACGTGGAACAGAGCAGTCGACTTTACAAGCTTGGTACAGATTACTCGGGTCGAATTAGAACCTAAATTTTATACCGTTGAAAATCTGGGAATGTCTAGTTTCTAGTACCGTAAACGGCACTCAATTTCGACATCGAGCAAAACGATATGGCCAAAACAAGAACACTGCCTGGGCAGTGACGTGAGGATTTTCCAGGTTTGCTTCCTTACGAAAGTTTAACTTTTGGCCAACCAATTCATAGAATTTTTCAACGAACTTTCTACACATCTCATACAACATATAAACATCATAACTAAGCCATTAGATCCACAAAAATTCGCCTTAAAGGCCATGGGACAATATAAGGGCAGAATCGGAAAATTTCACCCTTCACTACCGTTGAGCTTTCCTTCAATAATGCTACTTATTTCCACTAGTTTAACCTCTAATCCAGCATTAACAACAATAAAAACTCATCAAATCAGTCCAACAACTCAAAGTGGGAATTCATAGAGCCCCACACAACAATTTTCACCATAATCCAAGCTACCCACATGATAAAATGAACCTATAAGTGCAATAGAACTTCCATAATTCAAGATTTAAAGGTTTGATCGTCACTTACTTTGCTAGATGTTCAAGGCAGAATTTTCCAGTCACTTGAAGCTCAGCAAAACCCGTGGTAAGTGAGCTCCTCTCCTTGCCTAAGTGAATCTTCAAGTGGTTTGGAGTTTATGTTGCAAGTTTGGAAGTGAAATGATTGGTTGGATTGAAGTGAAATGAAGAAGAAAGCTTTAGCTCTTCCTTGGCTTGAAGTTTCGGCTGTCTTGATGAAGAAAGAAAGTGACGTTGCTGATGAAGAAGCTTCCTTGTGAAGCTTAAGTGTTTGGCCAAAAGGTGCCAAAAGTCAACTTTCTCCCCGCGCGCGCAAGCGCGCGTTCCGTGCTCGATTCCTCTCGAGTTCGTTTCACTTGTGCACTAAACCCTCTAATGCACTTATATTCATACTAATATTATTCCACTCTTAATAGTCTAGAAATAATTTCTAAAATCCTCCAATTAGTCGCGCGCGCGAAAACGTGAACTTCCGATTTGCGCGCGATAAGGCGAAATCTCCAATAAATTCTTATAACGATAGTACTACTAACTATCACTTGAGTATTTAAACTTAAAATCAACCACTATAGGGCAAATGTACAAGTCTCCAATTTTCCAAACTTATTGTATTCTCGAATCGATTATTATTTCCAAACGCGCAGTCAACTAATTCATACTTAACGAACTTCCAAAAATTAAATTTTGAAACGAGTCACTTTAAAAATATGAGTAAGTCATAATTCAATGTAATTAAGTATAAAAAGGTTAGAAAATAATATTCGGAGTATTTGGTCAAATAAATAATTAAATAAACTAGAATTAGGAGTTTAAAATAATAAATTTTGCGAGTCCTCACACACATGGGTTTCTTCCAAGTTGCCATGTTGGTTCAATCCCACTACTGATAAAGCATTTCTTTTCCAATTTCGCATCTGGGTTTTCTTCAATCTTTGAATCTTTGTTGAAGGGATTGTTGCTGGGGATGCTGTTGTCTCGAAAATAAAAAACTCGAAAGCTTATTTCATGTCACATAATAAACTCACAAGTGGTGACTAAGTCAAGCTTATTCCATCAATGCTGTTTCAAGTTTTGTAGCAGCCATCATCTTTGATTCCATCTAGCGAGCACTGATCGTTGATTCCCTTTCCACTTGGAGCAAATTGGAGTTGTTGGTAACGCAAAATTATACATTAAGTTCTCTATCTCAATTTTGATATTGGCTACATTATTGGACTAATTTTGAATTCCCTAGACTGTTATTCTTTTGTGCCTACCATCTGTTCGGTAGTTTGTGTCTTACAATCTGGAATTGAACTTCTGCTGTCTTCCTTCTGATATCATTTTGTTTTGATATTTTTGGATTAGTTCTTATTACTCAAAAGTCTAGAGCACCTGGATATTCCATTCCCGTCTTTGTGACTGGGTAGTCAAAATTTAGCATTAGTAATAGTAGCAGTAGTATTTATTTCTGTTTAGTTATTCATAATCATCTTTTATTGTGCAAAAACCATTTCATAATGGAAGAAGGTTTTGTGGTTGATTATTTTCTATTGTTCTTATCTTCTGGTAGTAGTGGCATGACTTTGTTGGTGTCTAAAGCAGAGAATAGTAGAGATTGTGAGAATATTGAAATTTTAAAAGACAAGAAGTGGAAATGCAATAGGCTTTATAGGCTGCAATACTAGAAGTGGAAATGTGATAGGCTTTATAGGCTGCAATATTTTCTTGATTCAATATTGCAGCCTATATTCTTGATTCTTGTTGTCTCACTTAATCAAATTGATTTGTTTTGAAGTTTGATAGGCTTAGACAGTAAATTGCTTTAAAAACAGCATTTTTTGGGTTGGTAAAATTCTTTGAAAAGCTTCCTTTTGGTAGCTTTACTGTTGTAATATTCCATGAGTGATTTGTGTCTTCTATTAATCTCATTGATATTAGTTTTCTTATCTAAGTAAATATTTCATGCAAAAATCAAGTAATAGTTTTAGGTAGAATTATCTTGTAGATGCTAATGAACCTTTTTTTTTTATAATTAGAATCTATGTGAACATGGATAAAAGATGGATGAGTATGTCACGATCAAGTGATGAGTATAAAGTTGGTTTAAAAGATTTTCTTGATTTTGCATTTACGAATGGAAGTATAGGGGTGATGATTTTATACCCATGCATTGGGTGTGAAAATGGGGTATTTGTCACGAGAGAGCAGGCCAAATCACACTTAATGTGGAAAGGGTTTATTAAGGGATATACTCAATGGTTAGCTCATGGAGAGCTATCTTCAAATTTGCGTCATGCATTTGCTCATGGAGAGCTCATGGTGGTTCTGATGATGAGGAGCCTAAGAAAACTCGGGGACCAACTTATATGAGACACATTTAGGGTAGACATGGTACTGACAAGCGAATTAAAGTGAAATTCAATACACTTGGTGGCAGATTGCCTTAGAAATTTTGCAAACTTTATTGACTTTGTTCACTAGCTTCCCAAACGAATTTTTCCATGAAATTTGGTAGAGGGATAGCCCTCATATGGTAGTATACTACTACCAAATTTGGTGTCATTCAAAGTTCATTTTGATGCTCAAACAAAGTTCCAAAGTTCCTGACTTCAACCTGGAAAATTGTCCAAGTGTCTCAATTTTTCAGCAACTTTGAGCTACTATATCTTGGTGCTCAAAACTCTAATTCTTGTTCCATTTGTTGGACTTTGAACCTTGTTTGCAAATCTAATTGAGTTCCAAAATCCAAAGGCTAGATCAAATCCTGTGATGTTTACCGATTTTCCAAAGTTGGCGAAAAACCAACCTTAAAACTGCCTTGCGAGCATAAAACAGCAACTTTGAGCTAATTTTTGAATATCGTATGTTAGGAATCATAGAAAGTGTCTTCTAGGAACTTTTAGTTATTTGAAAGAAGTTTCCAACGGTACCAAGTTTTCCAATTTTGGACCTACGAAGAGTGAGTTATGATTTTTGTAAAAATACCCCATAAATCTGAAATTTTTTGAAACTTAAGGAAATGGAGTTTTTTCGAATTCTCCTTTTCCCTCGATAACACTTGAGCGTTTTACACCCGATTTCAAAGGTGACAACCTGATTTCTCTTGTACTTTAAAATCCCTTCTTTGAGCCTTGATTTACGTATAAATCGAGCCCATTTTCATGAGAATTTTTTTAGATTGTACAAGTGTACAATCTTCTTTGATAATTAGGATATTAAGTAATGGATTATTATTTAATTGCTCAGGCACCCACGAGGACCTTCAAGAGGATCCAACGGTGAACGCTTGAAACTCTAGTGACATTTCTACTTGAGAAACTTGGTGAGTGTCAAGTGCATGAATTTGTTGTTAAGTGGTTAATTGATTCTTATCCGTTATGTGAATTTGAAATTTTGAGACGAGTGTGTACTTTACCGCACTCGTTCTCTTTCAAACGAGATTATATTTGTATTTTGTTATGTGGATTCATATTCGATTTGTACATGGTAATGTGGATGTGATTTGTATTTGTGATTCGTATATGTAATTCGTATTTGTGATTCCTATTTGGAATCGTCGATTTGAGCGTTACTCATCGACTTATATTCGTATTCGTATTCGTATTCGTATCCGTATTCGGGGGACGCCCAAACTCGTTGGCTAGCTTTGCGAATCGAGCCAGCATGGGTTTGGTCGATAAGCTTAGCAAACCATGAGATATTCGTTGGGTATGATCTATTGGAGAGATCTTGCTCGACATTACTCGTGCAGTTTTGCCATGATATACTCGAGTATTATCAAAAAAAAAAAGTGGTGTAATGGTGACGGGATTTGAAGAAAAGTGGTGTATCTACGGATTTGATACTTATGTGGTTGACGGAGTGTCAACATGAGATGTGATCAAAACTCCGACTCGACTACGTGGAATTTAGCTCCTGAGAGCTACAGTATCTTTGAATTGTTTCTGTTTATTTTTTTGAAATGTGAATTATTCAAACTTATAGCTCTACTTTACTATGTAATTTGTGGCTATTTGGATTGCGTGTTTGCATGTGTGTTTCTTGGCCTCACGAGCGTTTTGCTCACCCTGTAGATTTGTTTTCCTTAACAGGAATGGATCGAAGAGAACTTGAGGAAAACCCTCTTTCGGATGTACTTTTGTATTAGGGTTTTCGATGTTCATGACTAGACTCTGGATTTTTGTATAACCTGGGATTGATGTATATTTTGGGAATCTAATTTAAGATATGGACGATGGATGCGTTTTTTTTTACTCGTGGTGCCCTATTGAATATTAGTTATGGAAGCGACTTGTATTATTGGTTATTTATAATTAAGCTTGAAATGATTTTGCCTTGAGTCATGGCGAGAGTTGGGCAGGCGTCCTGCGGATACCCTCTGGTTCGCCCTTAGAGAGAAGTGGGGGCGTCACAATGTGAGTAATTATCAGTATTAGGCTAAAAAAAAGCTATCTTTCCATCACAACTTGATTTTGAAAATTGCAGAATTTATGAAATATAATAACTCCTGTATTGCACTTTTCACTTTTTCTTGAAAATTCGTCCAACTCTTATTATACACCAATAAGTTTTAGAAAAAATGAAAATTTTGTAACATATTGGAAAACTATTGAATACTTGCATCACAAACATGTCAGCGTATGATGTAATAGTCATAGATATCAATTTGACTAGTCATTCTTAGACAATAAAGAACAACTAAATTTGTATGGGGTACTAACTGAACTGAAAATTTGAGCTCTTTCCAATATTACCAAGAAGCTTTACCTTATAATGTGATTGATTGAAAAGAAAATGCACAAAATCATATTATAGATCAATAACTAAATGAAGAGTTTCATAAAAAAATAAACATTTATAAGCAATTTCTAGTACCACTATATATAGTTTCAATCTCCAAAAAATATTGAATTAGCATCTTGAGGTACAACGGGTGTACACAAAAGAAGAAGCAAAAAAGAAATTACACAAGTACAACAAGTGGCATTTTAACAATCATCATGTATGTAGTTATCCACAACAAATGAGAACATATATTAATTATCATATCCTTGCTTTAGTTATAGAGCAACGCTTAGCTTTAATTCTTCTTGCTACTAACATCTCGAGTTCTACTAATTCTTTATCTGCTCACCTTTCTTTTCTATTTTAAACTTAAAACACCTTTGATATATGCTATGTATGTAAGATGCACTTTGCATTAGAATCCTACGGGCAGAGCATTCTATATCAAGTTCAATACCAATAATGCAAATGTTTAATAAGTCAAAAACCAGGTTGACACCTCAACAAGTAGCTACTTGCACATTTTCCAAAGGGTGGAAATCAAGTGCTATTGTGGCATTAATAAAAGACTACAGGTTCTAATTAAGCTTTACACTGACAACAAGACCCTAGTACCATAAAATTTTAAGATTTGGGGTGTCTAGATAAATTTGAATTCTAAGGTTTTCATAAATTATTATATGTTTGGATGTAGGCTTGACATAAGTAATAACCAATCAAGAAGCTCATAATCTAACAAAATTACATAATATCATTTTATTACCATTTCAAATATGTTCACGAACTAAGTAGGAACCTTCCACTGAAAATGCACAAGGATTCTATACTTAAATAGACTTTTCATAGACCCATTTCTTATGTTGTATAAACAAATTGAACTAATAATAACTCTTTGATCTTAAACAAAGATATCAATATTGGTAATTGCTAAAAACCAAATCAACTACTAAGCTTCTTGGTAAACCCACTGGACACACTTAAAGACATCATTAGCAAGAAACCTGGTTCCTTTGAAAATGTATAAGGATTGCATACATGAATAGATTTTTCATTGACCCATTTCTTTATATTGTGTAAACGAATAGAACTAACAATAATTCTTCAATCTAAAACAAAGATATCAATATTAGTATCGACAATTGCTAAAAACCAAATAACTACTATGTTTCTAGGCAAATCCACTAGCCACACTTATAGTTTTTATTAGCATTTAGCAAATTACCAAATGAGAAAGCGTTGTAGAATCAGCACATATTTAACATATATGTCAACCAAAAAATTCTCAAGAAGCTTGCAAATGGAATACCTAGCAAATAACCTTAGCCCCCTTTTTTCCTCATCTCAGAATCAAATTTAATTTGCTAATAATCAGTTTTTATTTGAGAGGAACACAATAGAAATTTAAAAAAAAGCAAATAAAAATCAGAAACATGAGGATACCAATTCATCATAACATGCACTTACATAATAGGGATGGGTGGGAAAGCGCTAATAGTGAGACAGTTGGAAAGTAAGGGTGGAGCGAAACACAAAGAGGACCAGAAAATTCTCACAAATATTTGATCCTTTGTAACAAAGAGAGAGAATTGAGATGATGAAGCAAGGTTCAGAGTAAAGGATGGCAAAATTTTGCAATTGAAAGGGAAAATTTTAGCCCATCCTAATCGCTAGAAAAGGGGAAGCTAGGTTAGATTAACAGAGAAGAGTGGGACAGGAATAAAACCAATTAAAATTTTAGTTATAGGGGGCAAAAAGAGTAGCACCCAAATTTACTGCGAGTTGGGTGATGATTTTTAGTACGTCACTAGAGGTACCTTGGCCGAGTAAGGCACCGCCTGGGCACCCCCTCCGTCATCCACCTCGCTCCTACCCCGTTTCCCACCCAGTCCCCGGAGAAGAAATAAAGTAATAAAAAAAAAGCTATTAATTTTGTCTAAAATGTATAGGTTACCTGGTAGTAATCTTCCTTCAGATGCTGTTGTGAGCAGGAGAACAATTCCTGAGACTTGTTGGCAATTTCCAATGAACACTGTGGCTCCACCGTTGCACTTCGGGCCTGACAGATCTCAAATCTAATCGGTTACTAAAAACCCAAATACCAATTTCCGTTCAAACTCTATGCTAAAAACTCCATGCCGTTGTTGATTATGCTACCTTCTTAAAAGTTTACATGTTTGTCTTCAAATTGGGGAGAATTAAAAATCGGGTGGAAGAAAGAGAAAGAAACAAGGGATTCAGTTGTGAGAGGGGTGAAGGATTTTAGTTTTTTACGTAGAGAGCTAACGTGATTAAAAGGTTTTAGAAGAGAGAACTAGGGTGAACAAAGAGTAAAGTTCAATGGATTCATTGGAGTAGTTAGAATTTTTCCCAAAAAAGGTGCTGAGTGTAGCGCCATTCTCTTTCCCGCTTTTGTTTCTTACTTTTTACTTCTATTTGGACAAGTTAGACTGATACGACGTCGTACGTCGTTTTCTTTGTCACTTTAACGACGTTCCCTACTGCATGTTACATTAACTTTTTGTTCTGACACTTTTAGGAAAATGTCATATTAAGTGTGTGACTAAACGTCATTTTTGTAGTAGTGAAGTAAACTCATAACTTCATTAATAGAATACATCATAAATTACAAGTAAAAGATAGATAAAGAAAACTTAGCCAAGTTAATGGAGAAGCTCCTAAATATCTCCAACGTCTTTCACAAAATGATGCAAAGATGAAGTCTCCAAGTGTTTCTGCAAAAATTGCTAGCTCTTGGGAATATGACCAGCCTCAGTTTTTATGCCAAATTCTGATGTCTGATGTCCCTTCCTTCTCCTCCTGTATTTTCTTCTCCCCCCTTGATTCTCCAAATCTAAGGTGTTAACAAAGTCAACAAAACAATGTTCAGCCTCTTGATTCTACCATAATTTTTTTACTTGACAATAAGCTATTTTTCTTCCTTTATACATCAGAAACATGTGCAACCTAAGTTTTCTCTCCAATTATAGCTGGAAAGTAGTGTGAAAATGAGAAAAATGGCTGAGCAAATCACAAAATTTCGGCTGCCATACGCATATTCACTTTTGACCTTGTTTCAAATGCAATTTTCTCTATGATAGCTGCCGAATTGGCTATTGTGCAAAACATGAACATTGTATCACTTTGAATTAGCGTTCTAATGCTTCAAGAATCATCTAATTTGGAGATCGGTGGATGAAGATATGGTTGAAATACCGTAGACTGGTCAATTCTGTGTTTCAGCTCTCGACCATACTTTTTGTCCAGGAAAGCGGCTGAATTGGACTTTGATGTCTTCATACCAAATGTAGATCTATCTCTTAGTTTCGAAATGGTATCAAGATCATCAAGATCATCTCGATCCGATCATTGTGGCTCAAGATATAGTCGAAATACGAAGATGTGTCGAAACTATCTTCATTTGCATACCCTCAATTGAATGTTTTGCACTTTATGTCTTCTTTAACCACTTCAAATCATCAATTATCATCCAATTCTCTTCTCAATTCACTCCAACTGATAATTGAGTCCTTAAACCTACAAAATATGAAGTTCTTTCCGTTAAAATCCATAAAAATGCAATTTTTGCCAATTAAATCACAAAATAGATATCTTGACCAAACCCCTAGTTAATTAACTATAAAACTAGATAAAAACACACCAAAACTAACTAATAAAACACACTAAAAATACGTAAAATATCTACTTGTCATATATTAATACATGATCATGTATTTTCAGGTGTATTTGGTTGAGAAAAATACATTTTTATGGTTTAAAGTGAATTTTTCTTAAAGAACATGAAAACAGTTGAAAACCGGGTAAGTACAAAACTTGGTCAAGCAGAAAATTGGAGGAAAAACTGCAGAAATCAGAAATTTCTGCAGCAAATCCGGCCAAGATTCGACCAGATTAACGGCTAAATTGACAGGGCAAGCTGAAAATTTTTTTTCCCGACTCATTGGCCAGAAAGCGGCCGGATTCTGGCGGCCCCATCAGCCTCGAAGAGGAATCCGTTCACAATTTCACTTCTCTTCTTTTTCAACCTACACACACGCTCACACCTAAAACACACACTACTCACCAAAATTCCTCTTTTCACCATCAAATCTTCCAACTAACTTTACCAAAACACTCCCCTTAACCTCTAGAGATGATTTCATAGTTTAAACTTCTTAAAAAACAAGCTTTAATTCGGATTTGAGTTTGGCAAGAACAAGGGTTTCAAATTTTTGAACTCTCCATTTGAGGCCGAATTAGAGTAAGATTTTAGGGGGTTTCTTCACCATTTGCATCCATAATCATCAACAAACAAATTTGAGGTAAAAAATTTTCACCAAATTTTGCCATTTTTCACTTTTTTCTAATTTTGGGGAATTTCGAATTTCTTCATTTTGTAAAGTTTGGTGCTTTTCATTGTACTTATTGAGCTTTTTGTTGATTATTGGTGATGGTTAACTCACGACCTTGTGATTATTTGGTGAATTTAGCAATTTTTAGCTAATTTTGAGGGTTAATGTGACTAGATAATTATTAGCTAATTTCTTGAGTTAATTGGATTAGAGAAAAGTTTTTGAGATAGGTGATTTGCTCTAGGATATTTACATGCTTAGTGTATACTTAATTTGCTTACCTCTTGATTTTTGGCATGTTTATTCTAGAATATTTGGTAAATAGCAAATTAATGACCTTTTTAAGCCTAAAACTCATGGTCAAGGTGCTATTTAGCATTTAATTATGCTTATTTAGGTCATTAAGATGTGAGTGAGTTGTGTGTTTGCTTAGTTGTTTTCTCTAATTATTTCGACATTATTGTTTATTGCACTCATATGTTTCATTTGGAAAATTATAAGAGCACTTGTTGTTGATAGTGAATCTTAGTACTTCCTTATGGTGTTGATTGATACTTATTATGCAAGTAAGTTAATGAGTTTGCCTCTTTAAAGATAAGGGTAAATGAGAACATGTGTTCGTTATCCTTTATTTAACAATGTACCTATTGAATGAAGTTAATGTTTAATAATTTTATTTAGGTACAATGGCTCGCACTAAGAAAGTTGGGATGAAATCTCCACCTCCCAAAAAAAAGGAGAAGCTTCTACGTCTACTTCTAGACCACAACGTACAAAAAGAAAAGCAAGTAGATGATTTGTGCTTGAAGATGAACCATCATCAGAAGAGGAGACTCAACAACAAGTAAATCAAGAAAAGGAACAAGAGGAGTAAATCCCATATGATAGGTCACACTTCATCTCCGCCGAAAATGAAGTTTGGTATAATTCTTGAAGAGGAGCTAAGGTGTTGATAGAGAAGGATGTCACTCCTGATGTTGAGGAGGTCTACCATTTCAAGGCCTACTTTGCTAAATTAGGATAGGAAAATTTCTTCAATCTCCCAAACATTTATTATGAAGAGTTTATCCGTGAATTTTATGCAAATGTGGAGGGCAAGCAGTCTTTTCACTTTGATATGGAAGAAATTACAAGTACAATACGAGGAACCAGCGTCCGAATCCATAGAGCTCATTTGCAAAGTCTTCTTCAAGTTTTTTACGTTGGATATAAGGTTGATTTGAAGAAAACATTTTAAATCTCGTGATTTGGACTCATGGAACATGTTAGAGGCACTTGTACGCTTGGAAGTTGAGTACAAGGCCACTCGTAAAACTGGGTGATATTCCGTGTTGACTTCCTCATTTTCGGAGTCTCATCGTCTTTTTATCTACTTGTTTGCCTCTAATATAATTCCAAGAGCAAGTGGTACTAATGAGACACGCACAAGTGACATCTATTTTTTGGATAAAATGGAGTATGGTTTAGGCAACATCCAAGGTATTCCATTGAGAAGCATTATCATCAACCACATGTGGGTTGTGGTTCGTAGTAATGATGTCAAACATGCTTTTCCATGTGCTCGCTTTCTGATCTTGGCATTTCAAAGGGCTGGAGTTGATTTCTCTAATGTTATCCCTACATGCCTCAAGAAGAAGGACATCTTTACATTAGATTTTTGCAAGTTTCTTTTGAAGATCAAAGACATGGGTGATCCTTCGACTCAAGGAGATGCTCAAGGAGACATTCAGTAAGAGAAAGAAACTGAAATTGCACGTATTGAAAAAACTCAAGGTATTGAGACAACTGCCCAACCGGTTTCAACCGATCCCTCCTTCTCACATCTTCCATCATCACCTCAAGACATTAGCTCTTTTCTCAAAAGGATGATGAATAAGCTGCTTTGTATTGAGGCCGAAGTGAAAAAGAGTCGAAAAGAGCACAAACAGAATTCCGAACGCTTTCGTCGTATTGAGGCTAAACTTGGCAATGAAGCTCCATCGACTCCACCTTCTTCACCTGACCAAGCGGCTACTTGAGGCAGTGCTCATTACCATCAACCCCATCCATTTTTCCAAATTTGCATGTTTTCTTTGTCATTGCCTTTAGTCTTCACTTTTGGTAGCTTTTAGTATTTTATTAACCTTTTTCGTATGAACTCATCCAAGTGGTCTTCACTTATGTTGTGGTTTTAGTGCTCAGACTTCTTAAAGTTGGGAATTCATCACTTGGCCATGGTTTTGGATAGCGCAAGTTCAATAGGGGAGTAACTACTTTCTCTTACTTTCGTTATTTTTCCTTTCTCACATTGAGGACAATGTGAAGTTTAAGTGTGGGGGAGAGAAATATTTGAACTTGCATTCTAGTGCTTTGTGACAATATTTTGTGGATTTTACTTGCATTAGAAATACTGGAATTGTGTTTGAAAAATTGCCTTGTGGATAATTTTCTTGAATTTGGGTTTGTTGGCAGGGAGTTTCGTCTATTTATAAGGGGAAACTCTGTCAAAATGTTTTCAAAATCTTTTCCACTATTTCACTATGGCCCAAAATGTTTTTGTAATTTTTGTCTTTGTTTTAAAAAAAGGGCCAATTTGTCTCAACTTTAAGTGCTCTAATTCTTCCACTTGTTAAAATTTTATATGTATTTTGGAAGATTTTAGTTCTCATTTGACTCAGAAATGGTTATTAAGTAATTAGAATTTTGCATTTTAGAAAGTATATCCTGTAAAATAGGGAGAATTATACCTATAATTTGCATGTTTAATGAGATTTCTCCTCTTTATTTAATTTTGCAAGTAAGTGATTGATATAATCAATAAAAGCTATACTTCCTTTGATTATTCTTATATATTTGCTTCGAGTGAATGTCTATTTATTGTCTTTTATTTGAAAAAAAAGAAAAAAAAGTAAAAAGAAGAAGAATTAGAGTTTTTGTTCTACTTCAATGATTCTTGTATCGAGTAACCGGGGGTAAGCATTTGCAAATGTCGACATTCGCGTAAAAAGGTACATGAATTAAGAGTATGCATAGCAACTTGAATACGTGAAATGTTGAATAAAAGGGATCTTCACCTAAAAGTGTCGATCTTCACGTCAAAAGACATTTTCAGTATTTGAGTAAAAATTAGTATGAATAAGTCCCTCTTAGTTGTAAAATTTGAGAAAGAGATGATTTTGGGAGGAGGATGGCTATAAATTGGACTATGTGATTTGCTTATTTGTGAAATTAGTTTAGGGTGAGAAATCAAGTTTAATTTGTTAAAATTAGGGTATAATTATTTTTCTTTTACTTGATATTATGAGTATTTAGTATAAATTGAACAATTGTATAATAAGCGTTTGCTAAGTCATGAGAAATTAAATTTGAAAAAAGTGCATATATTGTTTCACCTCTTGAATTATTGTAGTTGATTTTGTGAGGATTGCTTGAGGACAAGCAATGATTCAAGCGTGACGGAGTTGATAAGTGACTAATTTGAGTTATATTTGAATGACATTTTATGTTATTTTTAGTCACTTTAGCAATATTATAGGAAGAAAATGGATTATTTTGGCTATAATTAGTTCAAAATGCTCTTAAGTGATTAAATGAGGTTTATGTCACTTTTTACTTGCATTTTGTCTATAATTTTTTTATAGGAGTTGGAAATAGACTGCATTTGGATGAAAAAGGAAAGTTGACAATTTTGACACATTTTTGTATTTCTGCTTTAACTTGAGCTACAATGATCAGATTGAGATGATTCTTGTACCATTTTGAAGATAAGAGATAAATCTACAAAATAACTACAGTTAACATCACCACTACAGTTGGAATTAATATCCAAATAACTACAGTTAACATTCTGATTGGCGCCCCATTATGCATCTCCCGTTGGAATTAATATCCAAATAACTACAGTTAATATCACCACTAGAGTTGGAAAATTGCCCAAAAATTCTTTTTTCAGCAGAATTTAATAGAAAAGCTAAGAACTTTGAACATTCAGTTAACTAACACTTGATTAAATACCTTGATGCTTTATTTGTCCCATTCCTCCAATACGAGTCCTAAAACAAAAATCCACTACATAATTGTCAGGCTTTGAATTAATTGAAGTAAAGCAGGCAAAAAAAAAAGGTTGATACTTTATAATAAATTAGGAGGCATAAATGCACTTTGCTTGATAGAAATGTAAAATGCCCTGCCCAATTTTGTATAGAGCAAAAAGCAAAATATATGAAGTAATAAAAATAGTAATTCATACAGAAAAAATATGCTGATTATTAGTAAAGTGCAAAAGGGATGGATTTTTAAATATATAGTCTATGGAGTTAAGCCTGTTCAATATTTTGTTTTGCATACGGAAACTATTTGCAAAGGAATTCTTATCAGTATTTAGCAAACTATTCAGCAGCTACAAATGATCACCTACAAAACACATTAGCATAGAATGGAAAAAAAGTGTATGTATCATCATTATCCATAAATACATATAAAAAAAAGTAAGCCACGTACAAACTAAAAGCAATTGAGCCATATTAATCAACCACGTAGCTACTACAAATTTTTTGTGGTTGAGTTGTTTAACAATGATACATCTAATGAAACTGTTCTCTAGAAAAATGCTAAACAAAATAAAAGATTACAATAATCAATTTAACATTGAGCTGCACTCCCAATCAGATGACATGAATACCTAACACAAGACAACATATTCCTTCCTCCTAGCTGCTCAGCCACATGATCACTCAATTCAACATTTTACAACAAAAAATCAAAAGCATAGCCATAAACTGCATGAGTATGTATAACCAACGTCTAATGAAGCTGTTCTCTAGAAAAAGGCTAAACAAGATAAAAGATTACAATAATCAATTTAACATTGAGCTGCATTCCTAATCAGATGACATGAATGCCTAACACAGGATAATAGATTCCTTCCTCTTAGCTGCTTAGCCCCATGATCACTCAGTTCAACATTCTGCAGTGAAAAATCAGAAGCATAGCCACAAACTGCATAATTATGAATAACCAATGTATTCCTAATTTGCACACACTACTTATTCACAGTCAAAATCCAAACCCTTGTCTGTCTTATAATAATCAATTCAACAGTGAGTCACATTTCTAATCAAACCAGATGAATACTTGACACCTAATCACTTAGTCTGAGATTCTGGAGCAATGAAAACAGAGACATAAGCTAAACTACATAAGTATGAACAATCAAACCAAAAACACATTACAAAAACAATCGTGAAATACCTCATGTTTTCATACTTCATAAACATGAAAAGCAACCAAACAAATCAATCTCTCGCCTCCATTGCCAGAGGGTAGAACATTCACGGAGCCTAAACCAGGAAAAATCTCTTCAATAGACACAAAATACTAATCAGAGAACACTAACAATATAACCAATCTATTCCTAGTATGCACCCACTACTTATTCACAATCCTTTCAAGAACTATACCATTCTTGGAAACAAACACTACTTATATACAGCCTTACTTATTTGCTGACCTCCCCACAATTCTTTAAAACAAGTTCCACGTGCTGAAGCTTTGCAATATTGAAACTCTAAATATGCACAATCACTAAACCCAATTGAAACTTTGCAGTCACGATTTAAATACAACCAACAAGACTAGATCAAGGCAACAGTTCAAAAGATTAAGCACCTAATAAAAATTCCCTCCTATTTAGAGCTCATTCCTAGAACAATGTGGACACAATTAATCAAGTTTCCTTGCGCTGAATACATTCAAAGTCATCTTACAAAACTTGTGAGAAAATGAACCAGAAATTCTGATGAATTAACTCCAAACATACATTTTTTTTATACAAAAGGCCGGGAAAGTTTCACAAATCTTCAAAAGAAGATATGTCTAGTATGGAAGAATAATTACCCCAAGAAAATTAATGAGAATAAGTTTCACCTTTAACTTTAGCTGCCAGATTTTCAATAAAGCTAATCACTCAATAGAATTGATACCAAATATACCAAAATTCTTTACAAAACAGCAGTTTAATGTCTAAACTCACTTTTTAGGTTTTAATCTATCTTAAATCAAACTAATGAAAACTGCTCTTTGTAGTTCCAAAATACACCCAATACAGATTTAAATTATATAAGAAAAAACTGCTTTAAATTCAACAACTCATACCTAGGGGTCAACTATCCAACCATAGTAGAGTGGAATGTCTAGTAGATCAAAATATTGCACATTCCAGAGTAAATTCAAAATCGGCAATTCTGAATGATAAAAATGCATTAGTTACACAATAGGGCAACTTAAAAAAAATAAAAAAGAATGCAAGTAAACCTACATAAACATAAAAAAAGCCATCATTTACCTCTTGAATTTTATATTTACATCAATCCCAGTTGCTAGTCTAGGAAGCAAATCAATGGCATCAGCAATGTTTTGTTGCTGATTTTCAATGTATCCTACATCTTTGTCCTGCAAAATTGAACCAAAGCCAACAGAAAATACTTACATTTGTATGGTTTGACATGGATTATAAAGAATAAGAAAAAAAAAGAACTAACGACCTTCAATAAATACAGAATATAATATTTTTATCCTTGTTCTTAGTTCATCTATAGAATAAGTAGTATGTACACACTACTTATTCACAACCTAAACCCTAAACCTAAGAAATCGAACTGGAAATATCATTGATCAAATTAACCCCTGTTCAAACCCTATACCTATGTCTCAAAATCTGGAAACTTACATGCCATTCCTGACCCAAATAAACAGGAAAATTTTTTTCTTGCTTTAACTATATATAACCTATAAGTTTATCATTCAACCTAATTATTTCCTCACACAGCGAGTAAACCAAGATCTCAAAATCTTGAAATATGCATTTCATTTGAGGCAAAAAAAATGAGAAAATAAGAGGAAACTAAGCAAAAAAACACCAAACCACCAGTTTTTTTGAAAAATCTCCCAGGAAAAAATACAACATATCAAGCTATAAGAAGCCAGTAAATCAGTCCAAGTTCCTAGCACTATTCTAGCCATATTGCCAACTAGCGAATGCAAAAATGAAAAAACAAGAAACAAAAACAAAAATCAAAAATCAAAAAACAAAAACAATAAAAGAGAAGAAGAAACGGTGAAAAAAGAAACGGTGAGGA
Organism: Coffea humblotiana; assembly: GCA_023065735.1. Classification (NCBI taxonomy): domain Eukaryota; kingdom Viridiplantae; phylum Streptophyta; class Magnoliopsida; order Gentianales; family Rubiaceae; genus Coffea; species Coffea humblotiana. Next base: position 9,415,905 of record CM041217.1, read on the forward strand.
AGAAAAGAGAAAAAAAAAGAAAAACAAAAACAAAAAGAGAAGAAGATCCGACGAGAAGAGATGGATTAGAGATTGAGAGACAAAGACTGTTAATGATTAGCGAAGACAGTGAGGAGGCAAAACAAAAGCTGGTGATTGTGGATGGGAGATAAATTCCTCTCTCTACCTCACCAGATTTTATATTGGGTCTTTGGGTTTGCCGTTGTTTTCTCAGTAGAGAACTCACCAGATGATTGTCTGCCATTGTGGATATCTCTGATGGCAGACCCAATGTAAAACTTGAAATGCAAAACAGCTTTTGTGGAAGACAAATGCAAAACAACGGCAGAAAATCTGGTGAGTTAGAGAGAGAAATTTAGGCCAAACAAAAAGGTGTAGAGAAAGAGAGAGGAAGTGCATAAAGAGAAGATGTGGAGAAGAGGTGGATTAGGGAGTTGGCCACCACCTTTAGCGTGAGGCGGGAGGTCAAGGGTTCGATTTTGGCTTCCATCAAAAAGTTGCTACTTAATGTGGCTTTGCTTAAGATTTATGTGGGTGCACGTGTAGGCCGATGGTGGTTTAGTCCCTATCGGTTCTCCGTGATCCTCTCAATGGCTTCTAAACTTTCTATTCTTTTTTCTAGAATTTTTTATTTATTTTAATACATAAATTCTAATTAAAAACTTTAAAATAGTGGGTTATAACTAATCATGTCACTAGTCAATTTAAAATTTAAAACTTTCTCACTATCTCTTGCATAAACCATTTATAGTTTGTTATTTATACTTTAAGTCCTTTTGATTCCTTAATTGAATAAAATACATTTGTCAAGCCAAAATTCTCAGGGATAATTGATTAGTCTCATTTTAAAATCATTCACCTTATTATATCATTATCACTTTAGCCCCTTGTATTCCTTCATTAAAGAGGATTAATTTATCTAGCCAAATCCTTGAGATAATGTGATTAGTCCTATTTTTTAGTTATCCACCCAATTATTTCTTTATCGCTTTCCTGCTGGGTACAATAATCATTTCTTAAAATCTTCTAATGATATACTTGATTACTCTTATTTTTTAATAATTTATGTTACAATTACTAAATCAATTTTCTTGTGGTCTTAAACTTTTTTTTGTATTTAGCAAGCTTAGGACACTTACTAGGTTTGCTTTTTATAATTTTTATATTTTTTATGTTGGATTTTATTTAGTAGGTTTGTTTTTTAAAGTTTTAAAAATTTGAATGTTGAAATTATACTCTAACATTAAATTGGAGTATGTAAATATATGACATTTTATTTGCACTTAGAATAAACTCAATATTAATATCGTGCAAGCATCTATATGACTTTTCATTTAGCACATGTACACCACAAAGTGCATGTAAAGAAAAATTTATGTATGAATTTTAAATTAAATAAAGGTGTATTTAGAAGGTTGCTTTTGGTGGTATTTTAGTAAAATTTTGATAAAAAGGTTGTATTTCACCAAATTTACATCCAAAAGTTTACTTTTTCTTGATGATTGCAATTCTAGCTTTTTATTTGATTAAAAACACTTGAAAATGAGGCAGCAACTTGGAAAAATAATTCTAGCTTTTTATATGTCCAAAAACACTTAAAAAGTGAGATAATGAATCTTAAATAGTGAAAGCATTAAAAGATAGAACAGTAGGGTTAGGGAAGGTAAAGATTAGGAGATAGCTATCAAATTTGATGATTCATGTGAGTCTGGACAAGTTATAATTAGGTTAATCTATATATTCCTACTTAGTTAATGGTTCAAAATAGACGAGTCGTCAATGAATATAGTTTTATATGGGTTGGATTATTGAATCACCCATTCACAGCCCACTACTAAATTTTATTTACTTTTTCATCTACATTTTATTTAGCAACAAAATAGTAAATCATATCAACATATCAAGTCAATAAATCAATTTTTACCTAAAAAAAGAGAAAAAAACATAAAAAATTGCTTAAAGGAGCCTAAAATGATCATCATAGTGAGTTTCAAAATTTGTCACTATACAGCAATCTAAAAATAATTTAGGTATTAATGCAAACAATCAATTAACATTCACGAAATTTATTAAACTTTTATGAAAGGAATGGAGGAAGCAGGATAAATTTTAAAAAATAAAATAATAGAAATTAAAGAAGAGGAAAACGATGAATACATCTTTGCAAAAGTTAGAATATAATTATTAGACTAATTTAGATTTACTCACTAATGATTGAATTTGAATCTACGTCTAATTTAATTAAGTCAAAATAAGTGATCCAAATCTGTCAATTTCATACCCACTAATTAATGAGCTAATTTGGTCACCCATTTGAATCCAATTAAATTACACACGCAAACTCATTTGTTAATAGGCGAGCCAAATAAATAGGTTACCATTTACATTTATAAATAGATGAAAATAATAGTAGAATAGGAGACAAGTGGGCTGTAAAATTGGATAAGAGATAGGATAATTGGGTGGGATCGAGAGAGAGCAAAGAGAAAATAGGATTTGATAAAACGAGAAAGGGTTGTAGGGATACAAAAAAATTAGGTAGAATTTGAAGGAACGACGAAAGGTTGTAGGGATGCGAGAAAGTTAGATTCAGAAAGTGAAAAGGAAAGTAATGGAGAGTAGGAGGAATATCGAAAAGAGAGGAGGTTGAGAGGTATGAAAAAGTGGCACGAAGGAGGAGAATAAGAAAGAAAGGGATAATAATGTTGTATTTGACCATATTTCTCCTCTTTCTCATATAAACCCGTGCATAGCACAGGCCAAAATACCAGTGGTCTTGGATTCATAACATATTCGTTCTCGAGTTTATCTAACATGTTAGTTTGGGGCTTCGAACAATGATAGAAGTGCTTATAATTAAAAGGCTACGTATATTTTAGGGATAATTTAGAAACCATTCTTGAGATTTGTGACAATATCACATAGCATTTTTGAAATTTAAAAAATATCACTTACTTTCTTTTTTTAAACTTTTTATAACATTATAAATCCATTTAAAAATATGTTATTAGAAAAACTCATTTTTGGATAGAGAATATGCATTCAATCCAACGTTGCCCTTTTCATAACAAATGTAGTTAACCCTTTAAACTTTCAAAAACTTTGCTGATATGGTCTTGTAGTTTAAGAATTATAGGATATTAACAAGATTGAAAAACATTTTAATTGTTTTCATGCCATTAGTTGGCACAATAAATATTAAAATATGAAATTCAAAAAACTTTTTAGAAAACATATCAAATGAGTTTGTAAACATAATTTAAATTTTTTTCATTTTCTATAATTCTAATAATTTGAAAAACTCCTCAAGTTGATTGTAAACACTTTGTAGTTAGTAATTTTTTTTTGGCTTGAAAACACCTTAAGTATACTCTTAAAAATAAATTATTAATACCTTAAAGCACCTAGTATTATATTGTATCGCACTAAAATTGCGCATTCACTCAATCTGTCTATTGATTTCAAGTTTTTCTTAATATACTTTTAATTTTGAAAAAAAAAAGTAGGACGAAAAAGGACGCTTTTGGGATAAAAACATCTTCTCTATTCAAAAATGAGTTTTTTAATAGTTCATTTTGAAATGAGTCCAATAATGTTACAAAAGTTAAAAGTAGAGGAGCAAATGATATTTTTGAAAATCCAAGGGTACTATAAGTGATATTTTTTAACATCCATGGGTACTAAATGAATTATCCCTATATTATAAGGCTTGCAGTTTCCTCTCCGTAGTTGAGTGCCAATATTTTTTCCAGTTTATTTTTTGTTGATTCCAAATATTTGCCAATATTGTAGAAACAAATTTTTTTTACATCATCTTAATTCGTTCGGGATATTAAAGAAACCCATTATTCTCTTTCTTAGTTTGATTCAAGCGTAGTAAATATGCAACCATTATACAGTCACGTTCTCTCTAAATGCTTCCAAATGGAGGTATCTTATCAGCATATATACGGTAATAATTTATATGCAAGAGAGAATGCAACAAAGGTCAACGTCTTTAACGTTTATAGTCTTAATAAGTTACCAACTATTCTCTAGATCATCGCCAACGGCAGAGGCTCTTGTGTCCCTAAGGGCAGGGCAGTGGCTCTGGTGTCACCATCAAAGTTCTAAATTATTCTGGTTGGTATGTAACAGCTCACCACAATATATACATCACCAATGGCAGTGGCTCTAGTGTCACCATCTGGTTTGTAGGCCCTCACTCTTCTGTCAGACTTTAACTTTGATTAGAAACTCTGTCTTATTGCAATTGTATCCTTAGAACGTGCCAAGAAAAGAATTGTCTTCTTAGTCTCCCACAATTCGACAGGCGAAATGTCCATAGAGTAGGTGCAAACATTTATTAATTTTCATTTTTTTTCTGTGTTATAGTACTAAGTTAAAACCTCAAGCCAACTAACCAATAATTGCAATAGTTTGCAATTATCCGGGACATTCATCAACGAAACAGTTAACTTCCTTGTCTAGGCCTGTAGTCATTTTATGGATTTCTTGATCATATGATAATCGGCAGAGAATTAATTGTACAAATAATGTGGCTGTGAGTCCTTTAAGGTATAATGAATTTTCACTTAGATGCACTGACTTCGATATTCAGTATATCTTTCCCACTGCGCCTACGATGTAGTGCTCGATGGGTTGTCTGTTAATGTATATTGTGGTATGGATCAATCAGAAGAGGTATATATAAAAGTATTTGAAATTCTAAGATTCCGTTTGGTGAAGTATTATGGCGTGGATCAACCAATGGATGAAGCCGCCATAGTCAACATATGGGAAATTCTACTACTATTCCGGGTCAAAGAAATGGTGAACTAAATTAAAGTTACTTTCGAAAATGTTGTTATTTTGACTAATGTATTTTATGTACCAAAAGTTAGAAAGAATCTTGTGTTTAGTAGTTTGTTTTTAGTCTTGTTTTTTAGGCTGACAAATTTATCTTGTTTTTGAGAAGAATGGTGGGTACTGAGGTGGTGCATCAGGTTTTTCACCAACTGCGGGACTTATTTCATTGCCATTTTCCAGAGATACCATGTTCTTCTGGCTCTTGGGAGGCGTTCCACTTTTCTTTGGTGGATATGAGACGGAGGATTTCGATACTTTCAGTGCGATGGATGGCTCCTACGGTAGGGTGTAAGTTGAATTCAGATGGATGTGCTAGGGGGGACCTGGGGATTAGTGGGGGTGGGGGTGTGGTGCGGGATTTGGAAGGACAGCTCATCTTTGGATATTCCTGCTTCTTTGGCTCCTTGACGAGTTTACATGCGGAGCTCAAGGCTATGGCGTTTGGGGTACAATTATGTGTAGCTCGTGGATTGCATGACCTGCATATTGAGGCTGACTCGCTCGTCTGGGTGCGGATTCTACAAGGGAAACATGGATGCCCATGGAAATTGCAACGGGAGGTGGATGAGTTACTCAGATATAAGCAGTACTTCCGGGAAATCACGCATTGCTATAGAGAGGCGAACAAGCCGGCTGATTATTTAGCTAACCTAGGAGCAGACACGGAGCAAGAGACGATTTTTGGGAGTCATCGTGCATTGCCTGTTATGGTCCGGGGTGAGATCCAAATGGAGCGGTTAGGTTGCCCTAATTTTCGTAGGAGAAGCATGAGTTGAGAATTGTATAATGTTCCCTTATTTTAGTTCAATAAAATCATAATTTTTTTTAACAAAAAAGATGTTTATAAGTAAGGGTTTTCTTTTTGATGAGATGTTCAAACTAAATATACTTGCTATCTCCAATAATAAGAGTGATGTTATTTCTACGTATTTAGTTGAGTCTTTTTCAAGTTTATAGCATAAATGATTAAGTCACCTTAATTATAAAAAAATGCATGAAACGATGAAATTTAATCTATTGTCACATTGTGCCAAAAATGAGAAGTTCATTTCCTAAAGTGGAAATACATGCATGTTAACCAAAATCAGAAGAAGTCCATTTCCTAAAGTGCAAAGAACTTTCCAAATTTTTGGACTTAATTTATAGTGATGTATGTGACTTGCATAGCACACTTACTTTAGGAGGAAATGTCACTTATATAGATGATTTCTCCAGATATTCTCATGTTATTTGTTGTATTCAAAAGATGAAGTCATGCATAAATTCAAAACATATAAGAGTGAAATTGAACTTCATCATAAGACGTTTGCGAAATGCTTAAGATTCGATAGAGGCGAAGAATATTATAATCTTAACTACTTTAAGTCAACTAGAATTAAATATGAGGTTACTGCTCATTATACATCATATAAAATAGTGTAGTTGAAAGGAAAACTCGTGTATTAATAGAAATGGTTAATGTACTTTTGTCAAATTTTGACCTCAGTAAAGGTTTTTAAGGTGAAACATTATTAACTACTTGTCATAATTTAAATAGAGCTCCAAATAAAACAAATTCTATAACCTTTTATGAACTTTGGAGTAAAAGAAAGTCTAAGCTCAAGTATTTGAGAGTTTAGAGTTGCATGGCTATTGTGAAACTCCTGGAACGTAAGAAAAAAAATAAGGAGAAAGAGATGTTGAATGCATATTTTTAGGATATGCACACATTAATAAAGCTTATAAGTTCATGATAATTTAATTTAATGATTCAATTTCAATTAACATGATAATTGAATCTGGGGATTCTATTTTTTAAGAAAATAGATATACCTCCATTTCTAAACTAAAAGATAATATTCCAAAGTCAAGTGAATTGACAAAAACTAATGGAAATGAATCCATTGAATTAAGGAGCAAACGAGCTAAAAATTCAAAAGACTTTGGCTCAAATTTCTATATGCATCTAGTTGAAGGAACTAGAGATATATAGAGTAATCAAATCCCTTATTGTTTTAACACTAAGACTAATTCTAAAATTTTGAAGAAGTAATGGAATCACAAGATATACCTTTTTGGAAGGAAGCAATAAATGATTAAATGAATTCAATTATAGGTAACAAAACTTGAAAATTGGCAAACTTACCACTTGATTCTAAACCAATAAGTTGTAAGTGGATTTTCAAGAAGCAAATGAAAGTTGATGGAATTATTGATAAGTTCAAGATCAGATTAGTAGCCAAAGGATTCACACAAAAGTATGGTGTGGATTACTTTGACACATATTCTCTAGTGGTAAGAATTGTTGTAATTAAGCTACTACTTACATGAGCTTCAATCCAAAAATCTAATTATTCACCAAATGAATGTTAAAACAACATTCTTGAATAGTGATTTGGATGAAGAAATGTACATGTAACAACTCAAAGGATTTGCAGTACTTTGACAAGAGTACAAGGTGTGCAAACTTGTTTAAATCTTTACTTGGATTAAAACAAGCACCTAAACAATGGTATAAAAAATTTGACGAAGTTATACTTACTAGTGGGTTCAAGATTAATGAACCTAATAAGTGTATTTATAGCAAGTTTAATGAAAATAAAGGTATCATTATTTGCCTATATGTCAATGACATATTGATATTTGGGACTCATTTAGAATAAGCCAAAATCACTAAGGGTGAAAAATAATATAATGTTGTTTTAATCACATTATATTGAAAAGATTTTTATCAAATTCAATCAAAGTGATGGCAATCCAGCTTTAACACCATTAGATCCCAAAAAAAAAACTTTGGGAAAAATGAAGAAAATCTAATATCTCAATTGGAATATGCTAAATTTATAGGATGCATGATATAAGCAATAACTTGCATTTAACCGGATATTGCATATGCTATTAGCATATTGAGTAGATATACAAGCAATCCTAGTAAGTTATATTGGCAAGATATAATTAGAATTTTGAAATACCTAAAAGTCATAAAGAAATATGGTATATATTATACCGGCTATCTTTCAGTTTTAGGGAGATTTTTAGATACTAGTTGAATCACTAATATAGATAATCACTTGTCTACACTGTAGACAAAGAAATTTTATTTAATTTATTTAGTCGAGATTTATTAAATTGATCTTGATTAAATTAAATTAAATTATAGAAATCCATTATGTTTTGAACTGTCAAATTGGGCCGATATTTATGGGCTATTAAATCAAATTAAATCTGTAATGTCCATTTAAATTGAAGTGAATTAACTGATTTATTAATTAACAGTGGACTATTTGGGTTGACTCACTATTTAAGTCCAAGTTAAATGGATTTTTTGAGTTACAAGTTACTCAAAAATGCAAGAAGATTCTGAAGGATTTTTTCATGAAGATTTAGCCTACATATTTTGGCTATAAATAGAGGTCTTCCCTCAAGGCAAATATACAAGAAAAATTCCTAACTTTGGGAGAAACTCTGTCAAATTCTCTCAAGAGTTTTCTTCCTCAAATCCAAATCCAAATCAAGCCAAATAAATTCTCCTGCCATTGGTGTTGAAAACTTAAGAGTTCCAAGTGTTCGACATCATCATCAAATCAATCGTTTTCTACGCCGAAATTGTAGGAAACACTCTTTCAATCAGAGAATAAGTCTTTTGGACCCTTCGATTAAACTCATTCGAAGAAAAGAATCAGGGGATTAAATTCTTTGGTTCAAGAATTTTCAGAGATTATAACACACTTATTATTCGATTTAATAAATTTGATATTTCTGCAAATTTTCTTGTTTTTTATTTTAGACAACAAGATTTGTGCATACAAATTTTTGGCACGTCAAGTGGGACCATCTCTGCCTCTCATCTCTTTTCTTCCAACAACTTACAAGTTTCAAAATTCAACGGAGTTCAAGAAGGTGAACTTTTCTCTTGAAGGCTTAGTTGTCGAAGCCTCAACAACTCAAGAGATGCAGTATATGCACCTCTGACAAGAAGCAAGGTCAAGAAATTAGCAGAGAAGGTTAAGGCGAACGTTGTGACTGAAAAAACAAACCTCGAGATGCTTCCCAATAAGAAAGGAGCCCATGATGAATCCATTGATAGTCCAAGTGATTCGGCTGCCTCTATAGTGATGTCCATCATGATGACCAACACAACAACTGTGGAAGATCAAATTTCGAATCTAACCAAAATTGTCGAAGGACTAGTAGTGCATGCGCAAGGTCAAGATGCCAAGATAGTCAAATTAATGGTTATGGTGGAAAATATAGGTTAAAATAGCCTTAGTATGTCCAAACAGAAATTCAAAGTGTAAGATGAAGGTGACTCATCATCAAGGGAGAAGGAGAAAGAGGATGCGAAGCCACAAGCCACAAAGGAATTTTCAATCTCCCTTGATGGCACCATTCATGTTGGTAATTTAAAGGAGTTCATCGAAAGCACAATCAAGGACAAGATTGGTGGAAGTGCCAAGTCATATAGTGGTTACACCAAATCTTACACCGTTAGAGTAGAAAGTTTGAAAATGCCTGTGGGATATCAATCTCCAAAATTTCAACAATTTGATGGCAAGGGCAACCTTAAGCAACATGTTGTACACTTCGTAGAAACCTGTAACAATGCTGGCACTGATGGTCACTTGCTCATTAAGCAGTTTGTTTGCTCGTTGAAGGATAATGCATTTGATTGGTATACAGATCTGGAGTCTGGAACCATTGACAGTTGGGAGCAGTTAGAACATGAATTTCTTAGTCGTTTCTATAGCACAAAGAGAACTGTCATCATGACTGAACTCTCTAATACACGTCAATAGAAGAATGAATCTGTCATTGATTTTATCGACCGCTGGAGGAATTTGTGATTAAATTGCAAAGATTGAATTTCTGAATCTTCCGCGATCGAGATGTGTATTCAAGGTATGCACTGAGAACTCAGATACGTCTTACAAGGTGTGCAACCAGAAACATTTAATGAATTATCCACAAAATCCCACAAGTTGAAAATTAATCTTGATGGACAAGAATCGCCAGTTTCTGACCCTTACAAGGCCAAGGAGAGGCAAGAAGTGAGGAAAGGGGGCAAGCTACCAACCAAAAATGAAAAGAAGGACCTTATGGCCACAAGTATAACACCTTTTAATATTGTTCCCAAAACTGCCAGGAGAGAAGACAGGAAGGTCAATGCACATCAAGAGTAAGGAAAGAGGAAACCGACTCTCAAGGAGATGCAAGATAAGGAATACCCTTTCCTTGATTCTGATGTCTCTGGTATGTTTGACGATCTGTTGAGTATAAATTTGATCACGCTTCCTGAGATGAAACGACCTGACGAGATCAGGAACACTGATGATCCAAATTATTGTAAGTATCACCGCTTGGTTGGGCATCCTATTCAAAAATACTTTGTCTTCAAAGATAAAGTAATGGAATTGGCGAGACAAGGAAAAATTCTTCTTGAAGAAGACAAGGCTAGCGTGAACCAAACGTCCATTGATTCCCTGCAGTCCATGGAGGTTAAAAAGATTGCCAAGGGAGTTGAAAAGGTCACCGTACCTGTATTGCCAACAATTCAATTTGGATCATTCGATCCCATAGAAATCAAACAAGAAGTTGCTCCTTCAACTCTTCAAGAACATGCATATGAAGATGAGAAGGCATTATAGCCTGATGTGGATGATGAAGGATGGACTCTAGTCACGCGAAAAAGGAGGCGAAAATCTTGTCCATCTAATAAGGCGAATAAGGCCTTAACAAGAAGTGTGGTAGTCTGGAAGGGGAAAGAAAAGGACATAAAGAAAAATAATGA